>CP136866.1:28081354-28686354 GCA_033000465.1 Sciaenops ocellatus | reverse complement strand
CACCCACAGGTTTCTGAAGAGCCGGAGGCTCTGGCCGCCACCATCTTGGGAGTCTGTCATCACTGGCTCCCGGAGCACTGGTGGAGCTGAGGTGGGCTGAATTAAGCCCGGGTGCTCCAACAAGCCACCTGTGATGGTACCCAGCTGTCAATCAAAGCGGCCGCACTGTTAATTTTACATAACTTTATTGATGCTTGGCCAGAACGTAATCCCTCCACCTTCAGGAAACACTCGCAAATCACAAGGGATTATGGGTAGAAGTAAATGGAAGAAAACCAAACTGAAATCTACTTTTTAAATGTTCATAAATGCTACAAGAATCAATAGAAACAATAAATATTCATAGGATTGCCTTACATTGTTTTAGCCAATATGCCATTGTTTGTTCCGTGGATCCATTATGATAATCTGTAGCATGTAAACTGGCTCAGCTCAGCCTGATCTCACAGGAAATTTGTACTGAACGCAACAAAAATAAATGTTTTTTATCTGATCTGAATCAAAAACAAGAGGATCAAGTGAACGCTACGTGTTCTACAGACGCTTATCATGTTGTTGCTTTTATCAGCCTGCCTCAGATTTCTTTGAGATGAAACCTCAGCTGGGCGCAGCTTTCTGCTGTATTTTCACAATTAGAGAAAATCAGAAAAATCTGTTCATTTATGTCCCACAGGACAACATACTGGAGTTATTCGCTTCTCCTCTCCTCCAAACTCAAAACTGTTACACCTTCCTCATATGTGGTGGCAGTAGCTCAGTCCGTAGGGTGGCCGGTTCAAGTCCAGTACGGACCAAAGTATGGAAGGTGGACTGGCAGCTGAAGAGGTGCCAGTTCACCTCCTGGGCACTGCCAAGGTACCCTTGAGCAAGGCACCAAATCCCCCCAACTGCTCTCAGGGTGCCGCTCTGCGTGGCTGCCCAGGCTCTCCACATTTGCATATCTATGAGCCCTTTGTGTGTGGTTGCATTTCAGGTAAAAATGCATGTAAAAAACTTGAGTATGTTGTGGAGAAATTGCTGAAGTCAAAGATCAATGGTGAGGTCAGGAGGGAAGAAAGTGTTCAGGAGCCTCTGATGTCTTACGCTGTAGTATTTATTGACGCTTGGCCAAGGAGAATTAGAGACACTCTCAAAGTTCATCTGAAGTATCTGAGTCGGTCTCACATTCTGACCAACTCCTGCTGGTGGATAGACTTTAAACCCCACGATAACACCACAAATACTATACGCCCAGAATTAGCCAAAGAGAATGTCTTTACCCATGGAGGTGTTATTGTCAACATATTCTAGTCTGGAGACACAGATGTCTGTTTACGCAGATTGGAACGTCAACAGCCAGCTATCTATTATGTCTATGAAGGCAGCAATAGGTCTCTCTGACCCTGGCCACCACAGTGTTGAGATAGACTGGCACCTACTGTTCCCAATCAAAGCCAAACAATTAATACTGCTAAGGACCTCAAGGCCCACACGTGACCTCGTGTAACCTAAGGATAGAAAATTCCATAACAGAGTATATGATTTTACCTTTTTAAAAATATCTTGAATATATTGTTCTTAATTGGATATACATACAGTCTCCTGTGGGGGCTGGTTGCTGGTCAACCAATCACCTTGTTATGTTTACCTGAGATCTAAAACTGTGTTCAAAAGTGTGTGTTGCTTCCAGTATGTATGTTACTTAAAGTAGTTTGAAATCCAAAGAATATTTACCAATAGAAAATTAGTAATAGAGTATTAGCATCAGACTGAAATGATAAATCAGGATTCAATTTGGAGACCAAACATTATTCTTTGTCCTTCACGCTGTTGTTATAATCCTTTAAGTGCACTGTGCAGGTTCACTGTGCTTTATAAGTGACGTGACCGTGAGGCAGACTGATACCACAGACTCAACTTTCTTTGTAGAAAAATGTAAAAATGTATGGCGACAGTCCAGAGCCAAATTTAATTTCACTCACAGAGCGACGCTAAATAAATTCAGCACGGACTCTTCTGTGGACCTCGTCCCCCGACCGGGCCGGCTAATCGTCCAGCAGAAACAGGAAAAGGCTCTTTTCATGAATTCTATTAACATCTCGTTTCTTAGACTCTGCAGACCGGGACCCAGAATGATGGTGTGGACCCATCGCTGCGAGGCCCCTACATGACAAGGATAGAAATATGTTTTAATGAGGCTGAGTCCTGAGGCGACAGAGTAAATTTTTTATTTTAGGCCAAGGCTGTGAGACTTTAAGAATGCATGGAAATGAGGTAACATTGTCTTAAAATTCAGAGCGTGATGAAAAAAAAAAAGAATGCAAATTGTGCAGAGGAGAAGAAAAAGCCCTTCAGCTGTTCTGACAACATCACAACATCCGAAAAACAAAATCAACCATAAAAATGGATTACTGCTGCCGCCTAAAGGCTGCAGCGCTCATTACAAACTGACGGAGTCAAAGTTTAGTGGAGTTAAAGGTCCAGTGTGTAAGATTTGGGGCCTCTATTTTCAGAATAAGGCAAACATGGAATATAATATTCATAACTATGTTTTCATGCATGTATAATCACCTGAAAATAAGAATCTTTCTATGTTTGTTAGTTAAAAAATATCCTTTTATATCTACAGTGGGAGAGGGTCCCCTTTCATGGAGGCCACCATGTTGAAACACCTTATTTAAACAGTAGTCCAGAACAGACAAACTAAATACTGACTCTAAACAGGGTCCTTAAAGTGTTGTTTCTCCTTTACATTAGGAAGGTGAGGGTGATGTGAGGAGATTGCAATGCAGCGATTGGACCACTAAATGCAACTAAATTCTACACACTGGACCTTTAAGTTTAGCTTTGTGGCAGGACTGGAGAAAAAAGATGACGAGGTTAGCAAACATGATTCACCCTCTGTGAACCATAAACACTGAAGGCAAATTATGTGGCAAGCTAGGCTGTTAGATTATAAGATATCTAACATACAATATCTGTATCTTTGTCTGGTAAATCTGGTATATCTTTTGTTGGATCATTTATTGAATTTAAAGTTGCTGCATAATCAATATTTTGTTACTTTTTCCAGGTGATTTCAAATGAATGACGTCTATCGAAACTGATCATTTGCACTAATTAAAACCTCCACAAAGCAGCAAATGATGCAACATTTTCTAAGTTGATGGACGCAGCTGCAGTATGTGAACAGTTTGAGTCACCAACCGTCAGATCTGTTGCATAACCGACCCTGAAAAGGAAGCAACTGACCGGTCGACCTAATGGAGCGTTATAAAGGGAGCGCCGACCCCTGTGACCTGTAACCGAGGCTGAACCGAGGGCCGGATGAGGAATGCTGCAGGACCGAACTGGGTCACCCGGAGGCTATCAAAGAGGGGTCAGAGGTCAAATATTGAGGGAAGAGAGGCAAGATTTAAGAGTTTAAATGAGTGAGGACTGCTGGTTCCTTTTACTCGTCATGGGAAATTACAGAGGATACATAATCTGTTAGTTTAATGACATAATTAAAGCTGCACTAATCAATATTTTTTGATCAGAATTGGGTTTATTGCCAAGTAGGTTTTCACATACAAGGAACAATAACATGGTGTCTAAATAAAGATGAAAACAGGTCAGACAGAAAATTGACAATAGCATAAAAACAATGAAATTATGCAACGTGAAAAGATCACTTCAACAGAGAATTACCTGCAGATCTGTGGAGCTTTAAGCCTTTTTTATGCCCTAGTTTTGATTTCTGCACCACATTTACTGCACAGTTCAGTCTCAGGCAAAGTTAGAGAGCAGCTGGGAAAGAAAGTGGAATGTTTAGCAGCCACATAGAGCCAGATATCTTTCTCAGGAGTCAGTGGAGCTAAAAGAAGGGTGAAATTCATCAGGTGGAAACAAACTCCAATGGGAATGTTGCTCTTTGTTGGCTGGATGTTAAAGACACGATGAGGAAATACAGAGAAAAATATAGATAGGCTAAATGTAGATTGGCTTGCTTATAGATACGTTTTTAAAGTTTAAAAGTCAGAAACTGACCAATCATTCGTCCCCGGAGTTCAGCCTGGTCACAATCCAAATTCTCGACTTGCAGCTGATTTCTTTACGGTTAAATTGGCGTCTTGTGCTGAAGGTGTTCGTGGTGCACTTGGATTCTCATGTCAGGAATGGAGACATCTTTTCTTCCACTTTCCAAATTTAGCGCACAGAATCTTTTCTGAAGTCTTTCATTATCGTCCCTTCAAGAGAAATTAGCAGAAATTGAGGCAATTACGCTGTGAAGCACCTCCTTTCAGCTCATTCACATAAAGGACAATAGAACATGAAATGAGACTCATTTTCAATTTCCATTAAATCACCGAGCAGACAAAGACTCTCCTCATCAGTTAGTTTCCATTAAATTTGTCTGTGGGATCATTTTGAGTCTGTTTGGAGACCGACAGACTTTTTTTTTTTACAACGTCTTGACCTTCTGACTCTGATCTAATCAGATCACACGTCATAAAGTGATTATAAAGTAAAAGTACCTCAAAATTGCACTTCGGTACAGTACTCGATTAGATGTACTTTTACCTGAAGGAGCTTAATTTGTAAAATTCAGGCAAACAAACCCAGCCACAGAAGGTTTTAAAGGGCAGTGTTGACCCCTGAACTGTCTCAGTGATGTGTTGTGATTTTGTTTGGCACATAGTAACCTTCACATGTTTACTGTTTATATGTTTATCTGGGTCTGCTGCTGTATATTACATTTTATGACTGCTTGCTCCAAAGGCCAGAGTTGATTATCTGCCAACTCGCCACACACCTCGCTCTGTTATACGCAAATACATTTAAATATGTAGTGATCCTCGGCCACGTGTGTCATAACTTAATAATGATATATGTGTATGAGAATACTGCTGCAGGAGCACGACTGCAATCCCACAGCTGTCTGCTTCCAAAGATTTATTATCCGCCAACACTTCCTTACATGCACAGAATGTGTGCACGCGTCTGCACATTTCAGCAGGACCACCGATGCACGCTCAAACTGCTGCAAGCGACCGCGTCTCGACACACATCTGTGCTGTAAATTTCACTCCCCGTATGACTGCCGATTTGCCAATTTGTATTAATTACAGTAGATTAATTTTTAATGATTCCAGGGGCAAAACATTATCAATTTTTCATTGTTTGTATATCGCTGCAGCAATGAGCAACTCAACTTTATTTGTAAAGCGAGTTTCATACAAACATGCAGCACAAACACATCAAGAAATAAAAAATAATAAAAACTTAAAAACTAAGGCTACAACATTACTCAGAATTAAAATAATAATAATAATAAAACCTGATTAATAGGACTTTTTCTCCCTTAAGTAACAACTGGGAGACACAAGGGCACATTATTGCTTATACTGCCCCCTGGGGGTCACATGTGGTAACACATAGGAATATGTTGCTGCTCAGACTGTGTCACTGCAGGGACAGTTGGAGGTCAGTCAGAGTTGGGGGTGCTGAGAGATAGATAGATTTGTGTATATAGCCACAGCAACAGCACAGGCAGGAACAATGAACGAATGCATTAAAAACTACCAAAGCTCATTTAATCAGTGACGTACCTGTTCATATGAGACACCTGTCACTGTTTGTAAAGAGAGAGTAAATTAGAGCAAGCTCTGGTTACTTGATATATTTCGTTACTTTGTTACTTATAACCGAATCACACATCCTGTTGTACTAATGGCCTGCATGTGTCACTGTAGATGACGGTAATTGCAGTTACCTTGCACCATGCACCAGCTGAGTTGAACTCTCGGGGTCTGTCCGCCCATGAGCTCTGACTCCGTAGGCTCCCTAAAATACGTCAATGTGCTCACGTATTATAGATCCAACCTGTCTCGTGTTAATCAGAGTTGGAAATAAGGTTGTTAAAGTATTATAGGGTTTTATTATGTCTGATTTTAGGGTATATTATTACTTATTATAATATTACTGTAACCATTCAATCAGATTTATCTCCATAAAACATAGAGATATCAGTGTGAGAGGCAACATCAGAATCCCCAGTTTGGATGAATTTAGTTCACAGTGTGTATTTCTGTTGTGTCACTGTGATACCAGCAGTAGAGGCAACAGAAAGACAAAAAACTTTGCTCTCAAATACAAGTCAAGGTCAGCAGCACGTGAGCTGGCAGGTGACGAGAGGAATTCGTCGACCTGGAGAATGTTTGTCTCATCGCAGCTGAAAAAAAAAAAAAGATGAAATGACTTCGGGGCGACTCGTGGAGCGCGACATCACATTCTGTTGTGGTGAATGATCAATCTCAGTCAGTGAATTTAACTGTTCTCCAACTGATCATTAACTCAACAGACAGGAAATACTGGAGATGTTTTTACTGCATGTGACCAAAGACGTAAAATAAGACGGTAAAAAAAATAAAGAAAAGCTGCAGTTCCTGTCCTCCTCCTATAAACTAAACATTGTACATGCAGGACTGTGTTCAGGTTAGCAGCAAATAATATGCAACGTCCAGTTAGACTTTCAAAATAAAGCTTGCTTGCTTCAAATGGTACAAAGATGAGTTGGTTTGGGCTAAATCAAGTGCGTTATGTATGGTATGTATCGTAAGTAACAGCCAAGTTACAAGTTTAAATAGTCAAAGTTGACTTTTGGTTTCACGTGGGACACGAACAGCAGCATTCTGGCCACTGCTTTAGCCCTTTTTTTTGACAATCTTAGATCCAGCAATAGTTTGAAAGGTGGTGCCCGTGTGGACTGGGTCTGGAAAAAAGAGTTGATTTTGTTGTGGCCTTTGACCTGCAGTCCAGACTCAGCCCGGCCTCTCTTTTCTCTCTGACCACTTTTAAACAAAAGCTAACTGAATTTTTTTTTGGTCACAAAATGTTCTTGCCTCAATACATAATTCATTTTTGTCAAACACGTTCTGTGTTCATTGAACCCCGGCTGTTTATGCGTGGGTATTAGCCCTTCTTCTGTAGCTACCACTACTAATGTATTGTGTACTTTATTGTATGTATGAGATGTGCAGCTTTGCTGTCTTCTTGGCCACGTCACCATTGAAAGAAAGACTTGATCTCAACTTGTTAAATAAAGGTTAAAAAATATGTTTGACTCGTCAGGTCATCCCAACCTCCTCCATATGCAGACTTTTTCGCTCTTTATACTTGGTCAACTGACTCCAGCGGTTGGTCAAAACGCTACAGGGGTACCTGCAGCGTTGGTCACTGACCAAGCTGCCATATTTGACGATTTGGGAATAAGAGAAGGCCGTCTAAGTCTGACTTGTCGTAGACCTTTAATACAAACCGCTGTGGGCAGAGAGCTGAAGAGGACAGACTGAAGCCTCTTCTCGGTGTCAGGGGTTAAAAATGTTCTTGACTCGAGCGCCTTCAGAGACGTCAGACCTTTGCTGTGACATGTCTGCGAAGACGAGTGTTAGCGAGGACTTCACTCAAAGCAGCTGTTAATCCTTCAGGCAGGAGATGGTACCTAGAAAAGAGTTGCCACGGGCGGAGCCGCCTCAGAGCGAGGTCACGTTAGACTACTGAAGGTGTGATGACACCTCGAGATGCTTCTTCAGTGTAAACCACAGAAGAAAAGTTGACTCTGATGTGTTCGTCAGGAGCGATGCCTTCAGGGACGTGCATTTTGTTTGTACAACACAGAACAGGAAACAGTTCTTCTTGTGATTTCAAAATGTAACTTCTTCCAAAAACATGCAGGAAAACATGCATCAACAGTTAGAGGTTAACATAACTGCTGCTTACAGCATCAGTTATATCAGAACTGAAGATTTATTTCCACCTGTGACAGACAGATGGTTCATCCAATCACCTGGCCTGTATTTGTTGAAAGTGCATGCCCCTTTGTCAAACAGTTTCCAGATGTTTCTGTGAAACAAACCATCTGGTGGAGTCGGGTCAGTGGAAACATTCTTTAATTGTAACGTCACACCTGTCTCTGTACTGTAGCTGTTAAAGTTCTCGTTTGACAGGAAAGTTTTTAATCAAAGAACAGAGATACATGAAGACAGAGGCGAGATCAGCTGACTTCAAGCAGGGCCTGTGTATCAGCAGAGGTGTACATATATACTGTCTGACTGTATATATCATGTATACATAGTTTATTCTTTCAACTACTCAGATTATTCAGATCTGGCTGTTAAATAACTGTTCATACTGTACATAATATGTTAGTATATTCATCTACCTGTCCATGCTGCTCATACTGTACATATTCACATACTGTATAGCATATTCAAATTTATACCTGCACTATATTTATATATCCTGTTCATGTACATACTCGTTATTTTATTCAATGACAATAAAGTTGAATCTAAAGGTGCATTTAAGGTTTAAAAATTAAACATGCTTTCTTTTGGAACATGAGGTCATTTTGCAAAAGTGAATAAATCACATGAATGTCAGGATGTTTCTGAATATTTTGATATTTTTGTAAGGAGGGAAGACGTTTTGAGATGTGATGTAAAATCAAAACAGCTTTGAAAAAGTGAGTTTTTGGGCAGTTTGTTTCTACTAAAGGAGTAACGGTTATTTAGAAAATTCAGACTTTTGGAGAATCGGATGTTTTTAGAGGGTCGCCGTCGGGTTATGGATGGAATTTGGTTTAGTTAGGGTTAAGAGCTCGGCAATACAGCTTGTCAACGAGTGTCCTCACAAGTAGAGAAGTACTTCTGTGTGTGTGTGTGTGTGTGTGTGTGTGTGTGTGTGTGTTTGTGTGTGTGTGTGAGGTGCTTATGTAAAACAAAGGTTGCTGCTGCTGCAGCCTCCAGCGGGTTGTTTGAGGGTGAGCATCCTTAATGTGGAGTGACAGCAGTAAAAGAGAATAGGCTGCCTGTCCTGTGGCGTGTATATGTATGTATGTGAGTGTGAGTGAGTGTGTGTGTTTGGTGGGTAATGTGTGGAGGCTGTCGGTCACGAGGTTGGAAAGAAGCCTTTCTGATGAGGGAAAAAGAAGAAGTGGAACAGAGTCGACTTTTTTGCCCCTCCGGTGGTTTACGTGAGCTGTTTGTGCTGAAAGGAAACGCTCCTCTCGAAGTGTAACGGCGACCAAACACGACAGGAAGTGGACGGTTAAAAGTGTGTGCTTCAAAAGGAAAAGTTTGTTTAGAATCAGAGGTACATGTCTGTACTTCTAGTTGAGGTATTCTCTCTGGACTTCTTGGGTTATTCTTCCCCCTTTTACAAGACTGTGTTGCTTATTCTGCTTGTTATTCTGCCACCATGAGGCTGATCAGAGCGATATCTTCTTCATAAACCACATACGTCAAGGTGTGACTTTGTTTTAGATGGATAAATACACTTTTAAACCCACTGAGGGAAGCATGCCGGTCTAACTAACCTACAGGCTGTGAGTTGACTGACAGGACTTCTTTATGTTTACAGTCAGATTTTACTTTTGGCTCAATTATAGTTTCTGCTCGCTCTTAGATAGCTTCGTATTTGGGTCAGGATATAACTTTATGACACGTTCAAATTCTGTGAGGAACGTCTACCAGCAGCATATTTAAATAAGCAACAGAGGAGCCGGGGGGCTGTGGAGGGTGGCAAACCAACCACGGTCATCATAAGTATAAATATAAAGATACAAAAGAACAGAGGTCATTACCAGCAGAATATGAAGAGGTAACGGCTATGATGCTACGTCAAATATGTCTGAAATAAGCTAAACTACTAGCTTACAGTGAGTCACTGAGGCGTGCCCTCAGTCCAACATGACGGAGGAAGAAGTAGAGATCCTGATGGAGCGGGGGTTGCTACAACCTGGGGGAGCTGTAGAGGAGAGACCCGGCGGCAGAGCTGGAGCTACCGGAGTCACGCCAAGATTCTGCTCTGATCTGGAGGCTTTTACGGGCGAGTTTATTTTTGAAGGTTTTGGGATGAAAAAGTGAATTTGTGTCGTGCACATTACATTACATTATATTTATACAGAAACCAGAATAAAAAGAGAAAAGTCAGCGAGGACGTTGGACTGAAGTGCTGAAAATATGTGTCTGTCGCTTGATTCCAGGGACAGACATGACAAAGTATGAATTTAGACTAAATTTAATTTAAAGTTGATCTATTTATTGCAATAAAATCACAACAAAATCAGTTTATTTTGGGTTCATACCACTGTAAAGATAGCTGTGTGAAGCTCGAAGTGCGGTGGCTCTGGCTGCCGCCATCATGACAGTCCTGCCTCGACAAAGATGTGGCTTGTCGGTGGACCTGAGGCAGGCCAAATAACACCTGTCTGCTCAAACAAGCCACCTGTAACAGCACCCACCTGTCAATCAAAGCGTCCACACTCTTAATCCTGCATAACTTTAAGCCTTAATATAATCTGAACAGGTGAGTTGTATAAAAATTCACCCTCAGTACAGTTGTCATGAACGGGGAAATTAGCTATAGAGACCAAAACTGTTTTTTGTACCAGGCTGTAAACATGTTTATTTCTGCTGTGAAGTTGGACATTTTAACATGGGGACTTATGGAGACTGACTCACTTCTGGAGCCAGCCTCAAGTGGACGACAAGAGGAACTGCAGCTTTTGGCTCTCTGCATTGGCTTCACTTTGGAAAGTCATCAAGGGTGAGCGGAGGTGAAATGCTGCCTCCTATGATTTTGGTGCATGTGGACACAGAGTGCTCCTTTAAAGGTTTTAGACCATAACTCACAGATCAACTCTTTTTTGTGTAGTTACTCTTTCCACAGCAGAGAAATCACTCACCAGTCGCATGTTAGACAACAACCTGAAGCGTCTCTCTTTGTTTTTCTACAAATATAATCAATAAGAAAGCTTGAATATCTCTCCCTTTCTCTCTTTTAGCAAGATTTACTGTATCTGACAGCAGCTCGGCTCGGTTTCTCACCGGTGACTCCACTTCACCTCTTTCTCTCTCTCTTTGCTTCATTTCATTTCTCTGCTCCTCCGTGCCTTCTTCCTTTAGTCCTTTCCCCTCTCTCTTTCTCCGTCCATCACTTTCTCTCTCGTCTTCTCACCTTGCCCCGAGTATCACCAGGATGAAAAATAAATAAAATAAGTCAGCACAGCTCCTGTGGGTTGTGCTGTTTTTGCGTTTGGTTGTGTGTGTGTGTGTGTGTGTGTGTGTTGTTAGCTGTCTTCAGACCTCTCTCCCTTCCTCACTGATACCGGACCCGTGGGCACAGGGGAGTCTAACCTTGGACCTGACATCCGAATAGCGATCAAGTGACGGACCTGAGCGCTCCGAGACAAACTGTGGTCACGTCTGGCTTGTCCAAACTTGTGATAGCATGACTCAGTGGGGAAAAGGCAAAGAAAATATATATCTGCAGTCAGAGTACACGCCGTCTATGAAATACTTGTTCCTATGGACGTCTGCTGGCTACAGTTTTTATTTAAAATCCAGTGTGTGAGATTTAGGAGGATCTACTGGCAGTTTAATATTCATACGTATGTTTTCATTAGTGATGCTGTAGAACAGACAACCAAGCCCTGGCTCCAGCGTGTTCAAAGTCTGTTTCCTCCGTGTGGTCACCTGTAACTACACCCAACAGTGACATCACCACGAGTACACCTGTATCACTGCAGCAACGCGAGAAGTTAAACCACCGTTGAGTCAACACAAATATTTCAGAGGGTGTTAAGTTGCTCTCCAGCAGCTTCCAGACCTCTGAATCACTGCCAACATCTTTACTTTAACATCTGGCGACGTGAATATTGACAGCAGAGTCCTCCTGCGTGTGTGTGTGTGTGTGTGTGTGCATGTGTGTTGGACAGATTTGTAAGTGGGATTAAGAATGTGGACGTCTTCAGCTCCAGAGGCAGAAAATGACTACAAGCAGGTTGGAGGTTGAAATATTAACTTACTGTCTATTTATATGAATATTGCAGATATAGCAGTGTGTGTGTGTCGGCTGACAGGTAACAAGAAATTCCAAAACAGGAATGTCAAACTGTGTTATACAATTTGTCCACCAGAGAGCGCTGACGAGTAACATGTAAAATGTCCCGCTCAGACAAAATCTTCAGGATCAGGATCCATCAAGAATGTTTGTTTGTGTTAATACAGTCAGAATCACTGTTATGTGTGTAGATATGAAGGATTTGACTCTGGGTTTATGCTGCTCTCAATGCACATCCACAGATGTAGACACACATTAAACTACCGCGTATAGACAGTAAGACAATAGAGCGCGGGAGCAGTGTGCAAAGGATGCTAAAATAAATATGATTTATGTAGCGGGTTGTTTTATGTGCATGAGATAGGAGGATGTGACAGAGTGATGTATACGGTGTGCACAGCATAGACAGACTGTGTATGACTGATGATATTTACATGTTTGAAAGGACAAAACTGAATTTAATGTACGTGTTTAAAACGTGTTTATCTTAAATGTATACACTATACATCCTGATGTTTTCTCTTAAATATCATGTAGTAGTATCGACCTCAACTACCACTCCTACTAGTACTGCGAATAATAAAACTAATAAGGTGAAAATGAAAAGCAAAGTCTGATTATCAGGCTCGGCCTCACCAAAGTTTTGGGTTAAACTGACTATAAACCACTGTAGGATTTAGTGGCATCCAGCTGTGTGGCTGCAGATTGCAACCTCCTCGCTGTTTTCCTTAACACGATGGAGAAACTTTCATGTGAAAAACACCCTATCAAGAGCCAGTTCTGGGCTACTGTAGAAACACGGAGGTTCAACATGGACTCGTGGCATCTGTAGATAGTGAACGTCACTTATTTTTTGTCTGTCGTGTATTATCCTTTACATATTGTGCGTCACATGTGATTCATCTGATGAATTAAACTTCAATGTTGCGACACAACTGCTGCTGAAATCAGGAGAGTCACGTCTCGGGCGATCCAAACAGTTCTGACCCTGCAGCTCCGACCTGCCTGTCTGCTGCAGTTTGTCTGAAAAGAAGTGACGTTCCTTTACTCTGCTGCCAGGAAGCTGCTGCTCAGACAGAAAGAGAGAGTCTGGAAGAGAGACGAAGGAAGAAAGGAGCACGAGATGAAAAAGACAAGCTTCATAGTGAGGTGATCACACAATTAACCCCTCTCAAGACGCTGGCTCTGGCAGACTGCCGTCTCGTAAGTCATGTAAGTGATGGTTCTTCTGCTTCTGACAGCCTTTCCTCTTCCCTCCATGTCTGATGTTCACTTGGTTTGAACTGAGAGATCTTGACGCTCCCCACCACATGACAAAACTCCATATGCACGAGTTGGTGAAGCTCACGTCCTGTGACATTTTTACAGTTTCTGTCAAAGAGACGGGATGAAAAGAGCGTTGAGCCTCCGAGCATAAATTAAGTTCGAGGCTGTTTTCACACCGCGGTTCAAAGTTTCCCACTTGTGACCTGAACGGCCCTGACACACCATCACAGGAAGCCATCGGGCATCTTCTCCGTGCAGTTTGTGTGTCTGGTTCTAGCTGACACTGACCAACAGCAGTTTTGCTGATTAAGCCAAACAGCAGGTTTATAGGTCTCCACTTCCATCGCTATGCCGACGACGTCCAGCTTTATATCTCCACCAAATCCATCACATCCGCACCACATCACTTTTTGATATTGGACTAGTTGACTGATCTGTAAAGTGAAGTGAGCAAATAAACATAATACCTCTGTCACTTTTGTGTGTGCAAACAAGAGCAACACAATGAATCCCTTCAAGGAAAGATGCCTGACTGTGTGCGCTGTGATTGCTACAGATCAGGTGCCACAATTTGGGCTCGGGTTTTGAGCAGAAATAAATCTGGTCAACCGTTTCCAAGAGTGTTTGCAGCATCTTTTGTTTTTGAATCACAGAAAACGAGAACGCGATTCTTACATTTCCCCCTGCCATCTATTCTTAGTCAACAATGCATGACTCAGGATTAGATTTTCTTCCGAGTTCTGCACATTTGTCCAGTGTTAGCATGTGTCATCCACTACTCACTAAACGTCTTCCTCCGGTGTGAGTCTGTCAGCGAACATCACAGCTGCCTCCCGTTTCCGTAGCAAACAGGAGCCAGCTTCATACACCTGTCAGGGAATACAGGACACACTCCTGAGGCGGTCTGAGGGTTCAGGAAACGTGAAACAGAGCCATTCGAAGCCTCCCAGAGCATCTGCTGAATCACAGCTCGTATGTTGCTGTGCATGGCGCTAACACTGCTGGGTTAGAGAGGTTCTGTCCGCTGAGGTCAGGCACGCTAAAGAACGTTTGCCATCGCGGTCCTGTGAGACACAGAGGAAGAACGTGTCCGCCAAATGGCTTCTGTTTCTGCAAACATTTTGGACAAAACTGCAACAGATTGGAGTATGTAAAGTATTTCTTAAAGGCCTGAGGCAGAAATAAAAGTCACACACCACAAACTGTTTCACTGATTTTGGTGAAACTGTAGAAACGTATAAAATATTCATGCTACGTCTGCAGGGATGGAAATGAAAGCACGATTCATGACGAGAGTAAATGTTGTCTTAAGACAGAGGATTGTTGGCATATAAACTGGGAGTGGATGTTCCTCTGACATGTTATATTGTCCTTTAAATCAATTCTTCGATCACTCTGAGTTTGGCTGTGTTCATTAGCGTCGCTTTGGCTCCCCCTAAAGAACCAGCACTGAGGTGCAATTACACCAGGTTACAAGCTAAAGCAAACTGTAGGTCTGCAGCAGTTTTATCCTCCCATCAGGCTGCACAAATGATTTCCAGACTGAAGCATTAAAAAAACAAACACATTCTAACCTCTCACCCGACTGTTTTTTCATTTCAGGGTTGATAATAATGTTCGGATCGAAACAAGAAACTGTGTCACAGTGGACTCTGATAAAGATCAGAGTCTTTTGTCCTGGGAGAGAGATGGCTCGTGGTTTTTCTGGAGTGTTTCAGTGTGTTTGAGCTGTGTTACATAAGCTCTTTCACCTGTGCAATCCTCTGTTTTTCTCTTTGTGTTCTGTTGGTGCACAGTTAAATCATACACTTACAGACAAATAACCAAGACGACTGAATCAAAGTTAAAGTTCCTTATTGCTGGAGGAGCATTTATGAGATAAGATGTACCAGATCTAAAAGGAGAGAGCTGTGTGTGTGCTGCCTTTGTTTTACTGTATAATGTCTCCCCCTGCAGCTATGCCGTCCTAATGCAGGACATTAGAGAGTCCTCAGTTTTCCATTTCAGAGCTGTGTGATTGTGTATGTGTGTGTGTGTGTGTGTTAAGTTTTTTTTCTCCAAAAAGGAGAATCTGATTATGGAAACAGAACGAGGTGCTCCGTCTCGTCTTTAATGGTCGCCATCAAAGTGTCCTTGAACGAGCCGATTAAACTCTAATGGAGGTGCGGCGGTGAAGCCCGGAGGTTGTTCTCAGCGGCTCATATAGTAAAAGTGTGAACGAATGTATGGAAGCCTCCCGCCCTCACGTCCTCTCCCCATGTCACTGTTGTACAGATAAATGTGTCACACAGAGGACATGACAGCAGAATGTGTCGTGAACTTCTGTTAGATTCATCAGAGAAACACAAGGCGTCCTTTAGAGACTATAGACTAGACTTAACAGGTTCTGCACCTGTTACTGTACCAGCTTGAAACTTTGTAACTTGATGTTCCATAAGCACTAGAACATCGTGGCTTAAACTCAAGTGTACTCCAAGGAGTTTTTAACTGGCTATGAAACAGTCTCAGTTTAATTCTGATGCCTCTTTTGGACCTACCTAAACAAACAAAACCATCAGCACAAAGGACTGACTATTTGTACGGACACAGTCGGATTCCAGCTGAAAACTGTTGACCAGAAAAAAAACGAGGCGGTGGTTTATTCTGTGCAGCCAAAAATGAAAATACAGTTCCTTGTAGGTGCTTTAAAAGAGGCTGAAGCACTGTAGATAGATCAGACAGGTCTGTGATTTAAGCAAGTTATGAATAATTAAGAGCCTTTGATTTGATTGACAGGTGGGTGTCATCAGAGGTGGCTTGTTTGAGCAACCAGGCTTCATTCAGCCATGCTTGGGTTAGCCGGGAGGTGGCGGAGGCAGAGCCACCACATTCTGAGCTGTGGTTGATGTCGCAGAGACTACGCCCGTGTTTTACACAGTCCATGATCGGTACTTTGGCTTGGAGTGTCTCCTCAAAAGTTGATCAGCCATGCGTTGCATTGTCCACCTGCACTGCTCCAAGGCTCCAAGACGCTTTCCACCACTGGAATATATGTTGAGTTGCTGTCGAGTCCAGAAGCTTCAAACTTTTCAGCGTGCAACAAGTAGCGTCAGCATTGTTAGTTTGATCAAACTGTGTTTTCCAAACTCATTTGGATCCATTTTTTTCAGCCACTTTTTCTGCCTCTGGCAACAAGTTGTAATTTATGTCGTCCCAACTTTATTACCGTCCTTCAGCCCTCTCCAGATGGCATTAGTATTGACAGAAGAGCTCAGGCAATTAGCATTATAATTTTAACTTCAGGACTGCAGGAGTTTTATGAAACAAACAGCCCTCTCCACGGGAGGCTGGTAATTTGATTTTGCCCGCGGACAAACTCAAATGCATGCACATCACTAATTTCATTCTGTCATCTGGACAGTAAAATGATTCACTGGGGGGACGGCGGGACAAACTGTCACTCTGTGTGTTTGTGATACCGATGCAGCAGCAGCAGCTCTTTCCCTTTTCTCATTTCATTTTCTGCTATTTTTTGGGAATTAAAGTCTAAATGCTCCTGGTATTATTATTATTTTTTAACATGTGTGATTTATATATGTGCTTAATCTTATTTACTTGATTTATCAGCTGCTTAATGCTTTAATTTATATCATTTATTTAATCTGAATCTGAAAAAGTGCTGCTGCTCCTGGCTCTGGATGTTGATTCAGGCAAAGTTAAATTGATTATACATGCAATAAAAGTTTGATCGTAATAAAATGTTTGATTTCAGCTAAAAAAAACATTAAATACAATAATATAAGACTCATTGTACAGATTTTTTTTAGCTTGCATCAACTGCAAATTCTGTTAAAAAGTGCCAACTGTAATTTCTGTCAACTCATTAGTAACATTTTCTTTGATTTGGTACCTCATGCAGGTAAATGGACTTTTACCTGTTCATTCAGCCATTCACATTCGCATCGGCTGCCACACAAGGTGCCAACTGCTCATCTGTTTTTGGGAGCTAACCATTCATACACATTCACACACCGATGGCGCAGCCTTCGGGAGCAATTTGGGGTTCAGTATCTTGCCCAAGGACACTTCAACATGCAGACTGGAGGAGCCGGAGATCGAACCACCGATCATCTGATTACGACCCGCTCTACCTCCTGAGCGCTGTTGTGGCTCAGGAGGAAGGTCACCAAGCTAAGTTTAGAGCAACTATTCTGTTTAGCATGTTCACAATTTTAGTTTTGTCATGCTAACATTTGCTAATTAGGATTAAACACAATTGGAGCTTTAAGCAGAGTTTTAGGAGCCGGACCACACCTCAACCGCGCCACGTCCAGCAGTCATAAATCAGCCTCCTAATCCTCTGGTCCTCTTCGCTCTCGTATTCCGCACACACCTCACACCCATCCCAATTCTTTCACCTGTTTCTCCTCTTATTCCTACTCTCCATAGGGTTCTGAAGGGGGTCCGCCGTGCCCGGGTTCTGTCAATAAATCATTTAAATGTATCTTGTTGATGGCGTGGTCCATGCTGGTGAAAATACAGTTAAAGGCTGATGTAAAAGTCAATAATTGTGTTTGGTCGTAAGCTAAAGTGTTGAACATGGCAGCAGATCACCAATCCTCTGAGGACCATGAATGTCCGAATCGAATTTTATGGAAATGCAACCAACAGTTGTTGACATATCTCAGTTTGGACCAACAGACGTTGGAGTTGCCATCACAACACTGACTAAAGGGAGACGAAAGAGCCATTTTTATAGCAAACAACAGAATATTACTAACTTAGTTTACTGATAGGTCAATACAGCATTCAAGAAGTCGTGCTCATAGTGGAGCGCCCTCTGCTGGATCACAAGACAAACTGCTTCAAACAGCCTGTTGCGCTTAAAGTCGGAAAATTTTGAATTCAAAGAGGTCATTAGAGTTCAAATATCAACCACGTTCGAACAAATGGTCAAATTTTAAATAATAAGTGACATTCCCACCTCCAGGGCACGCTGACAATGGTCATATCTTTCTTGGATAATAGGTTCAAAGCCTAAAATAGGCCGCCTCCCGTCTCGCTAACAAAATGTCCTCCTCACTCATCTGCCAGGAGGTGTTGAGATGTTAATGTCCTGTCAGTCCTCAGAGGGGGAGGATACAGTCACTCTGGCTTTAGGCCAGAGGCCCGTGTGTGTGTGTGTGTGTGTGTGTGTGTGTGTGTGTGTGTGTGTGTGTGTGCATACATTTGTGCCCGCTAATGTTAATTTGGGTATTTGGGTCAACATGCCTGTATACTGAACGTGTGTGCATGTACACGCTTGTATTTCTATACTTTTGAGGACCTGTGCTCTCACAAGGTCGAGCCTCGTTTGTTTAAAGGTTACATTAGGATTTTGTTCAGATTAGGATTATAATTAGGATTAAGAACATGATGAAACAAGTCAATTACTCTTGGTTTAGACTTCTGTTTTGGGTTTAGAGCTGAATTCATGGCTTAGGTGAGAAGGTTGTACAATAAACTCAAGGGGAAAAAACACACATGTATGCAGTTTGCATGTGTGTCGCCTCACCTCTTCCCTCTCCCGCCGCAACCTTGTTGTGTCTCGTCCACTTCGCCGTTCTAACAGGAGCTGACAACAGAACAGAAACACAAGAACACCGAATCCTGTCGCAGCACAGCGTCACGTCTAAGAGCCCGATGAAGAAATACGACCGCAGGCAAAGACGACTGAGGACTGAGGATTCTAAATCTTCTCATTTAAAGGTTTCCCAATGTTGGGTTTAATACTTCAACAGCTGTGAACTCCTATGAACAGACGTGATTAGATAAATCCTATGCTAACCCTGCACATATAGACTTTTATAAAGATGATTTCCAGTGCAAGCGTGAAAGACCTTCATGTCTTTACAATAAGATGTTCAGATGTAAAAGACATGAATACTGCAGGGATCTCACGCCTGAGGTTACTCAGAAGGTTGACATATTTTCACCTTGTCACGCCATGAGCGACAGCAGGCAGGCTTTGTGATAGCAGGAGTGTTTTTTTTTTTTTAATCCACCAGGATGACACGATAGAAGGAGATGTTCACCTTGATGACATGTTGGAGGTGTGCCGGTTCTCACAATCCGCAATAAGAGCCTGTCGCCTTCAGCTCTTCATCTAACCAGCTGGGTTTTTTTTTCTCTTGCAATGTTTAAAACTGTTTCACTCAGGAGAAAACAGTCAGCGCCAACCTTGGAGACAAACAGAAGGACTGCTGTACCAACTGAAAAAAGTTATCTGGTCTTGATGCAGGTTCCACCTCCGTATTTCATGAAGTTTGTACAGGAAAAACAATGAAAATGGAATCAGACTTTTGTCATATTCGTGGCAAAATGAGCCAATTTAACGTCTTCATATGAAATGGTTCATTTAGTGGTTTGATGAGACGCTGTACAAGGAGCTGCACGATGCAACCCACGAAGCAGAATGGACGTCTTCATTTTGACTTCAGTTTTAGTATACCGGCACCCGGGTAGCTCACCTGATACAAAAGGCTCAGTCCTTGCCGCAGTGGCCCAGGGTTTGATTTCAACCTAAGTCTAGTCAGGTGACAGGTGGGTGGTGTTACAGGAGTCATTCAGCCTGCCTCAGGTCCGCCGACGATGATCCACGTCGATTTTTAGATTAGCCGGAAGAAGAGCCGGAAGAAGCGGGACTACCGACATGAGCTCTTCAGAAGCGTCACGGATATGCTGTCCAGTCTTTTTAATGTCAATGGTTGGAACGCTGAAAAATAAACAAATGACTGCATCTTAATCATTTTAACCTTCATTGTTTTCTGTCTTTTCTGTTCTTGGAAACATTTTGCACCCCAATAATTCATAATTCTGTTAACATCCTCTGTGTGATGTATCAATTAGTGGAACTGCATGAAGACTAAAGGCGTAACCGCTGAGGTGATTTCGATGGCGTTCACGCTCCAATGAGATGAAAAGCAAAATGTTAACAGCCAACATTTCACAGCGTTTTGTCCTCTTTTTATTCGCTCAGGTGTCTCAGACCTGCAGCCTCCGTCGCAACTTCTGTTTTATTAAGCTGAGTGAAACATCAAGGTCGCGAACCATATAAAGAAAAAGAGCAGAGTGACTCATAACTGAAGTGGTTTTGACTTTTAAAGGTCAGCGTTACACTTTTAATCCTCGTTGAATACCAAGTACTGAGCTAACCTCTGCTCCTCATCTCTCCTGAGTGTCGTTCATGTGCCGTTGACTTCCTCCTGAAAACATTTAGCATGTAAACTTTAACACAGCTAGAATCACCTCAAAAATAAAAGAGGTATTTGTTCTCTGTTCTTGTGTAATTTGGGGTATTGTGTGACCTTGAAAAATGCCAGGTTGGTGGCGCCCGCTCTCGTTGCGCACCTAAAAGCCGCTGCCGCCCATGCCAGCTGGTGCCGACAGATTTGAGGAATGAAAGGCTGAGGCGTCGCGGGCAGACCTCCGCTTCGTTTATTGAGAGCAGATGGCGAAGACACGATAGGAATTTGTTACTGCGAGCGGTGTTACTGCTTTAACAAACATTAAAATCCTTGTTGTCGCTTTGTTTTCTTTGTTCTTGCAAGAAGGTGAAGTCTTGTGCTGATAGATAGAAAACGCTCTTGGACGCAGGTGACCTGCAAGTGTGAGTGAAGAGAGAGAAAGTAAAGAAAGGCTTTGTGGTTTTAACACAATCAGTCACTTGGGACCAACTGTGGGAAACAAGCAGGGACTAATTAGTTGTATAGAAGTCAGTCTATCATGTACTTACAACAGTTCTTTACAGGGGGGGTGCTCTCTGAGGAGGTGTGTGTTAGGGCTGCATCAGTATTATTAGTATTATTACTAGCTCTTATTGCCATCCTGGGTTTTAACTTTTAGCACATAATAAAACTGTGCTGGAGCTGCTGAACCATTTTGCAGTTTTATGTTTTAATTTAAAGTTTTGTTTTGGTATAAAATCATCCATTTTAATGCTGCTTGTATATTAACTAAATATATCAGCAGTGCTGGAAAGTGACAAAGTACATTTATACTCAAGTACTACTTAAAGGGCCAGGCGTGTAGTTGCGGATTGCAACACCCTCGTTTCGCCTGCCTCTTCCACCTCCCGTCTAATTTAAAAATCGGCGAAGACATGAATTGTCGGTGGACCTGAAGTGGGCTGAATGACGCCTGGTTGCTCAAACAAGCCATCTGTGACGACACCCACCTGTCAATCAAAGCGTCCACGCTCTTAATCCTGCATAACTTTAAGCCTTAATATAATCTGAACAGGTGAGTTGTATAAAAATTCATCTGCAGTACAGTTGTCATGAACGGGGAAATCAGCTATAGAGACCAAAACTGTTTTTTGTACCAGGCTGTAAACATGTTTATTTCTGCTGTGAAGTTGGACATTTTAACATGGGGACTTATGGAGACTGACTCACTTCTGGAGCCAGCCTCAAGTGGACGACAAGAGGAACTGCAGTTTTTGACACTTAAGTATTGGCTTGATAAGTCCCTATCTAGAGTCAGTGTTTAGTTTGTCTGTTCTGGGCTACTGTAGAAACATGGCAGACTCTGTGGAAAAGATAATATACTTTTTACTCCATTGTTTACTTAATTTGTTTAATAATTTTAGTTACTTTTCTGATCCATTAACTATACCTGCTTATCCTTGAGGACTGCGGAAGGCTGGAGCCGATCCCAGCTGACATTGGGGCGAGCGGCGGGGTCCACCTTGGACATGTCGCCAGTCAGTCACAGGGCCGACACAGGGCACATCTCATGTCTCTTAATTGCACCCACTCAGTCAAACCATGTGAGGAGAGAAGAAACGAGGAAAACATGTTTTTTTTTTTAGAGAAATGAGTCGACGCGCTGCGTGAAGCGACATCCGGCGGCAGCTGATCACAGCTGGATCAGCTGCCGTTCGGCTTTAACAGACTTTTGATGGTGTTTGTGCGCTAATGCTGATGAAAGGCACAGAGTTATCAGTGTTAGCGCAGCAGCCTGTTACTCTTTTAACACGAATAAGAACCTGTGTTCTGTATTTATACTGAGTCCTGCTCACAGGCACAGGATAATTTCTCCTTGAAGAATGGGTTTATATGATTTATTCATTATTTACATCTGTATTTATTGATATTCTGATTGTGAATTCATTATTAAATAACCCAGAATATGATTATGGTGCCTTTTGAACACTGGAAATTATTTATTAGGCTCAATGCTTCATGCAAAATGCTCATGTTTCTGGCTGACAGACTGTCCTCTCTCTTACTTTAATAGTATCCATAAAAAAAGATCAGAGCAGAAAGGAAAAATCCTTTTTTAAGAAATGAAGAAACAGACCTAAAATACAGAAAACATTTAAAATATAAAATGTTTAAAATATCTATCTTCACTCTGGTGAGAAACTCCAGTGACGCTGCGATCAGCTGCAGCGTCCGAAAGATTCCCGTGAAGTCTGCTCTCGTTTATCGTCGCTCATGGCTCCTCGGAAAAGGAAACAAAAACTTTGGTATGGCCTGAACGATGGCAGACCAGAACCAGAACCAGAACCACGTCCAGTTCAAGGGAAGAACGTGGAGTGAGGACATCAACCAGTCACTGTCACATTCACACTTCTTAACCTTGAGAGTTTATTTCTCCCCGACGGGTGATTGGTGAGTTACCCAGCAGTACATAAGTACTTAAAATTAGCTCTGCCTTTATGAACGGCAACATTACGTGACTTAATGCATCAAAAGTTATAATCCAATAATAAAATGGACCAGTTTGCATAAGGGGTACTTTTAATTTTGACACTTTAATTAATATTTGTAGAGCCTATGTTGATTTCATAATCGTATTTGTGAATCTTTGAGATGGCCATAATATTAGAAACATCATGTGACTGAGTGAACACACTCCACTCTACTAACACCTGCAGCACTGAATATATTGAAGCACCTGGACGACTTTCAACCTGACTTTTAAGCCTCATGTGTTTTTAGCGTTGCTATTTATGTAAGATGAGTCAGCAACAGTCCACTACCAGCTGTGTGTTAAAACAACATTAAAGATGCATGGGACCAAGTCAGGTTAAATGAGACAGACAAGAAAGAGATGGCACCCAACCAGAACCTCTGGTCAGCGTACTCATCCGGGCCAAAACAAAGCAGAAGAGCTAAAACTATAGCAAGACTAACGAGTGAGTTCTGACTGGAGCGTATATATACTGAGATAGATGATTGATAGGAGGCAGGTGTGCAGGCAGGAGACCGCTCAGGTGACTGGACAAGGCGGGAAGAACACTAAGGACATCTGCTGGACAGGTGGGAGATGGCAGGTACCAAAATATCAGGCGGATTACACAGAGAACGCAAATGGAAACACAGAGCAGTACCGGGGGTAAAATACTGAAGGTTTGCCTCTTCGAAGGTTGCTGAAAGGTATCCAGGAGGTCTGAGGTGGAAGGAGTAAGGGCAGGGTTAAAGGAAGTTCACTACAAGGGTAAATAATAAAATTTCATCACAAAATAATCCATGCATTGATCATAACAGACTGGTTTCCCTGCAGGTTTCATGTTGGCCACTCAGGAGATCATGATGTAAGATGATTGCAAGATGCAAAACGTGAAAATATTGATGAAAGAGGCTTTGAAATATTAAAGGGTTAGTTCTGATGAGGTACTGATCTATAGTCAACGGCGGTTGGCATGCTCCAAGTGTGGAGGAGCTGACAGGAGGACCAGTGTGAAGCTAAGCAGCTAAGTAGTTTGTGTTTCTGTGTGACTTTGGTATTTTAATGTTTGTTAGCTGTTGTGGATTAAGGCAGATAGACCAGCAGCTCCTGTGTTCTGCAAGGTGAAATTAGTTCAGTTTCCCGTTTGTAAGGATCGTCTGACAGCAAGTTAAAGCTGTGAAAATATTCTAAATGTATCAATAAACGTGTTTTGTTGCTGCTCCCGTCCACAGCAGTACATTGCTTCATTTCCATGCTGGTCCTCCTGTCTGCTCGTCCAAACCGATGACTGCCGATAACTGTAGGTAACACACTGACTGGTTGGTGTGTTATCGAGGTATCACATATTATGAAATCAAACATGAATCTCCAAACAGATAAAAAAAGGCGTCTCGTCTGAAGGTGCTGAGGCAGAGTGAGTCATCAGTGAACAGATGAGACAGCTGTCTATCACACAGGAAGGAAGGGAAACAGCTCGGCCTCAAAGGTCAGAGAGTTTGGTGATGTGATCGCCTTGACAGGCCCTCCGTTCTACAAATGATGTCACCCTCCTCCTCCTCCTCCTCTCTTCTTCTTCTGCTGGCCATCCACTCGCTTCGTCACAGAGTTTCTCCCAGAGAGCGGCTTCAGCTGCCCGCCGGTGTGTGAAGACTCAATCAACTTTATTAATCGCTATTTTCTCTCAGAAGGTCTTCTCTGGTCCTCCTTTCAGTCTGTCTGTCTCATCTCTTTATTGCTGTTGTATGTTACATTTTTGGACTTAAACGTCTCATTTTAAAGGTGCAGCGTGTCAGATTTAAGGGGCTCTCTTTACTGAATATGGAAGAAGAGTGTATGATCACCTGAAAATAAGAATTGTTATATTTTAATATATATTTATTGCCTCAAAATGAGACTTTTATATCTATAGAAATCTTCTTTTATGGAGTCTGCCATGAATGGACAAACCAAACGCTGGCTTTACATTCGGTTCTTCAGATTTATTTGTGGGTTTTGCAGCCACTGTAGATTTTCTTTCACTCCAGGAAGGATAGCGTGACACAAGGGGGCTGTAATCTGCAACCACACCACTAGATGTCACTAAGTCCGACACACTGGGCCTTTAAAGGGGAAATAAAGAGATCATTCAGGGTGCTAAATGATGGACAGACCAGAAAGACAGACAAAGAAATTATTGTTGGTCACGATTTTGACTTTATTCCAAACTTTGTTTTCAGGTCATCTTATCTCTGAAACACTTCCTGTTCTGTCAGCAGAGATTTTCATTTTTGGAAAAGCTTTTTACAAAGCAGGTCCATTATTTTTTAAACTTTATGCTAAATTGTTTCCTCATCTGCAAAAGCTCAAAGGAGGTAAACTGTGTATTTATTTATGAATGAACTTTAGAGAGACGTGATTATTTTTTAAAAGACGAGCTGTCTAGACGTGTTTGTGTGTGTGTGTGTGTGTGTGTGTGTGTGTGTGTGTTGGTCAGGATGATGTGGGTCACAGTATATACTTTGGGAGTTTCCAGTATTTTAATTAACACATCAGACTATGATTGGGTCAGTGTATAAGGCTTCTCAACTCAGATAATACGAGGACAGAAGGTGTCCTTGACTTACTCATCACTCATCTTTGATTAGACTCTGAGAAGAGATGACAGAGATTGAACAAAAACAGAAATATATGTAAAAATGTTCATAATCAGGAGAGGTGGTGGCGTTGGGTTCTGTGTCCCCGTGAGGGAAAATAACGACAGTAATTTCATCAAAATTCAGCAGATGACAGCTTTTCTCAACAAACTGGATTATTTATGAAATCATTTATGTGTGCTGTGTAATTTTTCTACGATAATTTAAACACTGACCTGTGATCAGGTGAATGGTGTCTCTGTCATTCGTACGTCTGTTCTCACACTATGTAACTTTGGGCTCCGGGTCGGGAGAAGTACGTAACGCTTTACGGCACTAAGTCACACACCACCAACTATTTCACTGATTTTGGTGAAACTGGATCATATTTTATGGCGATTTATGGAGATCTCTGTGATTTGCAGAATTTTCTAACGGACAGTGAAGTAAACTGCCGCTGACTGTAGCTGCTGTTAGCTAAAGTTAGCTTTAGTTTGTTAGCCGGGCTGCCCGGACTGTGGGCTCAGAGCACTGGCGACTTTTAGTGGTTGGTGAGAGCTTGGTGAAATAAAAGGCTGAAAGACAGACGCCGAGCTGGGCTGACTGCTGTTGGACTAGTCAGTAATATTAGCTGGCTTTATGCTACAGGAAGGGGATGTTTTCAGGTGCAGTGGGTGAAGCTGGTGTCGTGCCAGAAATGGAGCCGGGCAAACAGGCAATGTAACCGGGCTCGGCAGCTTCTATGGACATAATGGCAGAGGAGAAGAGAGTGAAGAGGACGTTGACGGAGGAAGCTAAGAAGAGAAAAGGAGAGAGTGAGCGAGTAATCCAAGTAAGCAATATTAGCTGGCTGCTATGTGTTGTGTTGTTGACCTCGCTCGATGTTTGGCTGTTAGCAAAGTTGTAGTTTCTGATCATAAGTAATGTAATCGGAGCAAATACTCGAGTACAGCTGAACATAGTTACCACAAAATGAAACTATGGTCTCAGAAATGAGCTGAATCAGCACCTCTTTGATATAGACGACATTTTACCAGTCTGAATGAACCTCCTTAACATTTTCAGTAGTTTTCAGAAAACAAGTGTACGATGGAGGTCATCCTCGTGTCTGGTGATGTAACCTGATCTGATAACCTTGATTGTGGCTAAAAAAAGAAAAGAAAGAAAAAGCAAGGCTGGCTGGTCTATTATTAATGATACTGAACATCGCGTCCACTCTGAATTTGAGATGATGCCTTCTGGATGTTGCTACAAAAAAACAAAATTAATTATAGAGGATGCCATCATCATAAATAAGTCACATAAATAAATAATTAATGATTTAAATAAGTACCAAATTTTGCGCATACTGCTGTTGATTTATTTCATTTTGATTATTGGATTAATTCTTGATTTTTCTGATTCTCTGAATCTTTGAATGACTTTTTGGATTATAGACGGTGAAATCCAGAAATTTCTTGCAGTTGTTCTTTGAGTAATTGCAGTTGTGATCCTCGCCCCATCCTTACTTCTGAACAGTCTTTCAAAGATGCCCCTTTCATATCCAAACTCCTATCACCTGTTACCAATGAACCTGTTTACCTGTGGTGTCTTTTGTCGCACATGTCCCAACTTTTGTTACCAAATTGAACATTGAATATCTTTTTACTTACGTTTTTCCCAACTTTTTTGGGTTGTACTGCATATTATTTCTTGTTTTGTCCAGACATGATTTATAAAAGATCATTTCATCATCCTGGAAACTAAAAAAAAGGCATTCGTGTCCTCGTGGTGCAGTCATGCAGCAGTTAGACTCCTGCAGTTGGAAGCCGTAAATTAACTTCTCCCCTCTCCTCTGTAACTGCTCCGCATCCTGTTTACCAAGTGTTCCTCTCTGCTATGAGCTATGGCCTTTGGCTCCATGTGTAATGTACAGTATCAAATTGCTTCTCTTAAAGGAGCAATCATGCAGCACTCCAGGGGACGCTGAGCGCAGTAATTGAACATTCGCCGGGAAGCCGCTGACGTACAGTATGACACCTCTGGGCTCTGACTGTGTTGCGGTTCTGCTTTGGCCTGGGTTATAAATATGTGAATGGCCTCAAATCCCAGCTGGGAAACACGGAGCACACTGGAGGTGAATGACACACACTTCAGGAATACAAAGATGTGCTGGCTGCAGGTGTAAATGAACTGAACGGTAGAGTCGTGGAGGGATTTTTGATGAATATACACATTTCGTTGCCTCGTTTAGCAATTAATATGTATTGTGCGTCTTTGAAATACTAAATTGTGGATTCACATTAATTAATTTGCCCTCTGCTGCATTCTATAGTTACAAAGGAAACCAAATGTTGTGTTTAACATCACAACGAAACTCGACTGAAGTCAAATGAGCAGTGAAAGCGCCAAGGTGACGAGGACTGATGGACTGAAGGGGACAACTAAATGTTATTGATCTGAAGGAATCAATAAACTAATTTAATTACCAGAGGGAACATATTATTTTGAATGAATGTGGTCATTTGAAGGTAAACATTTAATGAAATAAGCATGGTGCATGAATAAATGAACTGGGAGCCGATACTGATGAATGAAAACGACACATTTTGGGCATGAAACTTAAATATAATTAACTTTTTGGGTTTTGCTGCGAGTCTAGATGTTCAAATCAGGGTAAGTGTAACAAGCCACCTATGATGGCACTCACCTGTTAATCAAAGCATCCACACTCTTAATCCTGCATAACTTTAAGCCTTAATATAACTTGAACAGGTGAGTTGTATAAAAATTCACCCTCAGTACAGTTGTCATGAACGGGGAAATTAGCTATAGAGACCAAAACTGTTTTTTGTACCAGGCTGTAAACATGTTTATTTCTGCTGTGAAGTTGGACATTTTAACATGGGGACTTATGGAGACTGACTCACTTCTGGAGCCAGCCTCAAGTGGACGACAAGAGGAACTGCAGTTTTTAGGCTTCACTTCACAGCCATGGAGGTTGCTGCTTAGTGTGTAATTACCTGAAACCTGCAATAAGTGCTACTCACACAGAATCAAGGTCCAGTTGTAGAGGCGGGTAGATGTATTATGTCCAGTTGTTGGTAGTGTTGTAGAGGAGGTCCTCTCTGAAGAGCTGGAGGTCTTCAGGAGGTTTGTGAAGGTAGAGAGGGACGCCCCTTATCTGGTAGGAACTGGTAGGACGTTCCACCAACATATGTCTGTACGAGGACGTTCAAGTACGTATAATAATGGTATCATCCTGAAAAATCCAGTTCTTGTGAGGCGTTCCAGGAATTTAAGCCTCTGTGCATCATTTGCAGCTCGATGTTCTTTTTCTCATGGTGCAAAAATAAGAAGCAATCAATCATGTCGACATTGATTTGACCGTGGTTCAGATTTGTAATTGTAATTTCATACTTCTGCTGGATGAATGTGCTGGTATTTATATGTTAATGTGTGTTTGTACGTTTGTCTGCGTAATCATTAACGTGATAGACACTGTGTGGTGTTGCATATAAATGAATGTTTTAGTGTCTGCTGATTGTTCTCTGTGTACCTGCCCGGCGACTGCAGATGGAAATGAGCTAATAGCTAAATATGGCATGAATCATCTCAACTCAGAATAAGAATTAATCATTTAAATGACATTTTATGTTAAAAGGAATGCAGCTACACACTTTAAATCTCACATACAGACTAAATATGGACAGAAACACAGAGACCTTTATGGTTTTTCATGTAGATGCATCTCAGGCGACACATCTTACACATCTCAGACGATAAGAGATTAAAGTTTTCTTATCTTTCCTTCGTATATTAATCCCCACAACATGGCTGCACATGCAGCAGAGGTGGAGGAGTAAATAACAGGAACATCTGACAGTGTAATACAATCCAATACAAACACCATCAACTACAGCCGCAGAGCTGATACAACTCTCTCTGTTGTACTGGACTGCATTAGGTTTTCAGGTGTTTCTATTATTTTGTCCACTCTTCCCAACTATCTACAACATACCTCTGTTCAGCGATGAGTGGAAAACACACCTCCAGCACACGCCGCAGTGATAAGATTAGCATAGCATTGGAGTGCGGGACGCCGTCCTCGCTGTCTCTGCATAACGGCCGCACCTTCAGATGGAAACCAACAACCGTGCTGAGATGTAATTGCCATTCAGCGAATATCTCAGTGCACCGGGCGGGCAGCGTGCACATGCACATAAACTCCCCCGCTGGAATAGCTGCTCAGAGATGGACGGGGTGTGGGGGAGGCGAGGAGGCGGGGGCGGGGGGAGGGTATTACTCACCTCGCCGTTATTGTTCACAAATAAAACCAAAGCGTAATAAAAGCAATCCTTTAAAAATTCATGTGAGACGAGGCATCGTGGAAGGCTAAGCGCTGTGGGAGGTGGAGTGTGAGAAGAGTGTGTGTGTGTGTGTGTGTGTGTGATGGGAGTGTAAGTGTGAAGCTTTGTTTTAAATTATTCTGGTCATTAAGCTGCATCAGCGCCTGTGTGTCACAGCTTTCTGCCCCTGACTGAGTGTGTAAGCGTGTGTGTGTTTCATGACAGTATATGTATTTATAATTACGTGTGTTCATATGACTGGAGCATGTGTGTGTTTCCATACGTGTAGGAGCAGTTAGGTGTGTGTATGCATGGCTAGATATGGATTTCTATGTGTGTGTGTGTTTGAGTGTGTGTGTGATCCTCTTACATTGATGCATTTTGTGGTTTTATAACTGTGCGTCTCAGTTAATGGATTTATGTGTGCATGTGTGCGTTTGCATGTTATCATCTGAATGTAGCTGAGCAGGCGTGTGTGTGTGTGTATCTACCTTTGTACCTCAGCATGCCTGTGTTCATGAATCTGTGTGTGTGTACAAGCATGAGTGAGGACATTTTGTTCTTCTACAAAAGGGCTCTTTAAGAGTCTGAAACTTGGTGCTTCGACTTAAAACTTTTTATTACAACTTTTATCTATGTAGCCCCGGCCATCAGATTTACTGGTCCTGATAACCAAAGATGTGGACTCCAGTCAACTCGGGTCACTGTTTTGATGACTTACTGCTTGAAAATAAATGACTTGAGACTCAACATGGACTTGGAAGTTTAACCCCCAAAATCCACCGGGCTGGTGCAGCGATTCGCGACTATTCTAGTCAATGTGTTTTAAACCACACCGGCTCTGCTGCGGTCCGGTTCAGAAGCGTCCCAGAAGCTGGTCAGTTCTGATATACTGCACTTGTTTTCCTGTGCAGTAAGTGATTAGTTGCATCAAACCAAATAAAGTGGTAACTATTTGGCAAAAACATTGTCTGCCTGTATGATTGTCTGACTGCTTGTGTTACTTTGGTGAGTTCACGTCATTGTAACTTAGAAATAACGAACAAGGCTACAAAATTAAAACCCGACACAGTTTAGTCTTTCCTTTCAGATAATTGAACCTGAACTAGGCCCGAGCCTTGATGGGTACCAAAGATCTACTAACATGTTAAGACTTGGTTTAGGGTTGTATTAGCACAGGGGTTGGGTGGGCTAGTTAAGGTCAGGACAAGGGACAAGGCAATGCATTCTATTAAAGACGGTCCTTCCAAGTATAGTACAATAGTGTGCATGTGTGCAAACAGAGGCTGCTGACAATCATTCATACACACATAAATGTAAGCTGAGCATTAACATGCTAACTGTGGTCGTCCAGCAGTCGCCCAGTGAGCGGAGAGAAATTGATATTCTGCTCCCGTTTGTCGTCTTGCAGAAGGAAGCGGAGACGGAGGAACATTTTATTAAAAACACAACAAGAATTCACAGAGCTGCAGCAGGAGGTGTACTAAGGCAAAGCCACCCCTACACACAGGATTCAGTGTGGACATTAATATTTCTGAGGCTGTCGGGTGTAGATCTGTGGAGAAGCTGGGCTTTTGTCCAGCCTTCATTCTGCTGAAGGGTTTTTGACCATATCAGCTCCATCACTGCTGAAACTATATTATGAACATCTCAGTAAAATCCCAAGGTGGATTAGGTTTTATTGTAGAGGGTATAGGTTGACATTTCCTGTGTTAGATTTCCTATTTAACATGTTGTTTGTATATTTTTATGGGGACTAAATATGACAACTGCTACTAGTATTTCCTTTTTTCCTGTATGCATTTTCTTTTCCTGTGTGTACTTCTGGTGTTTTTACTGCATGTGTGTTATTAAGTTACTTTCATGTGTGCGATTTATCGACATCTAGCGGTGAACTGAATGCAGCTCACGTCAGCATCCCATTCCAAGCAAGTATGAGAAACTACAGTTGTTGCAAACTTGTAGTTTGTCTGTTCCGGCTGACTTTAGAAAAGCAAAGACGCTCTATAACAGAAGCAATCTGTCAATCATCTGGAAAAAAAAAAACCCTTACATTCCCGTGGACCTTCTTCTTCTATCTAATCTTCTCAGAGGAGTCGCTTTCAGGAACTGATCCATTACACATCCTCTGGCTTTTGGACGAACACCAGCATATCTGAGTTCTGCCAGATGTATGAATGTCAAACTGATAAATGAACACAAACATACTTTTACACAGGACATAAAACTGTTGTCAAATACTTCCTGACAATCGTAGATGGATAAGAAACAAAAGTGTGTTGGGTCAGAAAGTTTTAGTCAAGTTATAGATCAGAGAGAAGAGAACAAATTCATAAAGATACATCCTCTGGGGATCATAAATGTTTGTACAAAACGTTTTGATATTTTGAAAGTTTATATTTACACTTTTCCTGCCAAATAAGATAATAAACTGAAGTATGAGGAATAAACTTTATATCACTGCTTCTGGACTCCACTCATTGAGGTTTTATTGCCCCGTTCTAAAGTTTAACTATCTCATCCTTCTAATCCTTCGTTCTTTCTGGGGAAACATATTTTCCTCTTTTCTCACACACAGCTCTTTACATTTCAACATATTGTCAGGATTTCATGAAACCACACTGCCCTCCATTGCTCTTTCCCTTACCTTTATCTCCTTCTGTCCATCACTCCATCCCTCTCGCCTCGCCTCTTCCATTATTCAGCGGTTCACCTTTCGCACCTCGCCTCTCCCGCTGTCTCTCGTGCTAAATCTGGTTTCAGACTTTATTGTCCTTGAAATTAGGTTTGCAGCAAAGCGCGCCACGCAGTACATACAGTAAACAAAATCTACCGGAACATACGAGACACACGCATTAAAATGAACTGTGGAACGAGTGGAAGATTGACTGACCGCAGAGTCTGAGAGCTTGCGCTTTCTATCTCTCTCTCTTTATCTTCTTTCACAGTCGTTCATCCATCCATGCCTCTGCCCTCTGGACCTCGTCTGGTCTGGACTGGTTAGCTGTAAGTATTTCCTAATGCATACATACAACTACCAATGTGTTCCACAGTACAAGACTCACTTTTACCTTGTCTGTTTTCCAATGAACAAATATAACCACAGTGGAGTGAATACATCCCAACATGACAAACAAACCCAACTCAAAACCTTCTGAGCTGGTGCTCAATCAATCATGTGACCATGTTGCATTTCTCAGTTATTTGTGGTCACTGGTCAGATCACAAATCACATTCTCTGTAGGATGTAAATAATGGAAGTCAGGCTTGTCTTCAGTGTTTGCACATTTGAACATTTACGCGCCCGAACGCATCATTAGTTTTGGTCTCTGTGAGGTCTGATGATTTTTTCTGGGGAGGACCGACGGGCTCAAAGTCATTTTTTGTTTCAGTTTCACTCACAAGATTTCCTACCATCTAATTTCACAGTAGTAGATCTATAACTTAAATGTCCAAATACAGGTAGATGTCCTCTAATACTGTTTTACTGTGATACTATCAGGGCTAAAAACTAATGAAAAATACAAAACTATATTAACTCTGCTTATTGGAAACTTTGTTGTTTTCCTTTCTCTCTTCTGAGGAAGTCAAAATTCATCACAAAACGAGCTTTAAGTGTCCCAGAAGTCATTTTTTTTCTGTTTCCCTGCTGCTTTGCTTCTCTCTGTAAACTTCACCTTTAGCATTTTACCTCTCTATTTTTGTCTCTTTCTCCCTTCTGCAATCTAAATTAGGAAAAGTCCATTATCGTCACGAAGTGCGATTCCTCAAACCGTGACTGCCCACCCACACACGAATTCACACATATATGCATACACACACCTGATGCGGATCATAAATCGTTGTCTCCATTATAATTCTGCCAATAGCGCCTCCATGCTGGCTGCACAGCGTCTTTATGGTGCGGATTTGATGTATATGTGGAGCTGGGCCGGACCGGGCCGGGCGGGGGCGAGTGACAGAATGAGGTTGGGAAATGAGCGAGAGGGGGATTCACGACAGAGGAGGAAGACAAATACTGGACCGACACCGAACACTAGGAGAAGAGAGAGGAGATGCAAATACATCACTGGAGAGAGAAACTAGAGGGCTAAACACAATGGACCTTTAAAAACCTGTGCATATGTAACATCACATCCATCCACATCACGGCAGCATGACGTGTGGTATCGTTGCTCTTTTCCCAACATCTATGCACTCCAGAACAGCCGCGATTTTATCACATTCACTCCCTGGATTGGGTTTTTCGCTTAGGGTGCTCTGCCCTTACGAAGAGAGGAAGGAAAGCAGTGAGTCGTGTCCCAGTTCAGGAGCCAGATCCGTCAAAGGACGCAGCCCATGAAGGTGTGTCCTTCAGGGGAACTGAAGGCCAGGCTGAACTTCAAAATTATAAATTGTCTTTACTTGGTCAAGTGCCAAGTGAGAGATCAACAACAAAAGATCAGTCCAGTACCAAAAGGTCAAATGCAGGGAATCAAGTGGTCCTACAGGCCAAAGCAGAGAAAAGGTAAGAAGTAAGCGGCAGGGAGAGACTGAGTGAGGGCTTCTTATACCGAGGAGGTGACGGCTGCTGGACAGGTTGCATCTGAAAAAGACAGGACAGGTTAGTAAGCATGAAATTGGCACTAAGTATTGGAGCTGGAGGCTGAAGAAGGAGGGGAAGAGGATGACCTTAAAGAGATCAAATTAATGACGCATTCTGTCCTCGTTAAGCCAAAAAAATTCCAACAGAGATTCCAGAGCACGTCATGACAGATGGACTTAATTCCTTTCTTTAGTCATAGCGGCAGGCTTTCTTTTGGTATTAAGATGCAGATGAATACAGAATTAATTCATTATTTCATATCTTTCATTCTGAGCTAACGTTGCAGCTAACTGTGGATCGTGGCAGCAACTTCCTTGAGCTGCTTTTGCCAAAGGAGTCTGGCGGCTTCGGAGAGAACTGCAGTTTCCTGTCTAAATATAGTGTACACAGGTGGTTAAAATAGGTTTTGCTGTTGTCCCCATTCACAGCTTAGCATTTCTTTGCTTCCATGCTGGTCCTCACATTTGGTTTTCCAAATTGGAGGAGTGCCAACCACCATTTACTCTACCCACACAAAAAAACGAACTAACCCTTAAAGTTGAAGTGGGAAAGTTGAGGTATCACATGTTTGGACAATTCAACCAACTCGGTGACAGCTGATGGAAACTGAGATGTGGTTGAAATGTCAAACTGTCGTCAAGGTCAAGAATGAACTCTGACGTTTGAGAAAATAATGTGGTGTAATGTTCGTTCATGAATGTGTTGAAAACAAGTTTACCCATGCTGGCCTCAATACTTCTGTCCTCACATTAGCCTGCTGTCCAGTAGGCTGACTGCCTAACGTTGGCTAATTATCCAGACTGATGGTTTCACTAAAATATAAAATGTCAAACTGCTCATAAAGGACTGCAGCTCTCAGCCAGAGACATTACTGGACAAGTTCAAGTCGGCTGACAGCTGAGGCCTTTCCATGTGGAGTTTGCATGTTCTTCCCGTGTCCACGGGTACTCCGACTTCCTCCCACAGTCCAGAAACATGCAGGTCTACAGATTCATCTGTGAATCTGTGACTTTGAATTACCTGTGAGCATGAATGATTGTTAGTGATGAACCAGCGACCTGTCCAGGGTGTACCCCACCTCTTGTCTAACCCTCCATGATCCTGTTAAGGGAAAGCGGTCATGGAAAATGAATATTTGCGTGGTTGCAAATTAGCTGTTTGTTTTATATAAATATTGGCATCAGAAACAACAAAATGACCTTTTCTAATAAGAAGTGTGGGAGCTCCCCTCAGCTGCACCACTGGTATGGAGTGCTCTGTTCTCCCTCCGGCCTGCCTGGGAGCTTGAAGCCTGTCGTAATTGCCGTTGTACTGTGTGTGTGTGTGTGTGTGTGTGTGTGTGTGGCTGCTGCAGTACTGTCAATAAGTGCTTGATGGCTGAGCCGGTGACTGCCTCTCTCTCTCTCTCTCTCTCTGCAGCAGCACAGAGGAGATGGATGGTAAAAGAGCCGGCCCCTCAGCGACTTTTATCTCCCGCTCTCCTCTCCTCCATCACTCTGTCCTGAATCTTCTGCCATTTTTCCCCCCTCTGGTCTTCCTCCCATTCTCTCTCTCCTTCTTCTCTCCATCTGTTGCCAGCGCTCTCCCTCTTTCTTTTGCCTTTTTTTGTGTGAATGAACGTTTCTCATTTCCGTTCCCTGCAGACAGTCTGTCCATGCCATCCTTTATGTCTCTGTCTGTCTCCTCCCCTCTCCTCTTGAGCTTTTAAAAAATACTAGTTTGGCTGTGAGACTACAAATCTCTCTCTTTATCTGTCTCTGTTGTTTTATTCTTGTTGTAGGCTTGTTGCTGTGTAGTGTGGACTCAGGCCAGTTCACTCTCTGACAGACTTTACTACGAGTTTGGAGTTTTATTATTGCAAAATTGTCAGTATGTGATATTTCTACTTTTCGACCACCGCACATCTTTTTCTCTCCTCTCTTAATTTATTTATAATGTATGTTTTATTCATAGTATTATTATCATTCCTCAGTGTTTCTCTCCCATCTCCAATTCTTCTCCTCTTTCTCTTCAGTTCATTCTGGTGATAAAATTGGATTTTTTGGCAGAGTACATGGGTGATAATCCTGTGATCACATTAGACCACGACTCTCCAGGGTGTCAGCCAGAGCAGAGATTGACTTCATTTATTTACTTGCAAAGCTTTAGGTTTACTCATTCAATAATATTATCAACAGTAATAAATATATTTATGTAGCACAATCCATAAACTGCAGCACAAAGCAGATAATTATATTTATATTAAAACAATAAAAAACAAGGAAGGAAAATAGACTTTAAACAGCAGGATAAGAGAAACACTTCCAGACAAAGTGATATGTAAAAGATAGTAGTGATAGTAAAATGATGGATCTTAAGATGTCATTTGAAAGCGTCAACAGATTTAGACCTTCAGGCAGACAGTTATTAACAAAGGCTGCCTCCCTTTATCTTTTACTTCTCATCTCAGGAACAAACAAGGTTTGAGTTGGAAGACCTAGGAGACCTCGCAGGCACGTACGTTTGTCTTAACCATGTCAAACAGATGAGATGAAGTAAAGTAATTCAGAGATAAAAACTAAAAAATGAATGTCAAGCAATGTCAATATTTAAAGTTTGAAGTGGGCTGTTGTCACACATGCTGCTGCGTACTGTATGGGCTGTAACTGATCAATAGTTTTCTTAGTCACACCAGACAGAAGAGCGTGACAATAGTCCAGCCTCTTTCAGAGTCAGTGTCAAAAACCAAGGTTTTAACAAGACAAGACAATTTTTCTGTCTCAGCTTTTGTTCCAATTCCAGGATTTGATTTTAGTCCTGATTTAGCTGTACAGAATTCTGATTCATCCACAGACTTATGTCAGAGATGCATGCAATCAAGGTGTTGATAGAGCTGCAATCATTTGAGCCTACAGAGATATATGGCTGTGTATCGTCTGTGTTATTATGGAAATTAAAGTTGTGATTTTTAATAATACTGCCACGTATACAGACTGAAAATAAGTGGGCCCAAGATAGAGCCCAGTGGGACACCACATGTCACGTCTATTTTTATCAGAGAAGTCATTCATGGCCATGTAAAAGTGTCAACTAGTTAAGATACGATAACCATGATTCATTCATCCTCAACATTACTAATTCTTTCACATAAACTTGTAATGCCAAGGGAATTGATCACTATAATCCCCAATAACCAAAGCTGTCCAGATGGACGGCTCAATTGCGACTGCCAGTCCACTTGCTGCCACTTTACCCAAAAATGTTCCATCTAGTTTTCCTGGACTGGGATGAATTTCTAAAGTATGAAATTAATTTGTGCATGCATATAAATGCTTGTATTTATTCACATCCGTCCAACAAATTGATGAGTTTTATTTGTTATTGAAATTGGTGCCGAGTCGTGACAGGTGCGCTAGCCAAGATGAAATTAACTTGGAGGAGGCTCAACATGTTGCCAAGGATCGGGAACAATGGAGGGGGGCTCAGTGTAGACCTTGCACATGTCTCACAGGGAATAAAGAGGATTAAGTAGCTTTAACATAGAAATTAGCAGCAATTGTGTGTTTGATCTGCTTATAAAACAGAAAAAAGGAATAATATTGTAAATATGTATAAAAAGTTCTTGTTTTTGACCCTCTCTGTAGTTAAGTAATTTTTTTTGAAAGAGTGTGTTCAACAGAAAAAAGAACAGAAACTTGAGCAGTCTTTTAGACGACTGTAACATCATCATTTTATGGGTGTAGTCACATCATACGCTGCACAGGAACATCCCCCGACGGGGTCTAGACACAGCATGACTGTCTTCCTGACTGAACTTTGAAGTTTCATTTAATCCATTGACCATTTCTTTTTCAAAAGCAGCTATTGCCGCAATCCATTGCAAGTCAGAAGTCAATAGTTGCCGTTTGGGTGTTTACAATGTATGTGTAGAAGCTGTAGTGAACTGATGATGAGTGCTATCTATGAATAGCTGGAGAACCTGGTGAAATGTATGATCTAAATGTGTCACAGTACATCTGCTCGGGAAAACATGGACGAACACAGTAAAGTGATGTTTGTATGGCAACTACTAAAACATATACTAGAGACAAGAGTAGCAGGCTCGCACAGTTGTCATTGAAGAACAGATAAACTGAATTACAAAACTGTTTCACAGCACAAACACTACATATAGTAAAAATCTGATTAAAACTGTTCACTGTGTTTGTCGGCAAACTCAGGCTGGGCAGATCTTGTCCAACTTTCCGACTTGATTATCTGTTCTATTGCACCTCTTCATGTTGGAGGTCATTTTTACAGTGGTCTACAATATCTTCAAGCTACAAGCAGAAATAGCCTGTAGTTCTTCCTTGACACTTACTACATTGTACATGCCAAATGACAGTGCTGGGGCCGTAAGAAGAACAGATGCTACTGCTCTGCCAATATAGAATGCACTGAAGAATTTATTGCTTGAATTAAATACATTTACAATCAACATTACCATGATTGGACATCAACATAAAGCATGGCAAATTTTCCCTTCAAGTTGCTCATTCAAGTGCCATTTCTAGTCACACATATCTTCAGGAAGAGCTGATAATAAAGCCTGAATTTCTCATTCTGATTGTAATTGAAGCTATCTTGAACTCCCGCCATAATAAAAGTGCATGAGCCAACACTTTTTCTTTTTATTGTGCTCTATTCCAGATGAATATTACAGTCGGACAGAGACCACAAACTGAGTCAGTTTTGTAATTAGCGAGCATGCGGCCTGCAAGAGAGTAATGAAAAACAGTATGCAGTCATCTGAATGGAATTACAATGAAACTGAGGGCCATTTCATGGTTCTTCTGATTGCCTGGCTTTCACTGGTGATTTACAATGCAATTATACAGTCTTGCACCAAGTTAGAAATAAAGGGTTGGGTTGTGGGTCGGGTGGGAGTTTGAATACTAAAAGCACTGATAGTCTAATAGCTACTGGCTACTTTTGGCTTCAGTTCAGAAAAAGTGAAGTTTGAGCTAATCAAAGCCGACGGTCTCATGTGGTTTCTAAAGACAGTTCATAATCTGCTGTTAGAGCAGACTCTCTCAGAATCTAAATGTTATATTATTATATTCTCTGTATGCAGCAGAGCTACAGGCTATAGCTCTCACAGATATCTCTGAACGTTTCATGTCTCTCCTAACTCCTATAAACTGTCTCTATCCACTTCTCTTTGAGCAGCTTTGGGTTCAACGCAGAATTTGTTGAAAGAAAGCCCCAAAGGGCAGTTTATGTGATGTGGGTTCTACAATATAGATTTCAACTAAAGTATGTAATGTTCAAAACATGGCATAGTCTGACTCACACATCTTTCTTCTTGATAAATTTTCCAGTATAACGGTATAACAGATAAAGAGAACAGCTTCAATTATCACAACACAAACAAAGTGGGCCACGATGATGACGGTGTTGGAGAATTTCTAGATAGATAGTTCAAAGTCTGCGGGTACACAGTACTACAGGATATGACTACTACATAGCACACCCTTTGGTCAGGTTTAAGGACATAAACTACTTGGTTAGCTTTTGGAAAATATCATGGTTCGAGTTCAAATAAACGCTAATCCAGAAAACTATCTGAGGGGTGTGTTGTGTGCTGAAGTGGGCATGTTATCTAGTAGAGTCGTGTCGTAGAAAATTATCCCTAGGTGTTACTTGGAGTTTTATTCTCATCAGCATATCTAAACTTGACTGGACTGGACTCCGGTAACTCCGGTAAATCTGTGATTTTGGTTTAATATTGTGTGTAAGATTTTGTTAGGCTCTGACCAAACTGGCACCCAAACATGTATACTGTTGCATAAAAAGCACCCAGGATGGGACCCCCAACAGGTTAGGATTTCCTGGATAAGTATTTTCGACACTCTGCTGTAGTTTTTCTCGAGGGAAAAGCTCCAACCGTCAGGAACAGTAGTCGACAAATACCAATAAGTACATGTACCTCTTTGAACTTCTTGGAAATGGACCCATCGGGTCTATTCCAACCATCTCCCAGGTTACAGTGCAATCAACTGACTTTGTGTACTGTTATAATATTTTAAATATGGTATATTGTGTCATTGTTTGAAGTAAATCAGTGTCAGGTGATGACAAGTTTTGTGCTGTGACTATTTCATGGCTGGACGCAGTGATTTCCTGGCAATCTGGTGGAAGATGAAGAAACACTGCTCAAAGTCAAATCACAACCCAAACAATTATACAGTGTGGTAATCAGTGAGCTTTAGAGGTGCTGTTTAGTGGATTTTGTAACTTTCGGACAAAGCCCTCTCCCCTGGTTTCCAGTCTTTATGCTAAGCTAAGCTAACTGGTTGCTGGCAGTAGGTTTATTCTTTCTATACAGACATGAAAGTGGCATCAGTCTTCTCATAATACTCAGCAAGAAAACATCATCTTGCTTTCATTTTTACAGCTTTTTTGGAGCCTAGGCCAGAATTTAGCGTCCTGTCCTTTTGACCCTTCTCTCTTCCTGTTGATTATCCACCCGGCTGCTCCTCTTCTCCCATTTTTCTCTCTCCATCTCTTGTCTCCATCGTTTCATGCACACATACATTTTCTGTTTTTCGCTTCGTCTTCTCTCTGTGCCTTTTCATTCCCTCCTATCTCACGTCTCTCTCAGCATCTTTCTCTTTCGTAGGTGCTACAGCTCCATCACTGCCTCTGTGGCCGAGGCTACCGACTGTAGTTTGTGCTGTTATTACCGGGGGATTTGGCTTTGGTGACCACTTATGAGTCAGCAGAGAGAGAGAGAGAGGGAGGAAGAGAAACCAAAGGAGGTCATCGTACTACCCGAGTCTCCAGATGGAAGTTTTCTTGCTGCTTTGATCAGCCATTTGTCTTTGGAGCGATTCATCTACAGTGTGGGTGTGAAAGCGATGTCAGCACTGAGTGATTAATGCTACAAAATGTATTCCTAATGTGGCGAGGAACAGAGCTGGTGGGTAATTTAAAATATGTTTTCAGAATAGAAACAAGATTGGTTAGATCCCAGAGAAAAAAACAATAGTCATTTATAATACAGGAAGAAATAAAGTAGTAGAGAAAGTTAAAAGCAACAGCACTAGTAAGAATTAAGAGGCAATTAAGAGCAAATTAGTAGCACAAGCTAGAGCCCACTCTGTCTCCTTTGAATTAAGCCCATATAAAAACTGTGTGAATTGGCAAACAGCTTTGTTCACTGGGAACATTTTGTTTGAGTTCAGGAGATATTACATGTTCTTATACTGCAGCTGAAAGTTGTAGGGCAGAGGTTGGTGGATGGTTGAGCATACGAAGCAGATAAACACAAAAAGCAAGGTCCACGTCCCGTCCATCGACAGTATAATTAATGGACAGGGCTTCGGGGTCTGTGAAGTGAAGCCAACACTGAGGTGTCTTAAACTGGCATTCTTTCTGAAGGCCAACAGAGGACAACGCCACAAGCTGCAAAAGTACTATTTTTTTGCCTAGTTAAAAAAAACAGCAGTTATTTTCTAGTTTGTTGTGTTTCAAAGAACAAAAGCTCCAAACTCTTCATACAAAGATCACAGAACACACAAAGCACACGTGGACCCGAGCGGCACCAAGAGAGCTAAACACAGCAAAGGCAAACAGAGCTCAGTGTGTAAAGTCATGTGTCCATTAAGCATACTGATGGCTGTGCAAACAGAAGAGAGTGTCGGTCCTCGAGACTGTGTGATGGGACTTTAAACTCGGTCAGGATAGTCCCGGTCTCAAAGCAGCAGACGAAACAATGTGAATGTACTTCTTTAAATAACCTCATCATGGTTACAAATGCTGCTACAAAGATGACTCATACACAAGAAAAACACAAGCATGCACCGTCTTTGAGATCATTAGAAACATGAAGTTTGATTTCAGTCTGATCTCTCTCAGTTAAGAGGTGTAAAACAGTGTGTCACACAGTTTAACCGCAACGTATGAAGGATTTTTATGTTTTGCAATCAGTGTGCTTTGGATTTTTATTGAGACTGCCAACCAACACAACTCTGCTCTACTTTAACCATCACCTACACCGGATTTTTCTGAAAGAGTTCTTTTTCTTGAATATACTGCATGTTGTTTTGTATTCTGATGTGGGAATAAATGTCCCATAAAAAGTACAGAAATACTTGTAAAGTCTGTGACCTACAATTTATCAGGAAATATTCAGAAAAATTATTCAGTTTTTCTTGTGAATAAATGTCTTAAAACTTTTGACTTCAACATAAACCAAAAAAAAAAAAAAAAAAAACACAAAATGTGCTCTACTTTCATGCCAGCAGTCAGTATGTGAGAGTGAATACTGCAAAGTTATGATGATCTACATCTTTCTCAGTGACTAACAAGTCAAACTTTTGTGACCCACCTTTCTGATCCATAACAGGAGGGTTACTACTTTGAAACCCTGCTGAGAAAATCTGGATGCTGACAGCTCTTCTATGAAACCTTTTAGTGCCCAGGAGCAAGGCACTTTGAGCCCGTACTCACACAGACAGACTGCAGGCAAGTCTCAGAGAAAATATGCAGAACATAATGTGATGCAGCACTGAATTATTAATATCTTTCCCTACAATAAAGTGTAGAAGAACAATTTAAAAGCACAGTTTGAAACACACTAGCATAAAATTTTGAAGCATTATTTGTTAATTGTGTCAGCCTGAGAAAATAAAACAGCGTATATCTTTTTGTCTTCAGCCTTGAAACACATTTGGGTTTGTATGATTTTGCATAATTTATGTCCATTATGCTTAGATTTGATAACAAAAACAACTAATGATAATAATCTAATTATACTGTGCACATATTATCCCATTTTTTAATCCCTGCCATCTGCAGTGTTGTCTGTCTCCGTCCCATTAAAGTGTTGCCTGTTCATCAGGGTTTTGTGTCTGTCCTGAGGGAATGAGGCTGCCTCGACGTCTCCGTGCATACAGAAGGCGTCCTCTCCTCGCAGTGGCGGCTGCCAGTTGGCCCGATCGATTGCATCACTTAACTCCTCTCCGAGGTGCTGTGAACCGGTGTCACCAGCCCGCCTAAGCTGCAAACTACATTAACTAATAAACTGGCTTCGTTTGTGAGATGCAACATACAAAGTGTCGGCGAAACACGACCTGCACACAAAGGCGTCACAGCTCGTGTGGATGCATCGGTTTGGAGAGGCGAACCAGTAAATACTGCATAGCCATGGCAACAAGACAGAGCCAGTCCTACACCCTGAAGACAGACGGTTCCTCCAAAGGGTTTTTGGTCTCGACAACAGCTGCTTATGAAAAATGAGTCTTCAAAATAATAAAGATTAATTGTCCCACAATGGAACATACTTGTCACAAAGAAAACAAGAAAGGAAAGAATGAGTTTTATTTTTCTGCTGAGGACAGCACTTTGACAGAGTAATATTTACATTTTCCTGACAAGTAACCCTTTTTGTCATGCAGATAGTGACAGACCTCTGGGGAAAAATGAGCAAAGGAGGATGTATCATGAAGCTGTTCCATCAAAAACTCCTAATGTGGAAGTTGGATTAGATAGATGAGTGTGACAGTGCTTCTGGTCCCATTTCCTACCAGCAGTAAATGTTGTTTTCAACCATGACATTCATCTTTTGCTATTGTTAACAAGGTACTTCCACTACCTGGAATACTAGTAGTGCTACTGACCAATGTTTTCATAAATGGGTCATTGTTTCATGTCCCATGCATGTGCACAAGCAACCAAAAGATAACTAACTGAACTGCCAACAGATACACGGAGAAATGTATTTTTATTAACCTTCCTGAAAGGGCCCATTATGATCCTCTACCATTACCTTTCATACAGTACACTTTTGTAGCTAAGTATCAAAAACTGGCATCACATTTCTGCTCAAATTCATAATTTTGTTTACTACTTTAAAGGTCCAGTGTGTAGAATTTAGTTGCATTTAGTGGTCCAATCACTGCATTGTAATCTTCTCACATCACCCTCACCTTCCTAATGTATTATTTTCAGGTGATTATACATGCATCAAAACATAGTTATGAATATTATATTCCATGTTTGCCTTATTCTGAAACTAGAGGCCCCAAATCTTACACACTGTACCTTTAACATTTGAGAAGTTGGGGTTCTTTTGTTAAATAAAACAAGCTGTTTTGTTGACCAACATGATCATATTCCTCACAGTAACTTAAAGACAGAAGTTTTTTTTATATCTGAAAATTGCTCACCGTCTGCCAAGCAGTACAGAAGTAACCACTGCTGTACAAACTACAGAACAGCTTTAAAACTCTGAGGCTGAGGCTCCTCAACTAATCTTCTGCATCCATCACTGACACTATCTAGGTGTATACGTATATAAGTATATGTATATGTACCAATATAAGTAATTGTTTAGAAGAACCTCTCTGGTACTTTATAAAACCCTTTTTGTTGAGAGTGTGGGAGAGAATAAAGAAGGACGAGGTGTTGATGTCACAGGAGTTGCTTCCAGGATATGGAAACGTCCCCACAATGGACAGAGTGATTAGTCACCTAAAGCAGAACGAAGGAAAGAAGTAAAAAAAAAAAAAGGTTATTCCGAGGTTCTCGCAAATGGGTCACACCGTGGTAGCTCCTCCTCCTCCGCCGCTGTCCTCTGACAAAGTTAGGCCAGCGGGAGGAGGGAGCGGTGACTCTCGGTGGTAAAAGGTGATTTATACGCTGCGTAGGATGCAGATGTCGACAGGATCGCAGAGGAGGCGGAGGAGGAGAGATGAGAAAGAGGGGAAAAGCAGAGAAGAGAAGAGAAGAGAAGAGAAGAGAAGAATATGGTAGAGGGAAAGAGGATGATACAGACGTGAAAGAAAAAGACAAGAGTCAGAATACAAGAAAAGGAGAGATGAGAAGAAAGTAAGGAGAAAGAAAAGGAGACAAAAATGTAAAAGAAAAGCAGAAACACTGACATGGGGAGAGAGAAAGAGAAAAAGAAGAGGACACAGAAGGCAGGAAAGTAGAATATTACGAACAAGGCTGAGAAGAAGGATGAGTACAAGGAAAGAAAGGGAGAGGAGAAAAGACAGGAAAGGAAAAGACTGAAGACAGGCTGCAAGGTGAGGTCAGTAGAGGGAGAAAAAAAATAGAAATGTAAAGGCATGGAAAAAGACGAGAAAAGAAGAGCTGGAGAAAAGGAGGAGCAACATCGAAGACCTCGAGAGAAATGCAGAGGAGATAAGGGGAGATTGCGGGAGAGGAGAGGTCAGCAGAGGACATGAGAGAGGAGGCAACAGAGATGGAAAGAGGGAGGGAGACGACAGGAGGGCATTAGAGGGACGGAGAGGGATGGAGGGATGTGGTGTGGGGGAGCACGGAGAGGACAGATGCCGTGTTACTAAAGCAGAGTTGACAGGATTCATCAGGACATTTCTCCAGAGGTGAAACACCTGAGCTGAGGAGCACAACAACCTCAGCAGCATCCAGTCTGACCACTGCAGCATGTCCACACATGTTACCTCAATGATACATGACTCAGCTCATCAACCCATTAATCTGTTTTCTGAGATAGAACATGAAAGTACACTCTATTAATACATTTAAGGGAAATATATGCATGCACAAACACAGCCTACTAACGAACACATGCATTAATGTATGGGGAGGGATGTCAGAGCGAGGGGGCTGCAACATACTCAGGCTGCCCTGGGGGTAGTGCCCTGGAGGTGATGGCATCTTTCCAGCTACAACTCCACACTCTGTACTGACTGGACTGTGCTGGACTTTAACCTCTGGTTCCCAAGTTCTCCACAGACAGAGCTACTGTTGCCCCAACGAGCAACATTAGCAAGTGTATTATATTAGGGGGTGCAGTGGCCAGCATGGTCACCTCACAGCAAGAAGGGTCTGCGAACAATCCCGCCAGCTCTTCCGTGTGAAGATTGCACATTCATTCATTCAGTCTTATTTTGAAGGGACCAAGTGGCAGTATTTGATGAGTTGTGGATGACAACCAGGCAGCCTCCTCTGCATCTGTGAAATGAAGCCAACGCTGATTGCCAAAAGCTGCAGTTCCTCAAACATCCACTTGAGGCTGGCTCCAGAAGTGAGTCAGTCTCCATAAGTCCCCATGTTAAAATGTCCAACTTCACAGCAGAAATAAACATGTTTACAGCCTGGTACAAAAAACAGTTTTGGTCTCTACAGCTAATTTCCCCATTCATGACAACTGTACTGAGGGTGAATTTTTATACAACTCACCTGTTCAAATTATATTAAGGCTTAAAGTTATGCAGGATTAAGAGCAAGGACGCTTTGATTGACAGGTGGAGGTTGTTACAGATGGCTTGTTTGAGCATCCAGGCTTCATTCAACCTGCGCCAACGCTCCACATCTTTGCCTGTATTTATTTTAGCCAAGGCAGGACTGCCAAGATGACGGCTGGCTGAGCTTCACAGCTGCTCTTTAGAAGCCTGTGGGTGACGTCACAGAGACGACAACCATGTTTTATACAGTCTATGGTGAGAACGTGTTGATATATGAGCGTAAGTGTGTCAACCCTGTGATAATCTGGTGATCTGTTTCTCACTTCTCGCCCATTGTGAGCTGGAATCAACTCTGCATAGCAGGCAGAGATAATGGATGTAAGAAATTCACTAAAAGGAAAACATATCACATTCATAATGTTATTTTTTATTGGATTCATATATATATTTTCTCATGAGCCATTCAAAACAAATAAAATATGTCACAATAGTCTTTGAGGATTCTGAAAATACCTTCAAACAGCGAGAAGAGTTGTTAAATTACCTTCTGAGTTTTTCAAAGATTGCCAGGGATTTATCTTTCACAGCAAACAGATGCTTAGCTCTTCTACAGAAGAGATGGATCTGCGTTCAAATCCATTTTTCAAGTTAGTTTGTAATAAATTTAAACACTTGGTCCCATAAGACAGAGCAGGAGTAACCTACCAGTAAACGGTTGAAGGTGTTTTGTTACATGATTTTTAACAGACATTTGTCAGCTAATCGGAAACAAGTATTTAAGTTAAGTTCTGTAAATGTCTGCATCAATGTATTTATCAATCAAAAACTATTCAGTTGTAAACTGTTAACCCTGTTGTAAGATGAACATACTGCTGCAGTAAAGCTTTAACACCAGTGTGATGAGAAATGTATCTGGTGGTTTGGTTTCACCGTCCGGTGATGTTTACTTTTCAAAGTCGGTGGAACAAAGAGAGTATAGCTCAACCCACAAACAAAGAGGAAGTCGCCAAACATTCATATTAACAACGCCAAAGGGAATTTATTGGAAAATCACAAAAGCCGACATCAGGACAGACAAAATCTTTGATCTTTGTCTGGTTTATTCAAGACGCTCTCCTCTCTCGCTGGTGCCGGAAATCGATATCAAATGATTTATAACTTTCAACACAATAACGCGAGGGGACACGTTTTCAGATATTGCCGGTCTAAGCCTTTGGATTATCGCTGTGAGAGTTCAGAAAACTATTACCGGGACGTGACATTAATTAACTTCCAGAGTCTGCACTCTCCTGCAAAGCTGCATTAATACAGCACGAGGTAAGCCCTGTGTTCTCACCTTCCCAAAGAGCCCATTAAGACTTCACACACTCGAGCAAACCCACACACCTCACACATTAGACGTGACAAGTGAACGCCCCGGCAACGGCAATCAATGGACTCTGAAACTTTGGATTCAATGCAGCATACTAAATGAGAAAAATAAATTTCCCCTCTGTGCATGGGCTGGAGTGCTGCAGTAAGCTGTTTTAGGACAGCGCTCACTCTGACCTATCCACATAAAGTCCTGAGGCAGATATAAATAACGGGTCGGCATGTTGGAGAGGACGGCTATTGATTACTGAGGGAGGCCGGATGACACTGGAGCCTGGCTCTGCTGTGCACATTCTGAGACCCGAAATACATTCATGAGCGATGTGATGTTCACTTATAAAAACACCAGCTCAGTTTTTAAAGCACTTTTTTTTAGAAGTTTAGTATCATTATCTAAGAAACCAGCGCACCTTAAATCAAGAAAATGACAACCTGAAAACTATCCAGAGAATGGAAAATGGTAAAACTTCAATATAGACAAAAATGACTTGACTTCATGGAGAAGTGTATAGTACAGAATAAGTGGGAGAACCTGTGAGACAGCGTCACATAATGTTTTAAGAAGAAATGAGTTAACAGTGGTTCATTTTTGGGGTCTCCAGGAACGGAAAGCAGGGTGAGGGTCAAAAAACCAAGCTAACTTTACACTACGTAGCTATTGGTATCTAGCTGGCTAACAGTTTATTAACAGTGCAGTGAATACTGCAACATGCAAATGTAGAATTTTGGCAGGCAAATGTTGACGCTAAATCGGCACGGTTGCAATTGGGCGAAGAAGAAAAAGACAAAAAAAGTAGTGTTGCGCTCATCATTTCCGGTAAGTGCACAACAGCTGCACTCGAATTGAAACAACACTACCCTGCTGACATAAGTGCACTACGTCAGGAAGTACATAGTGTACACAGTGTACTACATGAAGTGTACTAACAAAAGTAACCAAATTGAGACACAGCACACGAGACTAAGTTCCAGTCATTTCTGAGAATCTTCTTATTTTTCATAAAGCTCTGATAAATCTGCTAACTCCTGCTGAAGTGTCTCAGCAAACAAACACGGCTGCCTCAAATGAGCTAAATCCTTGCGAATAAACACTTCCACTCTGCATATATACCACGGCCCAGCACTCGATGACTACTCATTCTGTGCATGAATTTACACTTACAAATAACAGCAATTCCCATTTTTATGTATTGAATACTTGCAAATCATAATGGGAGTCTTTCTCCAACCCAGCAGAGACACGGTCGAAAGACATTTGGACTATTTGGACACAAATGGCTGTTCCATCTCACTAACTTTACTAAGTGCATGTGCAAGGACGCTACAGCTTTAACTTTTTAAAGCCAGCTCTTTGTTTTCTACCTCCATGTGCCTGCACTTTACTTTGTAATGTGCTTTTTACACACACACCTAATTCTGTTAAACCACCTACATGATGGAACTAGACATGTTCGTTGGGTTGGGAGATTTATGAAGCAACTGCAAAAGGCTATTATTTTTGTTTCCCACCATGAGCTGGTGTTATCCTGTGTTGCCACTACCCAGAATCCCTCAGGAGAACACTTACTGCACTTACATTGTTCCAGGAAACTGCAAACACATCCAGGCAGGCAAAGAGCATTTAATGAACCTATGCATGTATGTGTGTGTGTGTACTCACAACACATAGCTATAGGCATGTATTTCCCCATACACATTCACATAAGGAGAACACACACCTGTCCACACACAAACACACACAAACACACACACACACACTCTCTGGGGATACATGTCTTAGAAATTTCTGAAGCCCCGGGGAGTTCAATGTCAGCACAGGAGGTGACTAGGTTATTTCTGGCCTGTTCTATATACAGTTTGACACTACATGTAATATTCAGCATTCTGCTATACATACACACTATACTATATTCTCCTCTGTGTGAACCCATAGATCTGTGGCTCATCTGTGGGTTCACACATAGATAGTGTGGTTGAATCATCTTCAGAAAAAAAAAAAAAAAAAAAAATTAAACTTAAAACACGGGCAATAATAGAATATTTAATGGCATGAGGGGGAGTTATGTTTTATGGGTTACAATATACTTCCAGAACAGTTCAGTGGGTCGAGAAAAAAAAGAAGCTAACAAGTCAAATCAGTGGGTATAATAATGTGCATGTACTGTATTGTCACCTACCAAATCAGTACACAATACAAGTGACCCTTTTTGTTCGTCATCATCATTTTGGCTTTGTTGCCCCTCAGCTATGTATTAATATGTCATCGAACATTTGTTAAATGCAGTTCTTGGCATGTTACAATTGAAATAAGCAGGTCGTTGTGAATGGACAGTATAAGTCCTCATCTGTCATCTGTGAATGACAAGAACAGTCTAATTTCCTCTTAAGTAAGGGCAAGAGTTAGTGGCTCTATAAAATAAAAATCAATACCACAATGTTATCATCACTTCAGCATAATTTGGTGAACCCAAAGTGTTTCTTCTTCTTTTCTTAAGAAATATAAAAAAGCTGCTGTTGTTGCTTAGAGACGTTAGTGTACACAGTGTATACTCCAAGTATAAATATTTAAAGCAGCTGATATTGTAAATCATGACATTACTTTCTTTACTACCGGGATAGAGTATTAAAGGAATATTTCAGTTAAAAAAAGAGGAAACAAAATGCATATTTTCCTGGTATCATTGTAAACTAAATGATTTAACGTTGGAGTTGAATGTGGAGTTCCACAAGGCTCGATGTTGGGGCCCTAAACTTATTTTAAAATTAAACTAAATGAACATTTGAGCTAACCCAAATTCATACCTTTTCTGCTTTGAGAGGCTGTTGTTGAGATGAAATGGAGGCTGAATTTCAGTTTGGATCTGGTGTGTACTTTAAAGCCATCAATGACAATGAGCTGACAGTCTTTTGAAAGTACCACTGACTGTGTGATGTTTTTATGTTGTATCTTATCAGAAAGTAAAGTAAAGAAATAAATACAACCACCAAACACTAAATCTATAAGTCTTACAGATCCCTGTAACATTGGCAGCCAGTTGAGACTCTGTTAAGCTCTAGCACCGATGATTTATAGTCTCTTAAATTTTAAATCTTTTTGCCAAAGGTTGCAAGTATAGGGATCAAAATTCACAAAATCTCTTTAAGTACAGGCCTTGGGGACTAGTAAAAGCAATAAGTCATGGGAATAGCAAGAATAGCTGTGACAGCTGACTACAAATTTTATTGCTTTTAAAATGAGATACAGTTTCTATATAGGCAGTGAGGACATGCATGATCCATATTGGAGTGTCAACGAAACCAAACACTGAAACATTATCTCCTCTTCCTCTGCATATTCTGCTGCAGGAGGAGGAACACGGGCATTTTATAAACTAGTATGACTTTGAATTCCAAACAAACATTCGTCACAGAGCCTCGTAGATGTGTGGAGGCTCGATGAAATCAGACCAGAGATGCTGTTGTACTGTAATTTTCCTCCAGCCAGAGGGTTAGAGAGGCGGAACCTGCAATATGCAATATGTTGAACTCACTTTAAAACAAAGTCAACGGATTGTTGGTTCAAAGCTCCAGCTGGCTGCCAGGGTGGAGCACAGCTGCAGAGAGGTTGTTTAGCCCCAGTGAAACCATTTCTGACAAGTTAAATTGTGAGAGGGTTTGTCTGCCTGGCCGCACAAGCATTTATTGAGTGTGGAATGAGTTCTCGCACAGGGGTTGTGTGTGTAAGTGTGTGTATGTGTGTGTGTGACCTCTGGTCGTAGATTAAGGTCACAGCCTCTCTGTCAGGCAGCACAACATGAGTAATGTTTTAATGTGAACTTATTAGGCCCTCTGTGCTTTTATGGACAGTCTGAGGCTGGAGATGGAGAGGTCATTTTTCACCCAGAATGACTTGACCCCGGACTGAAACCAGCTTTTCTGCCTGGTCAGTCTTTAATCCCCCAAATGACAAAATGACTGAAAAATCTTTGGAGTTACAAGAAAATACTAACTCGAACCATGTCTCTGAATGTCATAAACATTTGTTTTACTTATGATTATATTGTAATTTGGTGTTTCAAGCCATAAGAAGTTGGAGATGTTGTCCATTTGCATATTAATGCAGTATGCAAATGGACAACTAATTAGCTGTGGTTGATGCAGTAAGATGCATTACGGCCAGATCCTTGATTGAAATTAGAGGAAAATAATCAGCTAGAAAACTATGTTCAAACTGTTGTAGGGAAGTTGTATGTCCAGGGGAAAACAAACCGTACATTTTACTGGTATTTATATAATCTAAATGACTGAATGTTAAGTGTGGAGTTACACAAGGCTTGATGTTGGGCCCTAAACTTTTCATATATTAATGGTAATTTATTTGTATGCAGGTGTTGCAATTTTTTTTGTTTTTCTGGACATTATTTTCTCTGTAATAATCATTACATTTATACAAAACCAAATTCATTACATTCCAGGAAATGAAAGAAAGGATTATGAATATATAGAGACGGCATCAACACTGGACAACAACATGGAAAGTGTCAAGAGATTTATTCATATAATTCTGTTATGATTTGACACTAAAAACTATGAAAAAACCACCAAAAAAAAAAACGGTCAGACCGACTGATTTAACAATCTAGATAATCCATTTTGAGATTTGCAAAGTCACCTTTGGCGGCTCTGTTTTTCTTGGGTCCATCTTGTAATTCTTTGAATGTTACTTACACAATTCAAGGTATATGTACTTTGTTGTAATGGGCAGTTCATATTGGAATAAACTGGTTTTAATCAGAGTACTTTACAGCTGTTTATTTTGCAGTTATATTGAGCTCAGTGTCTGTCTCGTATTGATTGTAGATGCTGCTTTGGGTCTGATGACAAACAGTTTGCCTGAGGAAGTTGTAGAGTCACAGACAAAACAAAATGAGCAGAGATGGATCACGCTGACTGTACAGCACCCGGCACAGTGACTGTGCACTTTCATGTGATGGTTCTCAAGCTGCTGTTGGTCGCCTGAAGCTGTTCCATTTGTCTTTTTTAAGCTTTTCAGTGGGGAACCAAATGAGAAATCTGCTTTTTACCCCGAGACCAAGCAGAAGACATTTAGCTGTGCCCGAGGCCACAGCTTCATGAGAACATATTATTACTTTTATCATCTGGAGAGCCATCACAGACAGTCCATTTCCTCTATAAGCTTTGTTTTTTTACAGATTTGGCAGAGTAAAAGTTTCACTGTAGTCCTGCTAAAGTATGGCGTCTATCTGCGTCTAATATCACAAAAAAGGTTTCTTCACAGGATTGTTTTGTTAAATTTCTTTCAATGTAGTGACTAACAAAGCTTAGCTGCAGGACTAATCCGATTAATATAATAAAATCCATCTTAAACCTGCTAAAGGATGTTTTCAAAAAGAACTGTAACTTCAGACACTCTTAAAAATGATTGTAGAAGTGACTCATAGAATGCCCCCTGTGAATAAAAGTGCTGTTTGATGCTGACACCAGCCACATGGTGGAGTGGTTCATCAATTTATACCATGGATGTATTGAGAACTGGATACAGCGTTGACAGTGGGGCTCCATTCATTCTTATGGAAGCTGCTTAGTAACCCCAAAAAGGTTTGACTTCCAGATGCACTAAAGACTTCAACTGACCGAGTGCGACTGAGCGCAGACGAGTTGAACTAAACTTATGCTTTAGCGCTCTACTAACTTCAATGGTGATGAAATGATTTAATCGTGAGGCTCTTCTAGACGTTGCAAATGTTTTTGGACCAAATGGATCAAATTCTGATAGCTAAACAAGTCATTTCGCGGAGATCGATGTCCTTTTAATGCATGTTACCAACTTGGCTTCTTCCCTGGAGTTTTTGTGGTTTCTCGTCTCGCAGGTTCTCATGGATCGCAGATTGTAAGTGCACCTGCTGCTGCGGTCCTGCTTGATGTCCACTACGAATATTACTATTTTTTTTTTACAATTTTTAGTCATGTTTATTATGGTTACATGATCTGGGTTCTGTTCAAGGTTATTGCCTCTCAAAGGTAGGTTTTTCTTTGCCACTGTCACCAAGTGCTTGCTCATGGTGGGAATTGTTGGGTCTCTGTAAATAACAGAAAGATTGTATCATGGTTAAAAGAGTGCAACATTAACTGTTGATAATGAGGGCATATGACAGCTCAGTCTATCAGCTTTGTAGCTCTGGTTGTACAGCAGGTTGTCTAGTAATGGGAGGTTTGCTTGTTTGACTCCCACCTCCCCCAGTCCAGTAGTCAAGGTGTCCTTGAGCAAGATACAGAACCCCAATTGCTCTCGACGGCTGTGCTGTGAGTGTGTATGGGTTAGCTTAGCATCATCGTGAAGATGAGGATCGCTCCTGATGAGCACCTTGCATGGCAGACTCATCAGTGTATGGATATGGGTGAATGTGACACAGGCCCAATGCAAATCCAACTTCATGCTTCTTTCTCCAACACATTTACTATGTTCATTAATGCTCATCATCAGAGTCTGCTGTTGAGAGGACCTGTTTGGTGTGTTTTTGTTTCCCAGCTTGTGTTGCTTTGTGATACACACACACACACACGCACACACACACACACTTACACTAATACAAACTCTCAGGGAAGAGATAACAGGGGAAGATCAGGCCAAATTACTATTTTCTTTTTTTTCCCTTTTAGGTGTCAAGTCATTTTGTTAGCACAGAAAACTTTTTTTTTCCTGCGTTCTTGTGGCACATTCTTTTCAGTAGACTCTCTGTGAACCTTCCTCACCTCAGGCTTTCAACACCTACTAACTAAAGCACCACACACGTAACGCAGAGTTAATGGGGATCAGATAGCCTCTACACGCCTCCTCCTCCCTCCCAATCGGGTGCTCATCCCTGCCCCAGACTGCCAAAACTATATTTCAGAAAGAAAAAAGATAGTGAGAAATTACCTTGACATTTTAGACGGTTAACTCTGTGGATTCTCATCCGTGTCCCACACAGGTCAGAGAGTTGGCAGCTTTTTCATCCAGACTGATCTCTGCAGCAGGTGATTTGACTGATTGTCTGCTCTGTGATTGAAGGTGTGCTGAATGTTGAAGAGCGACTGCAGTGGCACTTACACAATCAAAGTTGTTGGAAAGTTTTTAGGATGTTTTAGCGCACCTCCATCAATTTGTAATGCCTTTCATTGGAGAGAAGCTGGCCAGTTAAATTTACGTATTCCCCTTAAAGCATCACTTTGACATCAACATAAATGAAAGTGTGAAATTTCTGCAAATGCCATCTACCGATACGTACCGTCTGGTAAGGTTGAAATCTCCAGAAGAAGCTTGAAAGCAGACTTTTGCATTGCGTTAGTTCAGGAACAGCATCAGACCGATATCAGACGCTTCATTCATGTTTTACCATCACTGGCTCACTCATCAGCTGATTGGCTACCAGCTGATCGTCCAAACATGGCCTTTATAGCCCAACCTCTCACGATGTCTCGGCTGATACTCTGTTTGACACTCTAGCCCCCCCGAAACATCATTTTCTTGGTTTCTTTGGGGCTTCTTGGACATGTTGTATGTTGTTTTCATTTTAAGAAATAAAAGAAATTATAAGTTTATAAGGATTAGTTTTATGAGATGAGCTCAGCTATAACAGTATTCCAAGAGTTTGCCAGAACCAACTGTCTGTACAAACCAAGGTTGGCTTAAATAACCCCCGTGAGGAAATAATGAGTTCAAATTGTTGATCTTCTCTTCAATCCCTAAATCCACTTGTTCCTCCGGTGTCAATAGAATGTGCAGACAGTATTTGTGTATTATTGTAATGCCCTTGTGGACAGATGCTAATTGAATCAGCTGAGAAATTTTAAAAGCACATGCTCATGCATATTTTAAGCACCGCTGATGGCCTCAGGTTTTTTTTAAAAGGCCTTCAGATAAGTGAGTCGCAAAAAACTAGAAACAGGAGTGGAATCAGTGAAGATGAATGCAAAAACAGCTCAGATCTCTTTTGTTTTCTCCCGTTTGAAGCTGCGCCCTCCTCCTCCTCCTCCTCCTCCTCTCCAGCCTGACAAACATGCCGGGCAGCTCAGCCAGCAAACTGCACTCATAGCCTCGGCCAAGCAAGCGCGAGCCTTGTGCCTGCATTGCAGAGGCTGTCCGGACACAGATTGATTTGTAGCTATTGAGACAACACTGATACGTTACCGAGAGCACAGACGTCAGCAATCGCCTTCCGATTTTTAAGTGGGAGGCTGGACTGTCGAAGACGAGAGAGAGAGAGAGAGACAGAGAGAGAGAGAGAGATGAGGTGAGGAGTTTTTGTACTGGAATACCTTCACCTTGCTGCCTTCTTTGCTATTTTCTATCCAGCATACTAACGCAGACTGTGCATCACATCTGTTATCACAGCGCCATTCTTCATGGCATTTGAGAAATGACTCTGCGGAAAGAGCACTCACTGTGAATTTTAACCAGGCAAATAGCTGAAGAAAAGCAAACAGCTATCATGTGTTTTGGGGGGGTTGCATTATTCTTCTATCAAATCTTAAGTTTCTCTTCTGATTGTAAACAGAACAAGGACGAAGCAAAGTGATTTTTGAAGGCTCATGTTCGGCCGTGCAAGGCTACCGAATGCAATCAGCGGTAAAAGCTTTATTTTCAAGGTAATGAACCCTCCTCGGGGTATGTGTGATTTATGCTTCCTATTGAAACCACTTTGAATCACCCAGAACTGCCTCTGATTCAGTACTGACCTTAAAATACCTCTCTGCTCCTCCTCCTGCCACCAACAAAGATATTCTTTAGGTGTAACTGTAGCCTCGAGTTCGTTTTGGGGATGTGGGGGAGGCTAAAAAAAAGCTCCATTATCTGGAACATCCTAATCTCCGTTAATGTAAAATGGACTTCCTGTTTCACATTTGTATACTGATGACTGTCTGCACAGAAAAACAAACATTATTCACGGGGTAACATCTTTCCATTTTTTCTGCTTGACTATCTTTGTTTGCATGTGCAGTGCATTAAACCCTGAAATACAATTATAGAAGATCAACAGCGATAACCTCACATCGTGTCACCGTTTGGAAGAAAAAGAAAACATGCCTTCACATTAGAAGTAACAGCTTTCCTATCTACATTATCACTCAGCCAAATGGAAAAGAAAAGAAATAATATAACGCTACGGTCACAAATCAAATCAGTTTCATGACACTCGAGGATTGCGGGGATTTACCTCCCGTGACAGATAATATGCATGGATACAGATTATTGCGAGATGAGGCTCAGGTGCCGGGATGGAGTTATAACCTGATCTCTGCTTGCTGGTTTCACTGGTTCCATCTATCAGCGTTTATGGAAATATGAAAACATAAATTACATTTTTTGTTTTGTGATATATTTGCTGCTGCAGTAATGGTTCTGGTTGAGCCGCCGTGAAAACACAAGAGGACGTTAATAATCCAACTGATCTTTTCCCTCTTCTTTCAAGCAATGAGTTGCTCAGTTGCTTGGTTCTTTCCAACAACTTTGGTGCAGAGCAAGACATTACCAACCATTCAATATTATTTATATATCAATATATCATAACAAAGGTTATCTCATGACACTTTCCATATAGAGCAAGTCTAGCCCGTACTTACCATAATGTTATTTATAGAGACCCAACAGTTCCCACCACGAGCAAGCACTTAGGGATAGTGGCAATCGAAACACTTCCTTTAAAAGGCAGAAATCTTGGGCAACTGCTGTCCCAGTAACCAGGGCATTTAGTACGGACATGATGATGTCCGGAGACGGCCCTTTTGACCTTCTGGACAACAACTCTTCCATGCTAGTTGACAAAACACATAGTTTACACAAGTATAAGGGTTTTCTGCCCACATCATCAGTACTGTTGCATATGATCTTTACATATGGAAAAAAGATGGTATCCGTTTGATGACCAAACCATAATGACCATGGTTAAATAAACTAGTTGTCAAGGTTATGGAAAAGATAGTAGTTAACCCATCCATACATCGTCAATTCCTTTTTGGCTCTAATAACAACATCACACTATTTCTGTGAGATTACCAAGCTCATTCATGCTCCCCCTGAGGTAGAACCATTTCTACCACCATCTTGGTACAGGATGAACTTGATTCTTACAACAAACCCTGTGCAAAAGAAAACAAAAAGAAAAAAGAATAAAATAATTCTGATGATAAAATGAGCACAATCATGATCCCCAGAGGTTGAACCACCACGATTTTATTGATGACACCACTACATTTCCCCTGGTGCTACCATCAGAATACTAGTAAGGCTATAAGAATTACTTACTCAAATACAGGGAAATATTGCAGAGCACATTTATTTGACAACAATCAACTTATTATGATATACATTATTGATTAAGCTACTCAGCAGTATATAAAGTAGTTCAAATTAGTTCCAGCTTTACTACTTATTAGTAGCATTAGTAATAATATAATGGATATAACTTTGAAATCGAGTATTTTTACTTTTAGTACTTCATATTTCTTCCATGATATTTCTTTATGGTGTTTGGTCTGTACAGCTTTCTAGGCTTTAATAAATCATATTGCTATCATTTAGTATCTGCTCACACGGTGCTCATAATACTTTTAGTTTTTAGCTTGTCATAGGAAATTGAAGTGGGAATTAAGTTCAGCTGCATTGTTAAAGTGAGGTGAAACAGGTCAAAGCAGGTAAAGGGCTGAAGTTATTCTGTAAGACAAGGCTAAGTTAGAAGCAGAGGCCGAGGCTGATTAAATCACAAGTCTCTTGGAAGCTTGTGGCCTAAAGATGCTGTGCCAGCCAAGTTCACAAATAAACAGCAACAAACTCTCCCAGCCTCTGTTTATGTTCTCCCCTCCTCGGGCGTTATATGACTCAAATCTGCTGGAAAAAGTGTCCAGAATGTTATTCCGGGGCCGCACTTAGCTCCAGATTTGACACTAACTCGGAAGACATTGCAGAGCTGCACTCAGAGCTGTGCTCACACTTCAGCCAGAGGTCTGTCAGCGGGTAACGGAAAGGAAAAAAAAAAGAAAAAGCAGTGAAAGTCAGTCACCAATTACTAGATTCTGACTCAGAGCTGAGCCATTAATCAAAACTCTGAGCTCTGTCAAGACTCTGCATCACAATCTACTGCAACAAGCTGCACCATGGATACCTACTGTAGATAGATGGATGGATAGATGGATATTTCCTGGAGAGAGAGCAAAAAAAAAAAAAAAAAAAAAGGGGGACAGATTGTGAGTCGTACAGCTGATGAGCAGTCATGACAGATTCAGGGATACTGTCCTCTTCCTCCTAATTAATGCCAGATCTCCAGCTCAGCTCCACCTGCGGCCGCTGGCAGCCGCAGAGCTCGCCAAAAAAAAAAAAAAAAAAAAACTCCCAGCCACCAGCCGATGTAGGTCAAATCCTCCATTTGGCACACTTACATCCACCCACACAATATTTTTCACACCACGCCTGAGTGCCAATTAGCCTCTTGTTTAGTATATTTGAAGCTTTTGTACCCGAGCACTGAAATGTAATGAAAGACATGATGTGCCACAACAGGATATGTCCTGGTCACATGAGTTGTTTCTGCAGGGTTCAGCTGATGGCCTCTGGGCAGCCCTGCTGGAGGATCTGCAGCCTCCGGCGGTGATACGAGAATGATGGGATTCATCCTGACCACTGCGATCTTTTAGTCGTTGTAAAGAACAGATCTTTACAGAAGATTTGCAGCAAAACTGACTTTGTAGGCAAAGTTGTATCACGGACACTTACACTGTAGTTTAGGTTAAGTTAACTCTATCTTAAATTTACACTGATGTTTACACTCTTGTCTGTTGTTGGTTGGACCTAGTTGGTTCAATTCAGTACAACATTAAACCTCTACAAGCATTCTTTATTAGGGTAATGAATCATGATTGTTTCATGGTTGAATGGCGATGCTTTCAGTCACTAGTGAGGGGCACTTTGATGCAAAAAAGCTACTGATTTGTCACTGCTCATTCAGTGCACTTTGCCCAGCAGGAGCTCCGTTCATTTCTGAACAGAACATCTCAAAAATCCATCTTTGGGGTAAAATGTTTTAGCACAAGTAGGTTAATGGCCACTCTATGCTCATTTGACACAATCAGAAATTTACAAGAAGAAAGGTGTGAGAGAGGGTCACTCATATTGTATGTTGTTTGGGGTGTTTAGCCAAAAAGGACCCATCCATGGACACAAATATTCACTGGGAGGCAGCAAAATATTAAGCAGGCAATACAAGTATAAGTACAAAGTACATAGAGCAAAAACAAGCGTCTGCCAGCAAAGTAAAATAATCTATTTTCACTTTTGGAAAGATTAATTAAGCAGAGTACCTACAGCGTCATATTTTGAAGTGTTGGGCGACTGACCAAGCAGTATTTGATGACTGTGGAGTGGGAACATGTTGTTCATGATTGTAATCACAGTATGCTGTGTATTCCCAGGTGGATGGCTTCATTTGGACTTTAGACCCTCACCTCTATTTCCCCAGACACAAGAGAGCAGCATATAATAGTAGCTCATAACATAGAGTCTTGCTTTAGCTCATGGAGTCATATTGTCGCCCCGGAAGCTTCCAGTAGTCTAACCGAGCATGAGGTGAGGTTGCAGTCCCCTTGTTCATTTAGTTGATTTATCTATCAGCTGTCCTCAGGACCCCCTCTTCCACATCTCTATAAATTACCCCTGAGGCAAGATTAAAGCCTTTATTATTAACTGGCTGGTATAGGAGCTCCCACAACAACCTCTCCCAAAGTCAAAACCTGGCCGCAATGCTCTGACCTATTAGGATTCTGTGGCTGCTGTTTGAAATATATGAGAATGTTAATTAGCTGTGAACAGTCAAGGGTAATTAAACATGTGGTAAGGTGAGGCGGTTCAACTAAATTATGAGGGGGATTTTAAGATGCAGGATGACTTTAGGTGTTCTCTCTCATTCTTTCTTTCCTTATCTCATTTTCTTTCTCTCGCTGGCTGCTTTTACACGCATGGATCATTATTTTTTCCACCGAAGAAATTAAAGCGACTGCATTAAAATTTCAGCTCATCTCCTTATGAGAAAGTTAAGGCTTATTCCCACATCAAACTGGCTGCTGTGGCCTGGAGACATCTTACTGCATTAGAGTCGGCCTCTTGCTCCGTCACTCCTTCTCTCTTCTTAGTGCCCTCTTTGGTCTGTTAGCTTCTATCATGTCTGCAGAGGCTGCAGAGGCTGCCGAGCCCGGATACATTGCCAGCTCGCCCAGTTTCGGTGGCATGACACCGGCTTTGTCCCCCCAACGGGCTGCCCCATAACCCCAGGCCTGAAAACCACCTCTTTCCCAGTGGTCTGAACCTCCTTTACTTGTGGTTAGTTGTAACTTGAGTAGCAAATAAAGCTTTCTTTGCTGGTGGTGACTTCTTCTGTAAATTCACTCCATTACAAGTCGTTTTAACATGATAGTGAAGCGGTTATTTTAAAAGGTAGTGCTAGAAGTTACATAATGGGGCTTTTAAAGCTGTACTGATTGATTTTTTTGGCCATTAGAGGGCAGTGTTGAAGTTGAAAACACAACCCTGACATGTTATCTGCTGTTATGGATAACCAGCAGATCTGAAACAACATCATCACTCATTATGCTTCTGTCATCCTGACAAATGGAAATCAAGTACTGCTAGATGTTCCACTTTTTCTAGCTAGCCCCTGATTGTGCCCATCTCCTGGGTAGGTAGTGTACAGTTTAAAGACCTTTCACTGAGAACAGCTGCTGAAAATGAGGTCGATCATAATGGAATTCACAGAAATGAAAACAATGATGCTGAAGAAGCTTTTTTTGTCCCTACAGGCAACTCCTTTCACTTCAGACTATCAACATATTCATTTTTCAGTTAAAATGAATAATTGTCAGCTGTGTTTACATTGATGTCCTTCTAATAAATCGGCACAATCTGAAGTAAAGAGCCTCATGTAAACACCTGATTCAGTATAAACTGGGTGTTTTAAAGGCTTTTCACATATTTTGTCCCACATAAATGAAAATGCTCCTTTTATTACGTTCCATTATCTCACTTTCCGAGCCTGCTTTCTCTCCAGCAAAGTCAAAGGCGTTCTCCTGGGAAGATGCACCAGTTGGTATCGTCCACTGTGTTGTCATTTACGAGCGCTCTTAACCTCGCCGGCCATTTTCTGAGTAGTAGCGCGTCTTCCCAGAGGTGCCATCTTTAGTGAATTTATGTTTAATAGCTTCAGGGAGATAGTGAATGGTCTGCTGGTGGTCATTTTCTCCTGTTTAACAGGTGCAGCAGTGTCACGATCAAACTGTTGCTGTCGTTAAAAGCACAGAAATAAACCAATAATGGTGTGGACACTTTATGCTGATGCATCTCTTTTACAAGTTCAGATTTGACAGTGTATGACACACTGCTGGTCCTGATCACTGATTACATACATGAAGGAAAACAAAAAGAAAAAGCCTGGTGATGTTTCATTCCAGGTGAATGAGCAGCGGCAGGTTGAGATCCTGCTAAGAGGGAATCAGAGAGTTGGTGCAGGACTGCTGGTGGCTAGAGTCCAAAACCAGAAACAGAGACCAGACAGAGCTGGACGTGGCTGGGTGATAGCAGGGGAATATCCTGAAGCACAAGGAGATCGAGGTTAGCAAGGCACAATGAGCTCCAGAAAGATGCACAAAGTTGACAATAGCGTTCGTTGCCACGCTAAGGAAGACTGAACAAACTGCCAGTATCTGAGAGGTTGAGCTGCTCCTTTGTACTGCATGGGTTGACTGGCTGATGAAGAGCAGGTGGTGAGGGAAAACTGGAGGCCAACCCAGCGACAAACAGAAGAGAGAGAGAGACAGACAAGACAGACAGAAACTAAAGGGTGCTTTCACACTAGCCCCGTTTGGTCCGCTTTAAACGGACCAGAGTTCCTTTTTCTCAGATTGGCGGGTTCGTTTGGGCAGGTGTGAAAGCTCATCCAAACTCTGGATGTGGGTCTCGGTCCGCTTGCAAGTGAACCCTGGTGCGGTTCGCTTACAGTGGGGAAAGCAAACGGACTATCCAGCGAACCAAAGATCAGAAAGCCAATCGATGAGCTGGGTTTCTTCTTCATGGTGCTTTTTTTCTTCCTAGTCAGTGCTTGTTTTGGGCAATACCGCCCCCAAACGAGCAGCTGTTGTAACTGCATGTTGTCCAGGCGGTTTGGTCTGTTTTCAGTTTGTGCAGTGTGAAAGTGAACCAAACTAAATGAAGGTGTGAAATTTTTCGGCATTCCCTGCCCAATCGAACCGAGTCCTCCCGGACTATCCTGGTGTGAAAGCAACATAAGGGAAGAGAAAACACTGGGAGGCCAAGCACACATAATGTCTATGAAAGTACACAACAAGAGGGCCATTTCACTTCCTTCTCATCTCTTGCAGTTGTACACACGCTGTATGGATCGGATAGGATGTTTACAGATGTAGCGACATCACCAATGATACCTTTCAGAAATCAACATTGTCTCATTTGAGTTACGACCACGCTTCTGTTGCTTAGTTTTTCAAAACATCTGGATGCAGACAGTTACAAGACTGGACGTGCTTTACTGAAAAAAAACTACTGAAACATAAAATTGACAATGAAACCGTCAGTTTCACCCTGCCAGGACTGGGAAGTATCCAGAGCCATCTCTCAACACCAAATCAGAGTTAATGTAATATTCTCAGCCAACACATGGAGAAACATCTCACTTTCTGAAAAGTGCTGTAAAAAGTTGTTAATGGTTTTAAATCCTGAATTTGTAATTAAATAAAGCAGCTTTAAAGCCAATATGTGTAGAATTTAACATTTTCTTTGCCACCACCTAGAGGTTGAATCTGAAAAAGATTCCTTGCCGCTCTGAACTGGGTATACTGTAATGAATATCTACAGTTAGTAGAGTACAGTTCAGTATGTCATTTTTTTTACATGAACTAAATATTTTGACATTTATAATCATTTAAAATGATATGCATTGGGGGCCTTCAAGACCAGCTGGTCAGGAGCGATCACTCTTTCTATTCCTGACATCTGACTATGACGCTGTAAGAGGATTTTATTCCAAGCCGCAGTAAAACTTTTCTCAGTCTGCTTTAAAGAGCTGCTGCTAACCCTCCTGAAAGAAATATTGAGCCCCAGGATGATCTAAATGTTTCAGAGGCTCTCCATCCTGACAAGAATAGAACTGTTTTATGGGAAACTCTGAGCATCGGAAACGACACGGGGGTCATGAAAACGGTTAAATATTGAATTCTGGCATAATGTAGGAGGAGGCATTGACAGGTTAGATTAAGAATATCTGTCTTCAAATCTAAATATACTTTTTGGAGAATTTACAGCTCTTATATTTGAAATTTTCAGAGTTATTTCATTAAACAACAAAGTTTCATTCCCATCCTCTCTCTGGAGGGCATAAGGTGACTCCAGTCCCCGCTCTGATCAACATCTGGTGTTGCACACAATTACTGACTCGTATACCAGACATCTGGATTGCAGTGGTCATATAACTGGCGGTGGGGGCAGAGCTGCATCGATTGGATGAGGCTTTATTGGTCCCCGAGGGCCGAGCAGGTGATTGAACAGATGGAAAAAAAACAAAAAGTGGAGAATCAAACAGAATAAAATATAGATCAGAATAAGCCAGCATCAAAAGGTGCATTGAAGTACAATTTGTTGGTATTAGTGTGCTGAAACCGCTGATGGAGTCGCTCAATGTTTGTACTTTTTAGCCTGTTACTGTTGCTGAACTTGTTTCCTGGGTTCTGGGATTACCCAGTTTCCTCAAATATAATTTTTCCATCTGGATAACTGACTGAAATGGGCTGGTGTTTATGTGGAAAATCGAATTACTGCCCTCCCCTGGTTATACTAATGCTGCTCAGAAAGGCCTGAAGGCTGGTAATAAACCTGGGGCAACATAAATTGCAAATGTTCCCTGCAACGGGCAACAAATTGAGCTGCAGGCTCCCCGAAAAAATAGATTTGAATACTTTAAGAAAATAAGATGTTCTGATGTGAAAACACCAATGTGCATGGGTAAAACCAAATTACTCTATTCCCCTGGCAATCCCATCCAGATAGAGCTTCCTCTTCTTCCTCGCTCCTCTGCGGCGGCCATGTTTTACATTCGTCACAGAAGGGGGTCAGAGGAGAATGATGGCTATTTGTTGCAACGACTCGCACAAACAGGAGGAGGCCACCAGCAAGATGAACTCCTTCAACATGCACGGTGGTAAAACAGGTCAGACAAGGAAAGCAAAGAACATCCAGCGAGCGGGGAAACAATGAACAATGGGGAGCCGACAAATTCTGCATTATCACAATGACTGATGAAGTTAATTAAACTATCAATGGCTTAGTGAGGGGGGTAATCCTAAATCATAAATAAACAGCTTCTCCGGCTCTAATGAGCCTGTTTGTTGCAGATTCGTCTGCGTATTTTCTCTCCACAATCCAACAAAAGAAAAGTCTGGAACAATTCCGCGGGGAGAGACGCCTACGTTTTTTAATGTGTTGTTTGCGTCTCGAGCATTCGGCACCTCATCTCCATCTTCAACACTTAACCAAATAAAAGCGGTGCCTGTGAAAAGTAAGCCACCCTCCCGTAGACGGAAGAAGGAGTCGGTGGTAATCAAGCAGCTTTAATGTGGGTTTGCAGCGGGGGAACAACAGCAATCAACTTAAATGCAGACGCGCTGTCCACCCTCCGACAGGAGAGAATCAGGTTTCAGATCCGACGGATGTGAGTGAGTTTTCTGTTATTTCTGCACTCATGAGGACGATTAAATATCTGTGAAAAAGTGTAAAATTTTAGGAATAAGATGCAGGTAAGACTGGGATATGGTTCAGGTCAAGTTCACACTCAAATTATGATCAAGTATTTACAGATTTTTGATGCAATTGAGTGGCAACCTTAGTGGCTGTTAAGTGAAACCTATGTGGAAGTACCAAAAACAGCAGTTACTCTTCTCTTGCCCGCCTCAGTTCCACCGATGATCCACGTCTTTGCGACTTTAAGAGTAGAAGGTGGAAGAGGCAGGACACGCACTGAGCTTCACACTGGCTCTTCAGAAACCTGTGGGTGTCACGGATACGGCATCAATTCTTTCTACCACGTTGGTTCCTACGTCATTAACAAGTAGTTTGTGACTAAACACTAAAATGAGGTGGAAGAAGCAGGATGTCAAAATGATTTGTGTGTTCAGGACTTGTTTTTCTTTTCTTTTTTTATACTAGTATTGAATCAAAGTTTAAAATTGTGACAACATTAGTTTTGCTAGTTGGTGGTGAGATCTGCCAAGTTAGGCCATGTCGATATCCAGGCAACAGAAGCCAATAGATTCATGTCAGCATATGTACAGCAGTGTATATACAGTGTATTATTAGTGTTGACCATATTTATAATGTGACTGCTCAGTAGTCAGTCCATGCTACGACCTAAAAGGCACCTATCAACCACACGTGACAGCCTGCGTGTTTTGCTGAACCCATGACACTGAACCTGTCACTGTCAGAGCGTGGATCATAAATAAAATATATGTATCCATACTGCACATTTCCCCCCTCAGGGATCAATAAAGATCATATCATCTCTGCTTCCTCAGCGCTTATTTTCACACCAACCCCTCCCTCCGTCATCCTTGGTCACTGTTGGGTCACAGCGAAATTTGTCCTGTTGTCAGGGTGCTGAGGCCTGACCCCTGACCTCTGCGCCTTTTCTGTATTGGAATCCTGTGATGTAAGAAAACTTTTGCACCGTATAGGACCAGACAAATTAAATAAATAATGTATTCATGGATTAAATCCTGATTTGCATTACCAGAGGGTGAATAAAGTGCAGTAGTCCACCAGAGCTCATCTATCTCGAAAGGATTCCCCATGGAGTCCAGTAAAAACCAATTTACCCTCCACTTGATGAATTCTCAGAGGTCCCTGTAGAGGGCCGGACAGACAGCATTTATCTCCCATTGGGGACCTCTATGAAAGCCCAATAAATTACCTCCTCCTGCATGAATTAGTAAGCACTGTAATCTATACAGAAGACATTAACATACTGAGCCCCCGAGTCCTTCTCCTCACCGAGCTAAATCTCCAGGCAGCATAAGTCAGCATCAGTCGGGTTCATTTATTCATGAAGGGGGGGCCTGTGGTCTAATGTGGATGACTGGAGGAGGTTTATCAGTTCTGGCTGCTCTGTGTAGGGGCTTTTAAACAAGACGTAGCATTGGAAATGCTACATCCTGTCAAGGGAATGGAGCGGGCATGTAAGACATCCAAAGCCAAATGTTAAGTTGGTTTTCATGCATGTCCTTTGCTAGTTTCCTTCTAAAAACCTAGTGCCTACATTACCCACAATGCAACTCGACCACTGACAGTTCAGTCGGATCTTCAGGTGGGTTATGCTCGTAGCAGCTAATGTAGCCTGGGGCCTCAAGGCAGCAGCAGGAGCGACCGCAGAGATCTGGTCGGCTCACTTCTTTCTAACTCCACCACCACCGCCGCCGCCAAACGCTGACGCTGGCTCAAGTGACATCACAAGGATATTTGTCAGACTTCACACAGCTCTCAGTGGAGATACTTACAAGGTATTATACTACTTTTACATGCAGAAGGGCTTCCCAGTCTGTAACCAGACTGTGATGTGTAAAATCAATCGAGTTCCCCTAGAAGGCTAGTAACGTTAGCCTCGAGGCTTTAATATATGTTATCGCATTTATTATTTGGAAATAACATCACTGATTCTAGCCAATGGTCAATAATACAAACTCTATTAAAGGCATTTTGTGTTATGTATACATAACCCTGAAATACAACCCCTACGCATAAAGGGCTCATAGATGTGGAGATACCACCATGTGAGCAGGCATGTAGCAACATTCTTGGATTGGGAATCCAAGGATGGCTGGTTCAAGGCCAATTCAGACCACCGTATGGAGCATTGATGCCTATAGGTGCCCTTAAGCAATGTACTGAACCACCTGACTGCTCCCAAGGCGCCACTATGTACCTGTCACTCCACCATCGCTCCACATTTGCATGCCTTTGTGTGTGTGGTTGTATTTCAGGCCAAGATTGAGTAAAAGAAGAATTTCCCCACTGAGGGAATCATTCTTCTTCTCCTCCTTCTCCTCTCAGTCTTCCTCTCCTTCTTCCTCTTCTACAGTAGAACCAAATTATCTGCATTATCTTCAATTTATGCAAGAATAGCAATTAGCACATAAGTGAAAAAAAAGTGTGTATTGTTCCTTGTTTCGGATTTCATGGTTGGTCTAAAATGTGAACCAAAATGAACCAGATTATCAGTCTTCAGAGGCTGAAAGTTATTTCTACGACAAAAAGAATGACTGTGTCAGATAGAGAAGAGGGAGGAAAGGAAATATGATCCAAGAAGGAAAAGGAGGAGATTTTTCTTCAAGACAAGAGCTTATTAGAGTCGGAGGAGATATGAGAGAGAAGAGAGGTGAAGTATTTCATGAAGATATGACTTTTCGGTTTATGACGGAAGATCAGGAGTGAATCCAGACCACAGAGGAAATGTGATTCAGATGACGCTTTGGGGCGACAGGATGAAACCTCCGGGTGAGTTTTTCTGGAGCTTTCCTATCCAGCCCTGTCATACATATTCATATCTTCAGAACACATCCGCTTGGAGACGAGCCGAGCATCCCGTAATGACCGCGGTCATTAACAACACCATCAGTGAAACAGATTCTCCGTCAACGTTAACGCCTGTCCTCGGGCAGCGTCATCTCGTTTCCATCCCAGATTTATTGTCATCCTCAACACACTTTGTGTTCCGGCAACGAGCTTACAGACGGCCACATCCTGCGTTTTTGGCATTTCGGACACGTAGCTGAAAACAGGGAGAATAAACATCAGCAGCCACGTATGATTGATGAGCAGTATCCAGCAGCTGTTGCTATGTCACCTTATACAGCGTCACACATGTGGGAGGGGCACGTTTCCAAGGTGACCAATGAGATCACTTGGCCTAATCTAGAGGGGAGGGAAAAAAACAAAAAAAACTGCAACACATATAAAACTGGGAATGTACTCGTAAAAAAAGTCCCAGGACATCACTTCTGTGGAGGGCGCGAGGACAATACTCTCGTAAAAACAAAACAGTAAAAATATAGAAATCAAGTTCTGGAAGTGAAACAGCATGAGTGAGCAAAAGCAAGAGGAGGAAGAGGACAGTGAGGAGGAGGTGGAGGAGGTGGAGGAGGGAGTGATGTGGAGCTATTTAGCTGTTTACCCTCCACAGTAATGAGACAGGGCTGGAGTGAATCACTCCATTAGGACGCTGGCGTAGAAGCAGGTTTATCAAGTTGTGCACCGACTGCGTTCCTTAAATATACAAACACTGACATTAATTAGATCAGAGGGATTCCCGGACAGACCTAAATGACAGGATTAATAATCCGTTTCTAATGATTGCGACACAAATGATAGGGAGAGAGTCCCTCTGTGGTTTAGAACTGAACCCCATTTCTCAGCAGCGCAGCAGGAAGACGGAGGACTGGACTCTTGTTGCTATAGGAGCTTTTCTGCACAGTAACACACTACATTAATGCCATGATGACGGCATTAACTCTATTATTACACCATTACAAAGTAATTATAGCTCTTGCATTTTTCATGAGGTATATTTTACAAATTGCACGTTAGATTCTGTTTTAAATTTTCATCATGTTAAAAAAGCAACTCTTAATTAAAAAGGATTCTTGTAAAGACGCAGTTCAAATGGATTATTTCCCCCCTAAAGCAACGTTACATAACTTTTCTACCATGAAATAACATTATAAATCATCTTGAAGCTACATTGATGTGTAATCTGGTGAATGTAGCACATCAACTGTCTGTGATTTACAGAGTTTCCTGATGGACATTAAAGTAGACTGATGCAAACTGTAGCTGCTGTTAGCTCAGTTTGTGAGCTCAGAGCACAGGGGCAGTGTTAGTGTTTGTACAACAGGCGTTATAGACCAGAGCCAGTGTCGTACCAGAACCAGAGCTGGGCAAGCGGGCAACTGAACCAGGCTCAGCAACCCTCTATGGACATAATGACAGAGGAGAAAAGAGCGAAGAGGACGTTGAGAAATTAGAGAATAGCCGAGCAAGAAGCTGCCGGACAAGAGTAAATCTGGGACTGACTGTTAGTCGTTGGTGAGAGCTTAGTGAAATAAAAGGCTGAAAGACAGATGCAGAGTCTTTATGCTAAGCTAACCATCCCCTGACTGTAGAGGTAAGAAGTGTACTGTAGTAGGAAGTATGAATGAGATCACACCCTCTGATCAGATTTTATTGGATGGAATTCTTCAGCATAAAAGGATTTCATGAAATTAATTTGTCATAATATTTAATGCACTCATGTATCCAGGAACTGAAGGAAACAACATTTTCTGATTAGTACGAGCTTCACAACATTAAAGACAGAAAGAAATTTTCGGGAACGACAAAGAAATCCCCACACACCGTGGATGTCGATAAGTCTTCCTGCTTTTCCTCGTAGCCTGCAGCCAGATTCTGGTGTGTGGAAGAAGATGGTTGTCTACAAATATTTGCCTGAATGACTTTGTGCTCTGAGGGTATTTGGAAAGTGCTCACATGTTTGGAAACTAATGGCAGTGGAGCTAATGGGCGTATTGATTGCTTTTCAATTGGAGAGCCAGCAGCCTCACAAATTAGATGTTTTCAGCAGCTCTATTTATCATCGAAGAGGCGTGCATTGTCAGGCTGGAGAAGTTTGAACAACACATCACATCAACTTGATTCAATTTAAGTCAATTGCAGATGCTGTGGAGGCCTGGTGGTAAACTCAGGATAGATTTGGGGGCTTTTGGCACAATATTTACTGACACACATGGGAAATGTTTTTGGAAATCTTTCTTCTTTTGATTCTTTTGATTGTGAGATGGTCAGGTCACTGCACTTAATGCTAAAAAATAGGTTTCTGCAGCTTTTAGGAAATTAAAGTCATATTCACACAGGGACCTGATTTAGAAATAACCCTTCACGTCAGTATTTCATGCAGTGCAGTTGCTTAAATCTTTATTTTACTCAGTTCAACTGCTGTGAGAGGTGAACCATGATTACAAATCCAATCCAAAAAATCGGACAATCCTGTAGTGTTTTAGTTACTCTATCTTGGCAGAAAGAAAAATATGTCTTACTGACACGTTCAGTATCAGTATTTTTGCAATTTATATAATGTCTTAATGTTCACAGAAAACTGAATGTCATCAGCGTAATGCTTTATTTTCTTGCAGAAAATGACCCCAAATCCAGTGACCCCGATTCACACGGGACTAATATTATTGGTCGGTATTTTGAGTTTTGAAACAAAAAGTCTCTGTTGTCCTTGCACTTAGCATCTGACTAGCTTAGCTGTGATTTAGAACCAGTCCAAGACTGTGTACAAAGTAAATAGAAAGGCATGCGTGGATGCAACAGGGGGCTGTGGTGGAATAGTCTGAGGTTGCTGATTAAAATCACCACAAGATATTCACATGGCAGCCATGATAAGAGCTGTCCGATGTCTCTAAACATTAAAGAAATGTGCTTCTGTGCTTCCTATCTTATTTCATAGGATACACAAGACCATCATTTACGAAAGGAGATAATGCCGTCCCACAATTCCTCATGGCAGTCCCAAAAAAGTGACGTCTGCTTACAACCACACATTATAAAAACCCATGAATTTATTTAAAGTGCTTGAAGAGTATCAAAGATGAGTTTTTTGTAGTCCATCTTATTAACATTGTAGTTTCACTACAGACTATGTTGCATAATTACGTAGCCTAGTGTAAGTAGGTTCTCTGAACACTGTGAATGTCTTATCCTTTTGAATTCTCCTTCACATCTTTCCTTGGCCTCATGATGTTCTATCAAGGTCAAGGAAAAGTGTTTAGAAAAGGACACAGGAGGTCATTTTTGACTATTCTTCTTCCATCCTTAAGCAAAACACTTTGCTCTGAATGAATCCGCTTCATGAACGGAGCTGCTGGTACATCTTGAGATCAGTCAGAAATGTCACACAAACACGCTGTGACGATCTGCACCTTTAAGCACCTGCTCTGCTTCACACACACACACACACACACCAGTTTTCCACCCATTTCAACACCAGCCGTTGTTTTGGAAGCATCACATATTACACCGACCATCTCACCTGCCTGCAACAGTGTCAGGACCGTCCTGCATTGAACCCCTCTCTCAGATGAAGAACCTCTTTCCACCCCGTGTAACATCCCGTTTGGCACGGCTCATAACCGGTGAGACGTTATGAGGATAAAGATATCCTCCTGCTGGGAGTATGACAGAAACTCCTTTTTGCATTCCTCTCTAAGGATTACATGGATGAACTTGAGGGACGGATTAGGATACATGTGCATAGAGATGATGAAAGCGCCCGTGACTTTCCCTGCACGAACCGAGCTCCCCGCTGCAGATGGAAACACATCACCGAGGCTCTGCTAATCCAGCTCATTTTGAAAATATACGCCTACATTTGGCAAGCCGGCTGAGAAGGAGTGGAGTTACTTAGAGAAGTTTGTGTGTGTTTGTTGCTTATTTGCTTGCTAGTTGTTTATTCAAGAGAGCAGCTTAGAGAGAAGAGATGAATCCATCATCAAAATAATTATTAGTTTCAGTCCTGTACAAAATGAGCTCCAACACAACCAGCTACAACAGTAAAATAAAGTATAATTTAAACAGGTGAGTTGTATAAAAATTCACCCTCAGTACAGTTGTCATGAACAGGGAAATTAGCTATAGAGACCAAAACTGTTTTTTGTACCAGGCTGTAAACATGTTTATTTCTGCTGTGAAGTTGGACATTTTAACATGGGGACTTATGGAGACTGACTCACTTCTGGAGCCAGCCTCAAGTGGACGACAAGAGGAACTGCAGGTTTATTGGCAGTTCCACATTGGCTTCACTTCACAGCTATAGAGGCTGTCACTTGGGCAGGACGTTTACTTGTTACGGAGTATTTTTACAGTGTGGTGTTAGTAATTTGTGTCAAATAAACAGCGGTAATTCTGTGTGAATATGTTCAGTCTGAATGCAGCTTCAGGTTAATATGTCTGTGAATATAAAAGTATATAACAAAATGCATGATTTTGAGAAGCAGTTAAATGGGAAAACTTGAGTTTAAACTGAGCACACAATCAATATCTATGAAGTAAATATGATGATTTTAAGAGCTCAAACTGAAAAACATTTTTTTTTTAGCAGCACACAGTTTGAATTTTTATTCTAGATTATTCAGAGTGAGTAATCGCCTCGGTCCATCGATGGTGCTGTGTCACTGGTGCGGCAGGAAAAACCTCTCAAGATTAATGTTTTAATTATATTTTGATTAATTTTTACATGGAATTTGGTAATTAGAGTTTGATGAATTTGAATAAAGCGTGTGGGCCGGTTCTTCCCCACCACTCATGTTTTTTGATGATTAATCTGAAGGGGAGGCATTGTTCCACAGCCGCACACAGTCAATCATTGTGTAATCTGGGGAGCGGGTACATGCAGGTCGCTTTCATTTGAATATTTCGGAGCTGAACTGAACCTGAGAGCGATCGCGGAGTCGTGTCTTTACAAGAAGGTATCACAGAGGTGTGCTGACACTGTGACTCCCTGTAGGGAGCTCTGCCGGCCTCTTTAGTCAGAGGTCAAAGGTCAGGGTTCACCAACTGAGGAGAAGCCCCGGAGCTAGAAGGAATTCTGAGATTTGCTCGAGGGCACCTCAGCAGACACCCAGCTGCTTTTTAATGTCATCTGAATACACTAATATAATTTGGATTAAACAATATCTCTGCCAATAACAATCATATATATCTATAATAATCATCCTATATAATAATAATCTGCATAGACTTTAAACAGCCGTGCTCTCCAAAGAGGACACTGTGCTGCTGTTCTCTTCATCTTTGGAGGGAAAAGACCATAAAAGCAGCCTTGTAAGAAGAGGAAGTCTATATAAGTCTGTCCTGCCAGAAAGACCTTGATCATAATTTCACCGGCAAGGACCCGTCACAATATTTGTTGATTTGTATTAATGACAGGTGAATGGATGTAGATGTTGAGGAGAGGAGAAGGGTAGGGCAGGTATGAGAAGCTTGACATGATTAGAGGTGTGGTTGAGGTGTGCTCCCAAACTTAAAGAAACTAATTAGTTCATATAATTAAACAGGCTGATGAATGTGAAGGTTAGGGTTGTGGTGACCCGCCATCTTTTTTTGTTCTGACTTCTGAGCTGTTCTTTGTCTCTGAGGTGTATTTTCGCTTTAAAGGTGGCAGCTCCTGTCAAACCGGTGTTAAACCGTGATCAGGATGTCTGGCGTTATTTTAGCCACAGTGTTTCCCACCTCAGTAGCTGTAAGCCAACCTGTGTGAAAGAGTAAACACCACAAGACTCCAACTCCAAAGTTCCACTTGTGTGTAGAAACTAAGAAAAAAAAACACAGCATCCTCCCAAACATGACAGCTGACGGAGATTTGCATTGGAAATCTGTCTGAAGAGGAAAAAAGACAAAAACAAACACACACATCACACAGCTCGGGTAGAAACGATTTTGTTGCTTGATTGGTGTGCCGTGAGAAACATCTGCGTTTGATTTCCGAGTGCTGCGGAAGTACAAGAAAGTGCGCTTTAGAGGATGAGAAATGTCTGTTTTTTTTTGACACAAGAAGCAGCGAGTTTGACAAGCCCGGCGCTCCCTCGGGGGGAAAACGCTGCTTTCGACTGCAGCGTCTCGCTGTGAGTCAGGGTGACTCAGACGGTGTGCAGACCCAACACGACGTCTTCGCCTGCCGGAAACACACAAGGCTGCAGAACAACCAAGAAATACACAGACCACAACTGCATTTTCTTTTCCCTGATGATTAATTTTGTTTTTTTGGGGGGGTGGAGTAGCAGATCAGCAGTTTGCACCAACCCTGAGTTCATCATGCAGATCTGACGAGGCACCAGTACTCTGAGTTCTACTTTTAGATATCTAAAGAAAATACTACATACAGGTAAGCTTTACTGGTTTATACAGTCATGACAACATGAAATAAGTTTTAATTTCTTATTCATTGACCATCTGGTGACCTGGTGAATTCGGTACAACACTCTAAAGACAGTGGAGATGGTTGTGGACTTCAGGAAGACTCCAGCCTCACCTGCCGCCATCACAGACTGATGGAGTCTTTCTGTTTCCTGGGCACCATCATCTTCCAGGATCTCAGCATCAGATGAGAAGAAGTTCAACCTGCCAAAGACAACAATGGTGCAGTGGCCTCCGTCACCATCTGGTACGCTGCTGCCTGCCACCACCAAGGACAAGAACAGACTGCGGTGCAGAGGTGGTTGGCCACAATCTTCCATCTCTTCAGGACTTGAACTCCTCCAGAACCCTGAGGCGTGCAGGTAAAATGGTGGCTGACCCCTCGCACCCTGGACACAAACCTTTCGAAACACTGCCCTCCTGCAGGAAGCAGCGGTCCATCAGGACCAAAACCTCACACCACATGAAGCTGGCCTCATCAGCTCGGCCTGAGGCTCCCTCTGGCACCAAGTTTCACTCCCAAATCCTACATGTTATAAGGTCTACCCTGACAAAGCAAGAGAAAAACAGCTGATACAAGCTTGTCACTTTAACAATACTCTTCTTTACGATGTGCGATAAATTGCAAATACAGCAAAAATAACTTGAGTAGAAAGTGTGAATGCACAATTGTTAGTTGAAATGGAACATTACTACTCAAGGTACAGTTACTTCTACAACTGTTGTTTGTGAATGTTGCAGCAGGTTTATTGTTTTGTCCGGATAACCTTGGATTTATTATCATGACTTCATGTTGCTGATTTGAGAGGACATCCATATTTGTTTGCTGTATCGAGCAGCAGTCAGATATATCGGAGGTGTCAGAAATGAGTTTCCCAATCATGATTATGACTTGGACGTGAACGCAGTCAGAAACTGATAATTACGTTAACTCCCATGTGTCATGAACGGATTCAGCGTGTGTGAAAGTGTCACTGTGTAATTAACAAATACGCTTGCCAAACATTTGTGGAAGATTTTAGTTGATAAATGACGGCGGAGAGAAGGATGGCTTGTGAAAATGCTGAGGCGATCGTGAGAAATCTTTTGTAAGTTTTATTCACCTCCATTGTATTGTTGCATCAGCAGCAACGTTAAAACCTCAGATATAAAAAACCTAATTTGATGTTTTTGTCTGTTTTTGGGTGATTTGGGTGGACTCACCCTTCAAGAGCCAACATATCCACTATTAAAATAGTCATTTAGGACAATAATTTCCTCATTTAAAGGTCCAGTGTGTAGAATTTAGTGGCATCTAGCACTGTACTGTGCTCCCTTGTTTCACCATCTCCTTCCTAGTGTAAAGGGAAAAACTATGGTGGCTTCAAAACACGAAACATGGCGACAAAGGATCATTCTAAAAACACAGTTTTTATATTCAGGTAATTATACACGAATGAAAACATAGTCATGCATATTTTATTTAATTTGCTGTATTCTGCAAGTCCCCTAAATCTGACACACCGGACCTTTAAGTCTGAACAATGGTCACACATAACACGATTTATATGCAACCTTTCGTATATTAGAGAGTAAAGGTTTAGACAAACTGCACAGACTGCTGGACGGGTTCAACACATCTTACCTCCTGTACTTTCTCTGAACCACATGATCAAATAGAAACAGAAATAATGGACTCAGTGGGAGATCCGTGTGCTGCCGGCCTGAACCTATAAGAACGAAGTTATATATTCAAGGCATGCGCCGCAAACGAAAGCAAACATCGTAGCTGAGAGGAAAAATAAAATTAAGGTTATTGATGTATGAAACGTGCGGTGACTGAAATCTAGAGAACAAACACATCAAAAGCTCCTGAAGAGCTGCAGGCGAGACAGAGGAGGAGTTGAGGAAGGTGGAATTTGAAGCGATGAGGTACAGTATGAAGAAAGCAGTGTGTGTTTTCAGTGCACGTCTGGTCTCCTCGTTGGATTTTAAACTGTTTGCAAATGTAAAATGTCAGTTTTCTGCGAATTCACATCTAATATGTGCAGAAGGCTCAAGTTCGACACACAAGCCGGCTCTGATCTGTCTGTTAGAGGCTGACATGCTGAGGTCATTAAACTGATGGTCCTTGTCAAGAAGCCAAACACACTCGTCAGTGAAGAGGAACGTCTCCGTCTATCACCGGCTGAGCTGCAGGAATTCATCCGAGCTGATGATGACGACCTGACAATAAAAGTTCAGACAGGATTTTTGACGCTTGTTACACAGATGATACGCACACTGATGCTGGACTTTTTTCGAGACTTTGACATTTTTCAAAAAGAGGACAGCAGCAGGTAAGACATTTATTTTTTTATCTTTTTTAGGCCCAAAGAAGGCGGTCTTATATTTATTTATAGTCACAGTCTGTCGCATGCAAAGCCTCCAAAATGTTATTTATTTCACTCTTTTTTTTCTCCTTCTGTCACAAAAAAACTGGAGCTGGAGTTGATTTTAGTCCTTGTCCTGTGAGTATTATGTGACTGACAGAAAGTAGAATGCAACATTATGCAACAAATGTGTCAGGTTACAGAGCTCACCCACTCAGAAGCTGTTTATTTAACCATGTTTCACCATTTAAACATACTGAGCACACAGATGGAGGGTCAAAAAGTGGATATCCTTTAAAGTGATATTTTATATTTTTCTTTTTGTCAATATAATCTCAAATGAAAAGACCCAAGAGTCATTATGACGCTCTGTGTGGCGGCTCTGGGGACCACCATCTTGGCAGTCCTGCCTCCCCCACCTCCCTGCTAATCTAAAAATGGGCAAAGACGTGGAGCTGAGACGGGGTGAATGAAGTCTGGTTGTTGTTAGTACAGTTTTTGACTTCTTGTTGATTGACTGTCTGACTTCACTTCAGAGCCACGGAGATCGCTGGTTGGTTGACATACTCTAGATAGCTTTATTTATCTACTGTAATTATCCATATTATGGCAAGAACCACCAAGTCCAGTCCATCATGACTTTACGACATGAAGGTCAGTTTATCCAGAACATTTCTAGAACTAAGAAAAGAACTTAAACTAACGCGTAATCAGTAAGTCAGCAGGTAGGTCGATGCATGAGTGAGGAAGTGTATGTATGAGTGCAAATGTGGATTAATCCGCCACTGAAAATAGTGCCAACAAATGCACTGCTCCTTTTTTAAACAATGAAATTGAATGGCTATCAGAAAATGTTGGGAAATTCACCAAATTGTTGCTTTTTAAGGGATTTACTGACATTAACAGAAATCTACAAAACCACGACCTTACCCTTTAAAAGGCTACAAACCACAGTTTCCATTTTCAACATTTCAGTGAAGTAAGCATCTTCAAATCATCTGTCTATAGGTGATGGACAAAGATGAAAAAAGTTTTCTGCCCTGGATGTCAACACAGTTTGAAGGCTCAGCAATGAGTTGATGTATAAAACTGGTCTCAGGACGCCACAAAACAGGAAGGAGAGCAGGTGAGATTGAACCTGTGGATAAGACCGAGCAAAACCTGTCAGTCCAAGAGAAGGTTTGAGAGGAGAGGGGAGCTCCTGTGTCCATCTGATGACCCTGTATGTGCTGGAAGTGAAGCCTGGTTTCGTGTTATTCTTGGATTTATTTCTGAAAAGAGGAAAAAAGACGTCCATGAAGCTTTTCACATCAACCAGGACGTCCAAAAATGAGTTAGTGACTCCGAGACTAGAAGAGTTATAATCTACATTTCATGTTACAGTACAACTAAATCTTAATCCCTAATCTCTAATCTCTTTACACTCTCCCCTTTACTTCCAACAGAAAGGATCTACTGTCGCCGGATCCAAACAGTCCTGAGAGCAGAGCATCTTTGCTGCCCTGAGAATAACAAACTCGTATCAGACTCTTCTCCTCCCTCAAACAGATTTATTTACCTCCAGCCACGACCACAGCTTCCCGCATGCATCCGATCGCTGCTGCAGGCAGAAAAAGGTGCAAAATACGAGGATTTTTTTTGTCTGTATCACACAGACTACAGCTTTATCTGCCAGGTAGGCCTCCTCCTGGTTACACACAAATACCCGTGTTAAGCGCACAACGCAGGTAGCTAATACGACCCCCGGGTGAGCAAGGTGTGACTGTGTTGACAGAAGCGTTCATCCAGAAGAAATTGTCCTCATCTCGGAGCAAATAGGAACTATAACCCTCTTATCTGTCCCTGACATACCTGTTTATGTTTCAGAGCAGGCAGCCTGGGCGGCTTGAATCTCCTAAACTGGGAATTTCTCTGCTCAGTGCTCAGTGAAGCATCTTTAATCTGAGATAAATTGTTGTTTTAATAGTGCCACCTTAGTTTAATAACTGTGACCAAAGACACCACGGTGAGGATCATTAGTAAGTCTCTAGTCACACAAGCGGCACTGTTACTGCTTAGTGGTTCTCTAAATTAAGACTGCATTTCCCATAAGCCTAATCGCTTTCTCCCCTGCAGAGTATAAACAGGTTGGATGTGTGTTCCCCTTGTTCGGCTTGCTCAGGTGAAATTTGGGCAGATCTTTTAGCAATTTGTCCGACATTTTGGTGTATGACCAAATCCCGAAGTGCTTTGTGTTTAGTGCTACCAAATTATCGCATGCTAACACGATGAACGAGGGTGAAGCAAGCGGCCTCCATGGATATGAAGTGAAGCTAATGCAGAAGCAAAACACAAACTGCAGTTCCTCAAACGTCCACTTGAGGCTGGCTCCAGAAGTGAGTCAGTCTCCATAAGTCCCCATGTTAAAATGTCCAACTTCACAGCAGAAATAAACATGTTTACAGCCTGGTATTCTTTGGAAAATGTGTGAGGCCCTTTAGTTCTTGTTTTACACATTTTAGCTCATAGTGATGAAAGGTAGTTTTTTTCTTGTGAAGAACAAGAAGGAAGCTGTTTTTTTCTTTTTTGATTTGTTAATTGAGGAAATAGTTTTCCCATGCAACCAAAACTTGTTTTTCACTCCAAGAAAACACAGTTTATAGTCTAAAAACAGAATGAAGATGTTCTCATGACGATCAAAGCTCAGATTGTGTTGTAAAAATCTACTAGTAGACAGTGAAGAAAGAAAATTGGAGAAAATGCAGATGAATTTCTGATGTACCACGGTCCAACTAAATACAGGCTGCTCATGCTTTGAATTTTTAAAGCCTTATTTTCTTCTGCATATTTGCTTTATGGGTATTTCTTATTGCTTTTAACCATCCATTATTTATAACTGCTTATCCTTCGCAGGGTCGCGGAGAGCTGCAGCCGATTCCAGACGGGGTCCAGACTGGGCAGGTGACCAGTTCATCACAGGGCTGACACATAGAGACAAACAAACATTAACACTCATGTTCACAAGTGTGTGTGGATGTGTGTGCGACTCTTCTTGTAGTGTTATGTGTGTGCTGTGAGCTGTGTGTGTGTGTGGAGACTTCCTGATGAGCTGAGGGATTGTGATTGGAGTCGTACCCGGTCCGGCTCTCCAATCCACAGGATGAAATTTGGGAAACTAAGTTTGGCCAGCCTGACAGTCATGGCAGCTTGCCAGCATGCCTCTCTGTGTCACATTGTGATTGCTAATTCTGGGTTAACTCGGTAAATGAGGTCCTCGTTAACTAAGCGGGTACTGGGCCAGGTGTAGTTAAAATCACTGATGGTTCCTTTGTCTAGAATGAATGTTTTCCTGTTTTTAGTAGTACTCTTTTGGTTATATTTATTTCTTTAATTTAAGCAGCCACAAACCCTTTCCCCTTGTAGTCTGCCTTTTTGTTGTATTATTAATCAGATCTCCAACTTTTTACCAAAAACATCTGGTTTTATGTCGCTTCTGTTTCCTTAAAGGCTCAGTGTTTAGAATTTAGTGGCATCTAGTTGTGAAGTTGCAGATTGCAACCAACTGAATACTGATTGCCTCAACCTCCCATTCCAAGTATGTAGGATAACTCACGAAAAAACAGAAAAGCTCCCGTCTAGAGTCTGTTTGTCCGTTCTGGGTTTGTAGAAACAAGGCGGACTCCACGGAAGGATCCGCTCCCCCGGTGAGACAACGAAAACACAGATTCTTATTTTATGGTGATTATACAATAATAAAACATACTAATGAATATTCCTGCCAATAAATACTCATAAATACTAAGAAATACTCACTAAATCTTACACTCTGGACCTTTATACGAGCAGGGTTGCATCAAGAAAATTCAGCTCCAAAGCCACGCTCTTACTTTGAAAGTCTGCGTGCAGCTCTTCCTCTGCAGCTGTCCAGTGCGGCCCGGTGATGTAAGTGGACGTGAGGCTGTGATTAATGGTGGTTGTAATGGTTTAGTCAGTGCAGCATATGAGTCCAGCTAACAGCTCGGCTCTGTGCTGTAATTGAAGTCGACAGTAGAGTCACCTCCACGACCTCTGACACTGTGTTCCTCTACCTCCCTCTCTCTCTCTCTCTCTCTCTCACTCTCTCTCTCTCTCTCTCTCTCTCTCTCTCTCTCTCTCTCACTCACACACACACACACACACACACACACACACACGTACATATTTTGTATTCTGATGTTTGCCAACTGCCGTCAGGGTCTCCTTTCTTTGTTGTTTCTCATCTTTCTTTGAAATTAGCATTGTGTCTTAAAGGCAGATGAGGTGATGTTTACACAGAGAGGAGAAGAAATGCAGAAAAGCAGAAAGACAAAAAAAAAGTGAAACCTACACAAATACAAACAGGAATAGTTTGACATTGAAACACGGCAGCAGAAAACTAGAAAGCGCTCAGATTGCACATTTTTCTGCTAAGCTCTGACAATCTCCTAAATGAGGTATTTTAATAACAATAATAGAAAATGTCTAGAAATATTTAATCTGCATCTGGATACATAGCTGATTTTTTAAAGCTGCACTGATCGATTTTCTGAGATGTTGGTTGTCCTGCCTCTCTCGCCTCCCGACTGAATGAATGGCCTCAAAGAGGCCTGGGTGCTAAAATAAGCCATCTGTAGTGACACCCACCTGTCAATCAAAGCGTCCACGCTCTTAATCCTGCATAACTTTAAGCCTTAATATAATCTGAACAGGTGAGTTGTATAAAAATTCACCCTCAGTACAGTTGTCATGAACGGGGAAATTAGCTATAGAGACCAAAACTGTTTTTTGTACCAGGCTGTAAACATGTTTATTTCTGCTGTGAAGTTGGACATTTTAACATGGGGACTTATGGAGACTGACTCACTTCTGGAGCCAGCCTCAAGTGGACGACAAGAGGACCTGCAGGTTTTTGGCACTTCCGCATTGGCTTCACTTGAGTTCACCTCACTCGTTCACGTTTGACCATCACCAACACTGTGTGACAGTAACGCTGTCATGTTACTGTCACGTAATCTGTATTTATTACCAAATTACAGGTTTTTTTCAGCATGTTGTGCCTAACTGCACTCCGAGGAGATCGTCTGACTGCTGTCTTCTTGAATGATGTTTGTTCCGTCTTTTCTGTCTCTCTATTACACCTGCATACCGGCTTTAACTTGTACTGGTATGTTTTCTCTCTTCATTCATTCTTTCTGCAGACACATTCTTTTCTCTGACAGGTTTCACTGATTGCTTTTAACTCCGACTGTTTATTGTCTTTTCTTTCTGCCCATACCTTTTTGTTGAGAGGACTCACCGCCTTCAGCTCAAGCTGACGCCTTTCTTCTGTTTCAGTCTCATCTCTCTCTTTTCTAACTGGTGATTGCCTGCAGCTTGAATTGATTTTCATTGTTCCTTTCTTCCATTCTTTCTTTCTTTTCAGGCATGCAGATGCTCTTTGGAAAAATACCAGACTGGTATATTCATGCATTTTCTCTGTACATATCTGAACGGTTTTGTGTACAGGCATCTCTGGATCTCCACGATGGCTCCTGCTGTTGGCTGTTAGAAGATTTGTGGTGCAGCTGCAGCACCTCTATTGCTGCCCCTCAGCCTCATAGTGTGGTTATTTGCAAGGGCAATATTTTATAAAGGATCTGATTGGTTTATGCACTCGACTGAAATGACCTGTGAAATGAAAAGCGTTTGGCCGAGCTGCTGTTTAAATGTTTGAGCTGCAGAATAAAGTGGAGGGCAGCTCAAGTACAGTTCAGCCTACCCTGCAACCCTGAGTGTGTGTCTGTGTGTTTGTGTACGCCAGCTACTATGAGTTAGCAACTTTCAGTTCAAACTGTTTATGTGCGTGTTAATGGCTATTTTTTATTTTATACTGTAATGTTGGTGTGCAGGTTAGAGGTCCGCAGCTGGGATATTTAGAAGTTATGAGGTTCAGCCAATGAAACATTATGCGTTATTATACAATGGCCACTAAAACTACTTGTTTCTGTTTGGCTGACAAATGTAGTTAAAACATATAGGGTCAGCAGTTTAACCATCATTTTAAGTGTTTCTGCCAGTGGTAATAATCATAATCGCCTCTGCTAATGTCAGAAAAAGTGATGAGAGATTTCCTGAAATTCAACACTAATCTTCTAGGAAAGAGAACAGAGGTGCTATATATCATCATATATTTAAGGAGTGATAGTTTACACCATTAACTACATTAATAACAAGACACAACCTGTCTGATTCAGCTCAGACATGACAGGGATTTATCGAGTGAATTGCATGTTTGCTTTGCGGTAGAAAAGTTGGAAAAAGTTGAGGAAAACAGCGTCAGTCTGCTGGGGATACGTGAGGAAAAACTCATAAAGCACCAGCCTGAAGTTAGTTTGATAATCAATAGCATGATGCGATCCCATGTCTCCCGATATGGATGTTGAATCACTGACTCCATCTTATTGTGCTGGGTCTGATAGAACACCAGGGACCATGATGGATATGAGTCTCTGACGATGTCTCATATATCGTCTTCACTTCTGTATTTACATGTTTGTCAAACAAACTAAACCAAACTACAGCGGTTAGGAGAGTGTCAGCCTTAGAGACAGGGCGAGGGGCTCGGACATCTGGAGGGAGACCACCAAGGCTGAGGCCATAGTTCGCTGCCTGAAAACAGTGGAATGCTTCCTCCGGTTTGGGAGCCAGTTGCTGCCCCAAACAAAGTTCAAGTATCTCTGGGTCTTGTTCACGAGTGATGGGAAAATGGAGCGTGAGATGGACTGGCGGGTTGGTGGTGTTGGTGCATTGGCAGTATTGCAGACACTGTAGCAGACCAGACTGTACTGTGGGGAAGAGGGAGCCGAGCCGGAAGGCAAAGTTCTCAATTTTCCGGTCCATCTACGTTCCAACGCTCACCTTTGGTCACAAGCTTTGGGTAGTGACTGAAAGAATGAGACAGCGGCCGAAATTAATCTCCTACGTTGGGTGTCTGGGCTCAGCCTTAGAGTTAGGGTGAGGTGTTCGGGCATCCGGAAGGAGCTCGGAGTAGAGCCGCTGCTCCTTCGAGTTGAAAGGAGCCAGCTGAAGTGGTTTGGGCATCTTATTAGGATGCCCCATAAACGGATCCAACTCATTGGAGACCGTGGGGCAGACCCAGAATCTGCTGGACCAGCCTGATAATTAACTGAAAAAAGACAATAAACAAACTTTGTAAACTTGATTTTTCTTTGGTAAGTAGCCATCGTAGATGCATAATAATCCACTCTGAGGAGCACTGGTGTAAAAAATAATGACCTTGGTGGATTCCTTGCGGCCACTTTGTTGTTATTATTGCAGCGTATATCCGTCCATGTTGTCTTATTGTTTATTTGGACCTTCATTAGCTGTTAGAAGGCTGTCATGTATTATTGGCAATTGAAACGTTAAGGTGACCTCAATGTCGTCCCTGTAAGGACTCGGGCATTACTCACCTGTCCACCAGTTGTTCCTATTCAGTTTTCCCATGCCTGCCATTAACCTCACCATTAGCAACCTGCCAGCACAGATAATAAATTCATGAGCTCTATTCACCCCTCCTTTGTTTACCAGATCATTCATGTTGCTATATGCAGCCACCGTGTGATCCCGTCGTCCTTCCTGTGTCTGCATTTGGCCTCAATCTCCTGGAAAGTATTGCTTTCATTATCGAAATTGCAATGACACAACGATTACAATGCAGGCTCACAATTTTGTCCTTGTTTCACTTCACCACTCTGCAGCAGATTAACTCTGACTATGCAAAGTATGACAGGGAACTTTTAACAATCTTGATATGTTAACACAAGGTGGGCTGAAAACAATCTGTAGCATATTTGGATCAGTTTTGTTTGGCAGTAAGTAAGCATACTATTAATTTCAGTGGGTTTGCAGTGATAGTTGATCTATTCATGACTCAGTGGCCCTATGACACTATAGGTATGCTGGCTTAATGTTTTGATGTGCAGTTGGAGTCAGGTGACGTGGTATAAAGAGCAAAAAGCTCTGCATGCAGATGGTTGGGGTGAACGGATGGGTCAGCACAAGACTTTTACCCAGGAGACAGCTATTTTGGTCCTGTGTGAACTTCTTTTTAACTTTTTGGTGCCTAAACTTAACCAAACTGTGACTCACTTGACCGTGAAGCCCTGCACATCCAGAAATGATACTAAAGAGGTACCTACAGCTCAAAGCTACAGTCATGAGCTTTGGGTGGTGACCAAGAGAATGAGATCATGAATACAAGTGGCTGAAATGAGCTTCCTCTGTCGGGTGGCCGGGCTTAGCCTTCGAGATACGGTTACGAGCTTGGACATCGTCAAAAGGAGCCAGCTGAGGTGGTTCAGGCATCTGGTTAGGATGCCCTCCTCGGAAGATCCAGAACCCACTGGAGAGACTACATAGCCCATCTAGCCAGGGAACCCCTCGGGATCCCTTAGGAGGAGCTAAAATGCGTTGTTGTGGAGAGGGATGTCTGGAACGCCCAGCGAAACCTGCTGCTACAACGACCTCAGATAAGCGGAAGAAAATGGATGGAAGGTACCTACAGTGTGTTGTTTTTAAGTATCATCTTTCTAGAATGTCCCCACTATAGCTGAATGCTGAAAACTACAAGAGCACACACACACACTTCACTCCACTGACCCATCATTTGTCTATTTTTATGAATGTCATAACTGAAAGAGAAAACAATAAAAAAACAAGAAACCGTTTACTGCAAACTAATTAAAACTACTGGAATGAAACAGCAGATAGAAGAAGATGCATCCATCCAAGGCTGTAGAAGATGATGGATAAGGAACAATGATTTATTAATTTATTTGTTGTTGTTTTTTTGTTTTTTTTTAGATTGGGATTGGCAGCTCATGGTGTTCCATGGTTATTAGGGTTTCTGTATTTAGACAGCTGCTGGTGAATGCAGCATTGTTTCTGTCTCAGCTGCTCTGCCAAATGTGAGTCAGGAAGTCGAACAGAGAAGGATGGTTTCTCCCTCCAGCTTGTTTTTCAGAAATGATGAAATGCACTTTTCTTATTGCGGCTGGTAGAAGAGTGGAGGAGACACCACAGACGTCTGCAGGAAAACTCACAACTCCTGTTTGTGGAGGGTCGTTTAAAATGTTTCATTACGTTGAAAGTTGAGGCTTTTTATACCCTGGTGAAGATGCATGACCTCAGGGCTACATGGAAGATGTCCATACCTCATTTCACTCTTTCAAAACTGCAGATATTTACCACTGAGTTTCTTGTAGGGGATTCTTTTCTTGCCAGGGAAAAAATTACAATAATGAAATAAATCAAATCTAGAGTCTAAAGCCAAGCTAGGAGATCTGGAAGGCTGCACTTTGGCACAAAAGTGACCTAAGTGCCAAAATATAATGTTAGTCAATGACACAATGTCAATGCTAACATGCTGATGTTCTTCAGCTATAAAGTTTACCTTGTTTTAGTGTGTACCCACCAAACAGGAAACAAATTCTCATCATCTGTGATCATTTGTTTACTTGTGTTACTGTGTGAGTAACAAGATGTTGCTCTGAGTTTATTGCAATAAACGGCTCAAAAGGATGCTGAAATATTGACATCATAAAGCAGATTTCTAAAAAGTCTGAATTTTATACGTTGTCAGGTCTGTCTGCAAGACGACAAGCAAATAACTTGATGGTTGTTTTCTGAATGGAGTGCGGCTCAATCAGGGCTTCATGCTAACTTGGTTCATCATAAAGTATAACCGACAGCTAGAATGAAGTAACAGGCACATATTTTCAGCACTCACCAGGTGGTCATGGAGCTCTGAACCAAAGGACAAGTTTAAATGTTGGTGGACCGAATGAGTGACACTGCCATCCCTGACAAAATATATAAACAAAAATATATTTTATGTTATGTAGTAAAGTATGTAAGTTAATTTATGTACATAAAAACATAAAAAAACTTAAGATAAGTCAAGGTTTGGTAGCACACGAGACTCCTGGGTTAAACTCCTGTCTTTGTTTGACACATCCTCCTCCCTATGCTGACTTTGTCGCCTTCTATACTGCACCTTCATACAAGTGTGTACTTTTCTTGTCTGGGTGAATATCTGTATCCTCTAATGCATCAGCAGGTCTATTACACACTGTCTGCTATCGAGTTTTGAGAAAATTTTGAGCCTAAACCAACAAACAAACAGCATCCAGTTAAACAGTAAATCGTTCTTGATGGGGATGCCAAGTAAACTAGACGTTGCCATGTGTACAGTATCACCTTGAGTGAGGCAGTTTATTTAATTGTCTTTGTTTTGACTGGACATTTCCCAGACGGCCAGATGTCAAGCTGCATGACATATTTATTGACATGTAGCTTTGACACAGTGGAACACAACCCACTCAGTCGAGCTTCCCCTCTGCTAAACAAAAGTATAAAACCTAACTGACAGGTCGCGGTGATAGCATCGTCATCGGCTGCTGTCATAATGTTTTTTTCCCTCTCTCTCCCTCTCTGGCTCATCATCTGTTTCAGCGAGTTAAAGTCAGAAAGTCTGGAAGAAGATGGGAGATAATGTCTGCAGGGTTCCAGTTATGATTGACAGCTGGTTGTTGCTGCTGTACAGCGAGTGGGCGGCCAGCTGGACACACACTGAGGACGGGATTTAAGAGATGAGCTGATGCGTGTGTGTGTAGGCGTGATGGGGTGCATATGTGCATGCATACAGACATATGTATAAGCATCTGTGTGTGTGTAGATGCCTGTGTGTATTGTGTATTGCGTTTAAATGGAAAAATCACCTTAACACACTCACTGAAAGACAGCTGGCGGCTCCATTTGGTATTATGTGTTTAAGCAGTATTTATTGCCGTGTTCAGTGGTATTCATTTTTGTATTTACTATCAACTAATCTTAGTTATCACTGTTTAATTATGTATGCCTCTAATAAGGTAAAAAGGGCTTCAAGCCTTTCCTTAAACTTTCTTCTCTTCTCACCAGTGCAGCTTTTTGTGTTTGGCGGAGGTTTTGCTCTCGGTTATATTATGCTGTATCAACCGTGGCAAACTGATCTGTACAAGCACAGACTGTCCTGGGAAACGGGAAGAAGACTAGAAAGAGTGCGTCTCCTGAAGAAAATGGATGGTTAATAATGGTTGGAAGGTATTTTGCTGGAAGAGAAATAAGCTACTGAAACTGCAAAAGGTGAGTAAAGGTGACAACCGAGAATGAATTTCAGAAACAACAGAAAATAGCAAAAAAAACAAACAGTAAAATGTCAACAGGAAAGAAGTTTGTTGGCAGCATATTTACTGTGTTTTGTTTCCAAATTCTACAACTCTACACTTGTCAGTCCATCCATCCATCCATTTTTTTCCATTTATCCGGGGTCAGGTCATGGTGGCAGCAGGTTTAGCAGGGCACTCCAGACGTCCTTCTCCCCAGCAACACATTCCAGCTCCTCCTGAGGGACCAGAGGCGTTCCCTAGATGAGCTATGTAGTCCCTCCAGTGGGTTCTGGGTCTGCCCTGGGGTCTCCTCCCAGTTGGACTTGCCCGGAAGACCTCCAAAGGAAGGCGCCCAGGGAAGCGTCCCAATCAGATGCCCGAACCACCTCAGCTGGCTCCTTTTGATGCAAAGGAGCAGCGGACCTACTCCAAGCTCCCTCCGGATGTCCAAGGTCCTGACCCTATCTATTAGGCCAAGCCCAGCCACCCGGCAGAGGAAGCTCATATCGACCACTTGTATCTGCGATCTCATTCTTTTGGTCACTACCCAAAGCTCATGACCATAGGTGAGGGTTGGGGCGAGGTTCAACTCTTTATGAAAGGCTGCAAATGCAATTCAAGACTCTACCATACAAAAAGAAAGACAGATATCATATCTGAGTCTACATTTCAGCTTGCTTTTGCTCATTTACATTTTACAAAGCCTCCCATTCTTATGTGGTAACACATACATACAGTCTTCCCACACATCAGAGAAGCCAGCACAAGGTCTCCTGTGGTTCAATGCCTTGCTCAAGGGAAGAGATGGTGGGCACAGTGGATGTGATGCCAGCCAGCCTATTGCCTTCAGGCTCCATTCTGCTGTATGAAATCTGAAAAAAACATTACAGCAAATGCTGGAAAAAAAGGAATAAAATATATTAAGAACTTGAAGTTAAATCGCAGTTAGTGGACCAAAAATACTCTACATGCACAGTATTATGCATGTGTGTTCCCCTATATATGTATATACACCATATGTGAGCATATGTGTATGTCTATAACATAACCATGTTTATGTTTACATCATTTTGAGTCTTTGTCACCCTTATACACACACCCTGAACTATGGATGTTATTTAACAGGCACAACAGCCTGTTTAAAGTGTGAGAAACACAGTTCAGGGAGGCTGGATGGCTTGTTTCGTACGCGCTGCTACCTCACTTAATGTCAAAGCTGTAGTTAGTGATTTGCATATCCAGATGTTTCATATTACAGCCTTCTCTCAGCCGGAATAAGATGCTCATGATGAACGATCATTCCCTCAGAGGAATAATTCATGTCAGTGCGGTGCAGCTTCTGAGACAGCTTGGGAAATTAAGCACTTCAGACTCTGAATAAAATACAACTTTATTAGACAGAAAAAGTATAAGTGTTTGCCTTTGCTTCAACATGACAACACAGCAATAGTGTATTGCCCATTAGAAGATAGGTAAGTGCTTGATTTTTCTCTTTTAAAAAGGTGCCATCAAAAGATGCAAAAAAAACGTATTAAAAGTTAAAAATGTCAGATGAAACAATTCACAACGTAGCCTGATGATTTTTGAGTTGGAATTTCTGAGAGATTCAGTCAGTCCTGCAGCAGAACAGCAAGCATTCACAAAGTTTCACACTTCTTGGCTAAAAGAAAGGAAACAGACAGTTGAGAAAGACAATCTTCTCTTAATGGTCTGCTGAAGTAACAAACAGCGTGGCAGCCAACATTGGGGAAAGTTTCAAAAGCCCATTAGAGATACCTGCATGTCAAGCCAGCTGTCTTACAGCTGTCAACCGGCAACACTTCAAAAACCTCGAAGATGCATTTACAAAATGGTTATTCAACACTCATGTTCCAGTGGGTTCAAAATAAAGCTGTGTGAATTCTTAAAAAAATCTCCCTAATGCATTCTCCGGTCTGAGGCGAAAAGAAGTGTTCAAAAGCAAACAAAAACTCATTCATCACTTAAATCATCGCTTAAGTGAGTGCTTCTCTTTAGTGCAGATGGTAAAGTGAGCACCACAGAGGGCACATGTTCACTTCCACTTAAGAACGGTCAAAGTCATTTCCCTAAACTTTGCAATGGAAAGCATCCAGTACTGTCTCAGATGGATTTGATGAGATAGCCACAAACAGCACTACATATAATTTTACTTATTTCATAACAATTAACTCTATTTCACCTCCTTTACCTTTAGTTTGTATTTTAAAGCATCGTGTTGCTTCACAGTTGAGCAAAAGAACGTGAAAGCTCTGGCTGGTTTTTACAAGAGCTTTGATGCAACATACTGGACTACCTGTATCCACTGATGGGTTTATTTAAGAATGTAAACTTGGTTAAACTCATCTAGCCAGGGTTTGAAAAAGACATGAAAACATTATTCTGAAGGTAAAGGTTTGAAATATTTCTACACTGGTTTGGGTAATTGACATGAAGAGAACTGTTGGCTTTTGTATTACATATGTAGTAAATGTGTTATTATTGTGTTATAACAGCTGAACTGATTGAGTTCAAAGTAGAGGTGCAGTGGAGTGTCACCTACCTATTCCCTAACTGGTATAGGACATGCAGCTAAAACTTCTAATGATCTGTCTGCATGGGAGAATTTGAATGTGAAACAAGAGGGGATCAAAGATTGAGCCCTGGGGGCGTTGATAGGCTCAGTTGGTAGAGCGTCCGCCACATGCACGAAGGCTCGGTAGCGGCCCGGGTCCAATTCCCACCCGTGGTCCTTTGCTACATGTCATTCCCCATCTCTCTCTCCCATATTCCTGTCACTCTTCAGCTGTCTCTATCCAATAAAAGCTTGAAAAAGGCCAAAAAAATATCTTTAAAAAAAAAAAAAAAAAAAAAAAAAAAAAAAAAAAAAAAAAAAAGATTGAGCCCTGAGGAACTCTATCGAAAAGCAAAACAGAGGAGATCATTCTTTCATCTTTTTTTCATGCTAATCATATGCATGAACCCACTGACATACGATTCATATTGGCAACCTTACACTTGCCATCCTTACAGCCACCATTGTGCTGAGCTGCCACAGTCAACCAGCTCTGTGTTTATGCTAGCTGTTGAGCTAGCAGGCTTCCCAAAAAGCTGCATTCGTTTCACGCTCTGCATTCCATTAGATGGCGTAAATACTCATTAAATGCACTCAGCTGTAACCAGAGTCTTCTTGCATTTTTAGATTAATTCTTTTTCTCTCCACTGCATAAGCATGTTTGCCCTTGACTCAGACAGTTTGAACAGGCCATGAATGAGAATAGCCACCCATTGGTATGTATGAGAGCAAAAGGTGAGATACTGAGCCAGCAGCCAGCGACACAGAGGCCATTATATTCAAACACCATGGGGCTAAACTGTCAAATGCTATTGTCACTCTGATACTCCCATCTCATACACTCACTGGCTCTCGCTCTGACTCGCTCACTCTCTCTCTAACACACACACACACACACAATTCATTCCCTTTCCATTATGTCAGTCCCTATTCCATGAGCATAAACACACACTAATAAACAACATCAGTGCTGCTACACATGTGCATGCACACTCCATTCAGTTATAAAACTTTTTACAAAGACTTATCAGTTCAACACGCAGGAATTTAACCGACTTTTTACTATAAGAGTTGACCCCTATAGAACCAGTTAACAAAAACTAAACATTATAACAGGATTTATTGCAGTGCTGTTGTACGAAGTGCAGCACACACACCGGAAGCGGCACCTAGCATTGCACCATTTGACATAGCCCAAAACACTGGACATCAGATGCGTCATTCAGACAAAGTAAGCATGGTGGGTACAGTTATTTTGATCTGGTAGAGAATGAATGGAATGAGTGGGTATAAATGTTGGGCAGGTAGGTGATCAGGTGAGGAAACACAGGTGATGGTGGTTGCACTGATGAGGTGGGAGTGGCAGACAGGTGAGTGGATTAGTACTGGCAGGAGGGATGAAAAACCAGGAGCGGATCGTGACAAGGACGTCTCTATTCTCATATAACTCTGATTGAAAAACTGATGCAGACTTCTCTGAAGTTGATTTTAAATTTGAATTAAATTAATTTTCATTCAAATGAACATTTAATCATTACCTATTGCCAATTGAGGTAACACGATGGTGACTGAGCCCATGGCCCACTGATGAAAGCACTTGGATTTACAGTATTATGCTCTGGAAAAGGCAATGCTAATGCAACTGACTCATTGTTTAACGCACTGTTTTTTTCCAGTCTGTTTTGGCATTGATGAAAAAAGAGTGGTTGAAGTGCATATCCAATTGCCAAATGACTGACTTCACACAGGTGACATTGTTTGGATGTCTGGGAAATGAACGCACCTGCAATAACCAAAGATAATAAAAATATTTTCAGTAAAATGCAGTCTAGTACAACACCGTCTCCTAAATGACATTTGACACCAATTATAGAAACAGAATTAGAATGAGATCTATCACTTCAAGTAAAAACTTTAAGTTTTGTAAAAATAGATTTCATAGCAGAGCTGTTGTATTGGATTGCAGATAAAGTGGTCAGTGAGTATAATTGTTAGGTCACAAAATCAATCAGAGTGAGTACATTGCCTGCATCAGTCGTATGAATCTTTGGTTTGATTGATAGAGACAGATTCAAGACGACATTTCTTTGAGCAAATGAAACTACATTAAGGAGGCGATTGGGGGTGGATGTGTGATATCAGAGTCCCCGACCATCAAGACTCCTGTCTCTGGTTAGGTTTATGCAAAAAAAGCACTTTGGCTTAGAGAAGGAAACAAATGAATCGTCAGCATAGAACATTTATTCGGCATTAGGAGTCCCTCAAAATGTATTTGCTGTTTCGTATGAGTTGTATATAAACGTAATTTCCAAGAGACAGACTGCGTGTAGACAAGTACAGTACAGAAACACATGCTGACACAAACATATTTTTAAAAACACACATTAAAGCGCTGTCTAATATTAGTCCTTATAACGCCACTGAGTCCAATGATAATTATAATATGTCGGCTTCTCCCAGCGTAAAGGGCCTCTTAGTGTGCAGCCGGCTGATAACTATATATATATATATTTCACTTATTATAAACTGTGCTGTCCGCACTGATAAAAGCCAACGCCACTCACCGGGCTTGTGCTATCGAGCTGATTGAGTTCTGGGAAACCTTGAGGTTATGCCCAAGGCAATGCTGGCAATACATTCCCATTTCTCATGCTTGTGGGGCCATTTTGATCTGATATACTGCATGTATTATATCATAGTGTGGTAAGAGGGGGGATGGGGATAGGTGATAGATGGTACATACACATTTGCCTGTTTGATTTTCTCCTTTGTTTGTATAGATCTTAGAAAGCGTGACTCTGTCAAAAAATAAGCTTTCACTTTTATATTTTAAGTTTCCCAGATCTCTGAAATTTAACCTGCTTCCAAAGAATCCTGTCTGATACAAACATGAACGCATAACGAAGGTGTAAAATATTAATACAACAATCAATGTTCACAGATAGATGGATCAGCGTCAGCAGCGTGGCGGGCTGCCACAGAATCACAGATGGCTGTGGAGGTCACCCCTCTGCACCGTATGCTTTTTGTGCTCGTGAACACAGGTAGATGGGTCAGGAGGACCACAGCCACACACACACACACACACACACACACACGGTGGGAAATTAATACTGGTAGAACAAGCACAGCCTTTATATAGCATCACACGAATACCCACATGTGAATATGACAAACATACAGGAATATAAAAGGTTGTAGGTTTATATTTATGTACAGTTTAAACACAAAAATACCTACAGGCTATATTCTGCCTGGATTTTTAGTTTAGTGTAGTTTATAGACGTGAATTGTATCTACAGATTTCCCAGTCATCATTAGTTCCTGATGTTGTTACAAGAGGGATGCATTGAAACGACTACGCAGAGGCTGTGATTTATATTTTGTTTAGTTGTGTACTTGCTTTATAATAAAAACCCAGAGAATTTCTTTCAATGTAAAGGTGCGTTTCATTTAGTCACCTGTCAGTGAGGCCCTTTAACCACCACTAGTTGGTATAACTTCTGGAGAAACAAGAGGCATGTCAGAGAGCGAAGGACGTAACGTGAGTAAAACTTCAATCCATTCCTGAAAGACCTGCAGCCATAGTGGTTGTTTAATAATGAAGACAACAACTCCCACACTACTTCATAATGTTACTGAACCAGTCTTTTGTTATAGTTAGAGGCAGAAATACATACTGTGTTTTTAATGTGTCTCACTGTTTCTGCACTGTCACCCTCTGTGTTTAACTTTTGACCATCTTAACAGCAGTTCAATCAGTTTAACATTCAAACACAGCTATAACAAACGTTAAGCATTTCTGTCACATTCTGCTGAGATGACAGTCGTGCTCAGAGCGTCTCACAGTCACTGACAATCAACATGGCTGCCTTGGGGTGTATTACATCACCTCCACACCCTTTGTATGTGAACTCGCCTGCAGACTAAACACTTTCCTTTTCAAGTGCTGTCTGAAGCAAACATTTTCACATTTTAGCACAATTAAAGCCGCTCACGTCCCCGAGCGACGGCTGCATGCAGCGTGAAGACTCGTTTTAGTGATTCAGCGTGTGTGCGTGTGTCGTATGTGAACGTTTCATCAGCAGTGACGACAGTTGAACTATTAGAGCAGCAGATATGAGACCGTCTAGACTGACACTTTCAGTCTTGTTTCCGGGTCCGTGAACATGAGAGAATGAAGTGACCTGTGGAAATGCATACATGTTGGCTGAATGGATGAATGGATGAATGAATGCATAAGTGGATGCATGATGTGCAGATGAATGGTTCAAAGATCACGTTTTATTTATGTACAGTAGCACATTTCATAGATGAAATTTGAACCGGTTCACAGATATTAAAGTAAATAGCTTGAACATGAACTGACTGATGATTCTTGAGATGAAATTGGTAAATAAGATTATCAGTGGAAGCAGACAAAGAAATTAGGTTTCCTCAGACATCCAGCATTTTATTTTTAAATCTTTGATATACAGCTTTTATTGTTTTGCCTCCTTTCAATGTCTTTATCGTCCTTACCTGCAGGGAAAATCACTATATGACTAACTCTGGAACATTTTCTTGTTATTTAATGTGAACTCTCCCTGTCAAATAAAAGAAATAAAGTAAAATAAAGTGAAGCCCTGAGGTCAAAAGGCAGACTGCTCCTCTGTCTGTGGCCACTGAAGCTAAAAGCAGCTTTGCCGTTGGTCTTTGTCCTCATTTAAAGTATACTGTATAGAGAAGAGAGTCGAGGCTCCAGCAGAGATGTATCTAAGTTTATATACTGTGGATGGTGTGACCGTGCAAACTTTTCTTGAGAAACACATTTCTCAGGTGTCTCTTTTCCATTTCTTCCCATCGACTCAGCTCCCCACCCTGTCTGACTGTTGGTCTACTATTCAGTCCATCTACTTTCCCTCCAAACTAATTTTTCACACTTGGCATGACAAACATTACCTCAATAACAATGATTTGATTTGATTTGAAATAGTTAGTTTCATGTTGTTAAACTGGATACTTATGGTTTAACAATACAACAAATGGAAGTATTTCCTTGTGCTGTCCATTCTGTCATCTCCTGATCATGTCTATGACATGTGACTTACTTTGCCCCTTAGACGCTTGCAGCTCCCTTTTTTGGAGAGCCTCTGCAAACTTTGAATGAATCCAAAAAACAAGCAGACTCCTCCTGCAAAGTTTCTACGCTATAAATAAATAAAATGCAGCCCTCAAGCAATGAAGTTTCTGTCACTCCTGAGGAGAAAAGTTAGGTGTTGAAAGCAGGAAGAGTTTTACAAGCTGATATTCGTACTGCCAAATCACTTCCAAGATCTACCGTCTGATGCTGGGAGTCCGGTTTGATGTATTACAAAAATTGCTGGAAGCTTCACTTCAAAAAGTACCAGACCAATTACCACCCAGTTGATCCTACACAGCTGTTGGCAGTACACAAACTCAAATAGAGCACATCATATAGCACCTTTCATACAAACATGCAGCTCAGAGTGCTTCAGTACAAAACAATGAACAGAATTCAGTGAATTAAGACCATTCAGTGGTTTAAAAACTAGTAACAGGATCTTTGAAGGATCACTTCTAAAAAACTGAAAGGCAACCAATGCAACAGCTTCACAATAGGTGTTCAGAACAAAGTCTGAGTGCTGAAAGGACCAGACAGAGAGCACATATAGAAAGACCAAACGAGAGAGCATAGCAGTAGTCAAGCCTTGAGGTAGTAAAAGCATGCATTAGTTTTTCTGTGTCAGCCTGAGAGAGGAATGGTCCAACCTTAGCAATGTACCTAAGATGATAAAGTAGGATGGACAAAATACTAGACATAATATCTCATGCAAGTTTATTAACGAGCACAAAATTCACCTCTATTCAGCGTTTTATTCAAATGAAAAAGTGCACGACATCGAGGCTCCTTTCAAATGTCAGAGACGGTGGACTAAACTTGAGTTTGCATTTAATTTTTAACACTCAACATTTATAGATGAAAATAAAGGGCATGACAAAATGGTAGTCTAAACCTAAAAAAAACAACTCCTCTGCCATCATGTCCAAAGAGGCTGCTGAGCCTCATTACACTCCCCGCTTGCCTGACTCTGGGACAAAATCTCCTCTTTCCAGTGGTCCAAAACTCCTGTGGTTCAAACACCGACACTCCTCCCGGTGCTCTGACAAACTGAGCTAACATCAGCTAACAGCTGTCAGCAGTTTACTTCACTGTCCATCAGGAAACTCTGTAAATCACAGAGAGTTGAGGCGGAGCAGCCGGAGGACATCAGAGGGAAAACCAGAAAACATTTTCTCCATAAAATATGATCCAGTTTCACCAAAATCAGTGAAATAGTTGGTGGTGTGTGTTTGTTAGACAGAACATATGCATTTTATTGTATTTCATTCATTCATTCACCTCATACCTCGAATCTCGCTGCTGCACTCTCTCTAAACTGCAGAGGATTTTGTCTTCAGGCAGCAGGGCTGAGTGCAGTGATGGGCGGCTGATGGAGGGTCAGATGTTTGGATGATAGGTAGATGGATGAACGGGTGTGTGGGGTGAGGGGTTGATGGATGGATAGGTGGCTTGTAGAAAAATAGGATAAAGAGTAAATTCACCTCATGCTGAGTAACCGGTGACCCGAGTGAACCTAAACTCATTGTGTGTGGAATACAGCTGCTGAATGACACCTCAGTGATTTCTGTCAGGTTGGACTCTGTGTGGGTCCTGGGTTACAAGCTAGTGTAGAACACAGATACAATCTAAGCTTCTGGTAGATCTGCTGGGGGAAATGAATTAGATGTTGCACTGATGTTATATATATATATATATATATACAGAAAGTTAATAAATCATCCAGTTGCACTGTTTTTTACCAGGATTCCCTGACTTGTGTGTTTACATACACAGTAGTCTTGTTTTTCAGGTCATGTTCAGGGCTTATTCATACTCCCATACACATGATGATCATTTATCATCATTGTCACTCCCCTGGATTGCAAATACACAAATGTTAGCCTCTGCCAGGTGCATTTATGTGGAGAAAAAATCATACAAAACACTGATTAGATGGTAAAGAGATGTTTAATCAACGTAACATACAGAAGAAGAATTCAGGCAGAAGACTAAAGAAGAGATCCGGATGAGTCCGACGTGATCAGGCGGTATCTTGCTTTAATTATATTTCCCACTAATTATATACACTGTATATACATTAAATTAGATATGTGAAGTTGTGTATGTGTTCTTTAGTTTTCTATGACAGTAAACTGAAAGTCTTTGGGTTGTGGACAAAACAAGACATTTGAGGACGTCACCTTGGGCTTTGGGAAACTATGATCAACAATTTTCACCATTTCCTGACATTTCATGGACCAAACAAGTAAAAGATTAATTGAGAAAATGATTGAGATGAATTCAGGATGAAAATAATCATTAGTTGCAGCCTAGACTCGGTCAGGAAGGTGTGCTTTGTTTCGTTGCTGATAATGGCAGTATTCCGTGCAGCCACAGTATTTATGTTCTTTCATTCATTGTGATAGGAAGGGCAGTGGAAGTGTCTTTGTGAGAAAAACATGAAGTGTGGTGGAGAAAATTAGGAGTCAAGAGACGATGTGGAGAAAGGGCAGCCCAGCGGGGTCGTTTATTCTTGTAGAATAATAGACCAAGAAAACCAAGACAAAGATTCAGATATATATGGAGACACCCTCAACAGAAAACAGGGTTAGGCAGCCTCCACCAATCCAATTCACAACAACTAGCCATGCAAGTTACTTCTGGTCAATTGGCTGCTTCCATGATTGCTTCAGCTTTCTTGGCCAGACTTGTTTGAACATCTCTTGGCTTTGGCTTTTGGGAAATACCAAAGAATACCAGGATCTGAATCAGGTCACTTTGACTTGGCTTTACTCAAGCAGGCTCTCTGTCGAAGTCATACCACCCAGCTTTCATAAGGACAAATATCCTGAAGTGATGAACTAATTCTTCAACAGAAGTTGGCCATATCTTCTCCTTTATAGTAACACAACAATCTTCACTGTCATTGAAACTTGTAGGAGAAAACACAAGCAGCTCACACCAACCAAACACAGTCCTGTGGGCCATACATGGTATCTCTGCTACCTTTTTTAGATGGTGCACAAGCGTATGCTCCATAGCCAAACTGTGACTCCCTGACATCTAATTCTAGGTCTAAGTTTTCACCTCACCTTTTTTGCTACCTCAAAAAGTTCAGAATATGACCCGAAACAGGTTATGACTCAGTTCATAGTAACTCGGATTACTTTGAAAAGGTACAAATATCTTGATGGTAAATTTCCTGACAAACAAGCACCTCTGCAAAATGATTGCATCTTTTTATTTCTCACAAATCAACTTCAGATGGAAAAGGGCTTCAAGTCAAGCGTCAAAAAATCATGAAGCTGTGCAATCAAAGAAGCAAAGTACACATCTTTAGTCACGTTGGGCACCTTCTGACAGCTAAATGTGCAGTAAAATTAAGCATTTCACTGTTTCTGTCACTTCAGTGACAACTAAAAATAAAAGTTGAGTCGGAGGAGCTTGTGGCTTTATGGGAAAATAGGAGAAAAATATTTGGGTATGTCAAATGGAACGTTAGAGTCTCTGAAGATTTCGGAGGTCACAGTCATTATCTGGTGTTTTATCTTTTCTTCCTCGGCTCAGCGGGGGTTTCTGGACCCACACTGAGTGCGACAAAAGGAGCAGAGAAAAGGTTCTGTGTGTTTTTGGCTCAACAAAGAGTGAAATTTTACACTTGAGTAAGTTGATTAATGCAATCTTTCATCGATAAATGCTTTCAGACAGCAGAGAATCTCCGGTCCTTCCCCTGGGACTTTGCAAATGCAGAGACTCTTCAGTTCTACCAAAGAAGTGAAGCATCTCTGCTGCAGCTGGATGGATGTTTTGGGAGTTTTTGGATCAAAAACAAAATATTTCACTTGGCAGTCGTAGCTTGGTTAGGTTCAGGCGCCATAACTACTTGGTTAGGTGTGGGAGAAGATGAGGTTTGGGTAAAATAAGTAAGCTAGTTACGTACCTAAATTCATTATGTTCTGTATTGGTTTCGTGTGGGAAACAAACACTAGCCTCCTGCGTTAAAGTTCTGTGTCTGACCTATCCATCCACGCTGGTCCTGCATCTTCATATACTTAATAATTCAGATTGTGGGATGTAATGAACATGACACTACATTGTTGACATTGTCCTTCATGTTTCTTTTCGATAACATGCTGCTATAATGAGGCAGATTTTAATCTCGATTGTTCAATGAATGAATCAGATAAGATAATTTCCAAGATGTTAGGGAGATTAAAATATTTTAATGTATTTCACATGTTTGTCTGAAGGTTATGTAACATCATTTCTAATGCATCTAATAGTCTTGTAATATACAGTGCATCATGGTGCACTTTAGTTAAAGTATTACCGGGCTTTCTGCAGTGAGACTAATTAGTCTTGAAGAGAATTTACTCTGAATCGACTTCATTGTTGTTTATGGTCCCGTGCTGTTTTCTATTGATTCACAAAATGATTTTAACTCGGTTTTAATTTATGTGACCTGCTTTTTATGCGACTTGCTTTTGGTGAACGAGTCCCCGATGCCATCCGATTGTGTCGGTTGCTTCAGTCATCGCTGTTTGTCGTATTGATTCTGTCTGTGCAGAAAACTGTACTAAAGACCAGACGTCAATGCAGCACACTGTAGCACCACGCGTTGTCCTCTGAGGCAAAAAGCACCAAGGCACACACACTTCCTTAATGTTCATCGTTCACACAGAACTTTACTTTAGTTTGTCTCAGAACGCTCACACCAACAGGGAGGCTTCAGTAGTTTATTTTAAGGGTCTTGCGTTTGTTGTTGTTTGTGTAGCCGATAAAAGAACCTGAACAAAGAGGAGAAAAAGGAACGTAGCTACAATATATGCCTATGCAACTGTGCTATACATTACTAAGCATATTATCACATACTGAACACACTGTAGGAAAACTGGATAAAATATGGACAGCTGTACTCTTGTCGGCTCCCTGTCACCATTCGCCTATGTGTATGTTTTTACTTTACATGAATCTCACATGTGCAGAAACACGTGTGGAAACATGTGGGACACATGTGGTTTGCACATGTTAAACATACATAACATTTTTCCGTGGTGTAATGTGTGAAACCGCCAATTCCCATGAGCCATAATTTCCACATGTGCTCCACATGTTGCTACATGCTGCTACACTGCTTTCCTACATACAATCACATGTGTCCACATGTAGACTGTAGAACCAATTAGCCTGTTGTAGCTCATTGTTTTAGTTTTACGGCATTGACACTGGTAAATATAGTGATACATCTAGCAGCATCTGTACTTTATATTCACCTTTGTCATGTTGATTACCTTTCCAGGCCCCAGGCTTCACCCGAACCAAACATGTACTTTGTCCTTCTTTATACTGTTGCACCTTCATACACGCATGTGCTTTTCTCTAGTAAAGCATGATCCTCCAGAGGATTGGTGGATCTATCTCACGCTTTGGCGTGACACTGAGCTGCTCCAGTTTATGGCAGGAATCAAATACTAAATCACCAAAAACAGAAAAGTAAACTCACGAGAACAAACATTAGAAGACAGCTTCATGTGTGTGTGAGTGTTATTGTAGCCTCTGGCAACTGCTAGCCACACTGAGCATCTCTCTGCTCAATTCCCTGGTGAGTGTGTGTGCCTGTGTTTGTTTGTTTGTGTGTCTTTATCTGTGTATGTGTGTGTGTACACCTGTAATCACAGCCTCCACCGAGGATCTGGACTGACAGTTGGGCCTCCCAGCAGCAGCTTCAGTCTCACGAAACACCGACAACAAGGGATGCCAATATGTTCAACACACACACTGCGGTGTCTCTATCGTCAGTTCAGGAAGTTCAGGACAGAAGCCATCAGCCTCGGGGCTTCCCCCCACACACACACTGATACATTCATGTATTATTGATGAATTTAAGTTATATAGATAATACCTAATGATACACACGTCCGTGTATACACCCACAACCATTCTAGTCACACACCGGTGCCATCTTGGTATATCACTGTCTTATTTCCCCGCATCAGGACGCATCAGAGCACCAGAAAAGCAGCAGTTTTATCACATTTTCTCTCCGGACTGGCACATCCAGGCTACTGAACCGTGATTTCTTCTGATACAACCAACGTGAGTGCCACAGATCATCATCAGATCATCAGTGTGTGTGCTGAAGTCTTGGACAACAGCAATTTGCACCCTTGCGTCTATCCACATACTTTTATGTTTGTATTTATGTTTGGTGTTTTTGCAGTATTCCTTTTAGCATGTGGTTAGTTTGTGTACTGCTGCTGTGACATGTGGATAAATAAAGTATCTATCCATCTATCTATCTATCCGCAGTGTTAAAATGATGTGTAACGTTTCTGTAACAGTGGACAGGCACTTTAAAGAGACCTCACTTCAGCCTGAGGGTGAACGCTGTCCATGGTGCTGAAATGTAGTTCTATTTCTGTGAGCTCAGAAAAAAGAAATATGAAAGAACAGCCCATGAATGTAAACTAAATACGAACAAAACATTTTTCAGAATTGAATGTTAGCATGTGTCGGTGAAACAGTTTAACTTGTTTTGAGCTGGCAAAGAATCAAAAGAGTGTGACTGTTAAAATGTCACTGAGTAGAAATTGCTATTTTTCGCTATTTCGCGAATTATCACCTCCAGTCTCAGAGTGTAATCCCACTGTGGTAAATATGGACAGCTGTACTCGAGTATTTGTTCTAATTACATTACTTCTGATCAAAAACTAGCGAGTCGACAACTTTGCTAACAGCCAAACATCAACAAGGACACAACAGCAGACATAGCAGCCAGCTAATATTACTGACTAGTCCAACAGCAGTCAGCCCAGCTCGGCGTCTGTCTTTCAGCCTTTTATTTCACCAAGCTCTCACCAACCACTAAAAGTCAGTCCCAGATTTACTCTTGTCCGGCGGCTTCTTGCTCGCTCACTCTCTCCTTTTCTCTTCTTAGCTTCCTCCGTCAAGGTGTTAACAGAGATTTGTTTTGCCACCTTGGAAGGAAACAACAGAAGTGCAAGAGACAAAAGGTCTTCCTCAGATCTCATGCCACAGTTAGTCACAAGTGTTTTGGTCCTTTAATTTAGCCGTCTGTTATGCTGTGAGACTCCACTGCAACAGCTGGAAAAACCTTAAATTGGTATTTTATTATCCGTTATGCAGTTATCAGTGAGAAGAAGAACACTAAGAGCACAGAGAACTCAATGGACCAGGAGACACAAATAATCCACCTCAGTTATTAAATGTTTAAACTCTCTCTTAACTGTCCTGAATACATGCAGCCTTGATAAAAAAACATCGCCGTTAGCAGCCTAATAGACCTGCCAGCTGTGAAATACCAACCCAGCAAGACCATTTGGCATCACTCTCCCTCTGATTGTGTTGCATTTCTCACCATCTGTCAGTTCAGTGGAATTATTCAGTTCAAATAATGCTTATTATCAGCCATTAGAGTGAAGAACGGTCTTGCCAAAGCATCAAGGCTAAAGATTCTTATTTGAAATCACTTTCCTCTTTTATAGCTGTGTGTGTGTGTGTGTGTGTGTGTGTGTGTGTGTGTGTGTGTGTGTGTGTGTGTGTGTGTGGTACAGAAATAATCAAAAAAATAAATTTAGTAGATTCGACAGCAGCATATCGTGTTAGTCTGGACAACCCAGATGAACAGAACACAATGTCTACGGTTTCTGTTGGAACCTCTGAAAGAGTCCCTATGAAACCTGTCAACAGTGTCGTCTGTGGAAAGTCATACCGCACCCCAGAACCTCACCCACAAATCCCCTGATATCAACTGCTACACAGCTGTGACAGTAGAGGTGGCTTCTAGCAACAACCCGTCCAACTGAGACCAACTGCCAGTGGCAAATTACTCAAAGATCTCCCAAACTTTTCCCAAATCGTTCTCACTTTGAGATACTGTCTTCTATTTCCAAAAAGTTCCCAAAGTCACTTTTCAATTCAAGAATCTTCCTACTCAAGGCTCAGTTTTTAAACACATCCTCATCTTCCAAAAATACACACAAGGTACAAGAACACACACCGACATACATTTGTAATGCACACATTTTATTTTCTTTGAACACCGTCACATACAGACACACTTTCCTCTCCACCTCCTCACCTTAAACATACGGGACATTCCTGTGTCCCCTCAGCTATCTTCCACCTTTTTCATATTCAACTGTAATTCATTTCAACGCAGTCTCAAACATATTCGGCAGATAAATGAAGAAAGGAGGCGCGCTATCTCCACTGTCTGGGCTGGAACAGAGGCAGACTGTTAACAAAACAAAGCAATTTTCCCAGCACAAAGGCAGAGAGCGAGCAATCTATCATCGGCCCATGAGAGTCGGGCAGGGAGGCAGAGAGGCAAAGGCAGCGCCTGGGCTTGAAAATGGGCAGAAAGCCCTTGTTTGTTGCTGAGGCTCCAGCTTCAATCTGCTGCAGAGAGGAGGTAAAAAAAAAAAAAAAGTGAGGGCAGATTTAAACACTGCCAGTCTTTATGAAGACTTCTTGGCAGCTTCCCGCTTGCCGATGTCTTGCGGTGAAGTTGCAGACAGAGACTAGAAGAGAGATTAAGAACAAAAGAAGAAGTAGCTCTTGTGTTTGTTTCAGCTGTTTTTTACACCGAGGCTCCTGCTTGAAGAGGCTGATTGGGATCTTTCGTAGCTGCACAACGCACCCCTAAATCAATGCTTCAGACACCTAGGAGAATATTTAAAGGTGCATTAGGTAATATTTTTCCTGCTCCCTCGTACAAAATGACCACAATATATTATAGCTGCAGGGCCTGATGGAGCTGCTGATCAATACCAGTGACTCAGCAGTTACTTTGCCAGCTGCTTCTGCCTTTCAACATTCATTCTCTCTGTAATCTGAAGACATTTACAGTTCTTCCAAGCTCAACAATGGGAGAGGACTGTACGTTTAGACTGTGTGAATATTGTCTCGACACCTTTTATTTGGGAAGTTTTAAAGGTCCAGTGTGTCAGATTCAGAAGGCGTATTCGTAACTGTATAAACACCCGAAAATAAGATTTTTTTTGTTACCTTAGAATGAGCTTTTTATATCTACAGATGTTGAACTGCCATGTTTGTACAGTAGCACAAAACAGACAAACTAAACACAGCTCTTTCACGTGTTTCGTGGCCACTGTTCATGGCCAGAGTTTGAGGCGAGGGGCACACAACCAGCAACTACACCACCAGATGCCACTAAACAACTTAAAGATCCAGCATGTAGGATTTAGTGGCATCTAGTGGAGAGGTTGCAGAGTGCAACCGACTGAACACAGCTCCTAAATCTAAAAATGTCTCCGCCCACAAAGCTTCCCTGTAAATTCAAAGTTGCAGAAGACACTACCTACTACCACATCACTGTTGTCTGTTATAACAATGTGGGTCGCTTGAAATGTCATCACATAATCACCATAGATAAACTAGAGGACCTGACTTTTCCACTTAAATTGGGCGATTTTTCCTCGAGCAGCTGTACTGTTTGTTTATATAAAGGAAATATTTAAACATATGATTGTCAAATTCCTTCTGTTTTGAGATAACTCTTTGTTGATTGAGTAGGAAAAATACTGCAGCAACATTCAAGAATTCTCCTGGGGTCTAATTCTGCCATGTTCTGTAAAAAGAGACCCTCAAAGTCTTTGCCTTTGAAAGAAAACTCAGATTTTCTCAGTCATGTGTTAAACAAAACAACAAGAAGAGTTTGTGTTTGTCCTAACTCCTTGAGATTAAAAACTAAAATCTATACACACTCCTGCAGTATAATGGCATCAAACTACAGTATATCTTGTCTGACTGCAGACGCACACAAACACCAACAAATTAATTCCCCACTCTCTTTTCCAGTTTGCTTTTATTTTCAATTACTTTACTGTCAGTGCTGTTAAATAGAAACATCTGCTGACGTCCACGAAATGCAAAACCGCATGAAAACTCAATTCACAGAAACTGATTTAAATGTTCAGTCTGCAGCAATTTTGCACACAGCAACTTAAAAAAAATAATTGGAGATATGCATCGATATCCGTGGCAGCTTATTTTTCCTAAATCTGACCTCTCCTTCCTTTCTAACTGTCGACAGGAGCGGCCTCTGTCTGCATTCAGCACTTATCAGCGTTACTCAGAAGCTCCAGCAAATACAGATAAAGTGAACTTTGTTGATCTCTAAAGAAGAATTTGCATCATTATGGCAGCGGAGAACAGCAGAGGATAATGGAGAGCAAAGAGTAAAAGAAGATAGTAGCTAAGTGATACGTGAAAAATAAATTAAATGTGGTGCATCAGATAGAACTGTTTCTCCAACAACAGCTGAAATTGAATTTGCAGTGCGACGGCCATCCAAGTATGGAAGCTTGCAGCTTACGGAGTTATGTCTCTGGTGATTCAATGACGTATAAGTGCACTTAGAGGTCTGTAATATCGAGTCGCAGTGTGTGAAGGCTTCATTTCCTGCTTTACCTTCACAGAAAAACACAATGGATGTGGGTTGCTGGGGCAGTGCTGAGGGGGGACGATGGCTCATAGGAAAACTGGTTATACGCCGACGCAGGGCCTAATTTCTCTCCATCTGTCTCTCCCTCTCTCTTGCTATGCGTTTCTGTGTATTTATCTTTGTTTTCCTCCATCCCCTGCATCCTCTTCGTCTCTTTCTCCCTCTCCTTGCTCCTCCTTGACGCTTACACACAATAAATGGCCTCTTGTCTGCACCACACACGCACAGAAACACTCCCCATTGGCCCATTGGTATAGGACATGAGTTAGATATTGAGCCGGAGAGAGAAAGAGAGAGAGAGGAGGGAGGGAGTGAGGGAGGTAAGAAATGAGGGAGGGAGTAGAGGAGCACAGGGACATCAGCCAAGTGTGACAGTGGAGTCGTATTTCTTCCCCCGGCCGTCCGCTGTGGACTCTGAGCTGAATACTGAGTGCGCCCACTGCAGAGCCCGAGGACAGCCTCAGCCTTCAGAGTAGGTAGAGCCACAGAGCCGGCCCGAGGACCTGATCCACTGCAGAGCGGACCTGAAGGCCCTGATGGGCTTCAGATCAGGGCCAGATGCAGCCTGAAGGCCAGTTCAGATCAAGAATATACCACAGGACCAGGTGAATCTGACAAATACCTTGAATAAAGGAGGGCAAGATGGCCGCTGAGGTGATGTGAGCTGTTTCTATGGCGACAACCATTTTCATTTCTACTCTACCTTTTACATCCTTTTTTATTGGTTGTATTTCATCGCAGCACTATGATGATGTTCCTTTCTAGTTCCACAGTTGGATCGTGACACAGTGAACATTTTAACATAAAGCAGCACCGCCAACATGTAGATTAATAAATAGATCAGTCATCTTCCGCAGTAATGAAGCACATTTACTGATGATGACGATTCTCCACCAGGGCACCCATGGTCATATCTGAAGTCCATGTTTGAGATTTTTTAAATGAAAACAACTTCATATCATTTCTTCCATGCACAAACTTCATCACTGCCTACAAAAATTCACCATCCAACCTGAGAAAACCTGGAAAAATTCCAGATAAACATTTTAAACAAAGTGGTGCTTGTTGCAGTTTGTCATCATCGTTGAGGTGAAGTGACTTGATCTGAACTGTGCCCATCCACTGCTGATGCTAACAGCTGAAGCTGAAGTTGAAGTTGTAGATTGCAACCAGATGAATGCCGCTCAGCCGCTCCATCAAAGCGAATAAATTGGCAAATAATGCAAAAAGCCCCATTGAGAGAGGTTTGTGAAGAGGTAACAAAAACATAGTTATTCTTATTTTCAGGTGATTATAAACTAATGAAAACATTGTTATGTAAATGATGTTCCATTTCTGCCATATTCTGACACACCAGACCTTTAAAAAGAAAATGTACTTTGAATATTTTAAACTATAATTTGACTGCACAACTTTTCAAGGAGTATCGACACTTTGACATTTTTTTGGCTCATAAAAGTCTAAATTAATTCTTGGGCTGTCATTTTTTATTCAAATTTTGATTTATTGTTCAAACGTGGGGAGAAAAAAATGAATGTGTGATCTGTAATGATCTGTCCAATAGGCCATGCCTTGTACTTGTCAGAAAGCTATGAGGCACATCAAATGAAGTATAAAATGTCAATTTTAATTAATCTGAACAATATACGTACTCATTGTTATTCTTCTGAAGTTACATTAGTCAAGTCTGAAGTTGCCAATACTTAAAGTCTGAGTTCATTTTTTTTTCTGCTTATTGATTCATGTGAACTACTTTCCAAGCAGTTTATGTAAATGCCTGTAAACAAAGCTCACAGCCATGTCATGAGTCTTCATCAGTTCCCTGGGGTCCAAATCCTGACTCCCAAACTCAAGCGCTTACATCACATCACCAGGAGAACAGACGGCCAACATCTCAAACGCTTGTTTTCACTGAGCTGTTGTTGCTGATCTGAACTAAAAATAAATGCAGCAGGTTGCATCGTGACACAAAAACTATGAGCACAAATAAAAACACCAACAAAAGTTTATATGTAGTGATGCTTCATATTCATACTGACAGACATTCGTGACAGAATTGACTACACAGCCTCTTATTTTTTTACTAAACTTTATTCAGCAGCTGCATCATTTTATCTTAATTAGGCCGCAAAGAAAGAGATATTAAGATGAACCATAATGAAGCTTTATCAAGATAAACTTGTTTTGCAAGAGACGGAATCACTGCTGTGGGAAAAAGAGAAAGCATTTCACTAAATGTGCAGATAATCTGCAGACATTTTTTTTTGTATTAAATGATGGTGCATCATGAGATGATACATTGTGTACAGCATCATATCATTAGAAGAGCTTCTATTGGTGTCTTTTATGCCATATTTTTTAACTTTTAAGCCATCTTTCATGCCCCACACTATTGCAAATGAGTGTGTCGGAACAATTATCTGTGCTCCACCACATTCAGATCAAAACCACTCATAAAAACGAAGAAATAACCCTGTAACTGTTCATTTGGAGGAGCGGAAGTTGGAAAACAGCTTTCTGCTTCAGTCCAGATATTTTTCTCTTCAGTTCCAAATAATCACTACACTTGGCAACAAAAAACTGTGATGCCCAAACTCACAGATGCTCCCTAATGGAACTGGCAAAAGTCTCTTTACTGGACATCACCCCTACGGCAAACAACCTAGTCCAAAAGTGTTCCTCTCCAAAAAACTGTAGAGCATTATTACAGGAGAGTGCACACTCCAGGTGATTATAGGATTGTATGTATGTATGGCAACATGGATACTGCAGCTTGTCGTTTTTGTTTTTGTACTTTTGCACGAAAAGGTCGGGATCATCTGCAAAGCAGCGAATCTGGTGGACTCCCAAATCCTGGTTGGCTGTAAAAGAAAGACATGTTCTGATGCTTTACTTGGTAAAAGTAGCAAAACTTGATGCATTGTCAGATTGAATACATGACCTCTCATGTAGAGACAAATTATGTAATAATCCAGGACCCACTTTAAAGAACTTTCATTTGTGTTTCAGGGACGCAAATTTGCAAATAATTGTTTGCATTTGCACAGTTTACAACAACGTGCACACGATAAGTGTTGGGTCTAAGGGGCCTGATCAGGCGCCTGTATAGTAGTAGTAGCACTAACAGAAGTATCAGAAAAATTTACTTATGTATCACGTTAAAAACCTCCACTACTAATGCAGAGTGTACTCAGAGCAGCATATGAAATGTTTTATTGTATTTGTACATTATATTCAAGAATGCATTTTTAAGATTGTTCCTGGTTTTGGTTTTCATGAATCAAGTGGTGTCTGGATTATTTATTTTTCATTTGTGCTGTCTGATTGGGCTAAAAGTCTGAAAAGTACACAAAGCTTCATCCGGTTTGTAATTCATATGTAATGAATCTGTTTCTGTGTCTTCAGTGAAAGGTCCAGTGTGTAACATTTTAGGGGATCTATTGGCAGGAATGGAATATAATAAGCACAAGTCATTTCATTCATGAAAATTATGACGAAAAATGTCTTCATCCACAACCTTTTTTTCCACGATGATGTGTTAGAAATATATTAGAAAACTGTGACAATCAAACACTGCATGACATTTTCACACCCACCTGACCCAATCCGCACCACCTGACCTACAAAAATATATCTGTGTATCAATGTCCTGAACCCAACCCAACCCACAAACCGCCGACTTTATGCATTATACTGGCACAGCTGTCAGGGCTGAGCAGCACAGCGCTCTCTGAGGGGCTCTTTTCTTTTCTCTCCGCCCACAGTGCTTCAGTCGTGGGAAGAGCTCAATAAACAGACAAATTGTTCCAAACATGATCTTCATTGTTTTGTTTTATAGAAATGACTAAAATGTGACTATAAATAATTCACATTTTGGTCTGAAACTAAATCTAAAATCCAAAAAAATTAATTTAGTGAAATAAAATGGAAGAACCGAGAAAAGTTGTGTACTTGAGTAAATGTACTTTAGATCTGTTGATGCATTTTGCTGCTTGTCATTAGAAGCAATTTCAAATCTGAGAAGCTAACCCACGACAGTAAGGCCAGAGTGAATTATCTGAATGTCTCTCATTAATGAAGAGACTGCAGCACATTAATACGCTCAGCAGAAACGTCTATTCCATTTGCTGGAGTGTTGACTGGGTAAATACCATCAGGACAGCTAAAGTTCACTGGATTAGCGGCTTGTTCATTCATGAACCACACTGCTTCCAAACCTTATCGCTGAGAGGGATCAAGGCTTGCTGCCAGCTTAATTGCAGAGGGAGGAGTGTTATCTGCGGAAAAAAACAATCCACCACGATTATATGCAAAGTTAATTAAAAACTATCCTCCCTCTTTACTCAGCCGTGGAAATCTTAATCTCTAAATATGAAAAAAATAAATAAACGCAGCCAATTTTCTTTGCACAGAACGACAGCTGAATCGGCACCATAAAAGCCCCTCCGCCCTCCAATAATGATGTAGAACCCTCATCTCTTTGGACGCTAATTGCAGGGCCGGTGCCCCGCCCACCCCTTGTGATGCGTAACATTCTGCATAATTAATTGAAGGATTTTAACAGTAATAGAATAGCCAGCGGGCTCAGACGGCAGCCCTGACACACACCATTAAAATGCAAATGGAGCTCCGTGATATAAAAAACTGAGATCTATGTCGGCGCTGAGACTGAGAGAGATGAACACTGAATCACACCGCCACCCTCCACACTCCACCCTCTTCAAACAGGATGAAGCTTCAGACCGGGTGCTCTCTCCTCTCTCTGCTGTGGACAAGGCAGAGCCATCTATCTCAGAGAGTTATATCAATGAAATCAGCAAAGGAGCAATAAGTCTCAGTGTTTCACCACAGTCTGTTCAATAAGCTGATGTTGCCATGCAACAACACCAAGTCAGGGAGTCAGTGAGGAGGGGGTTAGCAGGGGGTGGAGGGGATGATGGGAAAAAGTTGCACCAGGGGGCGAAAAGCAACACTTGATGATGCAAAGCCAAATCTGGTTTTAGTTTCTAAGTTGTAGCTGTGATCTGCAGATGGGATCCCATTTTGGGTTTCATTAAATAACAAATGATACATTTTTAATGTCTTTTAAACAGATTTTCAGTGAGAGTTTTTTTGTCTGTCAGTTTTCAGTTTCAGCTTTAGACGAGGAGTTTGAGGGAAGGTGGCAAGGAAAGTGTGAATTATAATCTGCATACTTAAAACAGAACGGTCTTCCTCTGGATCCGAGGTCTGCTCCAGAGCGTCTGACATACATGATCAACATCAAATACTTTGTCTTGGTCAGTGGCCTTAGGCTTCAAACTATGATGCTGCAGGTTCCCCCACCAGCATCAATCCCAGACGCGTCCCTTTGGCGTAATGGTGATGTGCCATCAAAGTCAGGTGACGTAATATAAAGAGACAAAGTTGGCATGTGGAGGTTGGGATGGAAGGATGAGACATTCTCCATGTGGCTCCATAACCCGCCAGGTTTTACCCGCCAGACTTTGGTCAGTTTTTGTTGGTTTATGTGCTTCTACCATGAGTAAGTAGGCTATCTAGTTGTTTCCCTTTTTTCTGCACAGGAGGAAAATTGACCAGATTCTTGACATCATTTCTATGTCTGACTTCTGCCAGCTTAATCTGCTCTGCGCTGCTCGATGTGGTATCCGTCAGAAAATAGACCAGCTGTGTATTCTCCACAGAGCACTGCAGAGCAGAGAGCCACTTCTGAAATGTGAAACACCCTTAACACTTTCAGGTGAACTCGTGGGAGCTGTATGCTAAATGTGTAGTCATGTCAGAGGCTTCGGAGCGGACCTCGAGTCCAGAGGAGGGCCGAAATTTGAAGTCACATTTGGAGTTCCAGCTCTACAGTAATACATCTCAACTCCAGGAGTTCTTTAAGTCTTAAAATCTCAAAGATATAAATCCAAAATACAGAACAGAAACTAATTTATTATTCAGATCAAAAACTAAATAAATGTAATACGCACATTTCATTTCTCCATTTTTTGAGCTGAGAACTTTATTTTCCCAGATGTTTCTGTCTGTGTTCATGCAGCTTTTAATCACCTCTATGACTCTTTTCATGAGACAACGAGACACTCACGAAGCCTTCACACCAGGCAGCAGTAACACAGACATGACAAGCTTTGACTTCACAGACAAAGGCGGCTCGTGCAGTCGTGACTGCAGATCCACAGAGATATTAGTGGGAAGGCTGTACGGCACAGCAGGAGCTGATTCATCAGTCAGATCGGGTTTGTCTTTAAAAAAAAAAAATAGTTGCGAGGGAGTGAATTAGCCTGACTAACAAAAAGAGTGTGTCATGTCGTGTGTCGTGAAGCTGTTGGTTGAGTCATGATGGATGAAAGTAGTGAAAGGGCAGAGCTAATGGAGGCAACTTTGATATGACAGTTTGGACTCGAGGGACGCCCCTGTTTGCAACATCAAGGAGGGGGCTGTCCACAAACACCACCGAGTAAGAGAAGCCAGGGGAAATATGACACTGATTAATGACACAAGAATCAATTAGCTCAACAACGTCGATGTTTGTCCTGTTTGGTTACCGGCGCGCTGATGATCAGACGCTGGAGAAATGACTTTGAAATGCAAACGAGGTACCTCAAGAAAACAAAAGAGGAAAGGCCCATGGAGTCACTGAATGTGTGTCAGAACTCAACCAACATCTCTGCCAGACTTATGAGCCACGGTGTCATCTGCTGATACGCACGGTGTAGCTACAGTTAGCTCATTATTAATGGGCCTCGCTCCATCAGTGTGCAGGGAGCAGATGGCAAACTCTCAACAGATCGTGAGTGTACACGGTGAGAGTCTACGTTCGATATGCAACGAGAAGGAGGAGAAGAAGCAAAAAGGGGGCCTGCTCAGCTGCTCCGAGGGATTCCAAACGTGATGTCACTGCTAATCCCATCAGGAAAACACAACTAAATCCGCCGCCGCGGGGCCAGAGTCACGCAGATTGGCCGTGGCAGCAGCAGCGGTGGGATGGGATAGGCCTAAAAATAGGACTGCAGAGTCGCAGCCTCTGGTGCTGTCAATGGGGACTGGGTGGCAGACGACTCTCCTCCGACGGGGGTGGTCGTGAGGGGAAAGGATTCCCCCTGTGACTCAATGCCAAAACGCTCGTCCCCAATGTCACGCACTCGCTGTAACACACTCAGGCAGAGCAGCCGCGAGGCGCAGCAGCAGCAACAGCAGCAAACACACTCAAACGCTGCGCTGGTTGGCTGTGACTTTGCAGGCTGCCAGACAGAAGATAAGAATGCATACACACACAATAGTTGGGTTGCTAGTGTACAGTCTGCTGAGCTGAGAGCATTTAAGGTTGATATCACCACAGCTGAACGGGGAGGTGTCACTGAACACATCCTGCATCTATACTGGATTCATGTTGCAGTTTTCCTTCAAGGGGTGTAAATACTACGCACACAATATGACACAAGAAATAGACATATTGTATATAACATCCATTTAGTCAATACAAAACCTGTACTGCAATGTCTACTAATAACATACCTGTATCAGGTCTCCAGTTCCACTGTCCATTCCAAGAAATGAATGGACTCCTGCCATCAATGGCCATGAATCCAGTCAGTTTAGCACTCTCTTTCTGAGCTCGTGAGATCACGTGAGAATCCCTCAGAAAAACAAAGTTTCTCCAAAGAGCCATCACCAACTGAAGGACCTCTTTATTTCAAAAGATGGTTCTTCGCAAACTTAGTGGTTCTTTAAAGTACTGAAGGTTCTTCATCTTTGATGGAGTCATTTGGTGGAGGGGTAATAGCAATGATGAAATTAGGGCTGCAACCGTTGATTATCTCATTCAAAACAAGCCTAGCTTCAAGTTATGCACATGTGGTTCAGACCAGTCAGCGTTCAGTCAGAGCTTTGGACGTTGTTTAATGTTAGCTACTAAAGAGGTGAGCGTAGATACAGGTGGGATAACAGAGAGTATTTCTTCATTGAAAGAAGAGCAAAGAACAGCACTGGAGGCTTTTCTTGATGGAAATCTTGATGGGGTCTGATTGGTTGATCTTCATCCAATCACCTGCCAAGTATTTTTGAAAGTGCCTGCCCTTTTCCAAACAGTTTCCAACGAAGACTTCCCAGATGTTTTTGTGTAACAAACTATCTGCCGGAGACAGGTTATTAAATTTGGTGCTCCAATTAACGTATTTTTAACTTGAGATGGACGCATGGTGATGAGCCAAACAGTCAGCTGGCTGCTGTCTCATGAAGCACGCGTCACCCACCCTGACATATCTTTTAAAATCTGTCATTCGACATCATGTACACCGAGAAGTTGAATAAATTTCTAAAATAGATCTCAAACAGATATTCTGTTGAATTTCAGAGGGTGACAGATACATTTCTTCAAATGCAAACAGTGGAAACATTTCTGGTGGAATATTTACAACTCCTCAGGATTGGAAGTCGTTGCATATGCCGGCTGTTGCAGACGTGAGCTTCCATGACAGTGGCACAAAATGAAACAGTTGATTAGGAAGTCAGGACTCTGAGCTAACTAGCTGCTCCACAAAGCCGCCCGCTGAAGCTGAGTGACAGCACCGAATCCTCAGTGTGTTTAAGAACTCGCATCAAGTCGTGTGATCCAGCGGACGGATTATGCAGATTCAGAAACACGCGTCACAAAGCTGCAAAAAAGACTCGCTGTGGCAGAGTGCGTCTGCAGGGCTCTAACAGGAGTAACAGTCATGTGTTTTCTCATGACTGCAGTCATACATGACTAAGTGGCTGAATGGATTATGCACATGTGCACACATGTGATTGAAGAAGCGCACTCAAGGAAACTCACACACGGGAGGTGTTCATGCCAGAAAGGGATTATGTTCTTTGGAAGGGAAATCTCCCCTGACGAGGTCGCACACTGCCGTCAGAGTACAACAACTCTACAGGAAAGTCTGTTGGTGGCACTAATACAGAAATGTATCAGAAACTCACACCACTATGATAGAATCCCATGTCTTAATGCACACTTGCTGAGCTTTTGGCCGTGCATCAATTGGAAACGTTGAAGAAGTCACGTATATGATCTCTCAGCCATCATGAAGCAGAGAAGCAGTATATGAGGAGACCAAATGTATGAGGGGAAGACACAAGCTCACGCTTGGTTCAAGATTACAGCAAAGGAACATGGGATATCCAATAAATCATATGTTTCTGCCTACAGACACTAGAATAGAGCATGGTATCCCTTTATTTGCATCTACCCTTTACTGCATGAAATTGTACCTGTCAATCTATAGAACCCATATTTAGATCCAGATGGATAAAACTTTGTTATTCAGAGAAGAAACAATGTTCTGTTGTTCAGCTGGAAAACCAGAAACATCCCACATCTTTCCTTCTGTCGTGTCAAAGTTACAGTGATGGATTTCTTTCACTTTTGCAAAGTATTTTAAGATAAATGCCTCTGTAGGATACACACTTCCATTACAGACAACACAAAGCTGCTTTGGAAGCTTATTTTTACCAAGTTTTGGCTCCCAGTGTTCATTGTTATCACGAAAAAAGGCCCAGAAGTAAACAGCAGGTATCAGTATTTTTGCAGGTTTTGGTTCATTTTGTACAAATCATCTTCATAGCTAGTTTCCAGAACAATGTTCAGTGATTTCCAAATGTGTTTTTTCTTGACAGTATAAAGAATGGATGTTGTATCTATAAATTAAAGACATAATAATGTCTCCACGTCTTTAATAATAAAGTACATGGAGCATGGGTGGAGCTGAAGCAGGCTGAAAGACGCCTGGGTGCTCAAACTAGCCACCTGTAATGGCATCCACCTAGAGTTCCACCTAAGTTTTTGTCTCTCGATCTATGCCTCTTCCTCATCAGACTGTTGATTGCTGCCGTAGTTGTGCTATGGATTGTCCTGTGGATACTCTCGGGGTCCACGTCACATCTCCTTCATCACCCAGCTCCTGGTCACAAGCAAGCTTCAAGTCACTCAATCAAATGTGTTTTTAGTGTATTGTTTAAAGTGTCCCTGAGCACCTAGAAAAGCACTTTTAAATAAAATGGACTATCATTATTATTAAAGAGACTATATTATGTTGTGAAAAGATTAAAAGCACACAAGTAACAGGATATAGGTGAAAAACAAGTTGTGACAGAAGAAGGCGCCTGAATCCAGCTCTAAATCTTTACTCAACATTTCAGCAGCATTTCACAACAAAGTTCATACAACAGGTTAAAATGTAAAAATAAATAGATTACAGAACACACCATGCCATCACTGCTTAAGTCTGCTGGTTCTGCAGCAGCAGGGCGCCTGGTCAGAGATGCTGTTCTGTTTAAAAATGTCAGTAATGAAAAGTGACGTGAGTAACTAGCTGACCTCTGCAGTCGTGACCCCCGGTTCACCCCCGCTGACCGCCTCAGCTGCTGTGTGACATGCTGATCAGTACGCAGACAAACGACAGAATGTTAATGATGTGTAAAACCAGACAGGGAAGAGCTTCACAGCAGCTCCGTTCTCTTTAACCTTTACATATTACAAGCTTCTTTCTTTCTTTTATGTCGCACGTCATTGCCGCACACTTTCTTTCAGCCCTCGTGATGATCAAGTCCATAATGGAGAACTTTAGAAGAGTCTGCATGAGGAAATATGTCTCACACGCTCTCCATCAAACTCGTGAGCATAGACTTGCATGCAAAGTGATAAATTGTTTTTTGCTCTCATTACTCTGCGGCTGACTTGCTAATTTGTTTGCTGGTTCCTGAATATTGCAGAAGAGACGTTAATGAGCTGCGGGCCTTTCATGGAGTTTTCTCTCAGGACTTTGTAACTTTTAGAAAAGCAAAGAACAGCAAATGCACTTTGTCTGTTGCTACTTGACAACAACTTTGCATCATTACTGGTATTACCTTTGACAGGGAGGTTGTTTATGTCAGTTAGCTGGCGGGACATTTTAAAAACTTTGACAGATTTGTATGAAATGTTCTGAGAAGTGAGGCTATGGGTCAAGAATATTTGTTCTGACATTGAGACACAGAACATGTTTGAATAGTTTCCACTGTTTTCTCAGGAAGTACTGCAATAGTTGTAGAATCATCTGACACTGTTTGTATTTTTATGTAGCTATAGGTCCAGAAAAACAAGTCCCCCCCCTGCAAGTTATCCTGATATTAAGCAGCATGGCTCTCCAGATGGTGAGTTGGTTGGTCCACCACTTCAGTTCAGACTCAAATATTTCAACAGCTGTTGGATGGACTGCCATGAAATTTTGTACAGACATTCACATTTTCCTCAGGATTAACTGACAGACATGCCTTTTAATTCAGCGCCATCATCAGGTAAAAATCTGAATTTGTTCTACAGTTTGATTTATGCCTGCAAAACTAATGACATTCCCATCAGTATCTGGTCCAACAATGAATATTATTTATAGGTATTTTTCTGCGTGAAGTGACTAATGTTGCACTTTACACACAAATTCTGCATAAAAACACAGAGTGACAGCCGTGATGTTGGTCTTTCCTGGTGGTTTCTAGTCATTATTAATACTTAAAATTTATAAAAATCTTATAGTCTATACTGTGGCCCAAATCTGATGCTATTAAAATTCATCCTGCTGACATCTGCCTCAGTCTTTTCCCAAAATGTACAAGATTGCTATTTCTGCACATGCAGGCAGATTTAGATTTCCACACTCGTACGGTAACGTTTTTTTTTTTTTTTCTTTCTGCGAGACCTCTCACCGCTCCCACAGCTCGTCGTCATAAAAACAGATGGCTCTCCTGCAGACCAGCATCCCCACTGCGTCTGCAGACGATCATAAAATGAGCCACAGTGGATACGACGCAGTTTCATCTGGGCCAGAATATCTTGTCATGCAAAGAGAACATGGAGCGGAATAACAATATGATACAATGTCAGGCAATGACAGACGCCTCTCCGGGGACGAGTCGTGTGACCCGGGAGATGGAAAGACAGAGAAGGGAGAGAGTGTGTGTGTGTGTGAGTGTGTAGTGAAAATGTGGGTTTGAGTGTAAGATAAAGGGCTATATGAGACAGAAAAGGACAGCAAAACACAGACAGGAATAAATGTTTTCACGCTGAAATTTTCATCTTTTGTCTTGAGGCTTTGGCAGAACTGTTTTGCATTTTAATACCAATAAAGCACAATGATTTGAACTAAAAGTGAAGGAGTAAAGCTGTGTCCCAACTGCGCGCCATGTATCGCCTCTAACCGTTTCCCCAAGTGAATACTTCAATCAGTGAAGACACCGGGACCTAAGCAGAATGCAGATTTTTTATTTGAATATTTTAAAGATCTTTGCCGTTGACCGCGTCGATAAAGTCAATGCTTTTTGGTAAGATCCTATAAATCGCAGCCCCTTCTGAGGTCTCCCTCTGGGGAGCCTTGAACAGGCCGTGACACTGGTGGCGGTGGAGAAGGACGGGGAAGAGCTGCATTCAATGCAGTGACAGCACAGTGACATAGAGTGAAGCAGAGTAGTATAAATTCCCTTCAGCTACCATGGTCTTTGGTTGACAGAAATGCTTGCAAACACAGTGTACCACAGTGAGTTCAATGATGATATCAGATCTGAATAGGACATTTTTATGATTATTCATTTCTTTCAATTTGAGCTCAAAGGTTCAATATTTTTGCACTGAAACACAACTAGGTAATATGTACTCAAGTCTGTTTTCTTACATTTGCTCTTCTCTTCTTAGGTAAGAAAATATCTTTTTAGGAGCAGTCACAAGAACTCTTACCAAGTTAAGACTAAAACATCTTGTTTTCACAGCCAACAAATTGTACAACGCAAGGAAACATGAGTTCTACATTTCAGGGACACATGAATATCATATCTTCTAATTGGAATAATTGGATCATAAAAATTGGTGGCAAAACAAAAATATTGATACATTGATCCCACTTAAGACTATAGAAATGAATCTTGGCAATGGCAAAGTTTCTGGGCTTCCGGTAAAGCCAGCAGATTTCCAGATAATGGATATCTAGGGCAAGACTTAGTCTAATTAGCAATTTAATGCACAAAAATGACAAGAAATACACATTTCTGCTAATCTCTATGAACAGATCTGAACCCGGTGGGGATTGAGATTATGAGATTGCACTTGGGCCAGTGTGTTACACCTCCTTTGCTCTTCACACGGGGTGTTGCAAACAAAATCTGCTCAAATGCGATCCGTCAATATTACTCGCACTACAAAAATAAACCAGAATGCTTCTGGTGCCAAATTCTTGGTCCGTTGGCGACAAGTTTATATTCAGATATCTGTCTACTTCTTACATTCTTTGGCAATTGTTCAGATTTATTTGACAGATGAATCACTGCTGAACCAACATCTGCCTATATATAATGTTTAGAGAGTGTTACTTATGCTATTAAATTAATCAGCCACACACCTCTAATTTATGATCAGGTGGGTAACGAGATTTGCATGGTTAAGATCATTTGGTGCATCTGGAGTTGACGTCTTCATTCATGTTGTTGTCTTTTCACTGCAGTGGAGCGCAGCAACAAGCCATCAGACTGCAAGCTAACGTGCATTGACAAGAAATCAACAATCACATCTTACCAAACAAACATGGAGGATGACTCGGAGCAATTCTTTTCAGAAGAGACAAACAGAAGACAGACTCTCCCTCACGGAGGAAATGTAATGTGTTTTGAAGGCTGCGAGTTAAGTTGATGGGATCGTTGCAAAGGCACAAAGCTTCTGGAAAGAAGCCTGGGAGCGAAACAAAGCTGCCGGCTCCCAAAGAATCAAAGTTGCAGTGCTGTGACAACCCAGAGAAGCAGAAGTCAAAATGAATTCCCGCCGATGTGACTGACCTTCTCGCTTACAAAACTTGTCAACTTTACGAAAACATGGATCAGACATGCCAGGGAAAAGACATCTAATCGCTCACAGAGGGGAAAGCAATATGGAAAAATGTAAGCGACAGAGCAAAGATGATTTGATTTATGAAGTTTGATGGAGCTTATCAGTGGCAGGCAAACAGTGTGGAGACGTCAAGTTGACAAAGTAAAATTCAAACTCGGAGCCATTTGGGGGCAGATTGACAGTTAATTCCCTTAAGCCTTTAGGGAGTTCGGAGAGTTTGGGATTGTGCATGAAATCTCACAGTAAGATAGAACATCATTTTAACACTTGCATGTTTTATTTTCAACAGTCCTTCGACTTCTGATGCTCTGGATGTGCAGTGAGCAGGGTCATAGGCGTGAACCTCACAGCACCAAATGAAAAACCAAAAACCTGGCACTGCTTCTCCATTCATTTTTAACTTTCAAAGGGTGTTATCAACATGTGCAGACCATCATGCCTCTCAAAGACCTGCACCTAATCGTGTTACACCCAGTACCCAGTAAAGAAACCTGGTCACAAACTTTGTTGAATTACAACAAAACACTAAACACAACACTAAAATGAGTTCCTGAAAACATCTGAAATCTGCAAAGCAGTAACAGAATCTTGAATCATTTTTAATCAGCAATGCCTAGTTGGACAGCTGATCTAAGTTTTGTGAAGATAGACTGTATAAAACCGATGGTTTTGATTGGCCAGACCGGATCGAAGGCTGATGAAATTCTGTTTGAGTGGAAGAGTGGCTATAGATCCATCTTCCAGGGCAAATGAAACACGAGATCAGCAGATTGGTTCAGTTTTCCAGGTTAGTCCACATGACGAGTTTAACATTCACTCTGCTTTCAGCTCTGGAACTCCAGAGTAAACTGTTCTTAAAACCTGGTGATCGTGCTTGTGTATTGTTTGATACTGGGCAGGTAAACCTTTTAGATTACACATAGTATTTTGATCTATTATTTTATAAATATTTCTTACGGCTTTGGTATTTCTCTTCAAGTTGAAACCTTCAGTATTACAATAATTTGTCACAGATCTCTTTCAGAGAAGACATTTTGGCACATCATAGCAATTCATGACCGTGGTGTAGTGCGTAAGGTTCACTGGTATGACTCTCTTGAACGCTTCAGTGGAGCCGAGCGTTCATTAACGGAATTAGTTCCACCTGTGCTTTTCCTGCTATGATGCGACGATGAAGTCAAAATGTCAGCTGTGAAAAAGGCTTATTGGTGAATGGTGGAAGGGGAATCTGGAGAGGCTGGAGACCTATTTAGAGAGATAAGATAAGATAAATGAGTCCCTGAGGGCTTCAGTTTACTGATCCCCACTGGGAGATGAGTTAAATCAGCAGCCCTGGGTGCTGCTGCAGCAGTAAAATTATCAGGATTCAGCAGCAAAAAAAGAAAAGTAGAATATAAATATATGCATTATATATCATGGTAGCATATATGTCTGGACAGGGCTGCACAATTTAGTCATTTTTCATCTGGTGTGAACAATTGCAGTTAGTGAGGGGAGAATGTGAAGAAGTAAATGTTATCAATGAGAAACATCCTCCAATCCTTGAATTAGCAGATTAGTGATGGTACATCATGTAATTCTCCTCTGCAGTCTATAGATAACAAATACACCAGTTTTACCAGCAGCAGTTTCATCTCTCTCCCCTCTGACTCCCTCTGCACATGGACGACCATATTTTCTCTCCACCTCCTGATAAGATGTTCCTCATAATGCCCCTGGGACCCCCCGCTCACCTCCACCCTCCTGCTCTTGTTGCAGTATAACATTGGATTGATCAGGGCAGATCCATACAATTAACCAGGAGTCAAAGCTTTTGAGTTAGTGTCCTCCATGTCCAGAAGTGCTGACTCAATGAGCCGCTGCAGAGGACCGTCAGGCCTCATCTCCACTGCCGAGCCAGAATCAAGCTACAGCCATGGCTTAAAAAAAAAAAGGTAATTTCTTCTCTTGAATGTTTTGTCACTGATTACTTTCTCAGTCAGGAGATTTATTTTTTGCAGTTTTGGATCTATAGAAGAAGAAAGTATACTAGACATTTAACCTGTTGTCATTGTAGCAAAATAAACCCAACATCCAGCCTTTCAAGGCTTTAAAGTCACACCTAGTTTAGCAGGATTAAGTTTTAACTGTGCCCAGGTTTCACTTCCATTCACCTTGGCTCCCAATAATAAAAAAGCTGTGGCGTCATGGCGCTTTTAAAAGCAGTTTGGATGAAAAAGGGGGTTTTCAGTTACCTGAAGAAAGGATGAAGTTGGTCATGGTGTCTGCAGTTTTGAGGTGAAAGGCAGGATGGGATTGAGGTGTGACTACACTATCAAGAAAATAGCAAAAAGCTCCACTGAATTCTCTGTGGTGTCAGAAGTCAAAGTATTTTGTTTTATTTCATATGAACTCTTAAGCTTTTGTCAAATTTAAAGGAAGCAAAGCAAATTGCAGAGCAAAAACAAAACAACCATGTTAAAATTATTTATTTTACGTGAAGCAAGAACAGGAAGCTGACCATGACTGACTGAGATCAGCAACAATATGATGCCCGGCTCTTGACTGCAACAAAAACGGGACACATCGCACATTACCAGAGATTTTTAGACACAATTTTTGGATAATTTAAAGTATGTCCAACGAGGCAGCTACAACATGTCCCCTGTTAGCTATCCGGTTCCCTGTTGGTGAATGCGTAACCACGCTAAGTCCACAGTTAGACAGGTTCGCAAGAGCACACAGACAAAATACTTGTTAGTTGAAGCGATGCATCGTTAGTGTTGATCATGAAGTTATTGTTCAGAACATAGTTAAAGAATTGGTGGTCCAACAAGTGGAGTTTGAAGAAATGGAAATAGGTGTAGCTGTTGATAGTCCGGTTGAATTCCACACGCATGTTTCAGAAAAATTTAAAAATCCAATCTCCCCACCGGCAATAATTTTCACTTTTCAATATGTATCCAAGGAAATAGTTTTACCATATAACAGACTCCCTGCTGAGTCCAGTCTGATGTCCTAAAATATATTAATAAGAAAGGAGAGCACTACCAAACTAATTCCAGGTTTGAAAGAGATTTCATGTGAGGAGAGTACATGAGAGACATGATTGAGGTCTATAAGCTCGTTCACAGAATCTATGATATCAGAACTGAGCCTGTCATCCACTTTTGAGAAAATGGATATGATTTTAGAGCGAGCTTCTTGAAATGATTTCCACAAAAGCGTTTCTCTGAAAAGAGAAAACATTCGACAACACTTCCAAAGGATATGATGCAGGCTCCTACAGTTTAAAAATCGATTGGAGAAATCGTGCTTATTTGTAGAATTATTGTGATTTTAAAAAGTATATTTTTGTGGAGTCTGGTTTGGAGGATGTTTAGAAAAACACAGAATATCACCCCATACATCCATGAAAAGGAAAGTGACACAACATTTGGAAGGACTTAAAATTAGTATGGAAACAAAAGTAAAAAATACAAATAGAGGAGCAGAAGAGTGATAAAGACCAGCCTCTCTGGAGTTAAATCTTTGTGTCATTTTGACCGCCATCAACATCCCTCATCTGATGTTGCTTTTAAACAATTTGCAGAGCTTTTAGTGTTCGCCCTCTGGTTAAGAAATATCACTCACTTAAGCGGCATCTTGCATTTAAATTTTGGGTTAACAAAGTGAAAGGCTCGAACAAAAAGCACATTTGGCCTGTAACGGCTTTTTGTGACGGGACGACACTGGAAAAAGCTTTTTAATATATTAGCGTTCATCATCAGAGTAAAGATATGATTGGGTCATTTTGACCTCCATCCAAATACGGAAAGACAAGAATAAGCAACAACAGAAGCTCTGATTTATACATTGGAGTGGTGTCTAATTTATTAAGCGTAATATTCCTGACAGTCATTAATTTGGTCTGTGATGGTCTTAGAAACGAGCTGCCTGAGGAGTTTAAACCTTCGCTGAATCACTGTCATTTCTTAATCTTGCTTTATAGACTTACTTTCATATGAAGTCTTTTATCCCTTCATGTTTTATGATTGGTTTAACTAACTACACATTATTTTGCAGTTTTCTCTTTGTAAACCCTTTGTGATGTGTCGTTTTATCTTCATATTAAAAACTTTTTAAAAGCCCGTGGTAAAAGTGCTACATACACAATTTATAATTTGAACTTTTAATTTAATTTAGAATAAAAAGTACCTACATATCCCACAGGCAGGGGATATGTAATTGTCTCAGAATACTAAAAAAGTAATTTTGAGTTATTAGGTTTAATTTAGTTGTCCAATTACTATTCATTAGTGGTGGGGGTGTCGGGGTGGACTGTATAAATCAGGGCCTTCATCTCCAAAACTGTTGATTTAATGAGGATGTGAACGCCCTCAGGTCAGCCCACAGTTCAACGTTTGGACTCACAGTCATTTTATTTCATATTCATATTCTATTCTATTCATATTCACTTGCTGTGGCTGCCACTACTTCACATGGTCATTATGTGCTTAAATGTTGCACACACGTCATACAGTAAATGTGTGCTGTTTGTATTATTCATTCTAGAGCCCGACGGCTATATCGGTAGGCCGATTTTAACAGCTGATATTGGCCTATCAAAAATATATCAGTATCAGCATATATGTTGTATAATAAGCTGCAATATAATCAGATCATAGTGCAGAAAGTGATACTCACTTTGGGTTAATGTAGGTCAATTGTTATGTTTTTTTAATGTTTCTTCCATTATTGTTTCTTTAGTTATTTATAATTATGAAAATTCTCAGTGAACTGTTTCAGTGCACTGATGTCATTTTGGACAATAAAGTTTATTTGAACTGTAAAATATCCTCCCTTCTATACAGCGAATAGCCCTATTCATCTACTGTTCTAACCCATATTATGGCAAGAACCACTCAACTAAGTAAAAAAAAAATTACTTTCAAGTGGCACACCCTGAAGCCTATCCCAGCTGACTTAGCCGAGAGGTGGGGAACACCCTGGATAAGTTGCCAGCTAATAATGGCCACATTCATGGACAATTTTTAGAGTCACCAATTAACCTATTAAGTGCATGTCTTTGGGCTTTGGGGGGAAGGCCGGAGTACCTGGAGAGAACCCACGCAGACACAAGGAGAACATGCAAACTCCACACAGAACATCAATAGCTGAGAACCAGGAACCTTTGTGCTGTGAGGCGATGAAGTCATTAGAACAAATTTACTGACAAAGTTGTGAAAAATTGGAATGATAGAAGAAAGCCAGACAAAACTTTTACCTCCGGGATCTGCAGATACTCCAGTCTGTTAATGTGTGCAATATAAATTATAAGGAAAAACAACCCCTCCAAAAACAAATCATCAATCAAAAAAAAAAAACTAATAATAAAAAAATGTAACTGAGCCCAGATAAGGTTGTCGTGTTCTCGGGACAACGACAATTTGTTATTTTTTTACTAATCTTCTGGGAACAGATAACAGATGAGAAATGTTTGTTTTTGGTAAATTCATGCAGGGTCCTATTAATTAATCTCCCACAATAATGCAAATCCAATAATCAAATCCATGATTATACATGATTATAATCCTCAGTAGCATCAGAGGTGAAGTTGGAGTTCAGTGAGCTAAACAGAGCGAGCTCACTGCAGTGTGACAATCAGCACTACAGATCCATTTAGCATTCATGTCATTACAGAAGTGTTTTAGTCATCAGCAGAGTACACTGAAGTGTGTGTGTAGAAGTGTGTGAAGGTTGATAAAAGCTCCCTCTCTCTCTCTCTCTCTCTCCTCCACCACACTTTACTTATCTTTACAAAGACATTGTAAGTGCAATGCAATCGTGTCACCATCAGGCAGAGTAAATTACTTCTGAAAGCGGTCATTTTTCAGTTACGCTGAGCTCTGGCAGCAGTGAGAGCTCTCCGGTCATTCTGCATTTTGGCCTCGTCTGCAGTGCAGCTCTGCATTTCTGCTGCAGCGCGCTCAGGTAGTCACACTATACGTTTAAATGATCTCGTATGGCTTTGCATTCAGCAGGGAGGTGAGATTATTGTTTGTTTAACAGGGTTTCAGGTTGCTTCATTAGACTTAATTAAGGTCCCGGTTTGTTACTAAACGTTTTGCCAGTCCAACTGTGGAACTATTTGTGTTGGCAGAGCCAAATAAATTATAAAATGTTGTCTCACTCAAGGTTGTGAGGTTATACTGAATATCAGCACAGCCATGCTGATGTTCAATATAACAGCACTCCCTCTTGTGTGATATTGCTCTAAGACAGACGAGTATTTTATTAAGACAAAAGAAAGATATAAATTCTAAACGTCTTTTCTAACTCCCCTAATATGACTTAAAGTCATTTTTCCATTCCAGTCCCTATTCTCTTTAGAAAGTACTGAGGCTGCTAAAGTTTTGGTTAAGAAATTGAATTGGCTTCGTTCTGCATGACCAAACTAATTCTGCACCACAGAGAAAAAACAGGGAAAAATTGGATAAACATTGGCTTCCAAATCTTTGCAATAAGGTGTTAAGGGAATTAAATTTGCAGAAGGCTTACTCAAGCAAAATAAACAAACAATAAACCTGCCACTTTTACTCACTTTGTTTTACTTACAATACCGCTGGCACTCACGCTGAGTCCTAAAGCAAATAAGCATTCTGGTGATGAAGAAAACAAGTTATCAGTTCATGATTTGTGACATATGGTGCACATTTTAAACCCACTTCCACCCTCTTATATCTTCTAACAAACCTGTTTCTTGTGTTGAGGATGCTCACCCTCCTGCACAGACACACACACACACATATACTGTTTCCATTTTCCTCTTCTCCTGGATGAAAATATCAGGGGAACTCAATCAGCGTTCTGATAGTGAAATGCCACTGAGCAGGGCTGGAGGGAATGCACCTGAGAGGCTCGGTGATTTATTGCGAGGCGAAGCTGAAGCCAAGTCGCCAACTCTAATTAGAAAATCCTGTGCAGGCAGCTGAGTGCAGCAGCGAGCCTTAAATCTCAGAGCCGTCAGCCTCAGACTGCTGCAGCGTCCCGGCACAATGTGGAGGAAAAGATCTGTCCTCAACATCCCCATCTCACTCTGCATGTGTACGTGTGTTTAACTGAATGTTGAGCTGTGCATTTGCATCTACAAATGTACATATATGTGACCTGGTACATGTTTATGTGCACGTTAAAATGTGTTCGCATACATGTGTTTGAAGGCAGCCTGGTATCATCAGTCTGTCTAGTCACTTCCTTTGTTATCACAATGCATTTTTTTCTTTTTGCATGCTGGCTTCTATTGGCCATGCAGTGTGTCATTTTATGAGTAGATAGACGGGTAAAAAAAAATGCTATGACCTCTGTTCATGTCCCGTGTGAAGCCAAAACTCAAAATTTGACTTTCAGTCATTATGTTATTATTTTTTATTTGAAGTCACGTTAAGCAACGGAAGTTAACTTATGTAACATAGCAGTGACTTATTTTAATTAACTCATGTAACATATCAACTTACATAATATGCGTTATGTGATATTTTCCTAAATCTAAGTAGTTTTTGTGCGTAAACAAGACAACCATTTCCCAACGTTACCTGAGTTTTTATTATTATTTCCATGACAATGAAGTGACTGCATCATTTCCTGCATGTCCAAAACTTCCAACAGCAGTCAGCCCAGCTCGGCGTCTGTCTTTCAGCCTTTTATTTCACCAAGCTCTCACCAACCACTAAAAGTCAGTCCCAGATTTACTCTTGTTCGGTCCTTCTCTCATTTTCTCTCCTTAGCTTCCTCCATCAACGTCTTCTTCAGTCTCTCCGCCTCTGTCATTATGCCCATAGAGGCTGCTGAGCCTGGTTACATTGCCCGACTCTGTACCACAGGTGTTTTGGACCACCAAGCAAACACTATCACAGAGAGTTGAGGCGGAGCAGCCGGAGGACATCAGAGGGAAAACCACAAAATATTTTCTCCATAAAATATGATCCAGTTTCACCAAAATCAGTGAAATAGTTGGTGGTGTGTGACTTAGTGCCGTAAAGCGTTACGTACTTCTCCCGACCCGGAGCCCAAAGTTACATAGTGTGAGAACAGACGTACGAATCACACATGTTGTGTGTATTGTTCACGTGTCTGTGTCTGTGTGTGTGTGTGTGCTCTCTTCTTGGACTGCAGCCCGGGGTCACACCGCTTGAATGAAGCGAAAGAAAAGGCCATGAAAAAGGTGAAACACACGGCGTATTTCATTGTCAAAATTCACTCTCCCGCTCACACACTGCTTCACACACATACTATCACACACACTGACAAATCTACACTCACACACACAAACGCGCTCTCGCTCATGTAAAGCTCAGACTTTTCCGCGTCTCTCTGAATGGCAGCAACGCCGGCAACTTGGCAAGTCTGTGAAATTATATTTAGAGATGTCTCGACACACACACACGCACACGCAGACACACACAAACACGCACAAACATGGCTGACAGCCGCTGTTCCCCTTAAAAAAAACAAAAAAAAAACACAGCAGTATCAATGGAGGCACGACTCGTCTGCTGAATTGTGTTATGATGTCTGCTGGCACGCAGAGAATACATTTAAACGTCTGTCCCACTGCAGATACAGAGCAAACACACACACACACACACACACACACACACTAGTACTGTCAAATAATGGTCCAATGAATGCAAATTACACATATTTTCCTATTCAAAGCTGTGTTTATCAGAGCTGCTCGTTTTTTTATACCTCAGGATCAGAATAATGTTTATTCAACATGAGAGTCCAGCCAACAAATCACCTCCTTCATTATTCGGAGGATTATTTCCAGCTGTATTAGGCAGCTTGAAGCGATGAGCAGTGAAGCCCGACCGATAAATTGTACAAGTCGTTATTAGAGTATTGGTTCATTACGTTGGCATATATTACAAAGACAATGCAGCACACTGATATTTATTTTTTTCATGTTTCACCTCATTTTGTAAAGTTAACTTTTTGTTTCTACAGGTGATATTTGTAAGATTAATTCCAGATTCATTTCCCCCTCTCTTTTGATTGCTAGAACGTTTTGTGTTAATGTAAATGACAACTTTGTTTTTACTGGCAAATTTAAATGTAATAGAAATAAACATCACACTGCATTCAGGTAGACCAGGGGTGTCAAACATTAGCTCCACAAACAAGGCACACACGTTTACCTCCTATTGTCAGTAGCCTCCCACCTGCTTTGAAAGTCCCTGTTCTCAAAGTCAACTTTTTGTTTGGGGGCTTTAACGTCGCTGTGCGTTCATCCGCTGCTTAGTGTGTCAATGAACAACCAAAGCAGCGGGTGGAGGGGTGGTGCACAGGTCTTGACCAATGACAGTGTCTTGACCTCTGGGCGGCTGTAACAGTGCATTGTGGGATTTGTAGTATGAGCGGTGGGAGTCCCTTGAGTTCGACACGTCAGAGGTCAACAGTAGATGTTTAACCGGATATCATTTTAGTGGATTGGAGTAGTACGGTCAGTGGTGACATCCAAAGTTACAATATTTAAATTTTATGAAATTACTCCCTCACACAAGGAGAACAGAACATTAAATAATACACACAAAATAATTAGATTTAATATTTTATTCCATTCTTTGTGAACAAGTTCTCCACACAAAACACCAAGGGCAGTTTGAATAAGGCAGTCAAAGCACAACAGAGAGCTGCTTCACTCAGAGTTTAGCTGGATGATGGAAATAAGACAAGAAGACAGGGCTTAAAACAACTTCAGATCATCAGCATTGCTGCAAGACTTTAGAGAAGCTATCCAAAATATGCTTTTCCTTTTGTCATAGTGTTTATACATAATTATGTCAATGTATTTCCAGAGTATCTGTTCATTAGAGTGTGAGATCTGCAAGACGGAGCTGGAGGACAGATTACTGTTTAAATTATACAGTCAGTCAGTAACAACATCACAGGAATGTTTTTTAAAAGAGGCACAGCGCTGGAAATGTTGTCGTGTTAAATAATTTGAACACAGAACACAGCGTGCACTATCCTTTATTATATTTCACTCAATGTACAGTGTAATCAGTGTTCTATTAGAGTTAAAACAAAGCGGCAACCTCCGTGGCTGTGAAGTGAAGCCTATGTGGAAGTGCCAAAAACTGCAGTTCCTCTTGTCGTCCACTTGAGGCTGGCTCCAGAAGTGAGTCAGTCTCCATAAGTCCCCATGTTAAAATGTCCAACTTCACAGCAGAAATAAACATGTTTACAGCCTGGTACAAAAAACAGTTTTGGTCTCTATAGCTAATTTCCCCGTTCATGACAACTGTACTGAGGGTGAATTTTCATACAACTCACCTGTTCAGATTATATTAAGGCTTAAAGTTATGCAGAATTAAGAGCGTGGACGCTTTGATTGACAGGTGGGTGTTGTCACAGGTGGCTTGTTTGAGCAGCCAGACGTCTTTGCCGATTTTGCTACCAGAGCCGGAGATTTTGAGCTTCAAAAACTCTTTAGAAACCTCTGGGTGGCGTCAGGCACACGGTGTCCATTCTTAATACTGTCAGTTAAAGTTCTCCACTTGCCCCTCACCTCGCAGAAACAGAACAGCATTGACTTTAATGAAAGCAATCTTTCCCAAACCTTTACCTTAGTTTTGGTTGCCTAAACTTAACTGTGCAGACAGGTGGAAAAAGTATGTATGAGTCATTTTTGGAAGGTACTGGAAAACTCTTTTTTGTCTCTTTAGCTGAATCATTTCCTCTTCTACATTCAGCTCCTGTAGCCATACACATACCTGCCATACAGTAGCACTCTGGAGTCACATGGGGTAGCATAAGGTGCCATGGCTTTGACCTCTGACCTCCATCCACCTGGCGGGTTGTAATATTGCTAATCTAGAAAGTTCAACATGTTTTACCGTTGCACTCCTCATGATTCAGAGTACGCGTTAAACACCCGAGACAGACGAAGCCATTTAAAAAATGTAAATGCTCACCTTGGATCAGCCTGTTAACACATTCCCTCTCATCTGCATTCATCCACCAGCCGGCTCACCTGACACGGCGCCGATAATATCTTTATTGTCTGTCACAGTGTGACCTCCACAGTGGTAATTCACGGCCGATTATGCTCTTTTCCCAGCTGTCTGGGTTAATTAATATGAGTTGCATGGTGGAGACTGGTGTAAAAGCTTCCTTTCAATTATTCCTCCTGCTTCTGTCCTGCATGAATACGGCTGGCGTTGGTCTATTCTTGAATACTAACTGCAGAGCCCAGCAGGTATGTGTGCATTGTAAATTAATATCAGAGACTCTTGTTCACTTTATTTCACCTCTTTGTTCCTCAGGGCTCTTTGTTCATCAGAACTCAATACTGCGGTGTTCCAGCCGACACACATCTGTCAATCAAAACGGTGTAGGTGGCACACTGATGCAGCCATCAGGAATTCTTCTGTAGTTTGATTTTCTTTTTTATCTTTCTGTGAACACTTACCACTGCAAATGCTAACACGCAACTTCTTCTTTTTTCCTTCATCTGGAGACTATCACTTCATGGAGGCTAACACTGCTCATGCTAAAGCACCATTTCATCTTTAGCTTTTTTCCTCTGACTGTTTCATTGGGGCTAACATTGCTAATGCATATTGACGTATGTCTTTTTAGCCATGAGGTGGTAATGGTGTGTTCCCACCAAGCAAGCAACTTTTTTTTGCTTTGTGCTATTTGTGAATATTCAGTGGTATGAACCCAAAACGATCAGATGTCGGATGCCGAAATAGCTACAATTATGCTGCCGGTTTGTAAAGTCATGCTTTGTCAGGTCTGCCTGCAAAACGACAAGCAGTCTCGATTTCTTTGTCCAGCCTCTGTATAAATATGAGGTAGTATCATGGAGCTCTGGGTGGACACATCTGGCTACTAGTGGAGGTCACAAAGGTTGATAAACCAGAGTGAAGATGAATCCACATCACATGAATGCAAATGTGTGTCTCTTTGCATCTTTACAATGACTTTGCATGTACTCCACTTTCACAGACATTTTTATTCATTTTCTGTAAGAACTCATCATAACACTGGTAATCCTAACACAGTCATAGGTTCTAACACTGCCAATGCACGTTTCTTCTTTTACTTCTTAATGAATTTGACAAACGGCAGAAAGGTTTGCTCATGATGGGAATTGTTGGGTCTCTTTAGATAAACCTGGTCTATATATCTATATATAAAAATTGTCCTTTGATAACTTCTGTTATGATTTACCACTATATATGTAAAATTGAATTAGAAAACAAGATGCTTCTATGAAAAGATTGTGGTTTATTTATTTAAAGGAACATGGCGTAGAGCTGAGAGTGGAGGGCAACTGTAGTCAGCTTGATTCACAACAGTCTTCATGAATACAGGGGTGAAACAAAATGCCTGTAGGTGTCAGTATACTGTTTCCAAATATATGTATAAAAACAACTTTTTTAAAGCCTTCAGGGGAGTATTTGATACCACAACAACAGACTTCTGGTCCTGTTAAATTGACATGCATCTGAAACAACTTAGAGTAGAGAATCGTGATTACGTGATTCCTCTAGCGATGAGTCTGCAGTGCGGACGCAGTTCAGGAGGAACCCAATTAAAAGTTGACTTCGACGGCTCTGTCTTTGTTAATGCGGCTCCTGCTGTGCTGTTCCCATCTGCTGTTTGTACATAACATAATTAGGAACTTTAGTTAAACACAGAATGCATTAATTATGCATGGCACCAAAATATTCCTTGTTGCAATTATGCAAAAAATTCATTTGAATAATTCAGGACTAAAATGCAGACATCTTAATGTTACACTCCTTTCTAAGAGAAGCCTTATGGCCTTATTTTTAATATAAAATTCAATGGTTATGCACTTTTACTATTAAGAAAAAAATGTCCCTCATAATGTGAATTACTAAATGTGTTAAGCTCTGCAGTGTTGTGCAGTTTGTTGGCCCTCAGAGTGTCTCCAACATACACCATCTGAACTTGTTGCATTCATGTAGCTACTGCAGGTGTAGGTGTAGGGCTGACTTGTGGTAAAAGCCACAGTCTGTAGATTCAGGCTGGAGTTGAGAGTCCTCATCCAAAAGCTGGTCTCTGTCCTGCTCCTGTGGGTGTACAAATGAGTTTCTGTGTTTCTTCTTTAATGGATTTCTACCTGTACAAACCTGCTCTTTGATTCTCAGGACACCGGTGTTAAAAGTATTTCTATGTTTTCCTGTAAGGGTACTAAAATACCCGAGCTCTAGACTGACCTTATGTCATGTTATGACATGAGTTGTTGTGGTATTCAGAACTGTAGCTCCTTCACACATCTGATAAAATGCTATAAATAAGAGCGAGTTGCATTCATGTCAGCCCTTAAATGCTGTTTAAAGTTTCTCTCCCACTGGACTGCCTTCATTATTTCCCGAGGTGACTGGGGAGGTTGTGGTTTATGTGACTCAGATGGAGAGCAGGATGTTGAAACTGATGAAACTGCTGTACGGGCTGCACATCAAGAATCGTTATAATCAATTTTAGACATAAGAAATACGCCAAAATAAAGCTCTGATATCTTCAAGAAGATTCAAAGCAGGGATAGTCAACCTGCTTTTCCTGGAAGCCATGATTACAGAATGATGATGTGGCAGAATAAGACGACTTCAAAGACATTTTTTAATGATTTTTTTTGGCCTTTTCCAAGCTTTATTGTATAGATGCAGCTGAAGAGTGACAGGAATGTGGGGAGAGACAGATGAGGAATGACATGCAGCAAAGGGCCGCAGGTCGGATTTGCCTTGGGGGCGGATGCTCCACCAGCTGAGCTAAACAACGCCCCCAAAGACGTAATTTTCACTTTTCTTAAGATGAACTGAAGCTAGCATTTGAGTGGAGATTGCGCCCGATATTAGCAACCTTGCATACAACAAAGTCAAATTAAACACAGTGGCTTAGGACTGGTATGACGTGGCATGTTCATTTGTCCATATTTGACTGATATAAATTGTTTGGAAAGTGTGACATTGCTTCTAATTATATTAATCGTGGACCAACAAAGGTTCCCTGTGGTACCTCATCATTGATAAATTATCTATTTGAGTAGATTTATTTATATTTAATGGAAAAAGTATATATCATTTAGCATCTTGAGTCTTATTTATGTTGTTTTGACTGTCAATCCTTGCTTTGAGAGATATAGAAAGTTCTACTGATGACATAACTACTGATTACTGATGAGTAAAACTATCAAAACTACAGAAATAAAACCCCATGTGTAGACTTTCACACCATCAACCACAACAACCTGATTTCTCCCTGTTCATTTCAATGAATCAGTCCAAGTAACTTCATTATGATCTGTGGTATCAGTTGTATTTCCGTGTTATCCCCACTGATTGATGTCAAATATGGAAGATAATGAAAATTCAGAATTGTCAGTGTAACGAGGATTAATCAGCCAATATTTATCCAGTGCAGTTACATTTAGTCTCGTGTTCTGCTCAAATATTAAGCTGATTAGCTGAGACGGGCTCATAATTCTGACAAGCAAACGTGTGATGGGAACATTGCAGATTCTGGGGAAAGTATAGTCAAGTAAATTATTTTAGGAGGATTTGTTCAAGCAGTTCTTGGACAAACTAGAATCTTCTGATGAAAGCACACAGATGTTTCTTTTCCGGGTAGTACAACATGACAACAGCACCAACAGGAGGACTGGACGTCGAGAAAACACGAGAAGAAAGACAGAATGGAAGACGAAAGACTCGGACATCCCTAATTGGAGGAGCAGGAAAGAGACAGGAAGCGGTTTCTCGTGTAACATGTGGTTGCTGTCAGGATTAGTCACCACGTTCGTTTGTTTCCTCAAGCCTGGACAACCTACATACACAACCACAGATGGATAACCCACACCCCCCATACACCCGATGCCCCGGCTTGTGTCGGTGTTGCGTATGAGGCAGAGAGAAAAGATAAAGAGGGAAAGACAGATTGTGATCTATGTTTTATATTCAGTTGCAGGGTGCATGTGGGCAGGTAGTCCATTATGCATGTGATTTATGTGTTTGTGTTGATCGAAATCTCTTTGGAGTTTTTGTACGTACGGTGTGAGTTTGAAGAAGAGGGGTGGTGGTGCAGTGTGAAGGGATGATACTGGATCAGTCTGATCTCTTCATGGACACAAGGTGCAGAACATAGAATACAGTTACACAGAAGCTTTATACATGCTGCTGTACATAATTCTGCTAGGTAGACATTTGCTTCTTAACTGCTGCCTTCCAACCACACATTAGTGAGTGTGTGTTCTCACTCCCACCAAATAAGACAGCTCGGTCAGTGGCCATAAACTTTTCCATAAAATATGATGCTACAGGTATGCCTCTAGCAACATGTCTGTCTGGACTGAGAGGCAACCTCCGTGGCTGTGAAGTGAAGCCTATGCGGAAGTGCCAAAAACTGCAGTTCCTCAAATGTCCACTTGAGGGCTGCTTCCAAAAATGAGTCCGTCTCCATAAGCCCCCATGTTACAATGTCCAACTTCACAGCAGAAATAAACATGTTTACAGCCATGAATTTCTGTTATTCAGAGTTTGTCTGATTGACAGAGGGTCAAACAAAGCTATTTGGTTTGTGGGAAGGCCGAATGCTGCTTTCATGGACCTGGTGTACATTGGTGAACCTGTAAATCTGCGTTTCACCTTACCTTGCCTTATGTGTAGAGAGCCTTGAAGGTCCAGTGGGCTGGCTCTGGCGTTTTGTGAGTCTTGCAGCCACCGTAGTTTCTCCTTCATGCTAGAAAAGAGAGGGTGAGGCGGTGGGGTTGCAATCAGCAACTACATCACTAGGTGTCACTAAATCTTACACACCGGTCCTTTACTGTTTGTGTGTGTGTCTGTCCATGTGTCTGTGTGTGTTCCTGCATTTTTGTGCAAAAAAAACAGAAAGATTCTTTGCCATGTGACATAAGAGCAATCCTCATTTGCCCGCAAGCTTACAAGGGGAACGAGAAAGAATGTGTGTGTGTTTGTGTGCGTTAGTGTGTGTGTGTGTGTGTGTGTGTGTGTGCATGCTGAAGATACACTGAAACGTCAGCTATTTCCGAGAGTCCAATATTTTCCGCCACAGTCAACAGTTGCCTCAAGGCACAGAGGAAGCTCCCATTTGGCTCTGAGTCTCTACTCCCTACTTCATAAGTCCCTCCGACCACAAACACACACACACACAGACACAAATAAGCAAACAACGCACACATCCTCACCTCCTTGGGTATAATTAAATAGTTGGAGAAACTGCAGTCAATAAAACGGAAAACGGTCGTCTCTTAACTTTGATCAAAGCGTCGGCTGACGAGTCTCTGGTGCACAGTACTCTTTATTTTACCAAGTGGATTTAAAAAGATAAGGAGACACACACACATACACACACACACAGTGCACTACACTATAAATAAAAAGGCCTCATTCCGGTACCCGAAAATGGTTCTTTAAATTAATTTTAACCCTTTACTTTAACTGAGAGCTCAAATGAGCATTTTCTCCTCTTCAGTCTTTTGTATACGCAGGAAACCCGCCAGAAAATAGATAAACGTAATGATGGCACCTTAAAATATCTACGACACAAAGATCAGGACTTTATTTTCTGTGTTTTGATTCACTGGGAGTGATTTTAAAATGACGGGCGCTCCTGGGTGCTGTACTGAAAAATAGAACGGGCATTCTTGGGCACTATGTAGTCTAAAGGGTGCTTGACGTCCACTACAAATACAATTATTATTATTACTACTACTAGAAGTCACATCTCCATTAAAATTTATAGTTATAGTTATTATTATTGCTGCTGTGCATTTCTCTCTCCTTATAACTCAACCGGTTGCAGCAGATCCGGGTTCTGCTCGAGGTGTCTGTTTTTCCTCGTCACCAAGTGCTTGCTCATGATGTGAGTCTCTGTAAGTAATATTAGAAAGAGTACATTCTAGAGCTGCTCTGTATGGCTCATGAGATAACTTCTGATATGTTTTATTTGCAGATTTAACCTCATTGTTTATGGCTGCACAATTCATAAGCTGGTAAATTATGAAATTGTGAAGACTTTTATTATATTTTGAAGAATATTTAAATGACATCAAACACAGAATACAGTTTAGTAACAAAGTAACGAAGATGTTCGCTTACTGCTGCTTACCGTCTCTCTCCTCTTCTTGTTTCTGTCTATTTGAGGAGGCTCGCTGAATAAATAGTTAGACCCATTGACCCGGCCCACACACACTTAGTACAACATGGCTCCGCGAGCAGAGTCTTAATTCAATTTATCTGCTCTGAATTATTCATGAGAGAAATTGCCTCACTGCAAACTGTCTTCAATATGTGTGTGTGTGTGTGTGTGTGTGTGTTTCAGTTCACCTACCTGTACATCACTAAATGATTGTATATGCATCTCAATCTGTTCCTCTGTTATGGATGTTTTTGGGGGACTCAATTGAAATTCCACATGAGTTATCAGGAAAGTCTCATTTCTCAACATTATTAATCTAACTACTTATTCACGATTAAATCAGTCACAGTGTTGAAGTCACTGCTGAGTCATAAATTTCTTCAATTTTGTGATGTTTTCTGCCCGTCCTGTCTCAACAGGAGGTTACAACGTTAACAACGTTAGCAGCAGCTTCAGTGCTCCGTCTGCGTCAGCACACGATGCGTTCAGGCGTAGTATTGATTGTAGGTCACCCACGCAACAAACCAGGGACTAATAGCTTGTACTGGGTCCTGTTCTAACTACCTTACACTACTGTTCCCTCACTAGCATTTTAGCAGCAAAAACTTGCAAAGAATTCAAGAATCTTTTGGCTATGACTTATTGATCACGACACAAAGTACAAGCCTTTTCTTGATGTGTCCTTGGATCCAAAAAGTAACTCTTTTCTGATACCTGCATTTATGAAGCAGCTCCTCAGGCGATGTACTGCCCTCTAAAGAAGTCAGTTAATCTGAAATTCAGTAATCTAAATGCATCCTTGAGGAACTTTGACACAAATTTGCATTCACCTCAGCTCAACTTCAATAAACTCAACAACAAATAATGGAGAGAACTCAGTGTTGTCCTCTGGTGGACAGGTGATGTCATGGCATAATGGGAAAACGGAAACACAGAAAATTATCTGTCAGGAAATGAGGAAGATGCGGCAGCATTTCCATATCTAATATGTCCTTCACATTTCATTCTCAGTTTGTTGTGTCACTGGTGGGTTTTATAGAGTTGTTACAACAAACCAGATGCTCAAATGTTAATGCATTTTGGCTTTTAACGCGCCTGTTATGAGCAGATGCTAAATGGTGGGGCTCTCACTCGTGTGTCTCTTTTATGGAGATTGATTTTGGGCGTTTTTGCAGCAGCTGCAGAAAGCATGACCTGAGCCGCATCTGCATAAGGCTTATCCATGTCCAGGTCACTCCGACTAATGAAGCCATCGAGGCAGAGTTTTATAACAGGAAGACTGTGGAGGAGCTGCGCTGAGTAACTATTTGTCCTTCGGTGTCCTCTACTGCTTTTAATCATTTTAATTACAATGGAGCTAATAATCAGCACGACACTTTGTTACTTAACTTGACTCCCTGAGTGTCTCTGTGCCTCCTGCTGTGAATACTTCTTAACTGATTCTGTCTGTTGCAACAGGCTTTTTTTCACAGCAGACATTTTGACTTGTAAGAGTGGTAAAAAGCACAAGTGTTACTAAAAAATATTAGCAGTGGCTCTGTGATATTCAACTGTCCTAATAAGCCATAATAGTGTGACAGTGAACCGGCATGCAGAATACCAGGACCCTGAAACTGGAGCAGCTAAATGCTTAATGTGTTTAAGCTGTCATGCTTTTCTTTGCTGCTGCTGTGCCACCGTTTATCTGAAAGCTCTTCCATATCTGCTGCAGTCACATGCTGCCACTGCTGCTGTGGTTCAAATGGTATTTTATTTTAAAGCCCCACCTCCACCATAGCATCCGCCAAGAGGCTCTGACCCACTGACAGGGTGTAATTGATGGACAGAGCTTCCGATTCTGTGAAGTGAAGCCAATCTGCATTCTTTCTATTGGCCAGCAGGGGGTAGCTTCATTGGATTGTAACGATAAACTGCAACTGTATTCAGTCTTATGGAGAAATGACCTTACTTCTCAGTTGATTTATGACCTCAGTAAACAGTTTCCTCATGAGTTTATGGTCTCAGTCTCTAGTTTCAAGTCTTCCACACAGCATGATGTCAATTTAGTAAACGATGGTCCCATTTAGAGTCAAACAGACGATAAAACAGTGTGTGCTTTAGGACGTCACTCTCAGTGACTTCATCCTGCTAAACACACCAGGCTCATCAAACTCTGAAAACCATTTGGTTACGTTGGTTCCGACTTCCATCTCAAAATATTTTTTTTAAGCTTGAGGAGGATAAAAGTAGAAAACTGAATTGTTTTTATCTGCATTTTATTTCCCTCTAAATCTGCTTCAAAGTAAAACCAAAACCTCATAAGCCACTTTTGGTAGAAACCCCGTACCTAACCCTGCCATGTACTTTAACCCTGGATCTGTTGTTACTGAGGCTTTGAGGCAAACCCCCTTCACGCAACAAGACTTTTCTTTGCCTTGAGAAGCTGCAGCATTTATTAACTGACACACTGCAACCTACACTGTACATTTACTGCCAGAGAACATAATGCTAACCTTTTCTCCTGCTCCGCTCGCATTCACAGCTGCTTTTCTGCCCCCTCACCACCAAAAACAACACACACCAAGACAACAACAAGATAAGTGCTGCATGCAGCTTAAAAGCCCCACATGTATGTTTCACGTGTGTCCTTCTGACCACAGAAAGTGCGTGGCCCTCAGCGCCGTCTCAGGCAGACACTCAGTGCTTTCAGTCGACCTCCAGCCTCTCTGTCCGCGGATTCTTCCAGATCGCACAAAAGAGCTGGATATAGTGGTGATGACCAGAGGCCATGTTACGCAAAAAGAAAAAGCTGAATCACACACAGCTGGAATCTTTTGACTGCCCGGATTATAGAAGACAACCGAATCCTCAGGACGTACAGTGTTCACAACGTGAAGAGGGTCACATGTAAAGACGGGCAGACTGTGAAGAGTAAAGATTTATTTTCCTTTGCAGGTTGTTTCGTGTGAATAGCAGAGCATGCTGAACCCTCTTCAGGCCTTCACACAAAAACCAAAACAGAGAAATCTGAGTTAATATTTTATGGTGGGAAAGTGTTGTGTCCTATCTCATTTGTCATCTCAGGGCTCTGCAGAATTATCTCTTGGCTCCCTGTGGGGTCCCGGTGCCACTGCTGCAGTGTAAAAGTCAGAACCACTAAAGGTTCAGAACTGGGTTTAGGGTTGAGTCTAGAATTAGAATCAAGTTTTAAGGGTAAAGTTAGGAAATAAAGTTTGACTCTGGTGACAAACAACACAACTTAAAAGACCAGTATGTCGGATTTAGTGGCGTCTAGCAGTATCTAGTGTGGTAACCATGGAAATGGCACAGATGTGGATATCAATTCATGTTGAATGAGGACAGTTAGGGTTAGGATTAGGTTACTAAGTTAGTTGACTGTGGTGGTTGGTGAGAGCTTGGTGAAATAAAAGGCTGAAAGACAGACGCCAAGCTGGGCTGACTGCTGTTGGACTAGTCAGTAATATTAGCTGGCTGCTATGTCTGTCTTGTGCTGTTGACCTCACTTGAAGTTGTCGACTCATGAGCAGTTGGTGGAGACCAAAAGAGAAGCTTAAAGGTAGGTGATATATTGCCTTTGCCACATGATGAACTAAAATTCATTGGCTCAGCGATAAACAAACATAAAACAAGAGAAATGAGTGTCAGTGTGAGGATGAGGAGATGATAAACGGCCATGAAAGGTGCCACATCAGCACACACACTGTTAATTAACACCATCGTTAACGAAGGCTTCTGCTCCCTGCAGTGTTCACCTGTAGGAGGTTGCTCACCTCCTTCCTCTCCATCTTCCTCTCTTTTTGCTCTCTTCAGCCTCCCTGAGTTCACTCTCTCTCTTTTTATTACATTCTTCTGTCCACTGCAGGATTTCTCCTAACGTACGTGTCTGCTGCCTCCATCTTCTTTTTCTTTATTTCTGTCATCGGCGTTTCCATCTCTACATCTTCCTCTTCATTTCTGTCACTGCTCTCTCTTCTTTTCTCTGCCCAGTCTTTTATTTCTGTCTTTGCTTTCTTCTACATTTATCTAATTTTCTTCCACCGCTCCCCGGTTTTGTCTGTCCATCTTTATTTCTGTCAGCCGACTCTCTCTGCTGCCCGATTTAAGTTTATTTAGACTTCACAGTCTCTTCCTCACACTTGTTTTTGTTTTCCATCACTGCAGTCACACCACACTTTGAGCTTCTTCTCATTTATTCTTCAATTCTCTTCTGATTTCAATTCTCACATCTTCACCTCACTTGTGTATCTTTGTGTCTCTGCATTTTTTGATCTTGTCTTTGTTTTTTCTTGTGATTCACCTCTTCTCCTCCTGCAGACACTCTGCGTCATTCTCTCTGTTTCTGTCTCATTTGTTCCCTTCCCTCCATTTTTATTCTGTAATTCTACTTTTTCTGTTCTTCTCTTGTGCATTCCTCCACCTTCTTTCTAATCTCTCTCCGTCTCCATCCACTGCTCTGTCCCTCATCCTCCCCCCGTCATCCCTCTCTTTTTCCATGATTTAGACGAGTGTTATTTCCCTCGTGGTGAGCGTTCGCCTGAGCCCACCGGCAGCTGCTGTTCTCCAGCCTCCTTGAATTAAAGCACTAAAGGTGCAAATCTGCGAAACAGCACTTTATTCTTTCTGACCTCTGCAGAACCACAACACGTTCCCACCACAGAGATGCGCTTTTCCCATTATGTTGTCTTGTTTTTGTTATTTTTCATGCTCCAACATGAAAATATTCAACAGAGAATGAGCTATTACTGTCAGGATAAAGAGGTCGGAGGAGGCAACACGGCCTCAAAAGAATGTAATGAAATGCGCCTGAGCTCCAAAATCCAACTGACATTTATGACGCTGAGTAAAGTGAAGATCACGTTTATCTACCACGATGGTGACTAGAAGATGAGCTGGACACAAAATTCTCTGATTTTTAACACAAAGACATAAAACGGTTTCTCTCTCACAGAGATCTGCCCCAGTTGCAATAGATCTTAATTTTGACATGTTAATTGCAGATAAATCCATAGAAATGCAGCTCGTATCAGACTGGTGTCACCAAATGCAGCAAATGGCAATAGGCTGGAACTGAACCCTGGGCCAGTGCAGCCAGGACCAGGGCAGGGCACTCCATGTTGCTCCTAGATCCCACCTGTCACGCCGCAGCTGCCACATTGTTTTGCAAGTGGAGCGTTTTGTCTGCCAGACTTTGTTAACTCGCTGCGCTTGATACAGCATCAGTCAAAAAATGGGATTTGGCTCTTGGGAGAACCCCAAGATCTGATGTAACTCTAAAGACCGGGGCGTAGATGGAGGATTGGGGTTCTTGCTTCAGAAAGGCTGAAAATTTGCTGCTTTTATCTGTTTTTATATAACTTTAAAATAAATGTTTTGGGGTTTTAGACTGTTGGTCAGACAAAGAAAATGTCTGTGGAGCTGAGAAACTGACAGAATGTAAAAACAAGATAAAACTTAAAAAGATAACTAAATACATTAATAAATAATGCTGATAGTTAAATATTTAAAAATGTAAGACGAAGCTTCTGCTTTAAACTCACATCAGTTTGATCACATAAAGTTTTTCATTTCTTTCCTTTTCCAGCTGATCAAACAAATTAAAACTGAATTTATTTGACTCAGTCTTATTTTTAACTCATTCGCTGCTTATTTGATCCTGGCGCATATTCAGTTATTGATATTATTATGATTGATTATGTATTTCCCCCCACACAACATTTCTCATTGTCCTCTTGCTACCTAACCCGAAACCTAACCTCCAGGTTTCTCACTGAAGCTAACCTTCCTGATAAGACTGCAGTGATTTAAGGAGCTGTTCTGCCTAAATATAACCAAACTGCAATCATTTCACAACGTTAACCACGTGTTCATTATTGCATGTCCACGACAGCAGGACAATTTTCCCAGCAGGTGTTAAACTCCATAAATTATCATGCAAAAATGATATGCTAACAGTCAGGATGATGATGTGCTGATGAAGGTATTTTAACTTGTAAATGAAAGAACTGTTAGTGCGAGGCAGATGATGTGTACACAACTCTTACAACAAGTCGAGTTTGTTCAGACCTTTGAGAACATAGACAGAAGCACAAATATGAAATCATCAAGTATAAAAACTCACATTTTCTTATGTTTATTCTTGCAACAAAGTCGAATGTGAATGAAAACCAGAGTTTGCAGTGAAATACTTACCAACAAGTCATGTGTACACAGAAACTAATTTGAGACTAAATCACTCGATGAAAAATAAATATTATTCAACAGAACTGAGACTAAAATGTACCGACTTTCTTTGGGATGTTGTTAGAATACAGATGACGCCAACGCTTCAAATCTGCAGCCTGCAGTTTGCACTCATCTTCAATTAGAGCCTCTAATTATCACCTCAAGTGCATTTGAGTTTTAAATCCTCCATTTCTATGATTGGATTAACACCGTGAACTCGGGCTGAACTTAATTTCCCCTTAAGTTTTCCCTTATGCAGAAACTAAGTGGAATAAAAATAATATTTTATGTGAATCAGCACAGGGGTTTCCTTCATCTGGTTGGCTGTGGTTTGATATTTGTGTCGAGACTTGGCGACATTTATAGATCTGAAGTCCCACAATGCTGTTACATTACCATTAAAAATTGGGATGCCTTAAGCCTCCTATTATCCCCATTATCCTGTTAGCGACCGTGGCGTATTTGATGCCATCGGAAAAGCTTGTAATCTCAATTCTATTTAATACCGAGCGCTGTAACTGAGAGCAAAGCCTCACCGATCTAATCACATTACTGAACCTCTTCCTTTTTGGGATAATCACTGGGCCTTCAGGGCTTTAAACCTGCTCAATAACAAATATTTTCTTTTGGGGAGGGAATATTTCCCTTCTGCAGCTTCTGCTCGAGGGATGGAGATGTCAGTCTATCCACCACTTGGGTCAGAATGAAATCCGTCTGATGACGTCTTGCTCAGTCTCTCTCCTTTTATGTTCGAGCTTCCTCCATCAAGGTTCCCTTTGGTCTCTTTGTCCATAGAATCTGCTGGATTTGGTTAAGTTACCCGCTCAGCCCGTTAGCCCAGCTAACAAACTGAGCTATCATTAACTAACAGCAGCTACAGTTGGCAGCAGTTTACTTCACTGTCCATCAGGAAACTCTGTAAATCACAGAGAGTTGAGGCGGAGCAGCCGGAGGACATCAGAGGGAAAACCAGAAAACATTTTCTCCATAAAATATGATCCAGTTTCACCAAAATCAGTGAAATGAACTTGAAATAAGAACAGCATATGGAACAAAGTAGCTTCCCTCAGAATATTTCATGAAAGTTACTGACAATCTGATCAAATGTAATCTGTTTTAAAAGGTTACATCATGAAGCACAAACACTCACTGAGAGTAGCAGAGTCATGTAGCTTCACCGGTGCAGTAACAACGGATATAGAAAAGAGGGGAATATAAAACGAGGGCGATAGAAGAGATGAAAATGAAAGAGGGGAGACCAGAGGATCCTTGAAAGTGTGTGATGAACGACTGCACCAATATTTTCAGCTTCCCTGAAAACTCTTCACGGCTCATAAACTCCCAGAAAGAACAGAAAATGTCTCGCTGTTCTCTCTCGCTCGCTCCATCCCATCATCCCTCAGATAGACCGCCGTCCTGCCGGAACGAGGTTTCTTTTTTTTTTGGATGAAGAAAGAAAGAGAGAAAGAGAGAGAGAGAGAGAGAGAGAAATGGCCTTCTGTTTCATTCTTTTATTTTATTACTTTCATTTTCTTGTTTTTATACGTTTTTTTTCTCAGAGGAGGGCGATTCATCACGATGGAGGAGAGCAACAACAAAACCCAAACTCAGAAGGTGGAGGATGATTTATCTCTTTCCCTCTGCTCCACTTTCTTCCTCCCTTTTTTCTCCTCCTCCTTTGCTCTCTCTCTCTCTGCTTCTGAGAGGAAATGAGCTCTGTGTAGTAAAATGTAAATAATGTGCTTTGTGCAAAGAAAATAGAGGGTGATGATACAAACAAGCCACAATCACCATTACAGATGCTTTTAACTCAAAGTGGCTGATGCACTAACATTTAGAAGATCACGTACAATCATTTACAACATTACCAAACATTAAAGGAAGAGGAAATATGCTACATTGTTGATACTTCTTATTATCGCCCGTGTACAGCAACTCATTCTTTAATTCTACTGTTGTCTAAAGATGATTACACAAAGTTTATGATTCTGGTGGTTAAGAGATCTTTTGCGGCTGTAATTGGCAAGGACTGGGACCATTGGTTGCCTTTCTTGCTTTTTGCCTACCGAGAAGTTCCCCAGGCCTCAGCTGGTTTCTCCCCATTTGAACTGTTACATGGCTGAGATGTACAGGGTCCATTGGACATGCCCCAGCATTTCAAGCAACGGAGGGGTGCTGCAGTTTGTGCTGGAGATGAGGGATCATCTGGAAAGATACCAGGAGGATGCTAAACCTGCAGGAGGCCCAGAAAAGCCAGAAGGCCTGGTATGACCAACAGGCAAAAAGTCCTGTTGCTGCTCCCTTCCTCCATCAGCAAGCTTTTGGCAAAATGGCAAGGGCGATGCACCATCACCCACAAGATGTGCCCAGTTTCATATTCACTGTCAGATGTGCTTCTATTAACCACTGTAATCCAGTTAACACAGACGTGTAATATTTTGCTAATGAGACACTATTTCCTCCAGAAATATTGCAGTGTCGGAAAGTATCTGAGTATATTTACTCAAACACTCTACTTTGTCTTTCACGGTGCATTTGGATGTACTTTTAGCTTTATAGGAGGCACCTTGCAGATTCAGATTATTGTGAAGATACCCAGCAGAATATAAGGTAGTTAAAACAGTCCATTCTGCATAATGAGTACTTACTTTTGGTACTTCCTCCACCACTGAGAGTGTTTGTGTCTGGGCGGTGCAGAGGGCTTTTCCTGAGAACATCTGAAACATGCTCCATGTCTGTCTGTCCTGGAGGAATTGTCTCTCTTCTGTTGTTCTTCCCGAGATTTAGTTTTGTTCTCAGTTTCTCTGAGTCAAAGACAGTGACACATTTCAAGGTGGTCTTGCCAGCAATTACTTAATTATTTAAATAGTTTGTCTTTGTGCTCCGCCTATATGAATAAGTCTATTCGTATATACAGTATGGGGTTAGTTTGTATAACTTTGGCATATTTCTAAAAATGTGTCTCCAGAGAAAGTGAGAAGGAAAAGGAAGGTAAAGGAAGTGAAAGGAAACCAAGAAAATGAGAAGTGATGGGAGGTGGTGAAGAGAGAGAGAGGGGAGGCATCAGGAAAAGCAGGATGGGAAAGAGAAATATTGGTGGGAGAGAGGTAATGAGATGAAGGTAAGGAGAGAGAGGGAGAGAGAATCTTACCAAATTGATGACATAACATTTTAGTCCCCTGTGGATCGGTTTTAATGACGCATTGAGATGAGTCACACAGATCCTGAACTTACTAAAAATGTGCAGTTGGCGTGAGATGCAGATATGCTGAACCTCTGAGGAAAAACCAACCTGCCCATGTGTAGTGTAGTAGTACTACAGTAAATATGAGTATTGATTTGTAATGCAGGCTTCAGCTCATCTCACAGTTTACAGTAGTCACTGTGCACACTCCATCAACCATTTCATCTAATACTGTTTCTCTATTCTTTCTGGACGTTTTCAGAAAAATGCTGATTGATCGCAGCATGAATGATGGTTTAATGTGTCTGTTTCTGACTGTCAAGAATAAAATATCTGAGTGTGTGTTGCTGGAAATAAGTCCTCCAAAGATGCCTTTTGCCTGTAGGATTTAAAAAAACATGAAAGTCAGTTTATCTCATAATTACATTTGGTAAATTAATAGATTGTGTGTGAGGAAACAGGAGGCAGATTTGAAAAAAACAAAAAACAAGTGTTACCTAACTGGCAAAAGCTGAAGGTTCAGACATCTGCACATTGACGTCCAACCGCCTGTCAGCCGAAAGGCAATTGCTTAACTAGATCTTCAAAAACAAACTAACGACAACAGGTAAGTGAACGATTCTTACAAAACTCAAGACATATTTTCACAGTGCTTAACATAGCATGCATTTGCCATTATGATTTGGAAGTCATCAGTGCGTGTTGTCGGCATAGTTACATGTGTATGGTAGCTGATGTTTGCTAATAATGTAGCCAAAAGGAAGCATATAAGAGGACCCAGCAAAAATTAGCAACATGACATTGATACTGAAAATTGAGGACAAATGGTGTGCTGTCACCCTCTTTTTGAGAAGGTGGAAAAAGCAGGGAAAAATTGTATATCAGAAGTAAAGTTTGAATATCACAGAAAATTACAAATGCATGGTCTGTCACTACAGTAAGTGTTTGGGAGGAGTTCAGGAATCAAGGTGTGTTTCATGGTTGAATGACTGGTTAGTTTGTCTTTCATGCACAGCCCTGAGGTAAAGTGCAACAGGTAAGAAAATCCAGTGCGGCGATTGTCAAACACTCATTGAGCATCTGGCGGCTGACAACATCCAGGAGGAGCTGCTCAGTTTGTAACATCAGAGCCTTAGTCAGCAACGGCAGCTCGCTTTTAAAACTGTACTGTGACAACAAACTCTCACTTCTTTAAAATGCAAAGTCATTATTGTCATCCTGGTTTGAGTTTGTGTTGGGTTAAAGCTACATGTTTCAGAGATTTTTGCATTATGGCGAAAAGCTTGTCGTGTTGTGTGTGTAAATGTTTAAGTCAGCGTTTCATCCATATGTCACAATTTGAGAAGCAGAAAGGAGACAGGTAGACAGAATTTATTTTTAAAGTTATATGAAAGAAAATGTACCCACGAGTTGTGGCTAAAACAGGAAACAATGGGCTAACTGCTAACAGCAGCAGTCCACTAATTTGTTCATTATCCAGCATTTTATCAAACACTTTACTGTCATTAACCTGTCATCGTCTCCGCACTCCCTGCAGCCAAACATCCTTTTCTTCTCTGCTGCTTGTGTTATTTTGTTCAGCAGTTATGAAACAAGAACACAAACGATCAATATTTCCAGAATAAGAGGTCAGTCTAACCCCTCTCTCGAAGTCGCTGGACGTTGGAGACTATCATGATTTGACATTTGAAAGTTTCACCCTGTATGGTGCTGTGGTCTGACTGTGGCATCAGGCCCAGGGACAGATGACACAGTAAAACCTCCCTCACACACTCACTCACACTCACACACACACACACACACACACACACACACACACACACACACCACGGGGTAATTAAATACAGCTGAGGGAGCAGCCAAGGGGTCACAAAGGCTGATGAGTGGATGAAACACAGGTGTGCAGAGCAGAACTGAGGCCATCTCTGCTGGCCCCACACTCAAGGATAATTGGGCCATTTTTGGGTCAGATTCCCCTCCAAACAATCGCAGGCGTGTTCCCAAATCGAAGCAGAACTAACGTCTGGATCAGAGCTCGATTGAGAATTTAAATCCTGCGTAGTGTGAAAGGAGCAGAGATGGAGTATTGAGCCGAAACCTGCAAGCTTCCCAGGAAGTGTCACCAAGCAGATGTTAACAATAAAAACTTTATTTTCAACTCACATCCAGCTCATGCTGCAAAATATAATAACCATGCTGATTCTTCTGACTTCATTTGCAGTTCTTGTTTTGTTTTCAAACAGCGCGCACACACACACACACACACACACACACACACACACACACACACACACACGTTCTGAAGTCAAAGTCCCTGGAATCACCTCTCTTCAGTCGTTTAAAAGTATCCAAGTGTGTGGCCGTGTGTCATGACTGCATCATCTAGTGTGTGTGCATTCTTGCAAATAATATAATAATATTAAAAACAGGTTAAACCTGTCATATTTTTGGTCTAATTTTTAAATTTTTTTAAATCTTCTAGCATGCACCAGGCTCTAGTGGATGGGTGAGGAATGGTTGACAACACAGACACATAGGTCTACTACTTTATCCCTTTTAGGATGCAGATTTGGCTCAAATATGCGTGGAGAGAGGGAGTCACGAATTTGTAGGTTCTGTACATTGTGCAACACACATCCATGACAGCACAGCAATGTACTGTTGGGTACCTAACGGTGTAAACGGTTGGCCATACCCAAACTGATACATCCCGTAGTTGCACTGTACAAAATATTTGGTGAAATTCAAGTGGCACCTTCAATCCATCATATTATTCAACCTACTGTACATGGAGAAGGTGGTGTTTATATTCGGATCAAACTGGTGACAAATAACAGATCTATAGAAGCAATTTCAACTAATTGAAAGTGGACTTTATATCCAGGCTTGGCCCAAATGCTACTTATTTTCTCATCTGTTTCTTACTCATGCAAGCAGACTGGGATTTACCACTTTATATAGCACTAAGACAACTAACCCTACTACGTTCACCTCATTTTCAGCAAGCTTTGAAGAATTTTTCATACACACCATTTTGCAGAAAACTGTTAACGGAGTGAAATGTTGCTCATTTTTAATTTCATCTCATGAACTTTCAAGGAGAAATTTGCCTGGAGACAGTGTTAATTCCTGTCCCTGATTCAGTACATGCTTCTGTACAAAGTACAGCGTGAGATATCAGTGCCCATCTCCAGAGGGCCATTGTCCTTAATTAGAAGTGTGGTTATCTCTTTCGTTCTGCCCTTCATCATTACCAGCTCCTCTGCTTCACACTGAGGCTGTGGGTCACTTTCAGTTCACTCCGTTCAGCTGAAGAAGCAGAAAAACTCACCTGCAGATTTGTTGGTGGCAGGAAATCCGTGGGTAGCTAATAAGAATTGTTAGCAGACCGCCGCGTATCTACAGTGACACGTTGGCAAACAACATACAGCGAGTTATCTTTGACAGGCAGACACATTCCCTGTATATTTATTGTTACATTTATTCATTCTAAGTATTTAATTGAAACTGACAGAGAAACCAAGTGTGTGTAGGTCAGAGACTTAAGACAGATACCACATTCTCGTCTAAAATCCGCTGTTTATATAACAAAGGGAAACAATTTCTACAACGTTCTGATGGCGATGGACATGAACACCATCAAATTAAAGGTTGTGACAACCTGGATTTTCCTCACTTGTGTAAACCCTCGGAAACACCCATCTACTCATCGATGATTCTTTCCCAGTTCATGCTGAAATTCAACTCCCTTGTGATCGTTCGTTTAGTTTTTAGCAGAGTAGGTGAGCAGGAGAGTAGAAGTGACTCACCTGGAGAAACTGGAGCGCAACACTCAATCATGCGTTAAAAAGAAAATACAAGGTTGTTTTAATCCCACACTGTTTATCCATCCTTCACGACAGCCGTCCTCCTGTCAACATTACTCCATAACTCTACATTACTCCCGGATCACTCCACATCCGCTCTGCTGGTCATTCAACCACAACCCAGCAGAAAAAACCCAGACTGGATCCTGGGCCTGGCCAAAATGATTTTTTTATTTTATGAACTAAATTGAACTTTGACAAACTGAACTGAAACTAATTAGATTTTTTTTTTTCGTTGGGAAACTGAGTTGAAACTATGAATATGAAAATAATGATAATAAAAAAAGCCTGTAGTGGGATTTTTAATTAAAGTATTTTTTGCTTGTGCAGTTTGGGGCCGTGGGATTTTGGGGTTACTTTGTGAAAATCTTTAAATAGAGAGAGACCTGGCTGACACCCCTAAACAAATACTAAAAATTAAAAACACAGAATTGAAGTCAAGCTGAGAGTCAACACTTTAACCTCACTGTATTTTAAATCCAATGTGCTGCGGAACAGAGCCAACACAATTAAAAATGTGTCAGTGTCCAAATACTTTGCCTACACTGTGTGACTCATTAAAGCTGTGCACACCCACACAGGTGTTTTCACTAATTCTGGCTAATTAAACCTTTGCTCAGGTTGGAGTCCATGTGCTACTGTTAAAGGGTTACTAACACCAGCATTTAGGGTGAAGGAGAATTGGCTTGAAATGACAAACTAAATGTGAGCTCAGCTTTTGTGAACCTTGACATACAATTCATGCCACTGACTGATTAGAAACCGACAGCGATTTCTTCATTCTATCCATTTTTTCATGAAAACTTGAGTAGTCGCTCTGTGGTCACACGTCCAGCACTACATATTATTCTGTAATGACCTTCACTGTGCTGTTTTCTCATGTGACTCAGAATAATAACGGTGTAACCCCATTCACGCAGGTGCAGCAAAACACAAGTTACTGATTTCTGGCTTCGCTCTGATTTCTATTCACTCCAGTTGAAGTCTGTGTGACAAGGTCAAGCATGGGTTTCCTGTTTCACCTGGATGGGAGTTCACTTTTGTCCACAAACACTGAGAAGTCATTACCAGACTGAAGATGCTACCAGGCTACAAGCTGGAGCACTGCTCTCGAGATCAGGATAGAGCGACAGATCAAAGCTAGACTCAAGGTTTCCTGGAACTCCAAACCACTTTGTAGAAACTGGATCAGTTTTATCCAAGCCACAATCAGACAGACCAAAGCATAAGAAGATCAATACATCAAGCTTTGTTCTCTGAGACAGAAAAGCATTTACTAAATATAAAGAATGTAAGAGTCCAATCAGCAAAACTCCTGTCAAAATAAGGCTAAACTACTTCTCAGGAGCAGAAATAAGACCAAACATTTGGGGTGAACTATTAAATACCAGTATTTCACAGTGGATGACTGGACAAAAGGTCAAGATCAAAGGTCGAGATTTATGGCAGTAACAAAAGTGTATGTAAGGAGATCAACAGGAGAAAGCACGAAACCATGAACCAATGAAACAAGGTTGTCTGGAGGAAGATTCAAGTCTGGCTAGTAGCCCTCCGTTCTTCAGAGACATGCTGCACCCTCTGGTTTGCATCTTTGTGGAGATAGATTCATACTGCAGCAGGATCCTCCACAGTCACCTGACCTCAACCCCATTGAACGTTCATGCTGGATCATAAGTCATCAGGTTTTACACAAACCTGTGGAGCCCCCGCCCTCCCTAACCCTAACCCTAGAACTGAAAAGAAAAACACAAAAGGACGATAGAGATAGCTTGTGGTCTCAGACTGTTGAACACCACCGCATGTATTAAAAATTTCTGATTGCTTCTAAAAAATACTGTTCCAAAGAATCTGCACCTGCTGAATCAGCCTATTTAAGACACGTAGATGAAGACTTTTCCCTCGCGTACACCACACAGAAGTGTGTTCAAGCTGTTTACCTGAAATCAAAGCTGTGAAGCCACAATACACTGCATCGGTGCTCATATGAATCTGTACTGACTGTTCTTCTGAGCTGAATGGCTCTGAACTGTAGATGTCGTCACTCTGAGTAGGACCGCCCACATTATGGGGGGTTCAGGGGCGGCCAGGCCACTCAGCCAATCGCTGCTCTCGTTTTAGCAGCATCCCACGGCCCGTGATGAAGCCATTAAAAATGCCTGGCTGATGCCAGATGGTCTGTCATTGAGGAGAAAGAAAGAGAGAGATGGAGGGATGGAAAGAGGAGATGTCAACTAGGGAGATGGATAAACAGAGGGAGGAGGAGAAAGTGAGAATAAAAAGAGAGAATAAAGGAGAAAGAAATGAGGCTGTCACAGAGGAGGGATGAGAAAATGACGTCTAACAAGGCGAGAGGAAAAAATGAAAGGGATAAAAGAAAGAAGGAGAAATGAAACAGCAAAAACAGGAAAGATTGAAGATGTAGTGAAGGGGGGAGGATGAGGAGAAAGAGAGGAAAGGAGGAAAGGAGAAAAGATATAATCAAAGGGTTAGACAGAGGAAGAGGAAGAACAGGAGAGAGAGGAAGAGAGGACGGTGACTTTAATTTAATTACAGTCTCTTTCAAACTTAAAAATTCGATTGTTCTAATTCGGTCAGAAAATGCAGAGTGTGCACGACGACGAGTAAAATGAACTGTGGCCTCTGTGAAATGTAGTCCTCGACTTCCTCTGAATACTAATCTATGAAAGCACCTGACCATACCAATACATGGTAACAGTATATAGTATCTTGTGCTGAGCTGTGCCAATGTAAAACACATTAACAGGCACCATTACTGTAAAGTACAATCCTAAATTTAGTTGAATTCAGTTCATGTTTTGTGTTTTATTTTGTTCTCTGCCTCTTGGAGAGTCCTTATGTTGTCTTTGTGCTTTGCGTGACTTGGCTGCACAACACAATATCCCACCACGATTAATAAAGGAGTCTCTTTTTTTGCCTTTATAGATAAAGTCGAGACAAACTGGAGAAAGTCGGAGGAGAGCAACAAAAGTCTCCGGTCAGAATCAAAACTGGCGATGTTAGGATCGCTATGCACCTCAGATCGCTAAGCCAAAGAGACACCTGCTACTGTCCACTATCGTCTATCTAATTTTAAGTAAAACGGTCACTTCAGTTTCCACTGCAGGAACTTTTCCCAGGAACTATAAGAACCTCTGGAGGAACCCTGCAGGGACCAGTTCCAGGAACATTATTTTATCCCTCCAAAAAAGTTCTTGTTCAAAGGGCAGTACTTTCCAGAAGAACAGGAACTTTTGTGTTGGGGCTTAAATTGTTTTTAATTATAAACTTACAGCATTTTATTTCAGACATTAAAAAAAAATCTGCAGCAGCAAAGTGACACATCAACATGTAGTTACAGAAGAAAGACGACAAATGGACCAACGGTGTATAGTTACGTGCAAAAGTTACATGGAAAAGCAGCCATTGCTTTTTCATTCATCAGCCGACTAATTTGCCTGATCGCCATCGTCTGTAGGCCGCAGGGAAATTCAGACAGCAACGACCAGAAACAACCTTTTGGTCCTAGAAGTACTGTTGTTCCTGGGCCTAAATATCCTGGGTACACATTCATTCTGTGCTATAGATTAAGGATGTGAAGTTGGATTTAATAGTGACTAAGACATTTAGATGAGTATTCTGACATTTGAAACCCAGGGAAGAAACTCTGTGTGCTTTAGATGAACATTCACCCTGGAATGAACACAATATGCAAACATATCATCTGTTGTACCGAAGAAACACAGTTGGACATCAAGTTTTCAAATATTCACCAGCTGTGTTCCATTAAAAACAGGCTGGTTTTGACATTCTTGTTGATTCATGTTGGTGGTTAAATTTAGCATCTTGATTTTGGGTCTTCGTAGCCATAAAACCATCTTAGAAAGTGTAAAATGTGACTCCATGAGAGCATTAGCTGGCGGAATGATCCTGTCTGTCTGTGCAGACTTCCAGAAGCAAGACTTGGTTCGCTCCATTTTCTCCATTTGCTCATCATGGACGACAGACAAAGCAAGCTGTTGTTGGTACACAGCTCACTCTCTCTCTCTCTCTCTGTGCACAACACACACTTGGTTTATTTAGTACACATGGATACATGGTAACTGATGGGGCTTTGCGCTGCAGTCTGTTTAGCCGCCTAAGTGTGCAAACAGAGCAGAAAACATCCACAGATATGACAGCAGCTATCTGCTGCAGTGATGAAGGCATGAACTTCATCACAGAGAGTGAATGAAGGAATGAGTGAATGATTCTTAATGACTGATAATACATGATGGAGCGATACTGTATGACAGAGGACGTATAACTGAATAAGCAAGATATAATTGATTAAAATGAATGAACGAAGGAGCGTGTTGGCACTTAATGTGCTACTAAATGAGAATAAATTAATAATTGAATGGACCAATACATTAATGTGTCTGTAATTAAATAAACAAGTCAGAGATTGTTTTGCATTAGCTCATTGATGCAGTTGATTAAAGGAATGAATAAAATAAAAAGTGAATAAATTGAGTGACTGAGAACACAGTAAATGACTGAATGAATGTAATATGTAATGTAATAGATGATTAAAGTGATGCATAAATGAATGAAATCATGAATGAAGGAGTGTGCACATGTCCCAATGATAAGATAAACTGCTGCAGTAGGCTGCCATGATATCAGACAAAAGTCATTGAATACATGTAGTAGGTGCTAGACCGTACGCTTTATAATATTATTTATACAGACCCAGAAATTCCCAACATAAGCAAGCACTTGGCGACAGTGGCAAGGAAAAACTTCCTTTAAGAGGCAGAAACACAGGACGTTCACCCAGGAAGTCCTGTCCTGTGAAACCCAAAGTTAGCACTGACTTATTTTATCTGATCTCATGTAGGTAAGTTAATGAATCATTCATTTATTATCAATCATGCAATGCACAGTGCAGATAGATTTGTGTTTTGTACTACCAAAACAACTCTGACTTGAACATAAGGCGGAGGATAAGTCCAGCTGGAGGTGTCCACCGTTGGGGAGCCCAGACGATGCTTCATGGCATGAAGCAGGTCTGCTGGGAAAGGTGATGTAAGATGGTCGTAATATCTCTGCTTTAACCTCTCGTTAACCTGCCTGTCTGCCTATACGTGGGCACAGGGCCTCATCTGCAGCCAACCTGGGTGCTCTGCTACTGCTTCACGACATGTATATATGTCAGCAGTTCGCTCTGTTTGTGCCCTACAGGGTGTGACCCGGATACACACTTAATCCGTCATGGGCCCATGAGGTTAAAGCATGCAAATGGGGAAATAATGTTTGTGGTTGTAGGCAGAAAAGGGGTTGTAATGTTCCAAGGCTATATGTGCAAACTAGGCTACAATAATACAAAGTTATGGTTATGATGGTGATGATGAGATATAAAGCCACAGGGTTTCTATGTTTTTGTAGAGATGATACTGCAAGTATAGACCTGGGGGCTGAAGTGAGTTAGTTTAGAACCTTCCACAGGTAAACAGGTTCAATGGTAACAGGTGATGATTGGGTATGAAAGGGGAATCCTCGAAAGGCTCAGTTGTTCAGAAGCAAGAATGGCGAGGTTCACCACTGCAGTTAGTCCAACAACGTTTCTCAAAGAACAACTGCAAGAAGTTTCTGGATTTCACCGTCTATAATCGAAAATATCATAAAAGATTCAGAGAATCAGAGAAATCTCTGGATGTAAGGGGCAAGGCCCAAAACCAATATTGAATATCCAAGACCTTCAACCCCTGCATTGAAAATCCACAAGATTGTATAAAGGATATTAATATATGGGCTCAGGAACACTTCAGAAAACCAATGTCTGCAAACACAGTTGGTCGCTGCATCTACAAATGAAGTTAAGACAGATATCAACAACATTAAGAAACACTGTCGACTTCTCAGGACTCAAGCTCACCTGAGACGGACTGATGGAAAGTGTGCTGTGGTTAACAAGGCCACATTTTGAAATAGTCATCTGGGCTAATTTTACACAGTGTCCCAGCTTTTTTGGAGTCAAGGTTGTACTTAAATATAAATACATATTCTAAAATATTTATCCTATAAATATGGAATAGCTCTGGCAAGTTCCTTTGACGCAAGTTTTGTTCTTACACAGTAATGTGAGCAACAGATATTTTGAGTCATAGTCAAACTTTAGACTTCTGACTCACCAGATCAAATACAGTAACTGATCAATTATTGCTGCCACCGTGGCATCAGACAGAAACTGTGAAATGATAGACAAGGGTCGACACTTGAGACAGCTTTCCTTCGTGAGGCAGCTTTGTCAAATAACACTCAAACATCTGCCAGACTCTTGAAAAACTGTTCATCATCTCTGAGTAGAAAAGGACCCAGACAACCAGCCAGTCTGCAGCCAGGCGGGAAGCTCAGCAGCCAGCCAATTAGTCTGCCATTCAGTTAGCCCTTTAGAGTAAGAGTGCATTCACATTTCACTTTCATTCTCCACTTATTTCAAATCAGACACATGCAGAGGATAAGTGGAAAATATCAAAACATATGTCCATCCATCTTTATCTCCTCCTTTATCTGCTTTATACTTTCAAGCTTGATCTCTGACCGTGAGAGAAGTTTCAGAGTGTAATACCACTGTCATAAATATGGACAGCTATACACGTGGATGATTACATTACTTATGATCAAAAGCTAGCAAGTTGACAACTTTGCTAACAGCAAGTGCAACAACCCAAGACACAGCAGCCAGCTAATATTACTTACTAGTCCAACAGCTCGGTGTCTGTCTTTTTATTTCATGAATTTTTCACAAACAACTAAAAGGCGTTCTCTTTTCCTGTGGCTTCTTGCTCGGTCACTCTCTTTTTCTCTCGTCAGTTTTTTCCATCAATGCCAAGTTCAGTCTCTTCTCCTCTGTGACCCGGGCCTGAAAACCTCCTCTTCCTGGTGGTCCAAAACACCTGTGGTACAAACACCAGGTCAGGCTGCAAATTTAAGCAGTGATGTCAGGTTCACCAATGCTAATCCAACTGAGGCCTAAAATGACAGCTGAAAAGGCAGTCAATCAATAAGCCATCCAACAAACCTAAGCTCAACCATAAACTTCATTTAAAACCAACCACAACAAATCAGTCAGTAACCAGAAGAACCAACAACAAACCAACCATTCATTTTGTTACAAAGAAAAAACAACCAACAATAAAGTTCATCCTAAAATAACTCTAATCCCAGCCAGTTTAACAGTAAAACACCAACCAGACTACAGGTTTCTGAGTTCGTAGTATCATTGAACATTTCTGACAATGTTGCTCTGTAACAGCTGGATGTGTAAATAAGCAACTGTTTGCTAAAAAGTTTGCCATATCAGCTTGAATGGTGATGATGTCAATGCTGTGTTTATGTTTTTATGACATGTCTTACCATGAAACCAGAGATAATTCTTGTTTTTGTATTGATAACTTTCTTTCTGTTACTGTTGAGCCCAAGTAGCCAAACAAACAGCTATTTCAGGTTTAATACTGGTCTTCCATAGTAATGCATACCCAGCGTTTGACACATTTCACCTTGTGTATTGATAACTGACCATCAAACAAACCTAACTAGACCCAATCTCTAACAGTCAACTACACGACAGTAAGGATGATGCAAATAACCCAAAACTAACCAGAACCAATAAACCAATGATGCCAACCAACAAACAAGAATTCAACTGACCAAACATGTCAACAAACTAACCAGTGACCATCTCGCCAATCCACAAATCGTAAATCGTACAAGTGTAGAGCCAAATAAGTTTCACTTGCACCCATTTTCAAGACCAGCACTTGTCATTCTGAACATCTGCCACAGCCACTGATTGTTTATCAAGCCTGGCATGATGACAGAATCCCTGACGACTTGGAGACATTTGAGGGACGAAGGACCTTTTGAAAAATGGGGATTGGATTTCAGTTGTGAATCTGATTGAGACCGGCAGACTTATGTGGTGCAAATGTCTTTGTGATGTTTACCCATCACCCCGAGGGAGAGCAGAGCAGTTTGTCCATGCTGGTCATCCCGCTGAACAACACGTTTTTTATGAGGCTTCACTTTTGTACACGAAGCAGGTAGAGAGGAAAGAATGAATCATGGCCTCACACAATGACTGTAATTACTTATTAATGAGTGTCTGTGTGAATGTTTGGACTTGTGTGTGAGTATGACTGACTGAATGATCTCTTTATGCATGCATGCATTTTGTTTCGTGCATTCATGTGTGTTGTATACCCTATGTGTGCAGGACTGCATGAATTTGTGTGTGCTCATTTGAAATTCAGCTGATGTCCGTGCAGCCAAAGTAAGATTTGAATAAAAAGAAAAAAATAAGAAATACTGTAACAGTATGCTAATGGTGGTCTGTTTATGAGGTATATGTATTCAGCGCTTGCAGGAAGGACTCTGTGCATCTATAAATTACTTTGGGGGCTCTGCTGCCTCTCTCAGGGATGCTGATGTATCACAGAGACAGCAAGAGAAAGATAATCTGAGTGTTTGTGTTTGAGAAAAGCTTTTGAGATAAAAAAAAAAGGAAAGAAAATGAGAGACGAGAGGAGAGAGAGAGGAGAGATAAATGAGAAAACCGATGAGAGACGGAACTACTAAAAGTGTTGAACTGCTGTTTAAAACTACCCTGAACTCAGCATGTTGTGGTTCATGGTCAGTATCTTGACCTCTAGGCCACCAGTGAGCCTTGTTATTCTGCTTCTTAAATACATCCTCATAAAATCTGATTTACTTTGGGCCTAGAATTTAAATTTCCTGCACAATACCAGTTCAGTTATTGGCAATAATGAGTTTAATAATCAACAGAGGTAACGAGATACTGTACATCACAATAATACTGTGTATCTGAAACATTACAAATTATATTTAAGTAGTAATATTACAGTTCACCCCCTAAAAAGCTGGTTTTGAATTTGTTGTCACTCCCTGACTGATTTGAAATCCAACAATCCCATCACATCCCCAGATTCCTGTCAGAATCACATCGTAACGAGCAAGCTAGCTTGGAAGATGGAAACGCTTACATCCAGCAGATGGAAATATTCTCATTACTTTGACTTTGTCTGGAGGCAAGATGACGAAAACATTGTTGTCAAATGTATATTGCCTCCTGAAACAAGCCTAACCCGACTACAACAGCGCGACAACGTGAAGTTCGCGGACATACACCCCACCAAAGATGAGCTCTCTGCAGCCCTGCAACAGCCAAACAACTAAAACAGGATTGTAATTGTCCTCAAGCTTGTGGCTGATATATGAATCTGCACAATAGAGGGATCCTTGGCAATCCACTGGTCAGACGCTCAGACCCTCAGCTAAAAAAAAATAGTTTGTAATAACAGAAGTTGTTTAAAACTAAGTGTCTCATCATCAGAATGAGCCAGGTGTGTCTTTCATTCAACATATAACTTTTATGGATTCATAGGCTGCAGAAAAACACTGCTAGTTCGAAGCCTTAGCTGCACCTACCAGATATTCACACAGTAATATAATGAGTAGTCTAACGACGGCTGGGACTGGACAAGAGTGACAACAAATAAGAAGTCCACCACTGCTCCTCACAGCTTTAAATATGTGTTTTAACTGTAATACTGTACTTATTTTGTTTGTTATATGAAACTGAAATAAAGCCAACAAAGCATGATGCTTGAGCCATCAAGTGTGTGAGTCACATGACGGCCTCGTTAATGAATCTACACTCTTTAGCAGTCTCAACAAGGACTTGGCTGCTGTGGCAGTCAAGTGGGAAAGTGTCAAGCATCACCCTGTTTGGTCCAACAGTACAGCTGCAGCATCAGTCCTGCTCTGTTTGCATTCACTCTGATGAATATTTATTTACTAAAGTGCAGTATGCTACAGTGATGACTGTGCACAGTTGGTATGTAGTATGGAATTGGGAGCTTGCCTGTAGCTGTTTCTCAAAACCAGTTTTCCAGACGTCAGGTCTCAAGTATTGTCCCTGGTCCTCTGTCAGATTGCAAATTGCCTCTTTGCTAAAGCCTGTGTCTGCCTCTTGGCCAGATGGTGTTTCCAAATCTTATTGTTTGCCAGATTTTCTTTGGTTTTTCTCTCTTTCTCAAATTTTCTCTGTCTGAGTCTGAGTCTGTTCCTGAATTTCTTTCAGAGCGTGGCCCCCTGTCTGTCTGTCATCCTGATCCTGAACTTATAATCCTGAGCCTTGACCTGTCTGTCTGAGCCCAGTTGTAAACCTGAATCTGTCTATTTCTGTCTCTCTGCCTGAATAAAATGGACTTCTGTTCTTAAGTATGACTTACACAGAAAACCACATATAAGCAGTTTTTTTTCTAAAACATTACTCTGACCTCATGGAAGCTGCTCAGAGGTGCAATAAGCCAAAAGAGTTTGATCTCCAGCCGTATAATTACCCAAATCTTCTGCATATGCTTTTGCATCACGTGGCCCGTAGAGCACTTGAGACTTCCATCGGACGACCTGCTAACTTTGCTAACATGAAAAGAGATAAAATGATTAAATCATGCAGCTCTTCTACACTTTCCAAATGTTACAGGACCGAACGGATCAAATTCTTTTGTTTTGTTGTGTGTTGTGTGATTACTTTGCTTGGTCTGACTTACATGATCTTTGAACACCGACTGATAGTCTTGGTTTCTAGGGTAATTTCTCATTGCTGTCTCTGCGGTGGCACACATGCTCAGATAAACACAATATTATATATTGTGTCTAGTAGTGGGTGCAAGGCTGAAAATGCATCTATATTAATGTTTGTGTTTGTTTAACTGTGTGTGCATGACTGTGACTGAAGGCATCAGTACAAAAAAGAATACAATGGAAGCAATGCTTGACTGTATGTTTGTGTATTTGTATATCAGAGATCTCTCCCTTGCTTATCTCACTTTTACATCCTGTTCGTTACTCTTCTGTCTATCACAGAGGCGTCCAAGTTTTTCCTTTGGAGGACAAAAACTGAAACTGCAAACAACTGTTGTATTGTTAAGATGAAAATGGTACAAGGATCCCAAGTTCCCAAAGTCTGACTCCCTTCTGTGCTCAGATTATAGAAAGCAATTAATCATTGGGTATTTTACATATTTAAAAAACATTTTCAGCTAAGCATGAACAGCAATTTATATTATAATTTTATTTTAATTAATTTTGAATTAAAAAGAAAGAAATTACCTTTTGACAGGCCACCTTTGGCGCACAGGAGCCGCTTTGGGCAGCCCTGGTCTATCACGTCTTCTTTCTTTCACTGTTTTTTTTTTCTTCTTTTTTTATCTCTCAACTTGTTTGGCTCATAAAAAAAAAGGGTTTCTTGTGGTTGATATAAATTGTGACACTTTTGGAGATCGTAAAAAAACAGTAAACCAGGCCGGTAAATTACTTTTAGTGTTTCAATCTACTGAGGCACAATGAAGCATGTTTTTATAGCAGGTCTTTCTGTAGAGAAAAATGAAAAATAAAGCTAAATAAAAAAGAAACTATGAAATTATTGTTCTATTCTTTTATTTTTACAACCTTGGCCTCTGGTGTTTTTATTCAAAACTCTTCGTCTGACCCAAAAGAAACAAAGAGAAAAGTTACTTTACGCAGCAGCACTCAAGTGGGCGGCTGGTTTCAGGGTGAGCTCTTCGTTTGGTTGTTTCTTTAATTAAAAAAAGTTCCTTGATAGACATGTAATCAGTAAGTTCATTGATTGGTTGGCTTGGTGACAAGCTGGTTTGTGTGTTAGTGGGTTGGTTTGGTTTTCAGCGGTGTGGTTGGGGGTTATTAGCTCTTTGGTTGAGTGCTTAATGACGGTTTGATTAGTTTATTCACGCCTCCATTTGACTGCTTCATTTGTTGGCGTCATACAAGGCTGTTGGACTCACAAGCCTCCAGTCACCACCGAACATGAAAGCTGCAACGTTGCAAAACATCCAGTGTTACCAACATGTCAGTGATTTATGTGTTACAAGGTTGTCTGAGATGTCGTATCACCTCAGGGTCCTGAAACTCACTAGAAATACCGCCACTCTTCATTTTTCTACCTTCCCTTGTCCTTACTGTCCACTGCTGTCTCTCAGGATAAACTCTTCCTGTGCTGTCCTTAAGAAGACAAACTAAAGAACAAGTGCTGCTGAAAGCTTCAGGCAACAAATCGCAGTGAAAATGAATTTTTTTTTTTTTTTTTTCATTTGAGAGCGGACCAGACGCACCAATGCACAACACCAACCAATACAAGCAGTCTCCAGTCTAACAGACAAGAAGCAAAATAGGTTTTGATTTGTTTGAACGTGGCCTTTGGCCTTGTTAGTCTGTATCAGGAACTCCGTGACAGGCTGGTGAGAGCCAGGGGCACTTTATCATACTGGAGCTGAACACCAGGGACATTTTGATAAAGGACGGTAGAACTCTCCAATGATTTCTCCAATGATACTGGAGTCATTTGAAACTGCAGGTATATTATTTTTATGTTGTGCTATTGTATTTTAGTGACTTTATGAAGTTATTTTACATGATTCAATTATATGCCTGTAACAATTAGGTCTATTGATGTCATCTCCACCTCAGATGGAAAATATCGAGACATTTTTTTCGTTGACGCAACCAATCATTGTCAGTGTTACAGGTCAGAGGACAAAGACAATGAAGTCGATGGACTGCAGCCACTATAAAGGGTCCTTTTGGAGTATTTGACAGACACAAGAAAAAATTATTTTTGATTGGTTGGCTTAAAATGCCCTTTGGTCCTGCCAGCATCGATCAGCAGTGAGCACGAGATGTTTTTTCCAGTCATTATAAATCTGAACAGGAAACGTGTCTCTTATGGAGTGTGTCCTTGATTGGTTTAAAGTCACAAAATCAAAAAAATGCTACCACAAGAGGCAGAACAACAATTAAGCCCTGCCCACACCAGAGGGGAAAACATTTCCTCACTCTCCATTGACTTTGGATTGCGTGAAGGTGCCTCCTTGTCACTTCTGTCACCGAGCAAACAACAACAAAAAAAAATGTATAAAAGCTGCTGTGTGGTGGGATGCACTCCCAACAATCTGAAGAAGCCAGAGTGTTTATAAGCCGCCGAACCAAAAAGAAGACAAATGGAGGCAATAAGACGTGAGGTAGCGTCAGCTGGGATCTTGAGCATACTTGGCATGTCTACATTTGGTGGTTGGAGCTAATTCAGTTATGCAAGGCCTGGTTTTGATGATGATGTAACCTGGTGATTCCATCAAATACTATTTACCCTTTGGCCTTTCAGAGGCACGTTAGCACTTTAGCTCTTGGTTGCATATTGTGGCTCTTTCTATTTGTTATTTGTTAAGGTGGCTAATCCTTATCAAACGCTGTCCATTCAACCAGTTGAGGTTGGTGGGGAGTTACCGACAGATTTTTCAATAAGCATGTACAGAGACTGACTCAACAGAATAACCACGATGTCGTTTCAAGCCATGAACTTTAACATTTATATCTTTTAAGAATAATTTCTCCTTTCATATTAATCCATCCATTTTCTGTAATCACTTATCTTGCCACAGGAGGCTGGAGCCTGTACCAGCTGTCATTGGACAAGAGGTGTGGCACACCCTGGAGAAATCCCCTGTTCCTCACAGGGCTCGACCATTCACACCTGAAATGCAAGAAGCAACTCTGTGCTGCATGTTTCTTACATTCCTTTCAATTTCTCTCCTTATCAAAGCAAGAGAAGCGAGTTAACTGAGCTCCTAGTAACACCTCACGTATCATTCTCACAGCAGCTGTGAAGCATGGGAGCTATGCCAATGGAAACATCTCCCCTACAAATAAGTTAATCACGTTAATATTGTATGTAAATAACAAAAGCCTGAATGCAACTCCACCTCCACGGGGTAAACATTGCTCATATTTGTGCTTTCCACCTGCTGAAGGTTTCACCCTGCTAACGTGCGGCGGAGAAATTACATGTCAGCCTCAGAGCCGGAATGATTAATTTGCCTCTGCATCATGGCATAGTAATCCTCCTCGCGACGGTGCGATCAATCACGCGCTGCCCGCCGGGTCGCCACAGCACACACCACACAGCCCGGCAAAATGCTTAGGTGAGATGGGTTCCTCCCATAATACAGTCACAACAAACAGCTTGATGGAGTCTGGCTGCCTGGCAGGAACAGAGGGGAAAGACGCAGAGCGAGAGAGAAAAACGATTTGTATGTTCGGGTGTTTCCTGTTTTATCATGCAGAAAAATAAGTTTCTGAAAATGTGTAGTTATGGGGGAGGCTTCTGAGTCTTGATTCTCAACTCTGCCAAGATGGAAGAAGGTAGAATAACACAAGTGATCCACGTACAGAGGCCCTAAATGTACAATGTATGTATGTGCATGTATGTGCACGCAAATATGTTTTAAAGGTTTAGTGTATTTACAGAATATGACATTTATAACTTTATTTTATTTGAGTATAATGACCTGAAAATATGAATAGTTATGTTTTTGTTACCTTAGCATGAGACACAAACGTGCGGGGCCTTTTCCGAGTCCACCATATTGAACCACCATGTTTCTACAGCGGCCCAGAACAAACAAACCAAACAACAGGAATGGACAGCGTATCCGTGACATCACCAACAGGTTTCTAAAGAGCTGTTGTGAAGCTCAGAATCTGTGGCTCTGGCCGCCACCATGTCGGTAGTCCTGCCCCTCCCACCTCCCAGGTATAGCCATGGATCATCTGTGGACCTGAGGCAGGCAGAACGGGTGGGTGCCTGGGACGACTGGGTGCTCAAACAAACCATCTGTAAGGGCACCCACCTGTCAATCAAAGCGTCCACGCTCTTACTTCTGCATAACATTAAGCCTTAATATAATTTGACCAGGTGAGTTCTATAAAAATTCACCCTCAGTACAGTTGTCATGAATGTAGGTGCTAAGTAGCTCAAAGCACAGCAGACGCTAATGGGAATGTCGTTGGTATTGCAGGTCTTTGGCTATAAACCGACAAATTAAAATGTTGAATTTTTGTGCCAATCCATCGGACGGATTTTGAAATATTTTATGGGAAAGTGAAAACTCTGACACCGAACGAAACGTCAGGGTATCAAGTTCAGGGGAGGTACATGGTCAGGGTCTGGATTCTGAAAGACCCGTCACACATTCTGTACTCTAAATATGAACTTCAGGTCAACCTTACAGAGCAGCAGATATAAAAACACTTCAGACTTCCTCCTTTGTCTGTTACATAACTCTACAGACAACCAGCTCAATCCTTACTGATGTATCGTCTCTATGCATTATAAATCATATTTTTATGATCATATTTATATCTTTTATCTCACAAGGAATGTGCAATATTCCAGCTATCTTTCATTCTGTTTATGTACTTATTATTGTGTCTTTGTTGTACCACTGTGAGGTTTTGTTGGCCACATATTGTAATTAAGTTGATTGCAGCCGTGTGGAGCCAAATTTGCCCCTCAGGGACAATAAAGTATATCTTACCTTAAATCGATAGTCACTGAGGTGATTGATGATTGTTTAAATAATTCACTGATAACAACAACATGTTCCAGTAAGAGTAAACATTTAGAGCTGTGACTTGTAATCTGGTGTAAGTTGTATTTTGGTGGTAATGCAGCGTGATGTTCATGATGTGAAATGTGATTCTGTGTCCTGAACGCGTCCTTCCAGGTTACATTTTCCTCCAGGTTACGTTCCCAACAGGCTGCTTAGAAGTTAGAAAAAAAAAAATCTGATTCCTTACCGTGAGGGTTGGACCAAATTTCAAAATCTCATTAATGAATTGTGTGTGACTGCAAATTCTCATAAGAACTCATTTACAAGAAAATAAAACAAGGCTCAGCCGTCCCTCGGGCTGAGAGCACATCCATGCCAACCGGGATTACAGAGCATCACACTGCTAACCAGGTCAGAGAGTGTGTGTGTGTGTGTGTGTGTGTGTGCTCTCCAGTGACACCCACACAAACACACACATACCAAAACACGCACTAACCAGCCCAAGGCAATGCTCGGCTTGATCGCCGATAAATTACATATTGATTTCACAGTGTGGACGGGGGACTGCTGGGGGGAAAAGGCTGAGCCGACGAATTGACTATTGAGTTTTCTCCCCGAAGTGATGATCGAATTCCTGCTGTTCTTCTCCGCGTACGCGAGCCGTCTGCTGGCATCTTTCAGGTTGTCGCACGTTTGACAATATTTAACACCTACGCTGTTTGTGTGTGTGTGTGTGTGTGTGTGTGTGTGGGTGTGTGATTGAATCTCTGAGGGAAAGTCCTGGAGCTGCCCAGACAACATGTTGCTCACTGGAGGAACATTATTGGTATATTACATTAGTATAAGAGTCTATTTATTACAATAACTCTGCTTTATTGCACATTTGATTTGATTTAGCTCATTTCTATGAGATATAATAATATTGCACACAGAGGTGTAATCAGTCAGAATCTGGTTTTAGGGCCAAGTAAGTTTTCATATATAAAGAATTAGTTTTGGAGTATTGATGCATTACAGTAAGAAACGTGCAAGAAAAATATAACTAAAAATGAAAGCAAGTTCTGAACTGCACAAGAAAAATAGAAAACAGATAACAACATATGACAAAATATTACAAAGACAAATAACTGGTTGTTATTTCAGTAAAAGAGCCGTACAGTCCCTATCGTGAGAAAATTGCCTTTTGTTTCCTCGAGATAACGAGACAAATTAACCTGCTATCACGAGAAAACCAGCTTTGTTATTTCGAGATGGCGGCACTGCTGTTCTCATCCTCTGTACGTTTGAGCAGCTCACAATATTAAAAAATAATATTCAGAAGATTCAGCTGCAGTATTTCTTTCTTGCCCTGTAACTTTTAAAATCCACAGGATTATGGATAATAACAACTTTCATGGCACAGGACAGCTTCAGGAACAGAAGAGCAGCCAGATCAGTTCTTCATTGTTCTTTCTGTGCTAATGAGTGTGAGATGCAGAAACGATTATCTTGATTAACTGTGGAGGATTAACTAAAATCTAGTCTTCTGTTATTCATTAAAACAGTTATCTGGAATAATACACCACACTTCTTTTATGAAAAAAAACTATTATATACTGTTTTTTTCATGGGTACACAACACGTCAAGTGAGTACTGTTAGTCTGGTAGTCCACGAACATGATGGAAACTTTTCTCTATAGAGCTCCTTGTGCCTGCAACATGAACAAGGTCTCTTTCAAAACTGTGATTTGAAATTGTTGTTTAAATTGGGGTCTTTTGTGGAGGATGGGAAGAAGAATTCATGGAGCCTCTTTCTACAAATCTGCATGGACATATGCCACTAGTGGTCAGTATGAAATGATGTACATGTGTACTTTGATTGACGTGATCTTTGAAGAGCTCTTTAACAATCAAAGCGACAGTGTGTGCAGTGTTTACAGGTGGAACAGAGTCTGTACTGTAGAGGGCACCTTGACTGTGACTGCGTCTCTCAGCTTCACATCCGTGTGTGTAGATTAAACATTAACATCTGTAGTTTGTCCATTTATATGTGTCTGTTTAATCCTGTGAGTGTGTTCGTATTTGCTGCACGCAGGTGAATGTGTTTGCGTGTCTGTGTGTGTGTGTGGCCTAACATGCTGTGCGTGTGATTGCAACACACCTCACCGAAGCTTACTTAAGACATCCTGCTGCTCGCCCTATTCGCAGGGATAATATGATTAAGAGCCACCTATGGCGCTTTGTGAGTGAGAGTGCGTGTGTGTCAGAGAGATAGTGTGTGTGCATGTGTGTGTGTGTGTGTGTGTTTGGAGGGGAACTGGTCAGCAGCCAACAGTACCATATTAATATGTGCTTCCTGCTCCTCACCCCCTGCAGGGATGAAGCAGCGAGACGCCTGCGCCACGCAGAGCCTCGCCTTCAACCCGAGCCAAATCATCAGCCAAAGATCGCCCTGTACAAGGTTACATTAACACTCCGAGGCATCCACTCACACATTAGGCTTCGTACACTGCAGGAGCCGAGACTTAAGCTCTCACACACACAAGCATCCGCTCTGATGTGGCACTTCTCTGTTTCTATGCTGCATGTTTCAGTGTGGAATAATGAACACCGAGTATGAAATGTGCAAAGGACTTTCTGACGCCGATGAGGTGAATCCACGTAAAAGCCATCGTCACTTTATTGATTTCCATTAATAAATCTGCAAGGATGTAAAATACGAGGGACGTAATATAAAATACCGTGATGCTAAAGATGATTTACAGCCATATAAAAAAATGTGAGACACTTAGTTCATTAAGTGTACTGATGAGGAGTATTCAGGTACGAGCCATTATTCTTAATAGATTCATCTCATTAAATCTCTAATAATTAAAAATGAGGACATATAAAGAGTTTGAATTTTGAGGGGAATGTCCTAGTTTGGTGTCTCGTCCAGTCCACAGGAAAAAGATCGATGCCATTTTCATCCCTGGTCATCTGGTACAGACAGGTTTGAGAAGTATCAGCCCCACAAGCCTTAAGAAAAGACACTTTTGATGGAGCTCGGCTAGCAGTTTCCCCCTGCTTACAGTCTTTGTGCTAAGCTAGGTTAAATGCATCCTGCACCAATATATATATGGATCCATCTTTCCGTGTAATTCTGGATGAATCAAGTTGTTTTTATTTCCAAAATGTTGGACTGTTCCTTTAACTCGAAGCCAAACTGAGAAGTGAATTGCAGAAACAAAGAGGCTGTGACTGTGTACATAAAAGTGTGTGTGTGCGTGTGTGTAACAGTAGGATGCCAAAGTGTGAGAGATGCTGCTCATTAATCACCGACGGGATGACCTAAAAAATCTCTTTAGTGCATTGCTCAAAGAAAAAAACGATATTTAGAAGAAGAACACGCCTACAATCACAAATCAAAGGAAGTGCAGCGTTCAGCGCGGAGGATTCATCTCAAGGTTAAAGTTAGAGTGAAGCTGCACTTTGCTGTTCTATTTCTGGGAAATCCATGCGGTCAGATTGAATGGAGAACACGAGAAATGACGAGAAGTTCTTGCCTTGTTTAATACGACAGATTTTCATCAGCGAAACATGTTTTTCTAGCGGCTTCATGTTCTGCCTTCACACCGCTGCAGGCTGCTCTCCTCTAACTGATGCTTACATTTGTTTACAGTCATTACAACAGCAGCTAATGTGGCAATGATTTAACGTTCAAATGCTCCACGCAGCGTCCTTCAAAGCGTACTTTCAAATCAATATTCAAAAAGTACTTTCAATTTTTAACCATTTTCAACTGAAAATGTATTTTTCGCCCATGCTTTATGTCCCAACAATCCCAGATGTTGCTTCTCCTGCTGCACATTGTTCCCTGCAGTCGGCAATAAATGAGGTCCTGTTGAGCGTCGAGCACTTCTGAAAGTGAAGAGAAAAATGCAGAGAAAATGCAGATGAGCTGCTGATTATGCACCAGGGTCCCTCAAAGCAATTAAAGAAATCAATAATTGGTTAACCTGCAAAGTGTTTGCTCTGCAAGTTCCACTTTTAGATCCTGATTTTCTCCCAGATTTTTGTATGAAGGGTTTTTCTAAATCCAGTGGTGCCGTATTCTCACTAAAAAATCACTTTCATATATGCTTGTTGTGTTTATTTCGCTGTGTGCCTGTCGATAACACCTAGCAGAGCTTTAGAAATGAATGCAATCGAAATTGATTGGAGATCTACAGCCATGCTAGCAGTTCTGTGAGGCTGTAATTCAGCACAATAGACAGCAGCCGTTTTGACGTGAAGTAGTAGGGTCAACTCAGGTGTTTCCAATGAGGTTCCATTCCATTCAGGTCAAACAGAGTCAAGGTGCTGCTGTGGTGCGTGTTGGCTCACTGGACACGACATTCTGTGAAAGTTGGTGCAATTACGTTCACATATACTGTTTGCATATCTGTGTGTTTCTGTATTTTAAAATGCTCGTCCGTCTCTGCATGAGGTCTGATGAACTGTCTCAGGTGATGTCACGTCATGCCGATCTGGGCTGAAGACTTCAAAAGTGTACATCGATCAGCACCAAAGTTGGATCATGGGTAATGTAGGCGCCAGGTTTTAAAAAGGAAGAGGAGTGTGTGGAGTAAAAAATATCTCTGTTTCTTCTGTCCACTGCATGAAATGAAGGTCCCTCTTTGTAATAGAGTTTCACCCTCAGGGTAACTGATTACTTCATCTAGCTCTGTTGAGACTGATGATGGGGATTCTTTTCTCTTGTGTGTGTTTGTGTGTTTCACGGTTCACAGTTGTTTCTACGACGACGGCAGATGGACGTAAAACAGGAAGAGACAAGAGGAACAAAACTGTTGGAAGTTTAATCGCCCAACTGCTGCCGGAGTCGGGAGCCAAATTGGGGGTGTTGCCATGGCAACAAATGCTACTTTCTCAATTAGGGCACCAGAACGTGCGCCGTTTCTGCGATGGAGACATGGTCGAACACTGAGGGGCTACCAGACGAACATAAACGTCTTCATATCTCGCGGCTCAGTGATTTCACCAGAAGTCATAAACACTGAGCTCAGTTCTGACGTCTGATGGAACATTTGGATATTTTTAAATTGCAGATATTTGGACAGTTGTGAGAAACAGCGAGGCCCTGTTTGAGATTATTTAGATTTCACTCACAGGACAGACACTGAAAGCATGTTACTGTGCTCAGTGCTGTTGCCAGCGGTGTCAGATGGAAGTAGAACAGGGGAAAAAATAAAAATGCTGAGTGCAAAATTGCATCTGCGAGGCCTCTTTTAGCAGAGATACTTTGAGAGGGAATGGAGTCAAATCCCTTTGAGGCTAAGTCGTTCCGAGGGATTTTCAACAATATGGCCTTGTGCGCTATCATTCCTCTCACCTTCTTTCTCCTTTCTCCCCCTCGATGTTGTCAGCCCCTCTATTCCTCGCTTTATGTCCCCCTGAAAAGCAAATCCAACGCCATAAAAGAGAGCAATAACAGCATTTTTACAACGCAGCAGATGTCACTGTGTTCCTGGGATGCGTCCTCATTTGGCAGCTCGGAGGACAGCAACTCTGCAGCGTCATTCTGTCCATCATTTGCTGTCTGGGAAACAAATGAGGAGGCACATTTCAGAGATCCGACATTAAAAGATGTGATGGCTTCATTATCACAACTCCTGCTGACATGGGAAGATGTCCTGTACTGTGACCATGTGACAGGTATGAGGTGAGGAAGAGCAGTGCAGAGAGTAACATAGTTTATGGGAATTATCGGCATGCACACTGAATGCAGTCATTAGCTTAAACTTAAACTACTCAGTGATAATCTTTACAAGCTGCTACCTGAATGCAACTTTCCCTCGATGTAACAGAGAGTCACTTTTTACATTATATGAATCCACTAACGCTGAAGTAGTAACAGGTGTCTAAATCCTCTCAGTCCGTTCAACACTTTGGTACGGATTGAAATGTCTCAAAACCTATTGGATGAAGTGTTGATAAAATTTTGGGCATAGATTCAGGTCCTGCTCAGGATCATTTGTCATCACGTGGTGGTTTTTATGGGCAGTGGTTCAGAGACAGAGACACTGCAAGTGGGGACATGGATGGCCGGGGAAAATATGGAGTGACACCAGGTTGAATGAAGCACAAACAAGTTTTTTAATGAAATCATGCTTACCTTTATTTCACTAAAATTAAACTTCTGTTGATGAGTGGTGTGAAGGTAGATCTACATTTACATTATGGACAAAGTTCAGAAAACATCTGAGTTGAATAATCTTGTGCTTCACATCTCTGCTTACTTATTCAATATTTAATCAAGACAACAAAATTCTAGAGCAAATATAACAAAATAAACATTGTTTCCTCATTATTTTGATAAAAAAGTGTAATCTTGGTGAAGTCATGTTTCAGAGGAACTTCCAAAGCTGTAAATATTCAGTAAAATCGATGTAACAAAATCTTTTAGGCAGCTTTTGGAAGTGTTTCAGTTCTGTCTTGCGTTGTTAAATCAAGGACGACTGGACGTAATATTTCTCTCAGAAAAGCAGACATTAGTCGTCTCGTCCGCCTCTCTCTCGCTCTCTCGGCTGCGAACAGAACAACCTCGTGTGGTTTGTCACGTCTTGGTTCTGACTTCATGCTTGACTGGTTCTTCTCCAGCCTCATCATCTTATGAATATGCCATTGAGGTTTCAAAGGGACTATTGTTACACATCCAACATTCATAACAAACTGAGAGGGCGAGCTTTACCAGCTCATGTTTGCTAATACCTTTACATATATTTTTTCTTCAGTAAATCTGCTCAGCGTGCTTAATTCAATTAGCATATTTTCCATAAATGTGATGCATGAATCGTTTAAGTTTATCTCTTGAGTGCAGGACGAAGCGTCCTGATCTTGACATCTCTCTTGGAGTTTTGGAGGCTAACTTGTATGTCACGGTACACCGGTGCAGACAGCTGCTTGTACAATGTACAATTTTCCAGCAGACGAGTCGCAGCCGCAGTGGAGGCTAACAGGGTACACACTTGGCAGAGCTGATTGCAGTGTAATTCACTGTAAAGGTGTATTGATAAGAAGGAGAGAAAACCAATCTTCTCAGTAAATTCACATCCTTCCCTCCTCTGAATCACTTCCTCTGACTTTGTCCTTTCGTTGCACCTCGGCTTGTTCACCTTCTGTTAAAGAAATAAATCTCTAGCCTGGTACTCCTTAAAACTGCTTTAGTAGATTTATTTGGAGTTTTGGGTGCAAAGAAAATTCACAGAAAGCTAAAAAACACACGACTCTGACATATTATTCTCTTATAAATGTGTTATGATTGAAAAAAATATGCCTATTTACACATCCAGCAGCCACACAGCAACAGGACCATTCATTTGAAGTCATGTTTATGCCCAACTAATGAATGTAAGTCCAACAGTCACTCTTCTTTTACCTTTGGATTGGTTTGCAACAAGATTTGAGAAAAATATCAGGCTGTTCACCAGCTGGTCTCCAACTTTCTCTGTCTGCTGTTTGACGTTGGGCAGGTAGTCTGTATGTGCACTACTGCTGGGGCAGATAAAAATGCTGAAGCCGTTACAAATGACAGATTACATCTGTTTTGATGTATTTTAAAAAACCTAAGTCGAAATGCATACAGCCTTCTTGTTACATAGTTATTTGTAATGTGTACTTGCATGTATGTAATCAGCTCCTGAAGTGCCTTCACTAAGGGATACTGTCGGCTTGAACGAGGCATAAGAAGCAACAAAGGGGCAGTATAGACTGGTGGCATAAAAACTCCATTAAAACACGCACAACCGTTGTTTTACACACAGCCTGTAACAAGTTTTAAGAAACATGAAGACAACGCTGCTTTATCACACACGGAGACACGAGACATACTTTTAAAAGTGTGCATGGTTGCAGGTTGGTTAGGTTTAGGAAAAGAAGTCACATGACTTGCAAGATGACATTTGGTTTTCACGCGGGACATGAATCAGGCTCCTGGTTTCTCCTGATTGACCCATCCTTCCACCCCAACCACCCTCCTTACACAGAGTTTGTCAGTCCTCACAGTACGTCACCGGACAGGGATGGCTCATGTACCTTTTAGCGTCTGTATGAGAAGCAGAGGGGCGTAACAAATCATCTTACACAATGGGAATGAGACCGGATCACCCCTTCGATTCACGCCGTGGTTATTCTGTACTTTGACAATTCTTCTGTCTGTATAGTGCATCTGATGTGTGCTACAGGCATCAAATCCAGTGAGATTGATGAGTTACCGGTGCTCATTTATTGTGTAAGTCATGTTCTCATGGAACAGTGTGCTGATTCATGTTTTATTCATGTTCTGTAACTGATATAATATCAGAAAATCACTTAAATTTAATGGTAACAAATCACTGTGCTGTAAAACCAAAAGAGCTAAAAGAGGCTCTGTGGAGCCGCAGAATTGGATTCAAGTAGCCCCTTTTACGTTACATTGAGTCATTTGATTCATCGTGGATACAAAAATATGGAGTAGTGAAGCTTTAACCTTGTGGTTCTGTGGGCTACACGGCCTACAGGGGAAAAATCCAGTCATTCAATTTCTTTTTTATGGTCACTGTGAGTCACTCTGGTTATCAGATGCCTTAAAATCGCTCACATCAACACACAGATGAGGCTTTTCGTCGTGTTTCAAGATAATCTCTGCTGCCGCTGCGACTGACGTGGAGTTATTATTATGTTGTGATGGACATAAAAAAAAAGAAGCATCATACAGTATGTTTTCATGAGACTGAACATATTGCTCAAGGGCACCTGAACAGCAACATTTAATGAGAGTCCACATCATCTGTCATCTGTCATCAGCGTCATCACGTGGGCGGCTCTACATTAGAAATCACGCATCTTTCTTTACCTCTAAAATAAATGATCTGTGCCAGATGACAGAGAGCTTTCAGTGTTTTCAGGTCAACAGAAAATCTGTTTTCTTTTTTTTCTATTATCTTCAGAGTGCCTTTCTCTGTAAACACGCCTGAGCAACATATGGCTATTAGTTCAAACCTTCCTCTGCTTAAGCTGACAGCAAGAATTACATAACAGGTTTACTCACTCTTTCCGTTTGTGTGCATGTGTTGTTCATATTTAAAAAGGAGATATAAGACGTTGGCAAGCTGTAATATGTCCAAACTTTTTTTTTTTGTGCCCCTGACAGCCGTATTTAACGAGCAGAGTGGATTTAATAATCTGTGCTAACAAAAGGCTCGGTCATCCTCCGCTGGCAGCTCTCCTCTGAAGAACAGCTCAAGGTCTGACTGCAAGATAACAGCGTTAGACACATCTAACCGGACATTAACGAAGTAAAACTCTGACATCCTTCAGACCTCGTTGTGTTTGCATCTGTATGTCAGTGCTAAGTGGTAAAACTGCCAGAGTGAAGAGTTTCACTTAATTAGTTATCTCTACAAAGCAGAAACTCTGCGTGATGACAAATAAAAGCAAGACCTGTCTGTGCTCCCTGCTGTGTAGATTTTGTTTTTTTTAGCCAAAATGGCTGCTAAGATTTTAAAGTTACCACTTTGAATAACTTTTCTTTCGGTTTGTTTTTATTTCCTGTCCTCCTGACCAAAGACACAAAGAGGAACATTCATTTTGTTCCAGAGAAAATCGACATTGATGCCCATGAGGAGATCATCTCTGCAGCTGTTCAACATGACAACTCAGTGCCAGAACAATAAAGTGCAATATGTGGAACTAGAACGGCCTTCAGAGAGCGCAAACCTCCGCCAAGGTGTTTTCTTTCTTCACTTATGTTTGAGATGACTGCCCGTGATTCAGATCAGTCTGAAATGACACCAAGAATATGACCTCCTTCTGTGTCTAGAATGTAAAGCAGACTGATATATCTAAGGGCGTTCTCGAGGAGAGGTTTGTTTGCAGCCAGAACACAATCGACCCAACCATCCCAAAGAACTGGGTCGTGCATTGCCTGTTCAGATGCTCTTTCATGTTGGTACAGCTGATGCACCGTCTAAAGAACAGGGGTTGTAGGAGTCTGTGGTGGTATGCATCCATCAAAAATACATCAAAATACAAAGAGTAGAGCCTGTATGGTCTGCTCTAAAAGTTTACACGTTTTTGAATACATGTATTTGAAGTTAACTAGCAGCTTGACAATCCACTCGCCATAAGTATTTGCAACCACACCTGAGTTGCCAAATAAGACTCTCCAACTGTCAGTGAATTAATCCGATGAGCAGTTTTCACTTTAATAGTTATTAAAAGGAAGTCAGAGCTTTAAAAGTAAACGGTCAGCTGTAAGAAGAAGCTTCACGTTAGATCACTAAGGTTAGGGTTAGGGGGTATGGGTTGACTGAGCAGCTGGACATTACGACCACATTACATACATACGTTACATATGTGCATAACTTTGTTGAGATTGAGAGCAGTGTGTAGTGTTTCTTCCTGTGGAGTAGATTTCCCATTCGTCCCAGCATCGTCACCAAAATGTAATTTGTGCTAACGAGGCGAGTTTGTCCGTAACTTTGTATCTCAGGACACTTTGCTGTTCCAGATTTATTTATCTCATGTTTAGGTGAAGATTGCTAATGACTTGCTCTTAGAAGTTGTCTTGTGCAGGTTAGTGATTAATTAAGCCAATTTAGAAAACAGAGACAAAAGAGTACATGGTCAGAGTTGCTGTGCTGTGAAAACAACTGGGATGAAGAGGTGGAACAAACCAAATGTTTCAGGAAAGAGGGGAGGATCAGACGCCAAGCACCTGAGGTTCAAAATGATTCTGCCGAGAACACATCCAGGCAATTCAGCAAAACTATCTTTAGCCAGCGAGAGGCTTACAGTACAGTTTTGCTCCTGTAAACACTGTAAACATGAAGTGTGTGTGTGTGTGTGTGTGTGTGTGTGTGTGTGTGTGTGAGACTGCCCTTTTTCTGTTTTTCTGTATCCCCAACCATTTAGCAGTCACCAGTCATCCTCTGTGCAACAACGGCAAATTATAATTAAGGTGATGCCTGTGAGTGTGTGTGTGTGTGTGTGTGTGTGTGTGTGTGTGTGTGTTTATGAATGAATGACTGCTGCATGCTTTTCTGTGTGTACACGGACAAAACGTGTGTGTGTATTTGTGACTGAGAGATCCACAATGAGGGATAGTGGAGGCACATTTGCAGAGTGTGTTCACAAATGTGTGTGTGTGTGTGTGTGTGTCTGTGTGTGTGTGTGTTGGTGTTGCCACGGAGGGGAATCCATCATCGTCAGGCTTCTATTGATGTGAATGTCAGACTCAGTGAGGACCGATCACACTGAGATGCACCACAAAGCACTCACTATAATTAGACACACAGGCGCACATGTACTGTACGGTCCAGTCTTTGAGAACGTACACACATGCATAGAGATTCACTTGGACACACACACACACACACACACACACACACACACACACAGGTCCTGTTCATACTGCGGTGACATCATCCACTTCACAGTGACTCAGAGCGGTTCGTCATTTTGACCAAAATAAACCAACAGCTGTGTCCAGAGTCACTTCCTGTTCGCTGTCCACTGCACTACATTTACCAACACCACTTCATCTGAGTGTAAGTGCAAACATAATGCACCATATAGTGGAGCAAATGATGATGATGATGATGATGATCCATAAGTGTCAGCAAACTAGTTACTACTAATTATAATGTGACTGATGTTGACTATGTAACAAATGCACACTGTTTTCTGCTCCCACAATGCAGTGCTTCCCTTTTGCTTTGCAAATGACCTGTTATGTGATAACACACTCATAAGTGAAAAAATTAAAATGTACTTCTTCTATATGATGAAACAACTCTAACAAGTGAATTATCTTATCTTATCTTATTAGTCGTCAGTGCTCTACTGTGGACAGTTGTAGTTGTAGTTGTTGAATTTATTGTTTTAATCTTGGTACATCTTTTACTGCCTGGGGGTCTCATTACAGAGAAGTCTGAAATCATCATCTGATCATATCTCAGTTTAGGATGACAATCAGGATTTTTGTATAACAGAAACATATTTCCTAATTGCACTGAGGAAAAAGTATTTTCTTATCTTACCTTAGGATGGGAAGTTAACTTAATTAGAACCGTCCTAAGTTAGGACTCCTGAGTCAGGATGGCATAGATTCTGTCCTAAACTGAAAGTAACTGTAGCACGAATTGTCACTGCTGACTCGATTGTGATGCTCCTTCTCCTTGTATCGTGTTCGTGTGATCTCCATTATAGTGTGTGTGCAGCTACGGAGACACTGTCAGATCACAAGAACTGAGATTAGTTCAGGTGAGACTGCTTGTGTATTTTTTGTACTCTAATCTTTAGTCTAACTTCTTTATAGACTCTCGTCTTGGTATTGCAGTCCCTAATTACTGAATTTGATATTTGTACTCCTACAATCTCCCTCGGGAGAAATTTCCATCTTTTTTTACATGTAAGATGTAAATACTCATATTCTACACACTGTCTTGGAAAACCAGTTCAAAAGTGGTGAAAAAGTTCACTCATGTTTAGACACCGTAGTGTTATTGCAGTGGAAGCCCGGCGGTGATTAATTAGTCTATTCTGTGCACACACGCTCATTAATATACACAATGTTTACAAACATTACCCATGTAAATTTTGTAGGTACAAATATATTAACATGCGACAGTATGTGCATACAAACAGACACAAGCGAGTGAAGATTTTATTAAGCGTGTGTGTGTGTGTGTGTGTGTGTGTTATATATTATTTAACAGCGTTCCAGCGTTTCCATACATTACAAAGGAAAGAAGTGCTGCTCTGCATAAAGCCTCCATTCAAATTAATATTAACATCATCATCATACAGTTTTGCTGTTGAATTAGTGCGAGAACAAGTTTCATCACCCCAAAGGAAATTTCTTAAACTTGCAATGAACAAATATTAACATATAAAACAAAATATTAAAACTGCCCTGTGGAGCATAAAGAAGAGGAAGAGGAGGAGGGAAGCACTGTAGTCCTGATGACTCTCATAGTGTATGATGATTTGTTTTTCCTTATTTTCTTTTTTTTTAGTGTTTGAGTGAAATTCGCAGAAGGCAGCCAGGCTTCGGTCGCTCATCTCAGCCTCCTCCTTCCTCTACGCATCTGTTCACTCTGCCCCACGGGAATACAGCTGGGCTTCGGCCTCCGCAGGACAATACAGAGGAGACGAGAGCGAGGTGGAGAATGAATGATAAAGAAAGAGAGAGAGAGAAAGGGAGGAGGAGGAGGAGGAGGAGAAAAAAAAGAATCATTTCTGCTTTCATAAACCCCACATGTCTTACACACACACTCCCAGAAGTCAGTGGCCTAATGTTGTTGTAATGTAGATGAATACATTCACCACAGGGCCGGACAGATCTGCTGTGCAGATGTTTGCTAAGACAAACCCAGCTCGCTGCTGTTTTTTTAACCAAGAGAGGAAAAAAAAAAACAGGTTTGACCCAGAAAACCAGAAGTAATTGGACAATTATAACCATGCAAAGCAAAATTACAAACGTCCAGTCACATCTGTGCTGCTGTGTAGCAGAGAGGATAGAGGAAGGCATTAACGCTGGCACAGTCATGGGTCCAAAATACCAAAAAAACAAAAAAAAAAAAAAAAGAGAGACAGCTTCAAGACAGAAAAAAAAACAGATGGAGCGCACTTATTCCAGAACAGATATTATTTCTGGATAATTTCAGTATAGAGTCTAAAGGCTGAGTCACATTTAAAAGGAGCAATGCGTAATTCCTGGCTGCATGCTCCAAAAAGATAGGGGGCAGCATTTCCTCCTCCGTCGCTGAACCCACTTACTAATATTACAGCGGTATGAACTCAAAATAAACAGATTCTGCTGTGATTTTATTGCAATAAACAGATGAAAAGTTTGCTACGATAACTACATCATGATGCCAATTTGTCAAAAGTCGGCAAGACGGCAGGCAAACACCTATAGAATGCTAATTTCTGAATAGTGCTCATATCAATAGCTATATGCTAACTTATAGCTCAACATGTCATCTTTTTTTGCAAATGGAAATCAGATTTATTTTAATTATATTATTAGAATGATTGGAGATACACAGGATACAAGAACAAGAGAAAGAGAAAGACAGGCTTCCCTGTCAGATAGAAAGAAAAAAATGCACACACACACACACACACACACAAACCTGAGGTCAGCAGCTGTGCATATTCTGATCGATGTCGGTATCTCAGAGGTTGCAGTTTGTCTGACATCAGCAGGTGTCAGCTGCTTGAAGACGCACTGAAGTGACCCAGAATCAATTTCATCTTTGCGTCCGTGGCAGAAAGCATTTCTTCTTATGCAACGTTTAAAAATGCATCAAGATGTTTGACTCCAAATTTACAACAGAAAACATGAATGAATAAAGTCACTGCAGATAAAGTTCCAGTAACACACACACACACATTTGATAACTGGACACCCTTTAAACAGTGTCAGTGTACCTCATCAGGTCACCTTCAGATGGTACTTTCAATTCAATCAATTTTTATCCTTCCGTCATTATACAAGCCTGAACCAAGACTACAGCTTCACTTCTTTAATTCAAACTGAACAGAAAATGCTTACAGACCAGAGCAGCTGCTGCACTTTTATAGAGTTTATGTCTGAGGTCGGGTTCGTAAAAGTTTCTTGAGGTAAATCTGCCGAGTCCATAACCATTTAAACTTTTACTCTGACCATCTTCCAGTCCTTCTCTGTAACCGTGTTCATGGCTGATCACCATCACAGGTCTGGTTGTTTTCCTGTAGTTTCAGAGACTTTCTTCCATGCTGCTGCACATTTAGATCAGTCTCCGTGCCTCAAGAAAAGATACATCACAGATAATGAGAAAACTGGAGACAGCGAGGATCAATTTCTCCTCCATTACATTTTTTCTTGTTCTGTGGTGAAACAGCCAGAAGTTGGACAGGATGGTTTTATAAGTAGACGTCAGTCAAACAGACAACTGGCATTTTACGTGTTACTGCTCGCTCCAGATACCTGAACATTTGCATAAAGTTGACTTAGACTTTCTCTGGACGTCTCAACCTTCCCACAGCCCTCCACAAAATATCATCATCTACTCTCACATATCCAAATAAGTCAGGGGTTGTGGTTCAGATGTAGACTGTTCACTCTTTTGTCTATAATGTCTAAACAGCTACTGTACTAGCCCCTGCCTCTGCACTGCGGTGCTTGTCAGCGCTAACTCGACTGTAATGCACCTTCTCCTTGTATCAGTAGGGCTACAGAGCCACAGTAGAACCGAAACGGACAAACTAAACAATGGTTCTAGATAGGGACGTGTTGCATTTCGTGGCCACTATATAGTTCCTTCTTCATACTCGGGAGAGAAGGTTGAGTGGAGGGGGCTGCAATCAGCAACTACACCGCTGGATGCCACTAAATCCTATGCACTGGTATTTTGAGGTTAGGAAAGGATTTTGGTTAAACATTAACGTACCCATAACCATGAAAACATTTAATAATGCTGTAGTCATTATGAATGGATATTGTGTAGAAAGATCAAATATTTTGGTAGAAAACACATGAATACTTTGTCAGTGATCATTATAGTGAAAAGTTCAGTTATTTAAAGTCTTCCTCACTTCGTCAGACAACAACAACAACAACCTCTAAGTGAACAACCTACACACTGAAAATGGCAAATGATGCTAACCCTAACCGGGTCACTAATGGATTGAGCCATGTTAATGCCTGGGCTCGCATCCCCACTTGCAAATGTTCCACAAACACACCCATGTCCCCTCGTCCTAACTGTGGTCCATCACTGCTGTGGGGAGGGTACACGGAGCAGCTGAGTTTGATTCACTGGATCTGATGTACCTCCTTGTTGTGCCGTTTTGGATGAGCCTCCAGGAAGAAAACCTGGCCTGCCTGTAGAAAGAAACAAACAAGTAGATGTCATGTTATTAAATGTTTTTTTTTTTCTGATGCTGTAACCAACATTTATACTGAATTGGCCTGAGATCATGTAAACAACGTTCCTTCTGCTCTTGTGTCGTGTTTTATCAACATCTCACCGGATGTCATCCAAAGCAGATTATCTAAACAGCACACTATGATTTTTTTATGTCATGTGACTCATGTAGTGCACGCTGTTTGCTTTACATTTTTATCCAAAGTGCCTGTGAGTACCACTGACCCGTTCCGTGTTTGCACTCACTGGCAGGTTTGCATGCAACCCTGGGGCACAAAGTTAGTGTGCGCAGGCAGCCGCTCTGATTCTGACAAGGTCAGAGTTCATTTCACATTGTTGTGTCATTTGTCATTATTTTCCATCCGCAGAGTGAAATACTTTCAGTTATGTTCCCGAGGCTGACTTTCATATTCTTTCCTTCTGTCAGAAGACATTCAAATGGTAATTCAGTCGTTTTACAGCGCGTGTCATTTCCAATATAAAAGTAGGTATTAGTAGTTAGTGACTGTGTTTGCTGTATTACCCTGCACTATAAAATATATTATTGCACTTTCACAGTAAATTCACAGTAATATATAGTAATTACTTTACAGTAATATAGATGAAAATCACAGTATTGTGTATTGTGTTTCTACAGTAACCAGACACGATATTGCTGTAAAAAAAATACAGTATTTTAATGTAAAATTACAATATGATGATGTAACCACATCACTACTTTAAAACTATATTATTCTCTTCTTAAACTACAGTATAGTGCTGTATTATTACTACAACTCAGTCGCCACTAAATCCCTGAAAATTTACAGGATGTGTATTACATTAAAATACCATAATTTTACACAGAAACTGAATTTTTACTTTTTTTTTTGCAGTCACTTCAGAAAGCTGCTTCAATAAATAATTACCCATCATGCATTGCTAAAGTGTCATTAGAGTAGTTTATTCTGAGAATCTATTGTGAAAACTTGGTGATTATTAAGTGTGTCATCATTGCTAGCTTACAATAGTTACACTACAGTTCAGTGGCATTATTAAATGACACACCATGTGTTGTTATGAGAGTTTCCAGAAGTTCCAACAGAGTCAGGCTAGCTGTTTCCTTCTGTTTCCAGTCTATAAAGCTATATTTAATGGCTGCAGCCTTTAATGTAGCAGACGAATATGAGAGTTGATCTTCTCCTCAAACTCAAAGAAAGAAACAAAATGTGCATCTCTTGTCATTGTTCTAGTAATGTTTTGTCAATATTTTATTTCCTCTTTCATAGCTTGGAATTATAATTCACTTATTATTTATTGGTTTGACCCCATAGCATTTTCTCCAGCCAGCCGTGTGTTGGTGGTTTGACATTGTGAATGTGTAATTCAGTTTGTTCAATTCAACTTGTTGTCATACAAGAGCAGCAATCTGTTTTCTTCCGTCTTGTTTCACTGCACTGAAAAATAAAGGTGAGCCTTCATTAAGACAGAGTGGGATTATCTTACTCCAGAGAAACAAAAGACCAAAATGATTCATTCAGGTGTTTTTATACAGAACATATCCTGCAGTAAGTAGCTATGGAATAATCACAATGACAATTATTAATTAAGTTGTGGCAGATTTATTGTAACCACAGAGGTATACTAGTTATTTTACGTATAAAGAAAATGAAAGTTTTTGAATCAGATTAAGTATTGCACAGGGGTCAAACTAAAAGGCCAAACACACCATCATCACTGTGTTCCAAATGAGCACAGAAACATTTAAAGCTGTAAAGGACACAACACAAACGTCGAATCTGTTTTAATTAACTCCTTATCGAGCTGTGCAATTATGTTTGCGGTATGTAAGCAAGAAAAACAGCCACACAATTACAGAACAACGTCCACATCTGCTCCCCAGACAGCCACCAAACCTCTGGTACATAATCCCAAAATGATTTTTTTTTCTTCTTCCTTCCTTCCTCTTCTCCTTTACTCTACCGCACTTGAGCACCTGGGGGAAATGTAATTGCATCCTCGTCCTGGCAATAATACAAGCAGACTGGCCTTATGCATTATTCATGCTGTCTAACGTGATGCGTTGGATTTTTAAATTAGAGGTCATCCTGTGTTCTGGCTCAGGACGCCATGGGAATTACCTGCTCCACAAGATGCATGTGAGTTTGAATTAATCTCTGTGTATTGCTGTGTGTGTGTAAGTGTACAGTATGCGTCCTGCATAAAGCAGTTTATGTATTCGTGCATGTGTGCCTATCCTTGAGTGAGTGTGCCTTTACTGTACGTGTGTGCCTAAGTATCTCCAAGCTTTGCTGTATTTGTGCAGTGTATGTGTCCGTGCGTGTTTGATATCAGTTATCTCCCTTGTGGGATTAAAGCTAACCTCTCTGTTTGCTACCTGAAACTTGTATGATATTTGCACCTGGAAGCATATGGCTCTATGACCTGACTCCTGTTAGAGTGCCATCAGGTTGCTGTTTCGCTAATCTGACCAATCTGGCCGGGCCAAACCAACAAGGATGAATTACAATGACAAAGAAGATTTGTTTTTAATTAATTATGCGGTATAAATAATGGGCAAAAATAGTCAGACTTGACTCAGTTGTCAGGCTTTGACAAAGCTAACAGTTTTTTAGCAATTGTGAGAAGTCTATCTGTTGAAGAAGACGATTTGTTGTGATTGAAAGCTCTGTGAAAAAAGAAAAGTTAGTAAGTGGACCTTGAGGTGAGGAGATTTTTGGCCATGCTAGTGGCTCAATTCATCATACTCACACAGGGTGCGGTCGAATAGTCAATTTTGCTTCGGAACCTTCCTTACTGTTAAGGAAAGGAGCTTCAATGCTTCCTTTATTATCTCCTTTAGCCTAAGATACACCAGAGCATCCTTTACGACAGGAAAGGAGGTAATGTCGTCACAATTCCTTGCGGCAGCGACAAAAATTCAATGCACCGTTTGTTCATTCACAACCAGACATAAAAAAAACATCAGTGTATTTAAACAGTTTGATGCACACTGCAGTCTGTAGTGTGTCCACATTTATATTTCCTGCATGAATCAACACGGTCAGAGCACACAGGGAGTATCTAGGAGGTATCTCAGATGAGCGTTTTGTAGTCCATCTTCTGAACTTTGTAGTTTTACCACAGATCACATCAACAACATTCACCCTCGCTTCATGACGTAGTCTAGTGTAAGAGCAGTCATCTTCTCCTAACTCGTTATGAATTCTCCATCACGTCTTTCCTTGACCTTGTGACGTTTTCCATCGAGCTCAAGGAAAAGTGGTTAGGAAAGGACTTAGGAGGTCATTTTTTTTATTTTTTATTCAACTGTACCCACTTGTGGCCAGTTTATTCTGGCATCACACTCAGGGTGGGAAACTCAAATGACGTTACATGGTTAAGAAAAGAAGAGTCACTTCCTGTATCAGTGTCACAGGGGTTTAACCACTGACGTTACCCTGAGACCAACAAATGCTCTTTGACTATCACAGGAGAAGTCAACGTGAGCAGATTATGAGTGATTCTTTTGCCTCAGATACACAAAGGTCCTTGTTGGTTTGTCCCAGGTCATATTGGTCAGATTAGCGACCTGATGGTGCTCTAAGAGGAGTGAGGTCATAGATGCCAGAACATACAGTACATATTCCGCTGTATACACTTGTACATGCTTACATACACAAGCGTGCATGCACATTTCAAGGTAAAACAGCATACTTTATAACCCATTAGCTAGCGTTAGACAACAGCTAACATTTGCATTCAACCACATCCTGTTTGATAGTGTTACACGATACAATAGGAATCACTCACTGTTCACCAAAGTGCTTGGAACACACTATTGTGTTGAACATTACTCAGAAATATGTGCTCCAGTGAGCAGAATGTCACATAACATCACTGATTGATGTTAGCATTTAGCTCACAGCATCACCTCACAGAGCAACACACATGCTGTACACACATTTATTTGAAGCACTGCACTTCACACGCATTAATTCACACACTTTGACACCGGCACACTGTTACATACAAACATAAACACACACAAAATATGACATGCTTGTAATATCTCCGCATGAATTCACATGCACAAACCTCTTAGCAGTGCACTGGAGCTATACGTCTTTCTGTCAGTACTGCAGAGTGAAACCACAACACTGAACATGTAGCGCTGCAGGACGCAGACATAAAACACCTGTACATCCATCCAACATCCGCTCTGGTGTTTCAGCTCACTTGACAGGGCAGTGAGTTTTCCTGTGGGGTCCCAGATTTGAATCCTGCTTCAATAAATTATTCAAACAGTTCAAGTTTGACTCTTGAACCAAGCAACTGCACATAGTATACAGACTATACAGTGTGCTGTTTGACAGAAACTGAAGCAGTTTCCCACCAAGACTTCAAAAATATCTAAAGCCCTACTAGTGGTGAACGACTTTGACAGGAACCAAATTGTGATGGCTAGACGATTGAGTCAAAGCATCTTCAAAACTGCAGCCCTGGTGGGGAGTTTCTGGCCTGCAGGGGTCAGTACCGATCAAAAGTGGTCCAAGGATGGAAAAGGCAATTCATCTTTTACATCACATGGATGACCAGGAGGTAGCACAAGGCACCAGGATGCACTAGGGGAAGAAGGCAAGCCGGCGGAAACAGTGTGACGCTTTGGGCAATGTTCTGTTGGGAAACCTTGGGTCCTGCCATACATGGCGATGTTACTTACCTGACACCTACCTAAGCATTGCTGCAGATCATGGAAACGGTATTTCCTGATGGCTGTGCCCTCTTTCAGCAGGATAATGCGCCCTGCCACAAAGCAAAAACGGTTCAGGAATGGTTTGAGGAACACAACAACTAGTTCAAGATGTTGACCTGGCCTTCAAATTCTCCAAAGTCTCAATCCAATCGAGCATTTGTTGGATTTGCTGGACAAATAAGTCCAATGCATGGAGGCCCCACCTCGCAACTTGCAGGACTTAAGGATCTGCTGCTAAGGTCACATCTTCAGAGGTCTGCTGGCTGTTTTGGCAGCAAAAGTAGGAACCTACACAACATAGCACAGATACTCGTACTCACTAGTTATCAGTCTTTTTCTTTTCAAAATAATTGCCATAATTTAGCTTCCATGAGTCGAATTAAATGATGGCATTTTGCAGATTTATTCTGATATGCTACATTATCCTGACAGCCCTGCAATTAAAACACTTTCCAAATGAGAAAAAAAGATGCATTTGAAAATGATTTGTAGGAGATTGGGTTGATATCACCATTGCATTACTATTTTTTTCTGCAGTGGATGAAGCTAGAGAGCATTCAGAGTTCTGATTGTTGGTGATTAGGATATCCAAATTACATTACAAACAATTAACTCATCTGCCCTTGTTTGTATCCACACTCATACAGTATATGGATTGTGTCTCTGTGATGTTGCACTATTCTCATCTCCTTCCCCTCCCTCCGTCCTGACAGAACAGCCAGTGTGTGAAGTGCGATGTCAGGCCCTCCTGCTGCTCGTCGATCATGATTTTCCTGGTAGAGCTCTCAATAACTCAGCAGGCCCTCATGCACCATGAGAGAGCAATTAGGTCGACTGACAACTGCATTTCTCTCCTCAGCAATAAAGTGGCGCGACCCGTTGGTATTAATCTCAATGGAGATTCTGACTGATGTAATGAACGGATGGTTTCCCGCTGAGCTCGGCACTGCTGTACAGTCGCCTGTCTTCCTTTAACCTAAAATGAGGAAGAGGAGTTTTTTTGTTGTTGTTTAGGACTGAAAAATTTCAAAAGTGGGTCAGTGGAGCTTAAAGGTTGGTGTAGACAAAAGTAAAGGTCACATATTCTTCTCCATATGTTCTAGACATGAACATGGAAGAAGGAAAATGTCTGCTATGTATCATGTATGATATTTACCTCCAGTTGAATGTGCTTTAACCCTTTGACTCCCTTTATTTACAGGCTAATGTCGCAGTCACTCCATGTCTTAACACCGTCCAGCGTCCATAGGAACTTTGACAACACCCCATGATTGGTGTCCATTGACCATGTATAAAGATGGACGACATGGCAGTTCCCCAAAAGTGATGCTAAAACATCTTCATCAAGTGATGATTGACAGCTGAGCCCTGTTTGTGATTGAGTTTACCTTGTGTATAGGTGGGATCTTCACATCACTTCAACCTCGATTACCACTGCGCAGACTCCAAATGTCACCGGCAAAAGATGGCAGCACCCGTATCCGCGGGTACAGTGGGAGGAAGCGGAGATGTGTCGGCCATCTTTATATATGTCAGTGTTTGCGTCCAGTGCTAACCTTCAGAGGTTTACATCACACAATAAATATCTGTGTAGAAACAGAGGAGAGTGTCCGCGGTCTATTAGCTGGCAGCACTGTCTGTCTGCTGTGTAACAATGATGGTTACAGCACTGATGTTGATGTTGAGAAGAAGAGGAGCAATTATTATTCTACATATTTGTGATGCAGGTCGTCTTACGGTACAACAGGACCACATTGTTCCGTCCTCCAGAGAGCCAGGCATTGTTTTTTTTGTGTCTCCTCCACAGGACGTTTTGTTTCTGACCATCCACGCTGCTGTGGCTGCGGCTGCAAGGACGTTCTCAGCATTTCAATGATATAGACTCAGTGGGCAGATGGGACCTTGTAGGAACTTTTATGGTTTTAGAAAATACACACGCCAACAACAAAGGAGATGTTAGTATTTGTTGACTTTTGGTGTTGCTGAATGCCATATTTGGTGCATTCAAAGTGTGGTAAGTTTTGTTTGTGCGGTGTTCTTCTGTCTAACAGCCTTTCATAACCACAGATCAATCTTTACATTAACTAATGATGACCTGACAGAAAGGAACACAGAGAACGTTAGCGTAACTGCAAACAAGATTAATTTAGTACAAAGGCTGAGAGGCAGAGGTGATTAGCAACAGCAACAGCTAACAGGTGAAGCTCATTAGCAGTTAGAAGCTTCATGACCTGCAACTCAGCAGCTGAAAGTCATGCATGCTGATTACACTGTACAGTCACAGCTAAACGCTGCCACACCACAGACATGTTCACAGAAAAGAAACTTAGCTTAGCATCACAACTACTGCCAGTATGATAACAGAACAACACAATGGAAACAAAGATCTGTCTATACCAATAAAGTCTTTTCTGCCAGCTTTATGATGATCAACAGAAGTCCAGTCAGAGTGCTCAGAAAATTCCAGGTACAAAACAAACACTGAACACTGAATAATTGATGATGAATGATGTGTCACTAAAGGCTAGCTGTAGCTAAATATGGAAATTTGTAGACACATAATAACATAACTGTTTCTGAATTAGTTAGAATAAAATTAATTAGAATAAAAAAATAAAATAAACAAGAAACGCAAAGCGGACTATCTTTGTCTGCATAGGAACTCTGGTTGAGGATTATGGGTAGTGTAAAGCTTTCAACGATCTAAAACCTACAAATAAAACTTCTCAGGACTGAAGGAGACATAACAATAGTGGCCACAACATTAATCTAATTGTTGAATTACCAGGGACGCTTTCCTGCGTTTGTGTAAGAAATGTTGGCGATACCGTTAAAAGAAAACCTTACATACATACCGAAAATACTTCCAGGCGGTCCTCTGTTCTCCAATCAGACTGATGCTCACAGCATTGCAGCGGGGTTGATATTGGAGTCAACAGACTGCTGGAACACCTCTGATTATCTATTCCTGCCATGGATGGGTTTACATTGAAGTGAAAGAGAAGTTGAAGTCTCAAAGGGTCCTTGGGCATTGCATGACAAAGCGTCGGTATTCGATGAGCTGGGAAGTAGAACAGGTTGGAGAGAAACATGCAGATGAATGTTTTTGGTGGAATTATCAGTTTTGCGTTGCCTGCAGTGGCTTCACCACTGTTTGCTGCACATATTCTCTAACAGAAAAGTAATACTGAAGAACTTTTAATCTTACCTTTCATATGTATCTATCTCTATTTAACTTAAGCCTTTCAAATCTGATACATCATCATTATTGCAAAAAAATCTGCTAACTTAATCAGAAGTGCCCCAAAATGCAATCACACTGCATAAAGAACCAACGTGCAAGATGTTGACTCAGTATTTTATAATGAAGTTCTTTTCGCTCACTTACTCTCACACAGTGTCTGACAGTACCCGATCGTTTGATTCCTTTTTTGTAAAAAATATGAAAAAGGAAGCTTTAGTGATCAGAAGACTTAAACATCACATGAACCGTCCGGAACAATTTAGCTGAAAAGATTTCAGCCACAAAACTGCTCAGACGGTAAAATCACATCCTGAAAACAAAATTCCTTTTTAGTTCTTCACTTTTGATCCTGATAACGTGAATTTTATCTGATGTGGTTCAAATTTAATTATCAAAATGATAAAGTATTTTCTCCTGTGTCTTCTTTTGTGATCTTGTAAAGCACTTTGTGCAGCTCCGTTGTTTATTCTGGATGTTAAGCAGCCGAATGCCGAATTGGCTCACTGCTCCATTTCAATCGCCACCCTCTCCAGAGGACCGTCCAGGTCGGTCCGTGAGGATCAGGTAGTAGAAAGCAAGTAGCTGCAGGTTATTCTGTCTGTCTGACATTTCAACCAACCGTGGAGAGAAGCAGCCGGCCGTCTCAAGGACAGCAGGGCTGACGCACATGAGAGAGGAAGACAATCAGGGGCCGAGGGACAGAAAGATAAAGACAGGGGAGGGACAAGTTTGGTGATGGAGATGTAGAGAGAGAGGTAGACTGAGAGCAAAGAGAAAGAGAGAGAGAGAGAGCACAGGAATACAATTCATCAGTCTGGCTAAATTAAGCAGATTGCTCAATGTGGTCCCCTGTGTGAATATGAAGAAATGTGCCTCTTAATGTGATTGCCAGTGGCGGCCACACCATAACTCAAGGTTGAGGTTGGATGATGTGAGCGTGTGTGGGTGGGGGTGGTGGTGGTGGTAGTGTGGGGGATTATACGAGGACATTTACAATGTGATGATGCCAAGCGAGCATCAAGGAGAGCGGAAGCTCAGGCCAGTCAGCAGCTTCACCTTGTCGAATGCAGAGCTGGACAGCGAGCCAAGCTAACTGCTAAGAGCATTGGAAGTAGAGTGCGGCTTGAGCCAGATGCTGTAAATGTGAGCTGAAGCACTGAGTTAGTGTTAGCCTGTCGCGCAGTTGATGTTACCATCGTTACAGCTTGCCCGTTCAGCCTTATTACACATGCGGGCAGTGCATAATCATATTGCATTGTTTTAAATACTGTAACAACAAAGACGAGCACTGAACAGGAAGTACCCTTGGCTGTTTGCAAAGTTGTCGACTTATCTATTTGTCTCTCATATGTAATTATTTCTTTAGGTGTACATGGTGCCACTTATTTGCATCACAAGTTCTTATTTAATTTCTTGAGCCTTCCTGGGTTGAAGTGCTGAATAAATATCAGCAGAGGAAGCCAGATAAACCTGGACAGTAAGCAGAGTGTTGGGGAGGGATGTGATCCATTGGGGACATCCTGCAGGTACACTGGCCATGATGCAAGTCTGCACCTTTTGACTGAAAGTCTGTGGTATCCCTGTGATGTGTGTAGCCTCTGGTGCTGCATGCACACTCTGTACCTGCAGGCTTCTCACTGTAGCCACCACAGTCTGTTCAGAACACGAGCGATAATAATATGAGGGTGTAATGTGCCAAACGCTGCAATCTGCCAGACAATATGTTCACAAAATAATGTTTTCCATCAACAAGAATGTTCCTGCAAATAATGTAAGTGTTGTATCCTCTGCAGTCCTCAGTTTATTCAAACGTGCACTAATGAGGTGTCTCATAACATGTTCGGGCAATCCCTGTCAAAGTCACAAAATATTACACGATCAATTTGTTCTTAAGCGTTTGTCTCTTGGACAGTCTAGTTCCTGAATTGTGTTGCAGTTTGTCTTTAATAGCACCCCATTGTCACTGATTAAAGAGATGTGATGTTAATATAGTGCCGTGACAACTAAAGGTGTGGGGTAGAGTGCTGTTTGAGCCTGTAATATGGACCTGAGCCCAGCTGGAATCATTGTTAATGTTAACATAATATTTCATTCCAACATTTAACATATATCACTAACATTTATATTTTAGGCCTTAACCTGAAGTCCAAGCCAGCTTTTAGTAGTCTAACCTTACTTAAATTAAATTGAATGCTAAGAATATATCCAACAGAAAAACTTTGTCAGAGTTTTGTAGCAACGTTTTGCTTCTAATATGTGAAAATATAATATATAACACATAAAATATCACTGCCAACTTCACAATAAAGAACTTTTAATACAATTTCCTGGTACAATCACATTCCCTTGACCTGCTCCACCGCACAGAACATGGACGTATGCGTGACATCGAGTTTCTGAAGAGACGTTGTGAAGCTCAGTGTGGTGGCTCTGATCGTCTTCAGTCTTGGCAGTCCTGCCTCGGCTCTGAAAATAGCAGTTCAAGGGGGGAAAAAAGAGCCTTACTGTGAGGAATTGAAACCAAAATCTTAATTTTCATATTTGATCACTGAAATGATTTCTGCTCCAAACAGCTGCTGAAAATATCTGGACAAAAATGTCACATCATCTGTTCACCCAATTATCTGCAGGAAGGAAAACAAACCCTGCACCAAAGCAACCAAATGAACATTAATGGCTGGTTATTAAAGTCTTAATTTCAGGGCGGTTCTCTCTTCTGAACAATTATTAGATAAACTGAAGTGATTGTGAATGAGGCATTTACAAAAAAAAAAAAAGAAAACTGGGATGAGCCTCTGCCTCGTTAGTGTATAAAAGAAAACTGAAAGTGAATCGACACAAAAGCAGCTCCGGCTGTCAGCGACCGTGAGGAGAGGGTCAGGAAAAAAAACAAGAACAGAAGAAACACAGCTCCAACGTTTAATGAGAATCGGGTTGGGTCGTGACTGGCTCACGTTGGACGAAGAAAATGCTGTTTTGTCAAAATACGGGCAATTTAGGACCACAAGCATCCTCCAAAGGACGGGAACACACAGACACTCACGTTCAGCAAATGAGCAGGCAACAGTGTCTTTCACTCTGTCCTTCCTCAGTCTATTCTTAGCAGTGGATTTTTTCTGTCTTTTTGTGTATTTAAACCACATGCTCGGCCAATGTGACCTTGCTAATCGGTTCAGTACAAGTTCTACAAATAAGACTAATTGTCAGACTCTGTCGTCATCAAATCATTTTAGATGAAGGCAAGCAGTCCTTGTACATAAATGACCAAACAGATCATTGGGATTGGGATCATCATCAGAGCATCATTAACCCCATCAGTCATCTTGCTGGCTCAGAGAGCCAAATGTTGACTGTTGGTAGGTGACGACTCATAAACCAACCGTTCAGCTGGACCTAAAGGCAGCGAGATGCTGCACGTTACTAATGACATTAGCAATTCTCTGTTCTATTAAGAGTCACACTGATCCAGGTCAAAACAGGACACTGAAACTGAAGCAGCTAAATGGAATTCAGCCATTACACCTGTGCTTTTCCTACCGTGACATCCGCAAACTGCAACTTCAGCACACGTATAATCAGCCAAAGTGATTGGGAACGTGTGTGTGTGTGTGTGTGTGTGTGTGGCGGGGTTCTATTTCTAACCTCCTCAAGGTTTCCAAAAAAATAAAAAAAATCCAGGCTTAGTCGGAAAAATTGATGTTTCTGATTTATTGTCCCACCTCACCAGGAGCAAATAGTGCCAATATTTACAAAAACAAAAAACTAAAGTGAATGAAACAAAATACTAAAGTTCATAAATACAAGTTCATAAAGAAAGAAAGAAAGAAAAGTTCTTTAATAACTGACACAACTTACACTCCTCTGTAAACACTCCCAGCAGGGCCCAGGCAGCCCCTCCCACTAGGTCTAAGGTTTTCTCATTATAACACGTGACCTTAACAAACATTATATAAAAATGATGTGTGTTTGGTCCCCATTGCTCTTCCATGGAAACAGCGTAGTACTCTCACAAATTGACGTTATTAAGAAAAACATTTTATTAAGAGTCACATGATTGATAAAAGCGCGTGCCTATTTTAATGACGATGATGATGACGCCCTGTTTCTCCGCCGGAAGCGGACAGGTACTTTGTGGCGGGCACATTTCCACGCACCCGGTAAGTTTTCATGATCTGACACACACACACACACACACACACACACACACATGCACACCTGAACTGAACTACAGCTGCCACGTGTGCACCCTCGGCCGCGCCATTGTACAGTGAGGAGAAGAGGGATGTGTGTGTTGTCATGACTATTTACCACGGCACAGGGCAGAGAGGGTGGCGCGTGACTGCGTGTGTGTGTGTGTGTGTGTGTGCCAAACTTCAACCTTTTGTCTTCCTGATTTCTCAAAGTACATTTTGAATTTATGGATATAATGAGAGATTTGAATGATGTGAAGAGTTTGTGATAGAAATACTGTAAAGTGGCACCAACCAAATATATCAGAGTTTTAATTTTTACTTCCATTTTAAGTTTTAAATCAGTTTAGGTTCATTTAGCTTGTTTAAAATGTAAAATGTTATAATATTGTCAGAGGCAAGATTTAAGAAGCTCACTGTAACAGGTAATTTAATGCAAACCCACCACTTCAGTCATGTAGACGTCAATGAAAATGTTTTTCAGACCTACTTCAGTTTTATTATTATTTTTTTTTAGTTAATGGACAGATACAGCACTGAAGAATGGCACTTTTGCTAGATGTATAATAATGGGATATTCCTGCTCATAAATCAAATAATGGCATCACTGTGGCAGTTTTATTTCTGAATAGCGTTTTATTAAAAGTCACAAAATTCTATGATGACGAGCGATGAGAGGTGCTGTACTGTATATGCTGTAGAGAGAGAGAGAGAGAGAAAGAGAGAGAGAGACCTGTGTCCTGTTGAGCCGTCTTCATGTTGTAGTTCTGTCTTCTTGCCATGTCGGATCCATTTCAGATAACTTCCACTCTTCCTGGCGCTGCCTCCTATAGCAGCCATCGATTAACTGCTCTGATATGAAAAATGCTCAAGTTCAGGCCTTTCCTCAAGTCTTCCTCTGAAGACGGTGAGAGTGGACATGATGACCTTTAGTAATAGATAAATGTTAGTAAGACACTGCTTTCATTAGGAAACCGGAGCTATTGATCCGTCCTGCAGGCCTGCTGCTGAACATCGTCTTTACTCGGAGCGTGCGCTCGCCTTCCAGCAGCAGACTGAACATTTAAACTGATGAACGGCTGTTCTTGTAGATGGTAGGCAGCTAACAGAAACACACATAGTGGACTTAAACATGTGGGTAAATACACACAGAACACATATATAGTACAGTTGTGTTGTACAGTTGGTGATTTGTGCTGCTGCTGTCAGAGTCTTCAATCACTGCAGTTCTCAGTGGACCAGAGCAGCTCCTGGACTGTGAGTCAATCACATCAACTGTCAACTGTCTTTGCATCAAGAGACTTCACATTTTTCTTTTCCTGCTGTGAACTCACCTGCAAAGAGACCCAGAAGGTAATCAGCCTGCGTCCAAACTGTATTCAGTGTATTTGGGTCGGATACATTCTGTTTTATCGCTGCAGGTCTCAGTCAGTCCAACCATGTGATGTGTTATAATCACCACACCACAGGAGGAAGATGTTGAGTGTTAGCCAGCAAGCGTACTGCGATGAATGTTTATGTATTGATTCTGCTAAACCCCAGATTATGTTCAATGTCAATCATTTTAGAAACTGTGGTTTGATCAGGGAGAGACTGTGGCTATGACTGACTAACTGACTAAGACTTTAGGTTAAGGTTAGGGAATAAATGGGACTGAAGTCATTTGATGTCTCAAGCACGTCCAATGCCATGTTTTTCTGGGCAAGTCAAGTCAAGCTGCAGGTTGAGTCGAGTCTTGTTATTTCTCCCCAAGATACTGTAGTTTTACCTTTTTATACTGCAGTATCCATTCTAATATAAATAGAAACGGCAAGGTACCAGTACCTGTCTACTATTGGCCAATTTATCTAATCTGTTCAATAAATGTAATCAGACAAATAACTTAATAAAAGCTTATTATCTGGACCATCGGGTAGCATCACAACGACCTTGACTGACTGTGTTGTCATGAGAATGCCATTCCCACTGTGCACTAGTATAACAGGTACCATTACAGAGACACTTGTAATGTGCTGGTTAATGTTAATTTAAAAAAGATGACTGGTCTGTGATGGGATGCAAACGCTGGCTTTCCCATATGACGGTTTGTTTATTCTGTTGGTCTGCTTTGCATGGCTGCATATACTGAACAGTGGTGGATGTTGTCATTGTGTTGTTGCGTCAGTGATTTGTTTCTTCTATACTCTGATTTTGTGGCTTTCTTCTTCTTTCGTAGCGCTTGGCTTTTGTTCTGCTGGAGGTGAGAGGGGTGGAGGTTAGTCGTTCCGTTTCTGCATTTCTTCAAGTCGTACTTGTTGCATCCCCAGTTGGTTTGGTTTGTTATTTCAGCCATTGCCCTTCTTAAAGTCCAAACACTTTTTCCTGTGTTTTCTTGACCCATCCATCCACCCTAACCTCCACCATATGCAGACTTTCTTGTTATTTATACCACTGCTAAGCTGCAGTATTTAAGGACTGAACTGGCTGAAATAAACCCTTAAATTGGGAAATATCAGCATTCTGTCTCTGTGGCTGTTTGGGGCTTGGGGAAGATGAGTCTTGTTCATGTTGTGTCTCGGCCCGTGCTAGACGGGGCGTAACAGTTGCCACTTCAGCGTCTTGTTGTCTGTTTATATTTCTTAACCTGTCACTTCATTGGTTTTCGAATATCTTGCCAGAGGACTGCAGTTGAAAATTAGCCACCTGGCACATTTACAGAAATGTTAATTAATGTACGTTGTCCTAAATTAAATGAAACCCTAAAATCTTTAGCAATCTTTCCTTAACTTTAACATTAAAGTTGTACTTAACTTAACATAGCCAAAGCTTACGCATAGAGGTGTCAGATCATAAAACAGTCACATGAATCTTTCAGTTTCAGGAGAGCTGCTCTGCAAGAACAAAACGCCTCTACAGAGATCAATAAAGTATCACATTAAGAACAATCACAGGCAGATGGCATCCTGCATCTTCAATCTGAGCAACACAACCAACAGATCAATGGAATCCATTTACAGAAATACAGCCAGCGTGTTGATGAAGAAAAGTTGGTAAAAAGATAGTCAGCAGCACATTTTCACACATTGCAGTTGTTATGGGTCAACATAAATGAATCCTGATTACATCCAGTGATGTACAACTTTTGTTTGAAAGACGACATGAATAAGAAAATACAATGCTTTACAAATCATTGCCACTAGAGAAGGGACACTCAACTTGCTACTTTTGCAAAATGACGGGAGGTCAGGGGCTAGTCAATGAACAAACATTAATAATATGTATCAGATAAAATGAATAATCATTAGGATTGTTGATTTGGCAGCATCACTGGAACAAGCAAACACACGGCTGGCTGTAACAGTAAAAACAGCTTTGGTCGTGTCCTTTGTGCTGGAGATGCTTCCAGAGTCATTTAAATAAAAGTCCAGACAAAAAAAAACTTGAACGTTGAGGTCAGCATTATTTAAATAAATCCAAGCCATTGTTTGAATAGTGGGAGATCACCATGGGCGAACCATTTCACATATCTGAAGTCAGAAAGAAAGTTGTGCAAAAAACTGCTGCAGCTCATATTGCCGCTACCACTAGAAGTTGCTAATAGGGGGGCTTTGCAGCCCCGGCAACCCTCCACTTCCCACAGCAATGTCAGCACTGTGCAGGTCTGATTTACATGAACTTTTGTCATAAGTCAAGTGTCATTTGAAATCGAGAATTCCTCTCGCAGGCCTGTTCATTGGAGGATGGAGGCATTGAAAGTTAAGAAAGCAAAGCAAATGATGTCTAGTGGTTAATTTGTTGTGTGCTTAATGTCTTGGGACAACACCGTGTGCACCGGCTACCGACTGTTCTAACTGCATGTGGTCATTCCGTGCGTTCATCCATCATTCCCAGATTGTGCAATAAACGTGTGCTGTACTGGACAGCTACCATCATCAGCCGTTTAACACAACACAGATTGCTGATGGAGTAATATGGAAACAGCATTACTGAACATCTACTAGTTGGTATAAACAGTGAGAATCGGTGACAGACATGGGCCTCAAGTTGAGGATCACTGCTCTGGAGCAATACTAAGCTAATCGTTTGATTTTTTAGATGCAACAATGGCCAAAACAACAAAAGTTTGACAAGTTCTATTAAACTAAATTTACCCTGCAGTCAAAAACTGTTGGTCTGAAAATGTTTGCACTGAACAAAGTGTCAGTGAATGAACTGTCATCTGTTTGCAGCAGTGCATTCAAAGAATTTTCATTTACAAATGTGTCAAACTCTTTTTACTGGGAGCGTTCAGACAGCCCGAGGCCTCAGATACAAAATGACATTTGTTTAAGGAGGAAAGTGTGTTTGACTTTGTCTGCTGTGAATTTCTCCATCGGGGACTTGAACCAGGACCTTCCAGTCGCACAGCTGTTGGTCTGAGCTGCTCCACTCTGTCCCAGCCTCCACCATGTGCACCACCTTATGCAGTGATGGGTCATCTTTGTGGCTCGACCCACTCCAAACGAAGACCGAAGCCAATTACTGCCTGCTGCGACTATAAATAACCACCACAGCACTTAACTCCGCATTTACATAAAGAGCTATAATGGCCATGTAATGGTTTAAATATTCATCATGCTTCCTTTGCATCCCACTGAATTATAAAAAGAAAATTGTCCTGTTGGAAAGTTTTTCTGTTTCTGTGGTGGTGACCAACCAAGAAAACGATAAAATAAAATATCTTCTTCCTCAGCTCGCGTCTTTTCCAGATTTTAAAATAAAATATTAAATAAAACCTTAATGAAGTTTTAGTTATGTACAAAAACTGGGCCGCGCAGCATGGGTGAAATTAATTTTATTATATTTTTTTATTTTGGTTGACATACATCACGATCAAAAATGTATGCCAAGTCACATGTATGTTAATAAAACTGGCTTCTACTGTTATGTATAACAGTACCAGACTTTAATAATTTGAACAGTTTAAACAGTCAATCAATATACATAATAACTTAAGAAAAGCATAACATCGTAACAACATTTTGCTGGAATTATCATCCAACACTGAATTTAAAAAGCAGCCAAAATGAGTCAAAACTCCCTTTAAAACTACAGATAACTTTAATTTTGCAGTTTGTTTGTTTGTTCAGTGCAGTATGTATGAATTTGAAATGTATGGAAAACAAACATTAAACTCAGACACTCAGTAAAACACCCTGTATGAACCGTCCTTGTTAGTATTTAATCTCTATGTATCCATTCATCTTTGTTCCCATTAATGTTTCTTGGAGAGGTTTTTCCTTGTCGTATAGAGTCTATGGATTGAGCATGTCGTATGCCGTTCAGATAACAAAACCCCTGAAGGAAAATTTGATTTGTGATATCAGGTTATAAATAAAATCGACTCGACTCACGTGAAGTATTTACATTATTAATCCACAGGCCTGAGGTAGAAATGTTAGGATCAGCTTTCTCTTTACACTAATGAAGACATCGTATCCATATTCAGTTTCTGTGTGTGTGTGTGTGTGTGTGTGTGTGTGTGTGTTCTTCAGTACCACTCAGCCTTGTGATTCCTTCAGTGCCCGCAGGCGTTACAATCAGAGTCACGTTCCAGCGGACACTTCGGACAAAACGGTCCTCAGGAGGAGGAGTGAGTGTGAGAAATAGAAGGTTCTACAGTAACATTAGGAAATGATGGCACTGTAAAGTACAACATACATAAATTATAAACCATCAATGTGCAAATGATGTAAAACAGATGATGATGATAACATGGAGATTCATACCGCACAGACAACAAAATATCACTTCTTCAAAACAAAGCAAAATCTCCCGAACACCAAATCTGTCATTATGAGCGGAGTTCATCCTCTGGGGAGCAGGAATGTGATCAGACTCACTGAAGACTTTCTAAAACCAGTCTAAAATTCAGTCTCAAGACCAAGATCTAGGTTTTTCAACTCATACCAGAGGGGTAAAAAAAAAAAAAAAAACAGCATCAGGATTCATCCGCTCAGGACCATCCAGTCCAGATCGATCCACATCAATGGTTGTTTGGTGGCAGCCTGGCCAGCAGCCACTGAGATAAGTTGATCTGGATCAGCGCTTCAGATGAACTAATTGAACAAAAAAACCCAAAAAAAAACAGATATTCTTAGAGGAATATGCACAGTATGTGATGTATATTACAAAGTATTATAGATTACACTGAAATCAAACATAGAAAACAGATATTGGACATAATGGACAGACATAAGATCAATAAAACATTGGCTTTGATGACCTTAAAATTAAATGACTTCAGGGTTGTTATTGAGTACTGAAACACACACACACTCTCTCTCTCTCTCTCTCTCTCTCTCTCTCTATATATATATATATATATATATATATATATATATATATATATATATATATATATATACACACCACACTGTACTTTTAACATATATATACCCTGACAGACAGACAATAAGCCACTATGTGACTATATACCATCATGACTTATCATACTGGAAATTTACTGAGGAAAAACTAATTATTAATTGAAGTAGGTCGAGTACAGACACAATAAAACAAAAACTGAAATATGACATCATGAAATTTCTTAAACTTTTACTAAGATTTCCAATTGAAATGATTTGAATGTGATTATTTGGATTTCTCTATGAATAAACAAAGTTTTTGGGTTACATGTTATCTGGCTACTTTGCCTGCAGATGGTTTATATGAGTATTTGTAATATTTCAACAGAAAAAAAAAAATAGAAATATTCTTTCTGTAATTGGACTGTGCAAATAAAGTGTAACCAACTTCTGTTTTTCTGCTTTTCACTGATACATTTTCTCAACAGATAATTTATTGTCCCTCCAAGGAAATCTGCTGCCACAGTCAGCAGCCTCACATGAATACACAGATACATAAATAGATCATAAAAACAACACAACATAAAAACAGACATCCATACAACATTTTCTACCCACATCCCACCTGTTTTAAAAATGCAGCTCTTTATGGCACTGAAACTTTTACTTATCTATCTTATTTTTTTATCTTGTTTTATTTGCTTTATTGATAACATTTCTCTTTATTGTGTTTTCAGATTTATTGTTTGACGTGTGAAGCTCTGTGAATTTCCTCCTCCTGAGTTTCACTTTGCGCTCTGAGCCCCGCAGACACATTAAATCTCTCTTTAAGAATGTGATCCGTCTGTAAGATCCGTCTAAACTCTTCAATAACTTCTTATTACAGTGTTTCTTTTTCTTTTTCCTCACGGGGGATCTGAGTGAGGGCCAGCGCTCATGTCCTGCTACTGACACCTCCACCGGCCAATCGGTGACGTGCTTCAGGACCGGGCTGGCCAATGGCAGCGTCCTGTGGGCGTGTCTGTCCACTGCGAGGTGCGTTTTGTGGAGTTTGCTAAATGACTGCAGCAAGAAAATACAGTGTCGGAGCGCACCGAGGCTGCCTGCTGTCTGCACTGTACCTCCGCGTGTGTGTCTGTGTGTGCGTGTGTGTGCGTCGGGCAGGAGCCACTGTCACTGCCGCTCTCCTTGCCATGGAAGAGGGTCCACATCAGTCCGATACGCAGCTGTCTACGTTATTCTAACACTCTCACTTCTCCTCTGGGGATTGAATTCTGTTTTTTTTTTCCTCTGTCTAACGGAAACGGTGCCCGGATGGGAGCGGATGCGGAGCGCAGCAGCGGCCGCCGGTGCGTCTCCAACTTGACCACCACCAGACAATGGGAGTAGCTGAGCCGTGCTGCTTCAGCGCCAAGTACTACTACTACTACTACTCGCCCCTGGGAGAGAAGTACGAGAGGAAGAGGGAGAAACAGCAACAGCAGCAGCAGCAGCAGCAGGAGGAGGTAAAGAAGAAGGAGAGAGAGAAGAAGAAAAGGAGGCAGACTTGTTCTACCTGCAGACCTCCTTCTCTGAGCAGCATCAGCAGCAGCAGCAGCAGCAGCGCCGGGACTCCCGCAACAGCCGATACGCACGGATCCAGAGCGCCGCTCCGGCTGCCTCTGGGATGCATGTGAGAGAAAACGTGCAGATCTGAGAACGAAAAGAGCATTCCTCTGCGTGGGTCCTGTTCCGTGAGTGGAATTTAGGGGATATATAACGCACATGCACAGTTTGCCAGACCTCTGGAGAGAGTGAGACAGCGCAATCCCCCCAAAACAGCCCCGTGACTCTGAAGGAATATGTCTTATTTTCCCTTTAACCGCTGTGGATCTCAGACTGGACTGAAGAATAATTGGGTGTAATTGTGTGTCAATTAACAGCAGCCCGTGAGCGGCTAACCTTCCTCTGGAGACCCCCCCTCACCCCCCTTCTACCCCCTCTCACCCCCCTTTCTATCTATCTACCTCTCTTTCTCTCTCTCTCTCCTCCTCCTCTTCTCCCCCCCTTCGTGCCAAAACCTGGACGCGCTTCCTCCCCGCAAGCCCCGCCGGTGTCTGTGCGTGCCTCTATCCGTGGTCCTGAACACAAATCTCGGGGTTGGATTTTGGTGGATTTTTTTTTTTTTTTTTTCTTGTCTTGTTTCCTCCACGGGTGGTGGCGGCGGCGCTGGGAGGCGTGAGAGCAGGACACAAGCATGATGATGATTTCACGGCCGGTGAGGTCATGAGCATCCCGCGGCTCAACACCGGCGACTCCGGGATCTGAAACACGCACAAAAAAACAACAACAACAACAAAAAAAAACATTTTCGACTCACCTTGGAGGTCATAAACCATCCCCATAAACCCCCCTCCTCCCCTCCTCTCCTCCTTTTCCTCCTCCTTTTCCACCACTGAAAGGATTTTTCTGTTTTTTTTTTTCTGGAGGGGAATTCATCCTCTCAAGAGTGTGACCCCCTCCTCCTTCTCTCCTCCCCTCCCCCCCTTTTTCAGCAACACCTTCACCCCCTCTCCTCCTCCTCCTCCTCCCCCCCTCTCACACTTCCTACCAAACAAAAATGAGACTGGCAAAAATGTGCCGACTAAACGCGCTGGGGATCTATTTGTGGGAAACGGTAGTGTTTATCAGGTAAGCAGAGGCATGAAATGGACTTCACGAGTGAAAAAAATAATCATGTGTGCGTAATTTGGCTTTGATAACGTTTGAATTTGCATTTTTATTGCTTTTGCTGGCATTTGGGACGTGCATGAAAAAAATCAGAGGAAGTCTCGAAAAAAGAATGAATCCAGGTGAAAGTTGCCTTTGGCTTGTGTGTGTGTGTGTGTGTGTGTGTGTGTGTGTGTTCATGCTTATGTGCACGCCAGCCTGCACGTTATACTAGTGAGTGGAATTAAGTCGCATTGAATCCAGGCAGGATTAGATTGTATGTGTTGTGGGGGAGCTGACAGCGACCACTAGTGGGCGCTATGCGTTTATGAGGAGCTTTCCTCAGACTGTCAACAGGCATGAGGAGGAGAGAGAAACTCTCAGGACACCACATGTGATGCTCTTATGATTTATGGCTCTGGAAGCTGTTGATAGCCGTAAGAAGTGGACACACGCTGATGGTTACGCCTGTGTTGGTCATGTTGGGTGTTTTTGTGTTCTTGAACGTCGATTTTTCGTCCAAACACTGAAAACGTGAAAAATTCCTCAGCGTCTGGTTCACTTTTCTTTCCTGCATCTCATGTGTTTCATTTCTCAAGAAGACAATCAGTTGTTTTAAGGTTTCTTCTTTCATTACAAGCAATCCATTAATTGATTAACAATTCATTCTGCTGCTGCTGCTGCTGCACTGGTTGTACATCAAGCTGTCTCCCCCAAGAAACACCAACGAGAAAGAAAACAGATCAGTTAGACGTCTTTACTTTCACAAGTTTTTTTTTTGTGTGTCCAGATGCGTCACATTCAAGGTAGTTCTTTCTTTTGCCAGCAGCTACAGCACATTTTTCCTTTTTCGTCCCCTCCCTGGTGTACCCACGTAGATTTTGAGGTCATTCCTCCCCGCTGGAAGCAACATTTTACTCACCCCCACTTCCTGCCTCCGAAGTTGCCTATTCATCATGGCCCTCTCTTACATGCTCTTGTGTCTAGCAGCCACAATCCTTGTGTTAATGTCAGACAGAGGCGTGTTGTGACTCTGCTGCCCTGAAACGTGAAGTCGCAGCCGTTGTTTTGTTGGTGACAAACGAGGAGGACGCGGCTGTTGTGACCATCAGTTGGTTCTTTTGAATGAACTCGTGTTGATGGTGAAACCCTTGTAAACATTGTTGATTGTGTCACTAGAAGGGGCTGATGGGTACTTTTTTGATGGGAACAGACTTATCAATGACAGTGAAACATGACTTAATCAAAGGACAGACGCATCTCTGCGTCATCAGAGGACTGAGTGGTAGATAGATGAGATGGACAGTTGAGGAGAAGTTTTGATTCAGGAGGTATTTGGCTTCAGGCCACTGCGGGGACGTCTAATGCATCTCCGACAAGGTGAAAGCATTTAATAAAGAGTGAGAAAGCGTCAGGGGTCACTGCCCTTTGCAGGTTTTAAATGGCTCTCCTGGGATCGTGAATGAAAGCAGCAGGGTTTGTTGAGTTCAGGCAACAAGTGAATGATTCACTTTATAAAGTCGAAATCTTCATGCTAACTTCTGTTTGTGCACGATGATTAAGACGGGCTGATGGAAGAAGTGTTGTAAAAACACAATTTAAAGGTACTCAAACACAGAAAAGTCCTGCATGCTGAATATCAGACATAGATGTAAGTATTACAGGTAACTAATTATTACTGTAAGAAGCCATTTAATGGTTCATTTTAACTACTGATTTTACACATTAAAGGCAGGTTACGCGTCACAGGAAGCACTATGCAGCCTGATGTTTAAATTGATCCTGATGGGTCAATCAGGATTTTCTTAACTCTTTGACTTTTTGACAGAAATTCTGTGTTAAAACTTAAAGCAGAGTTTGAATGATGCACATGTTTGGCAAGCAGGTGGGATTTTAATGAAAGGTGTTACTGAGGTGCATTATGGGAACTGTAGGATTCAGTTTTTAGAGCTTGGCACTGTGAAAGTCACTATCTTGGGGCGTCTGCTGCACCAATTTTGATCAGTTGAGTCGTCAAACTTTATGAAAGTTCAATAATAAATGAATGACTTTTAGTAGAGTGACGCTTTAATGTACTTTAATGATAAATTGAGTTATAGACCATACACCAGTGTTGTAGTCAAGACCAACTAAACGGAGTCATGACCAAAACCAGACAGTATGTAGCATATTTGGGTAGCTAATATTCATGAAAACTCTTTGAGTGAAGGTTGCTACATTGAGTCACCTCATTAAGCGTCGCCTTGTGGTTTAGGAACCAAATTTTATTCCAGAAGATTTAGCTGATATCTCCTCCCAGACAGTCCTCTTTGTCTGAGACCGAAACGAGCCTTTAAAAAGTTGTCTTGAGATTTGAGATTTCGAGTTCTACAACACCTCCCTTATGCTAATGAGTAAATACAGAAGAAGATAAACCTAAAATCAGGAAAAGTACCATAAACGTTCTGTTGAAGAAACCATTGTTTTAGACAAATCCTCCAGATTTGCTTATTTTCCACACTGCAAACAAACTGTGACTGAGCCTGTTTACGTACCTACTGTTTCTCTCAATTTACACTGAGTGCATATTCTATTCAAATATGTCACAATCTAATTTTTTGGTAATGCGTTCGGGGCGCTGCCTTTGCACGTTTCACTTTATTGCATCACGTGTGGAATATTATTTCCCTGCTTCGCCTCGGAGGTATTTCATTATGTGAACTATCAAAGGCGTTTTTCTACCTGCTGCAGCGACTCCCTCATTTCCATTGAATGAGGCAGCCGTTTACAGTTGGGATAGGGTGGTGGCGTTGGAGAGGCGGGGGTGGTGGTGGGCGGCTGTCGGGAGTTTTTGCATTCAGCACACACTGTTTAGTTAATGAACCAGAGTCGGGATATTGCCGTCTCAGCTCCTCAGGCCTGGACTCTGCAGCTCCCTGCTTAATTGATATCTCTTTCCCCTCCGTTCCGACCCAGACCCCCCACACCTCATTCCACATTCAGCCTTATTACTAAACATTGATTAGCCTGTCAATGGCCGGGGCCAGACCTGATGAATACACATTTAATGCTCGCACATATCGCTCCCCTCTCTCTCCCTCTCTGTGTCTATCGTCCCTGTTACTGTTCATCACCAAAGTAGCAGGAGAGGAGAGCCGAGAATTGAGATTAGACCTGCAGGAAACTCACCTCAACAAAAACCTTTAATCTTGTATTCAGGTTCAAATCTGCGAATTCTGTCAAGACAAGTAAAAGAAAGTGCCAAGAACGGTCGCCAGCACATCTCAACTTCTATTTATGAACTTTTCTGAACAAAACGAAGAACCATATTTCAAAGTGAAACTGAGTCTTGACCTCTTTGGTCAACTAAGAAACTATTTTATTCTGCTGTCACATCACTAGACGAGTCGATGGGGAACAGAGCACCCCAGACTCCAAATGTAATGTAGAGAAACATCCATTATGTTGGATGTGGATTTGTCATTTAGTGTCAAAGAGTTGGAATCTCATGAAACAGAAATCTTCAGCCCAAAGTAGTGACGTTATTCCCTTCCTCTCATCCAAAAAAAATGTCTGTTTTGGTGGATTTCTTTTAGAAATGAGCTGTAAACATCTAAAAGACAGAAGAAAACACATTTGTGCACCGATGTGACACTTGATTATACAAAGTTGTTTTGGAGAAAAGTAAATTTACTCTCTAGTTTAGCTGTTTTCATTTATTAGATTTTGTAAATTTGTGATATTTTTCTAAGATTAATGACAATTGTTTATTTATTCAGTGCAGTGTGAAGGTGAAGTAAAGAGTCTGAAGAGATACATTCACTGTCTGTCTTTAGCTTTTAGTTGGAAATGGAAAAAAAAAATTAATGAATCAATCAGTAATCAGGATGCAGATTCATCTGATGTGTTAAATTACTGCTAATTCAAAGCAACCATTTCCTGCTGCTCCCTGAAGGGTTTTAATGTGAACAAATTTGTCACTGTTGTAGATTTTAGCAAAGTAATCTTTCCTCGGAAAAGGTTGATCCATTAGCATGTGGGCTATTTTTTTGCTACAATGCTTTTCCTTTGATAGATGTGGAACTACACCCCAGAGGACACAGCAGCAGACAGTGGTGGTGGTGAGCTCAGACCCTCCAGTATAGTTGACTTATGGTTTCTGTACATGAACCATAATACTGCTTCACAGTCTATCTGAGCTGCAGCAGAGGAACAGACTTGAAGTGCACAAGGTGAACATGACATGTTCCTCAGGCCTCCAGCACGGCGCCCACTTTCATCGACCGCCGAGGCTCGGGAATGATTAATCAAAGCGGTCAGCGTTGCGTTTAGAGAATGCCAACGCACAAACCGCGACCATCAGGGAATACCAATCAGTCAGTCGGAATGATTGACAGGCCTTTGAACGGCCATTGGCATCTCTGTATTGCTTTCCTAGCAGGCGGGCAGGAGGTTGTTGGAACAGCAGAATTTTTGCGGTCAGTACAGAAAGGTTTTCATCTGCAGCGTGATGTTCGTGTGTGTGTGGATATTTCTAGACTTCGTTCACGTGCGCAAACAACTTTGTGTGTGTTATTTGTACCGAACACGTGTTCGAGTTTCAGGAAAAGAGGTTTTATGCTAAAACTGGAGCACATGTACAGTTTGCCACAAATTCCTCTCGAGGGAAATCTGTATTCACTGATTTAGATACAATTACGGACTGAATTTATTATGCCACAGTGCAGAAAAAGAGAAGTACAGGCTTTTCTGTTTACGCCTTGTTTATTAAGAAAAAAAAGCCGGCATCGGAGGTGATTTGCGGCGCTGCTCTGTGTGTTTTTACAGCTTTATTTGCAGCAGTTCCACTGCGACAAATAAAACATCTCCAGCTTCTCCGGAGACACAAACAAACATTATTTTCCTTTTTCTTGATCAGGCGCTTCGCTCATTTCACATCCGCCTCCGTGTGATAACACAGATTGATCGCCTCTCTCATTTCCGGGTGCTTGCACAGATCGTTACTATGCACACAGGCGTGCAACAGCCCCTCAGTATGCAAACTATTCATCTTCACCCCAATGCAACGTGCAGAGGGTGACCTTTTCCTCTATAGATTTCTATATTCAATAAAAGTCTCGATTCTCTCAAGTGGAAACGGCGTGCAGTCCATATAAACACGTAATCTAAACATTTTCACCTCTGGGGCTGAAAAATGGACGCTGCTTTCACAGATCTTTACGCGTAACACCATCAAGTAGCTGTTCAGGGAGAAAATGTATGCAGAATCTATAAGGATAATGTAATCTATAATTTCTATTAACGGGGTGAATATTCAGGTTTTCTTGCAGCCATTTACCTGTCTGCTGCTGCTGCTGCTGGAAGGTAACCTTGAGCTGGCCTTGAAAAACACAGCTGCATGTGGGCATCTCTACACACACCGCCATTCAGGAGACACACTCCCACACACACACACACACACACACACACCTTTCGTCACATCACAGGGTAAATTAAATCCGACTCGACCAGTTCATGAAATAAATTGATGTTGAAATTTGGCGTTTTAGAGAAGGTCATTCGTCTGCTTTGTTAAATTATTTTAAGTAAAGAAGCCGCGGATGTCAGACGCTGTTGAGTCTTGATATTAAATAAAAGTCCACATTCTGAAGTGGCAGCATTGAAACTGGGACAGAACTGACTGAGAACAGAGCGACTTAGAAAAGCCTGAATGTCTCGGCAGTGTGTTCATTAAATAAAAGGTTAGCCTCCACGTAGACGGTCAGAAAAAAAAACGAGCTGTAACAGAATGACTTAATGGAACGTCATGTTACCTTAAGTGATATTTCACTTTGGTGTGACATTTTCTAGTTGGGGGCATTCATTAGCTGTATCAGTGTTGTGACTCGGTGTTGCCTGTCATCAGGATTTAGAGGCACGTCGTCGCAGGTTTCCTACAACCAGATCGTGAGTTTGACCTCACACTTGAAAGGGGAGTCTCTGTTCGGGGTTGTTTTTGTGAAGTGCAAGGTCGAACCTGAAGCTCAAAATAAGGAAAAAAGAGATTTCCGTCTGTGGTGCCATTTTCACCGGGGAATACAGGAGCTCTGTCACTGCTGTTATATCAGAGTTATTGTGGATACCAAAGCTGCACACTCGAGACTTGAGACTCGACTCAGCCTTAACTGAGATATATTTTCTTCTTTTTTGTGATCAAAATAAGAAAACACATGATAGATATAAACATAAAAAGTAGTAGAGTTCATGCTTTTTAGCTTCTCTGTCATATAAAACCAGAATGATTGCACATAGATGTCAGGTGTAATCCAGGATTTTCAGACAGTTTCCTTGGCAGACCAGAGAAAACTGTATTAACTTAAGACTAATGAGTTTGGTCAATAAGGAGAATACATATGACTGTTGTGACACTTGACCACCAAAAGCTTGACTTGAAACTTGAAAGCAAAAATATTCCAGTTTGAATTTTCAAACATGTAAAGTCAAGTTAAGGTGACTGCACGGTTTTGTATCAGGCGTCTGCGCTGAGATGACTCAGCGATGTAAGAAACACTATTAACTTTTAATACAACTCATTCAGAGACCTGAAAGATTTATATTCAACTCGCTAATGAAGAGTTGTTGCGTTGACAAGAAGGGAGGCTTGGCCCCACAGAAAAAACAAAAGTCAATAGTCGTGACTTTGAGTAAGACACTACAGGTAAATATACAATTCTCTGAAAGAAATGCTTTCCTGGTGGTTCAATATAAAAGGCGGCTTTCAGACTCTGGGAGGAGTTTGTTTCACCCATTTTTTTTTGTAACTTTCTAAAACCTACAAACTGATCTCCACGTACTTACTCAAAGTTTGCAGCAAACTTTGTCACATTTATTAAAGCTTTCTTCACTGCAGAAAACGCATCAGATGATTCTAAATAATTATTTTAGAGATATGGTTGAAATCAACATCCTGACATAATAATACAAACAATATCTGCATAATAACTCAGTATGTTTATATCACCATGATATGCTTTGATTGACATTTCCCAGCCCTGAAAATATTTTACTACAGTCAGCAGGCCGGATGGACCAGAATGCAACGCGGCTCAAGACATGCAGCATGTCGAGTGACGGCGTGTACTTTAATACTGCGAGTTGATAAATGGCATTCTGGGAAACTCACAAAATAATGTAATGTAGGAGCAAACTGAAAATATATAGTTAATATACAGTTAAAGAAAAATAACTGGAAGCTAAAATATCAGCAGAAAACTGGAAACAGATATCACAATCAAAATACTGGAGGGAATTTGTTTGGAAAGTGGTATAATACCTCACATATATTTTATATATAAATATATTTCATGATGCCCTATGAGTAAAAATGGGACTTGCTGGGGAAGATATGGACAAGTAAGAGTTCGAGAGAGCCTTTAAATCTATTTTTGACCCTAAAGAACGTCTGAAACGAGAAAATATTCTGTTTATTAATTAACAAGGAAAGATCAAATTGGCTGACATGCATATCTGTAACATGACAGATGTTTTTTGAACTTTTGTTTTGTTTGTTTTGTATTTTTACTTTTGAGTTGGTTGTGTTGGGTTGTGTCTTCTCTTGTGGCTATTTTCTGCTTTGCCAAGTGCTTGCTCATGGTGGGAATTGTTTGGTCTCTCTAGATATTATTATGTACAGATTAGACCTGCTCAGTATGGAAAGCTTGATGAGATAACTTCTGTTATGATTTGGCGCTATATAAATAAATTGAATTAAATATAAAAATGATAAAATCCAATGACATAAACATCTAAAAACCTGCATGGAAGATGATGCAGGAAACAGCAATGAAGTAGAACAAATAACAAGTTGTAGCCACTGTGTTAAAGTTCAACAGTAACTTCTAATGTCTGATTAGATAATAACTTTCAGAGTTTATTAAGAATCACAGATTGATGATAACAGGATTATAAACAGATCTGAGGGTTTTACTTTGTGAACAAAAAATCTTGAGTTGATTTAAATTGTTTCTATTAGTTCAGACATCAGTAATCCTCCTCTGATCCTCTGACGTCTTCTTGTCTTGCTGTACTAAACGATGATAGTCAAGGCTCAGAGTTCAGAGATCAGGGTCGGCCGCAGAGCATGCACCTCTGAAGCTGTCCGGGATTTATCGTGTTGCTCAAGGACACTACAGAAAGACGGAGAGTTCAGCAGCACGGCGCTGCCAGCTGCCCCTCTCAGAAATCATCACCGTGTCAGTAAGCATACACTCCCGGTTCAGCCAAATTAAAGCGACTGTGTTATTTATGAAGCTGCCCTCAAGCTGTTTCATTTGTTCTGCAGCTACCTGGCAGATATTTATCACTCACATCACCCATCATAACAAATCATAACATATATATTTTTTGCCGTGATCAATTTCCCCAAGTCCTCTAATGAAAAACAATCGACTGTTCTGGTGGAGTTCGCTACCATCTCTACAATAATTAACTTCTGGGCAGGTTCATTTCCAAAACTTGATGTATGATAATACATTATTGATTAGCAGACAGAGACAGATTTGCACCATAAATAACAGACTATATTATCAATGCCCTCTCAGCACTGTAACTCAGCTACAGTGAAGGTGAGTTCCTTGAAATGTTTGGAGCCACAGTGCATTTCTGTGTAATTAAAGTGGAGCTGCTTCAGAGGATGGATAAGTAGTTTTGTTGTTGTTGAACAGAAGCTGTTTAGGAAGAGGAAAAGTTTTCAAGGTGTTCTAATTCATCCATTCATTCAACTTCATTCAAAAAAATCATTGAGGCCACGCACTCAATAACGCAACATTGAGAATAAATACACACGAAAAAATAATTAACAAGAAAACAAGCAGACAACAACAGGTAATTCAAAAGGCGGAGATTTTGTAATCATGGTTTGATTAATTAACTTACAGGTACCAGTTTTAATGAGTTTGTGCAGCACAAAAACTGAAAGCAGTTTTCCCAAATTTAGTCTTTGCATGTTGGACTTTGAGCATGTGTCCGTCATTTTAATAAGGAGGTGATATATGATAACAAGTTCCCATTAAGGACTTTATAAATAAATAAAAAAATGATGTCCGTCGTTGTCTTACTGTTAGAGATTTCCAAACTTTTTCGTGCAAGATGCAACGAAGAGTAATAACTGGCTCTGCAGCTTAATGATCATTGTTGTTTCTCAGTATCAAGATTTCAGTTTTCACCTGCTCCCTGACAGTTTCAAACTCATTCAGATACAAAAGATCAAACCTGTTTCAGCACTGAAATATTTCTTTCGAGTTTCGTGTCGTCATTATTCATCCACAGTCTAGGATGAATAATTAAGTTAAGATAAAAAGACTGATCTCATCTGTTCCACCTTTAGCATGGCCGTGTGCATGAGTTCAGACATTTATATTTGTTTTTCTGCGGCTAAACTTTTATTGATTTAGGTGCACAGATTACATTGAAAAATGAAGGAACGTAAATATTGTGTTGAGGTAAGGTAACCACATATGCATTATAAATGTACACACACTTATATTCACAGTGATGTTGAATTAAATATAAATATAAATATAAATAATTAAATATATATATATATATATAATATGAATTTTGAGAATGATACAAAAAATACCCAGGAGAACCACAATAATAATTTTCTAACCTTCATTTGAACCTACTTTAATCCTAATTATAACTTAAACCACTCTTTACCCCCTCAACCCCTTCCAAGCATTTTATATAGTTATAATTTCTCCTCTCTTTTTGAATTTATTTCCCCTTTAATAATCGATTCAGGAGATCCAGAAAAGCTAAAAAAAAAAACACGTTCATATTCACATTGGCATTTATACATTTATGCCGGTATCTTCTCGATTGATAATCCTCATGACAACCTGTGAAATATTATTGTTTAAGATGCAAAATGTTTTCAAATTTAAAATAAACAAACATACCTGTAACCTATAAAGAAGAACTGAAATATAATGTCAAATAAAAAACAAGAATTCAGAATTACAATAATGACTGCAATAAAGAGAATATGGGGGAAATATATTATTTCCAGGCACTTTATGTCTTTACTTGTTTGCAGATGTTATCAAATGTTTTAATTTGATTAAAATATGGAAAACTAAATATGAAACATGCTGAGAAATCATCTCCGTGCGAGCTGCTGCCCGCTGGGACTGAAACTCTGCACATTTCTGCTGTTTGGAAATTTAAATATAGACTTCAAGTTCCATTTCTAACTTTCCTTCAAAGCTTTTTTTAATTTTAGAAACTTTAATATCACATAAAACTTATTATTACAGTTGGTGACTCCAGAGAGCCTCAGCAACACCGTGACTACGTTTTTAACACAGCAGATCGCCATTGGGATTCAAGCCCCATCCTCACAGTGTACAGCAGCTCATATATGTGCATGAAGTGATTTATTAACCTAATTTAGAAGGTTATTATTCAGCCTGCATTGTCCTGCTTACGTACTTGAGTATCTTCATTTATGCACCTTTTTTATCAAAGTTTCAGTGACGTTGCACAAAGTTCACGGCTTGCCTCAGAGATTCAGCTAAATGCTGAGACTGTTTCAACAGTACAAAACAGAAGAAAGATAGTTTAACCTTTAGAGATGACAGCAGGACTCAGTGATTTAAGTTACTGGAAGGTCTCAGGTTCAGTCCCTGCTACAGGAAGAACTAATACTGCGTCCATCAACAGCCCTGTGCTCTGTGCAAGTGACACATGTCCGCCCCTTTTTCACTGTGAATAGAACTTGGATAAATGTTCAAAGTGTACAACAGTCCAGAGAAACACTGGATTATGAACCTCGGGGTTACTGTGGCTCAACTGGTTTGTGGTAACATGTTCGGGAATATGTACAACTCAAGTATCAGCTGACATGGTCTGTCTTGAAAAGAACAGTTCAAGATTTTAGGTGTAATGAATTGAATTTAGACGCAAACGTGGCTAACTGTTTCCCCCTGCTTCCTGTCATGATGCTAATCTAGGCTAATCACCGCCTGACTTCAGCTCTGTATTCAATGCACAGACCTGAGAGTGGTATCAAGTTTCTACTGAACGATTTCTATAAGGTGGATCGAGTTCTACATGTTCTAGTGTTTTCATAGAAAGCTGGACACAGTGAGAAGAAATAAGAGTTAATACTGCTCCAGTGCAGCCTGGAACATTTTAATTAAATTCCTTCATTGATTTTCATGATAAATATCAGGAATAAGTCACCGTGTGATTCATGTGAGCCGACTCTATGTGTACATTTTTCCAGCACATTCTGGGTGAGGAATCAGATTACGAACAGAAAAAAAAACAACTGAGTTTGCAGCATGTTGGAAATGTTGGCAGCGCACAGCCTGCAGGAGCAGAAATACAGGCCAACACGAACCTCTGCAGCAACCGCAAACATTAAAGCCCAAGTGAGTGTTTACCTGATAATCTGCTCTGCAAATAGTTCAGTAAAATGGCTTGTGAATGGACCAAAATGCCTTTAAAAAAACAACAGCCCCAGGGAGTTTGACTTTTTGCCCTGCGAATGTGAAAATGTGACTTTTTTTTTTTCTGGTGTTGCTGGAGCAGTGGAGTGTGTGACGCAGCTCAGCCATCCGAGTATCAGGCCTTCATTTGTAGTGATGAGCGAGTGTTTGCCGGGCCGAGCCAGGCAGCCTATCTGTTAGTGCCAGGGAAGCGAGCAGTCCTTTGCTTTTCTGAGTGTTACTAAATGCCAGGATGAGATCAATTAGGGATTCAGGTCTTCAGAGGCTTTAGGAACATAATGAGGAACACTTAGGGCTAATGATTGGAGCCTTGCATTAGCCCACACCTCGCTCTCGGCCTTGCTTTCCCTCCTCTTCCTCGCTGTGTGCATATTAGACACTGGCACACTCAGCTGTTTTTTCTTCTTCTCTGCTGCCTCAGCATTGGACACGGGTCTCCAAAGTAGCCACGGCCAGCATTGATTTGAAATAATTAAAGCAAATCTGAACTTTGATCATAGAAACCCAGAGAACAGGAAGCTCAGGGGGAAGATTATCAACAAAAGCAGATGGAAAGGCCTTGGATGGCTTTCGACTATGTCGGCGTTTGTGTGCTGTTTACGTCGGTCGATGGTGAAACACTTCAATCCACAGTGGCCCCATTCCAGTCCATTAAAGTGTGTGTGTCTACTTACTGAATAGCGGTGAAAGTACTCTGAATACCACCTGAGTTGAAAAGCACTTTTGAGACTTTTAAGGGTAACTAAGGTGTTTTTCAACCTGGGTCCTATTGCTCCATGTTTTTTTGTGATAAGTGACTAATGGAAATAGCAGTTTTTGAAATTGGTCCAGCATTGAGTGAGAGTGCTGCAGCCGGTGACTGCGAAAACTGGCTGAAACTGAATCCTTCTAGACAATTGTGCGCTGTCAAAGTGCCACTGACGGGCTCGAGAAGTGTATGACAACATTATGCAATGTTCTCTAAAGAGACAGACGTTTTTGTGAAAGAGTAAGATCATTTTTATGTAATGTCGGTGCGTTCAAAGCCACAACGGTAATTTTACCTCATAGCGTTGTAGCATTTCTTTCAAACTTGACAGAAAGTCAACCTTCTTGGCTTTTCTTCCACAAAGCGGTCTTAACAGGGCAGAGCACACTCAGTTGTATTTGCTTCCTCTGTTTAAGCTTTGTGTGTATAAAGAAAAATGATTCTGGCTTCTAAAATCACAACGTGGCCACCGAATGTTTTGTTGGACCTGCAGCCCAAAACCTAAAGATACTCAAATGACAATGATATAAAACAAGAAAAGGCAGGAAATGATTACATTGTTCATGGAAATGTTGATTTTTGTGTGATATTCTAAAATTGAGGATATCAATGCCTTTGCTGTTCTGATGTTGGCTATTTCCTCCTAATGATATTGACATTCACCTTTTCAGATGTTTGGATTATTCCCACATGAAATTGCTCACGTGCAAACTGAAGTCTAAAACTTAGTGATACTTCTATTTTCTGGGAAATGTCTAATTGTCAGGCGTTGACTTTATGTTCCACCATATGTTGTGTGTATGTCATTAGACACACCTGTGCTTTCCCTGCAGGGACAAGTCAAAGTGTCCGCCATAAAAGAAAAAAAAAAGGTGTATAGGTTCACTCCAGCTACTGTTCCTTTGTTGGTGGTAGCTGCCGGGGTGTTGAAGCTGTCACAGTCTATCTGAACCTCCACGAGCCACAGACTCAGCATTATGAAGATTTTATTGGAAAAGACATCTCCTGGGTAGCCACAGCTGGAGAGATTGTCCCTTTAGGTGAGAAATCAAGTGAAGTACCAAACAGAGGACGGTGCGGAAGTCTGTTTTCACCGTCTGTGCTTTATTATGCTCGATGCAGTCCTGTAGTTGTTTGCGATCGGTGTCTTTTGGACTTAAAACATCCGCAGATATTATTACTAGCTGCAGGAGTTCTGTTTCTTTCTCCTGTATGAGAACTGATCTACAGTCAGTCAGAGTGGGAGGTACAATATTCTGTTAACTGGTTTATTCATGGAAACTGAGCCAGCCACATTTATAATGTGCACTGTTTGCAATAATATTAAAGCAGGTGGGCTTTTAAAAAGTACCAATCTGATCTATAAGCCAAGCATTCATGCAAATGGATCGGACACCTGGCAGACGTTTAGCTCTGTAACCCTCATGAATATGTATTTTGTGGAGTAGCAGAGAAACCAGAGGTGGTTATTACTGAAATACATCTATCCTGGTAAAAGGTGTCAAGCTGACTCACACATACATGATCACAACTCACTCCCAGCTCGACAAATATCGCTGCCAGGTGACGTAGCAGAAAGTGTGAGAAAGTTCGCTTATGGAGGAGGTGGGGTCAAACAAACTCCGGTTTTGACCGCTGTTCATGTCCTGTGTCAAACTAAAAGTACATGTTGACTTCTCTTAAGTTAGGTTGGCTGCATTAGTGCACCTATGTATCATATTTAAGTTACAGATGTATTTACAGATGTACAGTAGGTTTACTTATAGACATGAGGTAGATATTTGGTATATACAGTTTGCACAGTATGAGTGTAAGTGATGATATTTACATAAATAATTTATAATATACATTTCTTGTACAGTCAATGTTACTGACATTTTGTGTCCGGTCTTAGCTGTTCATCACAGTGAGGGGAAAAAACTGTTCTTATGTCTGCTTGTTTTGGCGTACAGAGTTCTGTAGTTTAAACAGTTTGTGACCAGGGTGTGATGTGTCTGCAGAGATGTTAGCTGCCTGCTTCCTGACTCTGAACAGGTTAAAGGCTAAAGGGTCACCTATGGCGTCATATTCTGACAAAGCGGTGGTACTTGACGTGAGAACATGTAGCTGGTTAGTACAGCGAAGTACACCTCCATGAGCAGCACAAATGGTGGGAAAATGTATTTTTCTTTTGGTTTATTTAGATTCAAACTGTTGGATTACAACCGGACCAGGGTTTATAACCAAAAGTCACATGACTTCCAACCACTCCACACTTAAAATTCTCACCCCATGTTTTTTCCTGTCCTGTGCACACACAGTATCACAGTGTCTTGATAGTTCTGGTCTGACCACACTGTCAGTATCTTAGAGTCCCACTAAAGGGGGGGGTTACACAAACTGAGACGAATCAGGGAACAAAAGCCCCGCTGGATTCAGACCGCTTTAACCGCAGTTCCCTCGGTAGAAGACTGACACTTGTGTGGGTCTTGTGAGCTCTGCAGCCGAGGGTTTCAGCTGGACAGAGTCCAGATGTAAGCTGATACGCTGCTCATTCCCTCCCCTGTGGATCGTCCATTGATTTCATTTAACCTTTGTTTATTCAGGGATTGTAGATACTGTGTGGAGCTGCCCAGTGCAACCGAAGTCCCTCGTTCGAGACAAAGGAAGCAACATTCGTGATTAGGTTTACCAGCCTCCACTTTTTTGTTTTTGTTATGTAGTTCTAATTAGTTAATTTGAAGAAAGCTTAAAAAATCTAATATAATGAAGCTGTAATGTGTCGGCTGACTGCACTGTACTTGATGGGAAGTGTGAAGGCAAGGTCAGGGGTCAAAAATAGGGTTCAAGAGCAAGTCCCCGGGGTCCTCTAACAGTTAAAGGCTACAAATAGAAGTCCACCCCCCTCTTTCTGAATTTCACAGTGTCAGTGTAATTCAGCTCGAAGTGTTGTCCCATGCTACACGTCCGGGGCAAATTATCTTTGTGTCGAGGACACACTGGTGTAATCCCAGTCTGTGACTAATCTGATTGCACCGTCATCAGCCCAGCAGTGTGTTTGTTCAATGCTAATTTGAGAGCCAATTCACACGGGTCTTGTGCTTTTATTGTGTCATCTCCACGGAGAGAGCGCTGTGCCCAAACAAGAGACGTTTGTTTTGTATTTTTTTGATCCTATCACACTCCCACTTGTCGTCGTTGTAAAGAGGATTAAGCTCAGATTCGTCACGTCGCGGCGGGAATTATTGGTGCCGAGATAATCTCTGATCCGCCTAATTTGCTGTCACAGAGAAAAGAATTGGATGAAGTGTGATGGGCCTCAAAAAAAACCCTGATGTCTTCGCATTGATCGGCCTTGACTCCGAGCGTGTGAGCTCTGCAGTTTTGGGAGACGCCATCAGAGGTCCATTATCTGATTATCGACGCTTTAGAGATGCTCGCGTTCCTCCAGGTCGTCCACGCCAATTCTCCAGTTGACACCTGAGTTTGTCAGGCTCTGATAAGCTATTGACAACCGTCGTCATCATCAATTGACTTCACTTCACTCGCTCTCATCAGTCACCCGTGTGACCTCGGGAGCGCGTCAACAAGAGAGCAGTTAAACAGACAATTATCGTAACGGGGTAATCACTTATGGAAATGTGCTTGATTTGATTTCAGTGGTCACGGTTATTATTTTCACAGTTAACACAATCATTTTTAATAAATGTAATTTAGTTACAATTGTAGTTCAGAGCTGCTTTAAGTGTGATGGTGTGTCCCTAAAACTGAGATGTCTCATCCCCATAACAAACTGACTGACTGAGAAAGTGTTTGATTGAAACAGCTCCTGAGGTTTGAGGTTGTATTTCTGCCCGGTCACACTGTCGACAAAATTTACAACTAAAACCATAAAATACGCACGAGAAGTACAGTTTTTTTTAGCACATTCAGCACATTTTCCACTGATGAAAAAGACTTCAACACAAGAATTTTGATTTTGAGTCCGTGAAAAGTCAATTCTGAGATTTCTTTAAAACCTCTAATTCCACATTTCAGTAATATATTGTTCAAACAGTTTCTCACCAGTTTTCAGTCCAGGATTTTGTGGGCGGTCCTTAAAGGGTGGCTCGATGACACGCTGAGGCCACCCTGAGCAGAGAGAGATGAATTCATCTCGCTCAGAGTGTTTCAAAGTTAATCATGTCATTTTCTGAACTCATCTGACTCGTTTCAGTCGCTTCAAAATGGCCACTTGACCGCTCCCATGAGTGGGCGTGGCTTCAGCACATTCAGAGGACATTCATTTTTACCTGATTTTGACACCTAATTTCATAAACTTGTTGATGTTTTTGATCATTCAAATTTCAGACAAAACAAAGAAGAACAGATTTAGACTTTGTCCCAAAAACTAGAGTTTAGTCTTTGTAATCTTAGTTCAGACCGTGACACATGTGAGAGCCAAAAAAACCCAAAACAAAAACAAAAATGAATATTAGGTTTTTATTTTAGAGGAGTGACGACATAAAGTGCAGTGTTGGCCAGCAGAAATGTGACCTTCTGTCACCACGACAAGGACGACTGGAGGGAAGTGTGCTGACACACGAGAGTCTCCACAAAATGTACCGTTGACTCTGCATTCATAAAAAAAATGGCTAAATGCTTTGAACAGATAACTGCTGCAACAGTTACATGTAATGAATACTGACAGAACTTCATGTATTTTATGTTTAAATTTCATGTTATTCATTATTGTGGATATTTATTAACCTTTTTGATATCAGTTGTGATAGAAATTATAATAACTAACTATTTTGTCATTAAACTTCATATAATCAAATCAAATTATCTCAAATTTGAGGACACAAGTGTGAATAAGATTTCAGAAAGAGAAAGAGAAGGAGGCAGTGATGATGAGCAGAAAGACAGGAAATGATTACAGGAATAGAGTTATCTCTCTTTGGTCATTTTGTTTATATTTTCTGTCCTGTGATTCTTCTTGCACCTCTGATATGTGCGACCTGTAACTGTTGTGACAGTGACAGTGCTGATGGTGTCTATGCTGACACTTCAATTTTAAAACTTTAAAATGTCCTAAATCTTTTATTTTTAGACCTCGGTGGAGCGCCATCTCCAAACTGTTTCTCAAATGTGACATGTCAGACACCTCTGGCTTGACTGTGATGAGACTTTGACTGTGACGAATGCCGACTCTGTGCGCTGGCATTTAAGAAATTACCCACATCTCAGATGGGAAGTCAGCAACTAAAGGTCAAAATATCAGACTTTGAAAGGCCACAAATGTTTAAAAACCGTCATATATCCCAGTCTTGATTGGCCTAAAGCGTGCCTCTATCAACATGTTTATCTAACACGCCAGTGACTCCCAAAACTACATATATGACCGCTCCCAAAATGACCAGGGACAAGCATACTGTTTTTCCTTGGATGGCGACAGAATCAAACCCTTTAACACCCAACCCGTGCCCCGAACTTTTTGGATTTGATGTCAGGAACATTGTTTTCATCGTTTGCAATGCTTGGATGAACAACAAGAAGAAAAAAAAGATTTGTCTACTGGGCCTTTGTCGTCATTTGGTTAATGTTGTAAAATGGTGGCAGTTTGGTTAGGTTTGGTAAAAATTGTGGCTTAGGTTAAAACAGGGTTAGGACGTCAGGTGTAGAGTTATGTAACGTTAAGTAAAAAAAGGTTTCCCAAGTTAAAATAAGTCAACGTTGACTTTTGAGTGAAAGTCTGCTTCCTACGAGGACTTTCCCGCTTTTTATTAATGTCATACAACTTCCTAATAATTGCTACCACTCCACATCCACTAACAATAAACATAAATATGGACCATAATAAGCTGCTTGTACAGACGACTGTTGCTGCTGTTTTACTGGTGAGGACTGGCTGCGTTTTTGTTTGTTCCACATTTATTTTCCAGCGGACTCAGACTGAATCATGAGGCAGCAGACTGAGTCAAACCCCCTCATACTACAAGACTATTTGTCATTTAGTCCCTCAAACTGTATCTGTCCTCTCTGTGAAGCGCTGTGTGCCAAGCCTGGACTTACTCTCTAAAACTGGTGAAGATAGAACAAAGAATAAATGCTTTATATATTACCAACATCTGACCACAAACAGAAAAAAGACATCTTTCTTCCTAAAGATGAGATCCCTGCATGTGTTTCATGACATCCCACGATATATAATAAACAGAGCAAACAAAAAAAGCAACAAAAATATATAGAACTAAATAATTTATGCTACAAGCTAACAGAACATGCCTCCATCATGCTAACATTCATTAAAATCAGAAGCACTACGGCGCGATGATCTGATGATCAATGATCACTTCGCCTAAGTTTCAGTCCGATCATCAACATCATCAGTCACGACGGGTCTAATATAATTATGCTTGTTATGATTAATGATCATTACACCATCATCAGCATCAGCGTCGTGGTTTTACAGCAGAGACAGACAGAGAGAGAGCGCGGCCTCATCTGTCAGCTGTGGACACAGTGTGAGACGTCGTTTATTCACTTAAGACAAAATTAGAAAAACATCAGTTACACTTTTAAACAGCATGTGAGATTTTCGCTCATTAGATTTCTAATTTTTTTGTTGTTGTTGTTGTTTGCGTGTTATAATGGCATGTTCAAAATGTTCTTGTTTTCAACTTCTAAAAAAAAAATCCCAATTTTTTCAGAGTTTTTGAGCTACTAACACAATGATATATATCTATAAATCTGTATGTATACCATATACAGAGATTTCTAATATTATGAATTAGAATCATGCTATCGTTTTTCATGACATCACAGTAAAGATGATAAGGTTCCTACTTTGCTACACTCTTATGCCACTATGCATTTCAATGACATAGAAAATTTCCATCCATTTGAATGACATAGTTTTAATATAAATAAACTAACAAAGTTAATGTGCAGAAAGTAATAAGATTTATGTAATAGTACTAATAAACTCAAAATGACTGCATTCATTTTCACTGTTCGGTTTGGGCAAACAAATTGGCTTCATTAATATTGAATGCATAAACCTGGCTACTGCTACACTACTGTGTAGTGGAAGCACATTGAGTTTATTAGTACTATTACATAAATCGTATTATTTGCTTCACATTTTTGAGTGTACTAACACCCAGCTAATGTGTTTTAAAAAAATTTCTGACCACCTGGTGAATGTTTTTTTTTTTTCATTCATAACCATCAGCTGTTACTGGACTCGTTTTGTGTTACCACACAATCCAATCATATAAAATAGTACATTTTGTTTGTTAGGTGAAATTTCTGCTCATTCATAATGTAAAACATAGACAGTAATTCCACCCAATATAGACGCAAGTCAAATATATTTAACATGTATGGTTCAAACTCTTAAAACTTTTAAATCTGTTTTTAGTCTCAAATATCAGGTTGTCATATATGAGGGCCAAAAATATTGAGTCAATATAATATTCACACTAAAGAATATTTGATTCTTTGCATGACACAAGCGGTTCTCAGCTAAAATACGCTGTTCATAGTCATATTGATATCATACAAGCAATGTATACACCTTTCACTACATATTCAATGTCTATATCTGTAGAATACTGTATGTCGACATTTTAACTCACTTTTAATTTAGTAAATTCTACTATAGTACTATAATAGAAATGCAAAGTGTAGAAAGATCAGGCTGGCAGCATCAGCAGTGCTCTCTTTGTAGACATCACAAGTTCAGCGAGCGAGCCAAGCACCATGTGGACCGTCACTGGGCGGGAAAGGTCGTGTGCCGTGAGTTTGTTTGATGAACACAGCTGGAAAAAAGTTTGATGAGAGCCACAGTGCAAATGTGCCTTAAAACCAACACAATGAGCCAAAAGAGGCTGAAAAACTAGACTTGGTGGTGACCTTTTCCACATTACGCACACATACACATGATTAATCTATTGTTAACGTTTTGTAAATGTATTCATGCAGCTTTAACTTATATCATGTTTCATGCATCAGGTTTGGTGACTGTATTTCATCCATGTCAAGATGTCCTGATGTCCTCGCAGCGTTTAGCATGTTAGTTTACCTCAGCGTCATCATCATCATTCATGAGACATGGAAGCATGATGGCGTTATTTATGTTATTTATGTATCGTTAACTTGTTTTCAGCGCCGTCATCAACATCCTCAGTCGTGATCATTATAACTTCATTATCAGTCTGATGATTTATGACCGTTTATAACATCATCAACGTTGTCACCATTTAACGCCGCAGACAGACAGAGACTGCATGGCTGGGTCCGTCATTGGCTGCCTCTGTGTGTATGTGTGAGTGTGAGTGTGTGTGTGTGTGTGTGTGTGTGTGTGTGTGTGTGTGTTGAGGAGGTCATGTGACACTGCAGGCAGCTCGGCCAATGACCTGACAGACAGGGTGACCCGAACGGCTGGTAACAGCGTTGGTCAGAGACAGCAGCCAAACTTCATTTATTGGTCTCCTCCTCCTCCTCCTCCTCTTCTTCACCCTCACACACACACACACACACACACACACACATATATAACACACACCCACATCCTCCTCCTTCACCCTCCTCTCTGTCTCCTTGGTGCCCTGCATGATTTGTTTTCCGATGTTTTTCACTGATGAGGGCGAGTTGCTTGGAAGGTCGATGTGTGTGTGTGTGTGTGTGTGTGTGTGTGCATGCATGAGTATTAATGTGTGTGTATTTCTGCACTTCTCTACCCAAGTTTTTGTGTGTGTGTGTGTGTGTGTGTGTGTGTTCATCCTGTGTACACAAACACATCATGAGACGAGAGCTAACAAGGCATTTGTCCCGTTTGATTTTTGTCTTCCGATCACAGCTGCTCCATAATTCCCATTTTCACCCGGCGGACTGTGATTCCGATCAGCAGTTTCCTGATAAAGCGACAGTGCTGACTGCATTACGTGTTTATGAATTGCTAATGGCGCTATTTATCATGCCGCGCGTCACGATTTACCATACTGAAAGTCACGCTTAGCGGTTTTACATTTAGAAGGTGAAAATTTAAGCGCGATCGACTGTATCATCTGTCATTTTAATTTATGAGAGATTAATGCGGCGACGCTCTCCTCCCCCGCACTCATCAGCAGCTATTGGCTGAATAATTGTCATTCCCACTTTCACCTCCTCAAACTCTTTCTCAAATTTATGGAAAGTCTTTTGGGAGGTCAAGAAAGGTCAGATGCTGTTTTTTTTTTGGTCTTCAAAAAGTCTAAAAACTTGAGTAAAGAAAAGGGAAAAGTTCGATCCAGTTCACGTTGTTTTGATTCAACTTTTGTCTGTTTTTCAATCATTGATACCGTGAGCTGAGCTGAGAGGAAGCGGTCTTGATGGCTGAGGCCTGACTGCTGCTTCACCGGACGCCTGAGTACACTGCAAAGTGAAAATGTTCCAGCACCAAAATAAATTATTCCTCATAACCATAACTTCTCATGACTAAAAGTTTGGCTCAGCCAGAACCAAAATACAACATGCATGTCAGGAAAGGTTCCCATTAGAGACCTTGAATAAATGTTTCATCCATATTTATACAGTTTTATAACAAATGTTCAAAAAGGATTTTGATCAGGAAACTGAAGTAACACGTCTTTGCCAGCTGAATTTAAAATAAGTTTTTTGTCCTTGTACTGATTTCCATCCTTTAATAAGGATCCTTTATTCATTCATATTTATTGACTGTATGCTAAATTTAATGCAGCTTTTTTTATGCCCTGGTAAATTTTGAGATTTTGGCCGATTTTGCTTCCATAACATGTCGTCTCTCAGACTAGTGGAAAGAAAACACCCAAAATCCACATTTACTTCACTTTGTCTGTTTGTGTCTGTAGAAGGCAGCATTAGATAATGCCTCATTTACATACTTAAACCTACAATTCAGATTAATTGATTAATGATTAATATTATTCATAGCCTGATTTACATCAACATTTTTACTAAAAGACAAATTATTTTTTTTTTTATGGCTGGTGACAGTATTTCATGATTTATGGAGGGATACAAAGAGATATCCAAAAATTCCTCTGTAAAAACCTTTCACTATAATATGTCAACAACATAAAAGACAGGTTTTAAATCTGACTTAATTCAATGTGCAGATTTATGTGCTGAGAATATATGCAAATAAGTGCATTTTAATTTGCATATTAAGTGTCAAAAAAGTTGTTTTAATTTAAGTTATTAACTGGGGAACATGAATATTTTGTAGCTGCACTATCAAGTGAAATTTTGCAGCATCTGATGCAGACAAGATGCTATAAAGTGATTTTAATCATAAAACTGTCTATTTAGGACACAATAATAGTCAAGTTCTTACATAATATAGTTTGTAATGCAGATAAGTTAAATTAACTAATTTAAACATCATAAAATGAACTTTATCAACAGTTCTTATATAATTTTAATTCCATTTCTGATCATTATAATTAGACTGCTGTAAAACTGTGAAAACTACACGTGTTGGTTAAAAAGATCATTGTGAAGCTGTAGTCAAATGAATTGGGTCAGTACAGCAGCTTATTTATAGCCCGGATCACACTGCTGTCCACGCTCTTTCTCCAGGCGCAGCAGCCAAGAAATGATGCAGTCAAATACAAACTGCACTACAAGTGGCCGCTAATGCAGTTCCACTGCGAGGCCACGGGTCAGTTCAGTCCTCGCTCACAATGAAGTCACTGTCGGTTCACTTTCAATCTAACTCAAACGGCGACGCATTTCATTTCAAATCCCAAGACTCGTCTCTTTCCGATGTTCATACAGTGTACAGCACGAGAACTAAAAGCAGCATCAATAAGTGATAATCTCAGTGAATGAACGAATGAATGAGTGAGTGAGTCAGCATGAGTCATAACAAAAACAAACATAAAACCATGAAAGAGTTTTGTGCTAAGATCATTTTCAGAAATAACCTGAATGTTATAAAAACAAATTACATGAAATATTGAGATATTTTATAAAATAATAATCCAATGGGATGAGCTTGAGGGAAAGTAAGCACGGCAGTGAGAATGTGTGTTGTGCTTATTGTGAATGTGAGGACCTAGTTCAGTTTTAGACCTTGAGTCTGAGGACATTTCGGAAAGTCAGGACAATTAAAGAAAGTCAGGACCTTTTTGAAAATAAGGACATCTTTTGAAATACAAGACAGTTTTTTTGGGTAAAGTGAGTCCGTGATTAGAAATTCGGGACATGTTTGTAAGCAAGGACATTTTCAGAAAGTGAATAAAATGAAGGAATTTTGGCAGATTTTAGGTATTTTTGAAAAGTCAAGATATTTCTATGTGCCCGTCGCACACCAACTGAACAATCCAAATAAAACAGCTGACCCAGCTGGTCAAACAGTTGACTTAGAGACACCTCTTATACTATTGTGTTTAAAGGTGGCAAGACAGCCTCAAACACACAAGAAATAGAAAACAGAAGAAAATCTGGAGTAAGCAGTAGTTACTAAGAAGACAAGACAAGGGAACTTTTTATCTTTGTAATGAGCTGGAAATTGCAGCAGATCTGGTTTTGTAATCATCTCTCGAGTCCTACCAGAGTTACTACAGGCTGTTGGAAAAGGTTACACCACTACAATAAGACTTACAGACACTGCGTCTCTCATTTACTGGTAATACTGGGCATGTACAAGCTGCGTTGCTTTGCATTGAAGGTTATTGTAGGCAACTGGACTAGCTTAGTTTCTTGAAGACATTTGAGAGGTATGTGAGTCACATGGCAGTTTGTTACAGAGGTAAATATCTGGGACCACCAATCAGTCAGAACTTAAGAAGCCTCTTGGATGAAGGGTGAAACATCTTCAAGAAACTAAGCTAGTCTACGACTGCCTACGATAACCTTCAATGGATACCATGACCTGAATGACTGAGAATCTTCACAGACACCCTGCATTGCTTTGGATATGTGGACTATATGGGTATGATCGTGGTAACTGTCTGTTTTCTTAAACTTTGTTGGGGAATACTTGATTAGTGAGCCATCGCCTCAATATTAGGAATTGTTCAAGTTCAGGAGATGTGTGTGATAGTAATGATCAGTGATCCATAGTTCTTGGTAAACTGATAGATGATTGAATGAACCCTGCTGCATTTTGAGTTGACATTGACATTTACTGTACCCAATAAGTCAAGTATATTTCATGGTTTTGTATCTTTCTCACTGTGCTGATTCTCGTGGTAACCAGGGAGCCGATAAGTGAGATTCCAGCTTTATCTTATGCATACTCATGTATGTATGTGATCTATTTTTTCAAAATGTTTCTTTAGCAAAGACTTTCAGGGACACAGGATACTTTGGCTCGATCCATCATCTGTGTGTCCATGTGTGTGAGTGTTATTGACTGCTAGCGCTGGGGCCATTGTACATTTGAGGGCTAAAGGCCGTACTGGGGATTTGACATTATGCAGAGAGCATCTAATGAGCGTGATGGGCTCAATAAGGTAAAGAAGTCAACTGTGCAAATACCACGGCCTTATTGTAAAATCAATGTGGCACTCAGCAGGACACAGAGCTGGTTAAGTGAATTAGAGCATTAGTTTGAATAACTACTTTAAGGAAAGAAGTGTGTGTAATAACCACTAATGCATTAAACTCCAGTCAGCATGGACTGTAAACGTTGACTTTTAATTGTTGACTTTTTTAATTAAATTAGATTAAAGTAAATTAAATTACATGATGATGTAACGATGGTAAATTAATTTCACTTGAAGGCCTGGTGTGGACAGGTCCAGGAATAAACCTTCAGGAATAAAGAGAGTGAATGAATGTCATTTAAGGATTGATACCTAAACAAAATGAGTCATAGGTTTCCAGTGCATTTAAATCTCTCTTTTATGATAACATACCCTTTGGTTTTAGTGTTCAGATGACATAAAATAATTACAATTTTTAAAAATGTCTGAAAAGCATCCTCATTTTGTACTGCAGCGGACTGATTTTATTACTGTACTAGTTTCTTCTGTTGCAGAATATGCAGTTTTTCCACAACTACCTCCTCTATTTTTGATGATCCTTCACAGTATGATTCAATATGAAATTAAATGAAAGTGGATATGTGCTATTAAAATATATTGAATTAATTCAGACATTAACATAAAGTCGATAATGGGAGTTAAAGACATAAAAGTGTTTTACAGTGTGTCGGTAGTCCTATTCTTCTGTCCTCTGGGGTTAAACTGGGTAAATGTCCTGATTTCAACACCTGCCAGTCACCTTCATGAGCTATGGTATTTAATACTGAGATATAAGAAGTCAACTCCACATGCAAACGTCCGTAACCATCCAAAAATAAACAACTTGTGGCTATGAACTTGTACTTACTCAAACTGTTTGGTTAGGGTTCATGTTTTGCTCTCACACAGTCACATGTTTTGTACACCCATCAATCGACCCTGACCTTTTTCCCTCATTACAAGAACATCCTTCTATTTGTTCTTCATCACTATGTTAATCAATAAGTCCACTGAAGTAGTGTCATTATTTCCTTTATGTGATGTATGGGTGGGACATTAAGGGATCAGTGTTGAGTGCAAAGCAATGGTCTATCAGTTACGGAGATTGATTTGATACGATGGGTGTTGTTAAAAGACCGGATTGTTGAATGAAGCTGTGATGATGACTAAGCATTGATCTCCAGGACTTCAGGTGCATATTTCATCAGTTCTTTAATCTGTATTGAGGTTGTTTTGAGCTCTTTAAACAAAAGACCGGTGGGCTTTTTTGTCCAGAAAGGACAGTTTATATCAGTCTGTTGTCAGGCTACTGTGACCTTTAACCCTTGGGTGCTTGTAACACTGCCAGGCTGCTGTTGTGGATGATATATCACTTTGGATGTGAAACTCAACAACTCGCACAAAGACTGTTGATGTATTATGACTACAATCCAATCTCACATTCATCTTCCTGCCTGTCAAAAGTTCTCTTTCTCATTACAATCCGATCACAGCGTTGCATACATCACTCACCATCTCGCCCTTTGCAACTTTCTCTAACCAAATTTGGTCTTTTTTTTTTTTTCTGTCTTCCAGCTTGGCAGCGTCGAAAGAAGCTGCGGCGAGGAAAGCTGCCTCCCCGATGCCGCCCTCCGAGTTCCTGGACAAACTCATGGGCAAAGTTTCGGGTTACGACGCCAGAATTCGACCGAATTTTAAAGGTAGGAGCTGCCACCAAGACTCAGTCGGATAAGACGGGAATGTAGCCAAACATTATCCTGAAAAGACCTGGTAATGTGTTGTTTCTGCATTTCATTACCTTCTCTAAATACCTCTTTAAGGGTTTAGCCAAGGTTATCACCAATGAAGGTTTGTATTCATTTGTTTCATTAAAAAAAGAAGAAGAAACGTTGATATATATATATATACATAGATGTTACTAAAATTCTGTTGCTTTGTGTTTAATCATCTCACTGTTTTTGGTTGTTCTCAATCTGTCGATCTCTTTCATTTGCCCTTTGCAGTGTGGAACAAAGGTAATTCTGCCCATTGCTCAACATGCTAAAGACAAGAATTAGGCTATTTCAGGTGTTAGATCCCGAGACCCTTTCCTTTTTTACCACCCTGTCCCTGCATCTTTAGCCATAATCAGACTGTAAAGCAACATTCCCATTAAGATATTTGGGATCTTTAGTTATCATGGTGCTAGTTGGCTACATTCCTTGGTATCCACACAGTATCCTGAGTGCTTGTATTGGTGGTCAAGGTAATGTGCCTCTCTCCCACAAAGCGTGTTGCTAAATTTGATTTCATGATGATGATGATGGTGATGATGACAATAACACAATATTTAGTAACCTCTTCCTGAATGGAAGCCCCCATAAAGATACATGTCAGAGGTTTCTATATTAAACTTTTTCACATTAGCAACACAGTCTGGACAGTAATAAGTTCACATTAGAAAACTGGGGCAACCCTGCATATTCATATAAGTGTATGAATTATACAACAAGTCTAAAAATATATAAATATATTTTGAAATAATTGGAACAGACATACATTTCACAGAAACAAAAACTTGTCCTGTTGAGTTTCACTGTGTTTTTTCCAACATGAATTGATATCGTTGTTTATTAGCATAAGATGTTACATTTGAGCCTTGTTGCATGTTAAACACTGACATATCTTAGTTTCCAGAATGGATGTGAGTAATTTCTATTGCCGTATTTTTAACTCGTCAGGTCATTTGTGTGTTCTGAGTGTACAAAATAATAGTACCCTTGTGATATTCCACCTTCCTATGCATACAGGTACACCCTAAACCTGAGTATAATCTCCGTTCTTCAACTATCAAAATCCCTTTGACTTTTTAACGAGTTATTTTATCACATACCTGCATTTCTTTTTAACTTTCATGCGGGTATATTGCCAAGGCACTAGGACACCTTACAATCTGGGGAGTAAAGCTTATTCTGCTGTTGTAGACTGGATATGGACGTTGGTTCGATCAGTAGGGAGAGGTACATGGATTTTCCCTCCAAGTTTTATTAAAATCAGAGCAGTGGTATCTGCGAGACAACATTTAAGCTAAAATATTCAAATCTTCAAATTTTAACTCTACAATTGCGACCTTTGGTTTGGAACATTTGATTTCAGCGTTGATGATCCTTAAATGTAACACTTTCGTACATTGCTGGTCTGATTTTGGTGAAACCCAACAGCCGACACAGAGGGTTAGAAGTCACAGAGGCCTGACAATATCCCTGTGAACCTTGACCACTGGAGCTGATAAAACCTGGAGGGATGACCTACTGTATCTCGTTACTGATTGGCCGTCTGCATAAGTTATCCTCTTCATTTTTTACTGCAGATTTTATTTAGGTGTAATTAATAGGCGTCCTAATATTTTGTACACTGAACACACAGGGAAACAGACTGCTAGAATGTGCAGCAGTGAACCACAGCTTATGTTTATGAATGCTGCCATGGAGCTTATTTATTTTTATTTTTTTGCTGAGCCCATAATGGCATAACCCATTATATGGTGATCTTTGTAAGTGGGATATCTCAGCTCATGCGAGATAGAATTGGGAGGGTTGGAGGGGTTTTACCGTGACTAAGTGTGTATTATTAAACCTGCCGCGGCTGCAAAACAGCTGAAACTACTCGTCCTTCCTGACCTGCCAAGAATTTGTTCGTGTGTGTTTTTTGTGAGGCATCGTCGAGTCAATTTTGGAGACCATTTTCTATTTTTTAAATTTGATTTCCCCTCAGCTCTGGTTGGCAACAATCCAGTGTGATTTACTGCGACTAGTGCTGCATTGACCTTTACAAATCAGGATTTAAACAGACCGACGTGACAGTTATTTGAATTTATGGCTTTTATGTTGTTGTTTTTTTTCCGTTCTTCTAATGTGATGTAATAAAAAATATTTAAAAAAAAGTTAAATGTAGATGAAAGTACTCTTTGGCAGTTTGTTAGACATACAGATGATAATAACAATCCTCCAGCTGACGTCAGTGTTTAAAAAAAACACAACACAGAAACTAAAAATAATTAATGTTCTTGAACAGGTGTTATATTTTCTTTTACTTGTGTTCTTTGGCTTAATGTGTACCAAAGCAATCAGTGATGAAGATGTACATACTCAGGAGGATGAGCACATCTTTTATGTAATCTGCTAAGCTTAATTGTGTCAGGGGCCATTGTTAGCAGACAGGACCGATGTGAATTTCCAGACTCTGTCATGGCTGTCAGGTCGACAGAGTGGCATAGCGTGAGCTCTCCGACTTGCTCATTCATGCAGTGTTTTTTTTTTTTTTTTTTTTTTTTTTTTCTTGGTTGTGTGTGTCCCCTACCAGCTAACTACGCCACTGCATTAATCACATTCATGAAATAAACAGCTTGACAGCTCTGCTCCTTAATAAACTCTGGGAGGGAAAAAAAGGAACAAAAAAAATGTTCTTATACAGCATGAGAGGGAGTCAGTGAGGAGGGGGGGAGGCAAAATGGAGGAGTGCACTCCCTGCACACCCAAGTGTTAGAGGACTAGTTTGGTATAGGAATAATAATAATAACACTGACAATAATAACTGTTGGGATATTGGAGTGCAAATGGATAACATACCAACACCGAAATATCTTAAAATGTGTTTGAACTGTGGAGCTCCTTCTAGAATGCAACAATTGTAGAGGTTCATAAAGGCAGTTTAATGTCACCAGGTTTTTTATTAATTTAGAAAAAAATGACACATCGGAAATAACGGTGGCACCTGTACTAGTTAGCTTGTGACATAGCTAGCTCGTAAACAAGGAAACTCACTAGGAAGCAACCTTACGACTTAGTAACTGAAGTAGCTTGCAGACTAACCGGCTAATGAGCTGTAGCAAACTTGCCATCTAGCGAACCTCCAAGTAAACTCACACGTTTTGTGGCAATGTTTCTATCCAAATGTAGCATAAATTTTAACCAGATTGGAAATAAATGCTTGTTCTCATCCACTACTGTTATACGAATGTCAGGAGCTCACAAGATAAGTCGTAGACGGCGGCAATTCCCAAGTCTGACAATCAGAAGAGTGCACAATAAGATGACAAAATTAAAAGAGCATCAATGGAAGCTCTACCGGTGACAAACAAACAGAAAACAGGATGAAAAGATGACATTTATGTGTAAATATGAGGAAGGTTACATCAAATCATGGATGTGATGATGAATGAGGAAACTGTCGGAGGGTAAACAGCTAATCGGTCATGTTCAAAAGAGGCAAAAACCTCCTCAAGCAAGTGTAAAAACTTTTTGGTGAAATTGACAAAGTGTTTTTTGAATTTTGCCGTTTCCATCAAACATTTCTAATGTGACGCTTTGAAATGTGTTGATGGAAACACGAATTATGACCCAACTTTGACTCGCCTTTGAGCAACTTTCTAGCAAAATTGCAGCGTAGGCTTGCCTGTCATAAACCACACATAGCGGTTTAGTCATTTAGCTCGGCATTGTAAAGGCATAGTAAACTTGCTTGCTAGTGACTGAGGCCTCTAACTCACTCACTAACTAGTTAGTGTGCTACCTAGACTGTTCGCTAGCAAGTCATTGGCTCGATAGAAAACTTGTGTAGGTGCCACCGTTCGTTCTTTCCGAATCGATGAGATGAAAATGCGTCTGTACACTTCACCGTGGGATTTAATGCGATGTCAAACGGCCTCTATGAACTTCCACTGTTTCCAACGATCACATCATATAACAATAAAAGAGAAAATGGCCTGTTATGTCGGCTAGAACGTGGAAAACTTAGTTCAAGGACCCTCTTATGGAATGTTGGCATGTTTAGATCTGTAGACCGGTTAAGGATTCCCGGAATGTGGCCGGAATGCGGAATGTTAAATGGTAACAGCATAAGTGCAGCTAGTTTTTCTAAATGCAAGATGATTGCTCTTCTCTTTCCGCCCACGCAGTTTTTACATACACACACACACACACACACACACCTCATCAAATCTCAGCACCAACCCCGCTAATTTTTTTTTTGCCGTGCGGCAACAGTGGATGGAGGGTGCGGGGAGGGAAACGGGAGGGGGGGGGTGAAGGGAAGAGATGAGATTCGCCCGGAAGCTACAAATGTGCCAGCATGAGAGGAAATTACACTGATCATGACCGGGGGGTCCACTGCGTGGGCAAAAAGCTTCCGATTGATTTAGCAGGTTCTTCTTCCATCGGTGAGAGAGGAGAGCAAACACTCCTGACATATTCGGGACGAGCCATTTATAATCTATGAGTTCATCAGTTCTTTCATTCTCTCGTTCTGCTTTCTCCTTTTATTGACATTTCTTTCCTCCCGTTTTCTCTTTTCTTCATTGACTCCTTTCCTCTGTCGCTCATTCATCGACTCCTTCATGTTTTGATACCTTCCTTGATTCCTTTCCTGCATTTTTTTTGTCCTTAGTCCCATTTTTCTCTTCTTCATTACTGCTGTCTACTTTGCTTTGTGATACATCTTTCATTCCTTTTGTCTATGCAGCCATTCGTTCATTAGATCATTATTTGTTTCCTCCTTCTGTCTTTTTCTTTCATTTGCCACACGCGTTTCCTCTTTTTACGCCGCCATCCTTCATCCTTCCTGAAGCATTTTTTACTGTCTAGTCGTTTCTATTTTCCTCTCGCATGGATGAAAGACAAGGTCGTTAGTACGGTGATCACCCCATGCATCTTCTCCTCTCCTCTCTCCCTTGACCTTCCTTCCTCCCTCCCTTCCTCTCCTCCTCGGGCCTCCTCTGTATTCAATCCTTGTTTACCGATCCCGCTGATTCGTGAAACAAATTGGACTTTGACTCAGTCGACCAGCTGAGCGGGCAGCAGTCGAGCTCACCGAGCGAGACGAGATCTCAGCAGTGAGGACAGGGAGATGTAGAACTCCGACACCAGACCCCTCTGATCAACTCGCCCTCTCGTAATGAATGGCCACATGGTGCTGTACAGATAAATGAGTGTGTATGAGTGTGTGATAGAGATAGCGAGGTGTGTTTGTGTGTGTCTGTTTGGAATGTAAGAGTGTGCGCACTTGATGAATGGTACAGACTACAGCTGCGCCTCCCCTCTCCCTCTCCGCCATAACCTTGTCCTTCCTCATCACTCAAGCCGAGCGGCAACGAGAACGACGACCGCGAGCGAGCTTCTGGTTTTAAACTCAACCCAGAACGGGCTGCTAGTGAGCCAGCTATCTATACCTCCTCCTTCCACCTCCATTTTTACCCTCTGCGAGAGAGGAATCAGCGCCCGAAGAGACCCTGAACGCGTCGCCAAGCTTAAATTCAGTGTGCATCAGGGCCTAATTCATCAGGTTTTCATCTTCGGCTCTCTTGAACAGCCACGGTAGCCGCCTTAGCTCGGGTTCTTTTCAGATGCAATCCTTTTATTTCATGCTGCTCCCACGGTTGGTTTGGCAAAGCTCCCTCCTTCTCTCTGCTCTTAAATCCCAGTGATGATCAGTGTAACAAAAAAAACCCTCTGCTGAGAATCCACCACTGTGTCACTTTGCTTCTGAGCTGAATGACGCCCTCTTTCTTGTCTGAACAAGTAGACACGAGTAAATATACAAAGTACGGCAGTATATTTACATGTTTGGCTTCCTCCTTTTTCCTCCTCTTCCTCCTCTCTTTCCTCTTTCTCTTTCTCCACAGCTGGAGTACTTGTTACTACACTATTCTATACTACACTTTGTTGTACTACCCCCTCACCCACCCCTTGTTCCTCTCTGCATCTCCTTTTTCTCCTTGCCAGGGTTGAACGTGCCGAGGTGGGACTGTAGTTATTAGCTGTCGGAGCTTGACGTTCATTTGGTGTTATCAGCACTTGTTTAATGGCTACTTAATGGGATTAATGGGCATAAGGTAATGAGCGTGGGATGGAGGAATGGCTGCGGGGGGAAAAAAGAACGAATGGGAGGGTGGGAGGAGGGTGAAGAAAGGGAGGGAAGGTAACATTTGCAAAATGGCTAACCGACTTGGATGTGCTTACGACAGGAGATTGGAAAGAACTGCAGATGGCAAAAAGTGCAATCCAGGGCCTCACGCTGCAAACACAGACTGTGTTTCCACTAGCTTAGCAGCAGAACACTGATGCTAACACAGTTCCCACCGGGCTACAGTATTGCTCAGTTATGTATAACACTTGCAGCAGACATGAATAAGCAGCTCTGAGATACAAACTGTAATATCTACTCCCTCCTCTTCTTATTTTTATTATTTGAGAACTACTTTTCTACAAGGATGCAAACACAGAAATCTGCTGCGAGCGAAGGCACATCCTTGCCCAGAGGAAGGTCTCGTGGCTCTTTTAGTATTCTAGGTAATGGCCCTATCCTTTCCCAAGCCAGGAAATTTTGGATGAGGGTTGGGGGGGACTTATATTGCACAGAGCGAGGAATTTTAATGTCGTCGCAGAGGTGACTCTCCTCTGAGTTATGACAAAAATATTGATCACGCTTCAACGTCTAGCGGGGAGGAGGCGGAATGGCAAGGGCAGCGAAGAGAGGAATATTGAACAGGGGTAATGGCAAAAAGGCAGCCAAACGTACGAGGGCACTCAAGACGGACTGGAAGAGAGACTGATAGGAGGGAGGGTGGGGGAGAGGAGCGGGGCGAATGAAACCAAAGCAAAGACGTTTGCACGGATTGTGCAGCCAAAAAGTCGCAGTGGAAACCTGTATATTATCAAGAGCTAAAAGCCGATAATCAGAGCAGTGTCTAATGAGCCATGTTGTCAGAATGAATGAATCTCTTCGGTCACACAGTTTGCTATAAATACCTCACATCATCATTGTTTCCTCTTGATCTAAAGATAGTAAAAAAAAAACGTGGCGCCTCTTCAGCTCGAGGCGATGCAAAGCTAATCTGGGATGTGGAAGAACAGTTGACAGCTACATTACTCTGTCTTCCTCCCTCTGCAGTCCACTGGTCCATGGCTAACAGGTTCATAAGGGGGAATACTGCTTTATAAAAGGCCATTCAGTTCTCCTGTGGAATCCCATCACACCTCTAATTACCAGCTCAAGAAAAAAAAAAAAAAAGAGGTTTAATCCCACCGTATCAGTCTAAAAAGGCCTGATGGAGAGGTTGACGCATAATTGTTTACCGCTGTGACACAATCAGGAAGGCAGTAAGCCGGCCTGTTTTCAGGCTCGACATGGCAGACGTGTCTAATCGTCCACTGATGCAGGCAGCCCGGGAGTACAGCGAGGAGAGAGAGAGGGAAAAAAACATTTGGGGAAAATCCCTGTACTCATTTAACATAAAAATACCTTTGTATTCCAACACAAAGGCGAGGCTTCTTTTGTTTTTGTTTTTACACCTCCCCCTGCAAAGCCCGGAGAATTGATTCTGCACAGCGCTAGTAATTAGCTCGCGTTATGAGATCCCCACTGCCAGCAAAGCAAAGCTCCCCCCCAAAAAAACCAAAGCTGCTGTGTGTTTTAATGCCAGGATCAGGTGCTCAGATGTTCGACAGGCTGCCTGGCCGCGGGGCTAAGCCCGGGCTTAGCCCTGACACAGAGAGATTGCCGTGCGCGGAGGAGGGAGGAAAAATTGCCTTTCATGGATTCAGGCAGATTATAAAGTTTAAGTCACCTGTCTACAACAGTTCATGGTCACGACGAATACTTTCCATCTATCTTAGGAGCCATTTCCTTTCTTTCTTTTTTTTTCTGGGGCTGACAATGACAGATTACAATATCGCTCCCAGACTTCTACTCGGCGTAGTCGCAATCCCTCACAATGGCAGTTGTCAAGTACAGCAAAGGAGGCCAGGCCTGGTTTACTCAGTTCAATGCGGTTCGGAGGCAAAATAGGACATCAATCAACAAATCTGAGCCATGAAGGGAGGGAAAAAAAAGAAAAACTCCTCCGTATGTAGCGGGAAATTCAAAGGCTACGTGGTGACATTTCTAACTTCTGCTCAGAATTAATTGCAAAGAAATATATTTGCTGTCAAAAGACACAGACGTTATTATTATTTGCTCAAAAGGCACTAGATGTTTGAAGGTCAGAATGAGCTGTACACGGCGTGGCCTTTACGTGAGGATATTTCTGCATCCTGGAGAGGGGTTTTAATTGAAAATCTATGAGACACCTGGGTATGTGCGGCAGTCAGTGAGTGGTTTTTTTTTGCGTGAAAGGTGTTGTGGGGTTGGTGGAGTATCTGTAAAATCTTTTGCTTTTTGTACTCGCCTGAACTTTCTAGATGAATCCGATAAGTTGCTGATCTTCGCAGACAGCAACTTTCCTCGAGTGAACGGGGGAAGAAGGCCTTGTCACTGTGAAACAATGAATCGTTCGGCCGTAGCTTCCAATTCCTTGACATTAGTGGGTCAGCATTTTTCCATTATGAATCAACCTCTGTGGAGACTAAAAGTTCTCTTTTTTCTGTGGTATGACTGAAATTATGTGGCCCATTCTTGAAGAGGTTGAAGATTTACATTTTTTTTGCAAAAGGGTGGGGTGGAAGTCGAACTTTTTGTCATTCTGATGGGCTCCATTTCAGCTAAACGACTTCAAATTAATGGCGCCCGTTTGAAGAAAGACTTTCATTTCAGATTTTGGAGATCATTTATCCGTTCCTGTCGGGGTTACAGCTCCATTTTCTGTAGCGGGAGTCAAATTATTGCGGGGGGACAAAGAATCCATTTTGAGTACTGTGTTACTAGACGGGTTCATTTCATTTTAGGAGTCGTTCTGGAATATGCAACTCACCACCAACCTGTTGCCCTAAAGACACCAAAATAAAAGTGTAATTTCTCAAAGGCTGAAAAATAAAAATCTAAAAACGAAGCCAGTTTGACATGTAGTCTTTGCATTCTCCCCGCCCTCCTCCTCCTCCTCTTCCTCCTCTTTCTCTCTGGCCTCTTGCATCTCCTGTAGTGCATTTTGCTAGCCTTACTTCAGCTCCTCTTGACAGAACTGCATTGCAACCCTTCCTCCTCTTCCTTCTCCATCTCAGTGCATTGCCTTCTCCTCTCCTGCCCGCTGCAGTATGGCAGTAGATTGTGTCCTCTCTTACAGACTCGTGCATCCTTCCTTCCTGCTATTGCCTTTTTCACAGTATGTTGCCCTCTCCTCCTCCCTTGCCCTCCTCCCCCTAAGTCTCCCCCACTGCCACACACTCACCCACGCTGAGTGTTGGCAGCAGTGCGACACCTTAGATAATCGAGCCTTGCTGTCTTGTTCGCTCCTTGATAGACAAAGCGGTTGTTTTCCTTAACGAGGACAAACAACGTATAGATGGTAACGTGTTGTTAGAATATGCTGTGTTTAATTCTGATCTTTTTTTTATTAGACCCCAAAGGCTCCAAAAATGAAGCTACTCACAAGAAAGGTACTTTCCTTTTCTTTTTTTTCTCCCTTTTTTTTCCTTTCTTTTTTCTTCTTCTTCTTCTTTTCTTCCCAGACCATGGTTTTGTGTTTGTCTCATGCGATGATGAGGCATTTTCCAAATGTTGAGAAGACTACGAATGTTAGGGAAATGCCTTCTTCTTCTTTTTCTTTTTTTTTTTTTTTGGTTTCACAGATTGCCATGTGTTGTTGTAAGTTATGTCAATCAAAATGGTCCAAATTTGACTGTGTAGAACATCTGGTGACAGGAGCAAATTAAGCAAAATATATTTGCCAAACATCAGCAATATTTCAAGCTTTACTTAATTCATTATGTTGACACAGACATTTTTCTCCCTTAGCATGCACGACTGTTTCATTAGTGTTGAAACATGTTGAAAGAACAGCAGACATTAAGCTTTTTCTATCTCAAACTCAAGTCCGCCTGTTTTCCTTACCATAAATCTGTCAGTGCTCTCTGGCAAAAAAACAAGGCCTTTTCTGAGAAAGTAATGCATTTGTCAGCCTCATGAAGGTAAATGTAGACACTCAGCTCTTTTTTAACTTGGCCCCACATCTACATCACTCTGCTGGTCAGGAAACTTTAAAAACCTGCTTTAATCTTTAGCACTTAAGGCCTGATGTGTAAATCTATTTTTAGTGTAGATACCGTGTATATATATATATATATATATATGACACATATATGACACCGGGCAGCTCCCGGTGCAGCTGCACTGAAGTCTAATTACACATATAGACTGACAGTGTCAGTGTTATACAAGCTGTTTTAGCAGGAGTATATATAGTGCTATAGTAGATGTTTATGATTGCAGCACGCAGGACAAATGTAGGTGAAGTAACTGTAGTGTGTAGTAAAATGTATATAGTGTTGTTAACAACTATAAGCCTTTGTGTCACCTATCAGCTACTGTACCTGACAGCTGGGAGCTAACATTAACACAGATCCTGAGTCAGCACAACCTTTACTGAGCTCAAATGTTTTACCCAAAATTGCATTTTGGGTCCTCACAGAGTTGTGCAGAGAAACAAGCTGAACGGCCCACAGAAGGTTCACACGGAACATCTTCTGGGCAGCGTTCCAAACTCTGCGAGCACACAAAGGAGCGACTTTGTTTTCATAAACTGTCATTTATCTTATGGAGTAGTATACAGTATACAGTAGGATGTCACAGTATCATATTGTGCGGTATAGTACAGTACAGTTTGTTCAGTGTAGTACAGTAAAGTGTAGTACTTTATGCACTGTATTGTGTAGTGTAGTCCATTGTGTAATATAGTGTAGTTTGGTATAGTATTGTACTAAACAGTACAGTATAATATGAAAGACAGTACAGTAGTGTAGCACAAAACAGTAAAGGGCAGCGCAGCAGTATAGTGTATTATGGTACAGTGAATAGTCTAGTCTAGTATAGGATACTACAGTATAGTATAGTATAGTATAGTAAGGTATAGTATAGTGTAGTATGGTGTAGTGTAGTGCAGTATAGTGGAGATTGTATAGTATAGTATAGTGTAGTGTGATGTATTATAGTATGGTATACTACACTGGTATACTATGCTATAGTGTAATATAGTAGAGGATGGTGTAGTGTAATATAGTACAGTATAGCATAGAATAGTGCAGTATAGTATACTATAGTATAGTGTAGTATAGTACATTACAGTACAGTCAAGTAAAATAAAATACAGTATAATATATCCATGAAAGTACATTATATTACAATAAAGTATGATACAGTACAGTACATTATGATATGCATAGAAAGTATACAGTGTATTAGAATACAGAATAATATACTACAGTACAACAGAATTCAGAAGAGCACAGTAGGAGTACATTACAGTACATTATAATATGTGTAGAGAGTATACAGTACATTAGAATACAGAAAAATATACTTTGTACTCTGTACTATATACAGTGCATTAGAATAGACTAGAGTACATTATAGAACAGTAACGGTACAGGACAGTACATTAGAACACACTAGAGTACAGTATAAGATACTATATTACAGTGCATTAGAATACAGAGTAATACACTACAGTGCATTAGAATACAGTATAAAATGGTACAGTCCAGCTTTGTGACACGTCCTTTGATTTGTTCCGTGTTGGAGAATCTTCTTCAGCCTAGTTCCCCCATTAGCTTAACATGCTAACGCTCTTAGCACAGGAGGCCTATTACACACAGCAGCTCCTGTCAGTCGTAACTAACGTGTACGTGGCCCTGATTTACATGCACAGAGAGGAAGCCATGGGAGAACCACACACACACACACACACGCACACGGATACACACAGTCCTGCAATTAGTGCTGCAGGACTTTCCAGACAATTACTATTGGTGATGGAGCAAACAGCAGAGGTGATGCACGGATCAATCTTTCTGTGCGATGCTGTCTGACACAGTTAGAAAACCTGTTTTAATATTTCCTGGTTACAGAATATTTCTTACTGATTATAACAACAATGCAGAGGAAACAATGGAGGTCCCAGTACTCTAAAAGTTGACTTGGGCCGCTCCGTCTTAAGAAGATTAAAACAAAAAATTCAACTTCAGCAGCGTCTTTATCCGCAGCACTGCAGATATGATCCTTTTGTGTCTGATTACTCTGGGTGACTAATGCTATTGAGAGAGACTCTGTTGGTTTGCAGACTAAAGACCCCAATTACCTCCTGAGCTTATTCTGCTGGCCAATACTGTCAGCTTCACAGGAGACAACGTTTTTATATTAGCAGGCAGCAGCCCGTCTGCCTCCAGGCTGCTGCCATGCATAACTTACCCAGCGGCTCGACAGAGGGAGAAAGAAAATGCAGAGCTAATAAGAAATTATTTCTCATTTTAATGTTCAAATAGCAGGCGGGAGAATAATAGCATGAAAAGTTCAGAGATGTGTTAGAGGGGAAGGAATGTCAATCTTCACGTCATTATACAATATTTCTCACGGTGGTTTGAGGCATTATCAGGAAATATAAAATTACCACAATGCAATGTTTATGGTGACATGCCTCAGTTTCCTTTATATACAAACTTAAAATATGGCTGCACTTTAGAGTAATTCACGTCCAATGCATTAACTAATGGAACATTTACATGCACAACAACACTTTACAGTCTAAGATTTTAAGATGAGAATGTAAACAAATGAAGGTTTAGGGCTGTATTGATGATATATGCCAATATTAATATACTGAAATGCCTGGCCCTTTTAATATTGCTGGATTTATTAAGCCATTGTGGGCAATGTTACTGATGAATGAACAGGACATTTTTGCATAAATGTGATGAACTCAGTGTTGATGTGTTGGATTAAACGACACTAATGCTACATAGTTACTTTATTCAATTCAATTCAATTTTATATTTAATGCCAAATCATAACAAAAGTTATCTCATGACACTTTCCATATAGAGCAGGTCTAGACCGTTCTCTTTGTGAGACCCAACAATTCCCACCATGAGCAAACACTTGGTGACAGTGGCAAGGAAAAACTTCTTTTTAACAGGCGGAAACCTCGTACAGAACCCAACATATTCTGTATTTGATTTCTTTATAAAGAAAAATGACGAAGTCACAGGCCTGAACTGGTTGATAACTTCTGTTTTGAATTAAGTAGGCAGTACTGGTTTAATGTACATTTATCCCATATGTCCGATTTGATGTCTTTAATTGTCTCTAATACGTCTTACACGTTATTGTAGGCCCAGTTTAATTGGGAATGTATGTGCACAGCAGAAGGTCTGTCAGCTACAATGTCCTTGGCCTGAAAAACATAGAAGACCCATGATGTAGTCATGCAAATCTTTGATAAATATTGATAATAATATGCTCTCTGTAAGAAACAAACTGAACTGTATTGACAGCTAACAGCTTATCATGATGGATTTGGCATGATGGAGATTTAAAGTTCATTGATTTGTTCAGTTCATGATTCGAGTGTTGCATTTCCTGTCTGTGCTTTGACTCCAGTTATCCTCAGCGGGACTGTCTTTTACTTGTAATGATGGTTACTGACACGCACGCTATCATCACAAATGATTGCGCTAATTTTTAGGACAAAGTTGTCGTCTTTGGACTTCTTTGGTAGAGATGTCAGTTTTAAAGGAGGTGAGGAGGACAGCAGAGGAGACGTGAAGGGGAAAAGATTATGTGGAAGGAGGAGAGGAAAGATGTAATACGCAAGCAGAGAAGAAAAAGGGGGATGGTAGACGATGAAGGGAAAGGCTAATGCAAGGAAAGGACAATCTACGAAAGAAAAGGTTAATGAAGAAATAGAAAAGAGAAAATCAAATTAAAACAAACTCAGTTAAAGGACAGTAAAGGAGAGGAGAGGGCATCAAAGGATGGATAAGAAAAGGAAAGGAGCAGGAAAAATGAGGAAATAATGAAGCAAGAAAGGAGAGAAAAGGTGAAGGCAGGAAAGAAAGAATGAATCAAACAAACCTATACAGACCTAAAGCAGAGCACACACTCGACAGGGAGAGGAGGCCATCATCGAGGACAAGACGTAGGAGGAAGGGGAGATGAGAGGAGAGAAAAGATAGGAACGAGGACACAGAGAGGGAGAGAGAGGATTGGGGGTTAAGAGAAGAGATTTCTCTTCCAGCGTGTTCAGCAGAATCCAGTCAGCAGGTCAGGGCCTGAAGCCTCGACACAAGCGCCGCCGGCAGCAGCCGTTCCTCCTGATTAGAGGCTCTGCTCTGCTCCTTCTGTTGCGAGATGTTCAGCACATATTACACACAACTCACCTCCTCGCACCGGCGCTTTATGCAGATTAATGTTAGGCCACGGGATATTTGTCTGCTAACAGATCCCGGGCTCTACTTCCCCCCTCGGTGCCGTGCAAGAGGCCCGAGGATTCAATCTGTCTCTGTAGATTTATGCTTATCCAAGTGCCTGGTTTCATGGTGGACGGCTTTGTAATATGATTGCATAGTGCTTTAGAGTGGTGACACTTTAATGTGACGACTGCAGGTTGGAGCATATTGCGGTTATTTTACTTTTTTATTGAGAGCAGAAAAATCTGCTGCTATGTAGATTTATGCTTATCCAAGTGGCCTGTCTCATGGAGAACACCTTTATAATGTGATTGCACAGTGCTGCAGAAAGCCAACACTGCAAAATGATTACTGCAGGCTGGAGCCCATAGTGTGGTTTTAGAGAATGTAAAGCAGAATATCCCCCCCTGCACAGATTAATGCCCATCCAAGTGGCCTATTTTAAAAAGTATAATATGGCTGCACAGTCCTCTAGAAAATGAAACACTTGTGTGTGTGATTGCGGGGATTTCCTCAACTGAAGAAATTCCAACAAATCCTCGTGCCCACACGACAAAACAGGTCGTGTCTGATATGAATGTTCCTCTGCACCTCTGGTTAGGTTAAGACGTGAAAAACGACGTGGACAAGGATAGAAATATATTGTTTTTGTGCTTAAAGGAGGCCAGCTTTGACTGTTCATCCACCTCAAAATCCTTGGGGAGGGGCTAGAAAATGTCTACATACACACAGAATCAATAAGATGCTATAAATGGCCACATCAATACTGTCTTTATTGGTGTTTTTCCCATCATAAAGAGTAGTTTCTCATTTTTTTCAGCATGTTTTTTAAACATTCATACAAAAGATAAAAAAAATGCTTGGTATATTGCAAAATAATGATTGTAAGTGCTGCAGATTAATTTTAGGTAATCAATAAGCAAGAATGAAGAGGGGAAAGTAATAAAACCAACAGACAACAACACAACAAAACTCTTTTCTGCATTCAGATCCCCAAAGAACGTCCAGAGAACTCATCAAGAACCGGTTCTCCTGAGAGTGTAAAGAGCTCATAATATTTTAAAGATACTGAGACCAAAAGAGATGAAGAGATGAAACCAAAACATCTGAATCATCGAGGCAGGAGCTCATCGACATCTGTCACAAACAGGATTTGACCAGCGAGTGCGGTGTGTGTGATTTTTACATCAGATTAGACCAAGTTTGACACTAGAAGTACAGATTTTAATTAAAGTTGAAAGCTTATTCTGTCGTCAGATCAGACATCCATTTTTAGAGGTAATACATCTGGATATAAAAAACCTGTCAGAACCAGAGACAGGTCCAGGAGAGGGGAGAGAGACAGACCACAGAGAGGATACTGTGTTCTGTCAGGACGTGGCACGCTAACTGAAAACCACCAATCTGACACCAAATCCACACTAACTGTGTGTGTGTGCAAAGCAACACAGGAAAGCAGTGTAAGAGCCCTGATACATAAAAACAGAGTGCTCATGACTAATCAGTCAGGTGACATCCAAATTAGCATTTCTTTGTATTATACAGACGTTCGCCCTTGAAAATCTAACATTAATTTATTATAGTCTCTTATCATGTGCACAGTCAACTTTCTTAAGGTCTAAATGACGATAAAAAATGTGTGTGTGTGTGTGTGTTTGTCCACTAATCTCACATGACGATCTACCTTCCTCTCAAGATGATTAAAAGCATTGAGCGAACGGCGGAGCGTCACGACACATGATTTGTTGAGCGGATGACCATCAGATACATGCACACACACACACACACACACACACACACACACACACACACACACACACACACACACTGCAAACAGTCCATCTGCACAAACGCACGGTCAAGCAAACAGACATGCAAACAACAAGCAGGAAGGATCAAGCAAACAGAGGCTTGTGTTCAAACACACACACACACACACACACACACACACAGACATATACAGGAACACGTGTGCAAATACAAACATTTTTATTTTATGTACTTTTTAAAAATCTCTCACACACACACACACACACACACACACACACACTCTCTTGCACACACACACTTTACAGCATCACTACCTTGCATTAATCCAGTGGAATAAAGCTCCAGTCACTCTGCCGCCGTAGACCTGCTATTGATTTCTGTCCCTCTGCAGTCAAGAAGCTGCCATCCTGTCATGTCCGCCCGTCACTCAAAACCTGGCCTGGAAAAGCCTGGAAGGTCCTGCTTACTAATTCACTGAAGCCTTAGTTCACGATCATGTGTCGCAGAAAATATTTTCCAACGATTGGCCAGATGTCCGAGGGTGTGAAAGCTCCTCCGCCGTCCTCCATGCTGACTGTTAGATCACATCGATCAGCTGCATCAGTGTAATGCAGGTTTTCAGAGGATTAACTTCTGAATGACAGTTGGACCTGATACACTGATGCTACGAATTTGTCCGCTGTTGTCTGCACTGCAACAACCAGCATCTCGCTCCACCTTCAAATACAGCTGCCTGCAACTTTTTTAACAATATATTTATTGATATTTTCTCAAACCCGTCCCTTCTGCAAGAGGGACATCGGATCAGATATGTCGCCTAATGAGACTAATATAGATGACCGGAGGATCTCAATCCCAATAATCTCTTTAGGAATCTTCAATATTGACCACCGACAATGTTTTAACTTATTTCCAGGACATGTGAATAAGGATACGTGTCTCTATTTTGCATCTAGGGCATCAGAAACTGAGTCCTCGATCCTGTGGAGTCTTATAGTGATTCCTGTTCACTGTCTTCAGATGTACAGATCAGGTCAGTCCTAATGTTTAGGGGTTTGGTCTCTGTGAAGGCTAGAATTCAGTCGGAAATTGGTGGAAATTTTGACATAAAAGTTGACAGTTCTTGACGTCCTCTGAGTTATTTTGTACTCTTTTTCTGCACAATTCAGCCCGACTTGGTATCTATGGAAATCTTGAGACTTTAATAGAATTTATCTGAGTGGGTTTTAAAGGATGAGGCTGATGAGGCAGATATTTGTCTTATTGTCGACATAATTCCCATGAAAAGGCCGACAACGCGTTGAGTCCTTGAGTTAATCTTCTTCTTCCTGTCTGCGACTCTCAGTTCACATTAAGAACTCCTCACAAATTTCAAGTTTCAGTTTTTTTTTTTTTCCAAGCATCAGTAGTTTCCTAAAAACAGCTTGGCGCTGTCATGGCGGATTATTGCACATTCGGTGCTCAAGTGAGTGTCTGTGGCAGCAGGACTGTGTGTGTGTGTGTGTGTGTGTGTGTGTCTGATTGAGTCAAAACAAACTACAGTGTGTGTGTGTGTTCATAATGAAGGAATATGTCACCCATTGCAACAGTATGGCTCATTTGACAACAATGGAGCTCTAAAGGCAGTGCTGGTTCCCAATCTGGGGGTCCTGATCCAGTTAAGTGGTCACCAAAGCTTGGCTTGGGGTCATGAGGCTTTCTTGATTTTGAGGGGTGTTTGTTCAAAAGATGTACAGTCGACAAGGAGAGTGTTATTTTTAAAGTTTTCATAATTAAGATATAAACTTAAAAGTTCTGTGTGTAAGATTCACAGGCCTCTATTTGCAGAATATAGCAGAAATTAAATTAATTAGTGTATAATCAACTAAAAACAAGAAGTTTGTTGTTCAACACCTATAAAACAGGATTGTGTGAAAAGTTCCTAAAATATAATGAAAACTCATCTCTGATGCTCAAAATTCAGTTGTTGTTTGGCACAAACGTTGTGCGGTTATTGCGTTCATAATTTAGGGTAATTGTACAGTTTATCAGTTGTTCTGTTCGGTTATCGTTATGTATTGAATTAGTCAGTTTATTTTCTGATAGGAAGGCGTCCCTTGAGGAAAAAGGTTGGGAATTACTGATCTATGGCACAGAAGAAGATATATCACTCAGTGTTTCTATAGATTTGATGGCATTAAAAATGTATTAACAGCCTCATCCTTCATTTTTATAGACGTGTACATATATACATATAAATAGAGAGAGATATGCTGCTCTGGCTCCTGATTAATGCATGTGTGTGTTAGAATAATATGTATATAAACAGAGAGAGGAAATGCACACATGCAAGCACATGCTGACAGGCAAACACACACAAATATTCTCACTGCAGACATACGATGCACACACACACACACACACACACACCGTCACAGTGAAATGCTCACAGGCATGAATGCCAATTTTAAGTAAATATGCATAGCATAGACAAACACACACACACACACACACACACACACACACACACACACACACATGGCCTCAGGTGATTTCTGACCAGGCTGCCATGCATCCATCCATCTCTCCATCCTCCCCTCTCCCACTTTGAATACATTTCATCTCATAATGAAAGTTGAACACCCCGTGGCTGAAGGAGAGAATACGAATGACAGAGGAGGTGAGAGGCAGAGTGACAATGAGATGGGAAAAGAAGGGAGAAAGAGAAAGAGATAGATTCATAGAGAGAGGGAGCGAGTGAAGAAGCGATGAGGCAAGAGGAGGAGTAAAACATATCATAATGGCATTTCTTCTCCTTCACCTCCGCTGGGGAGGAAAATGAAGTTTTTCCCTAAAGTTCACTCCATGGAAAAAGGCGATGATGGATGGTTGAATATGTCTGCAGGAGAAAACGCCATTCCTCATCTCACCACTCCAATTAAAATGTGACAGGAAGTGTGTTTTTTTTTCTTTGCCGCTGATCAACCGCACTGTTTACTTCCTCGCTTAAAGCCAAACAGAGTTTACAGTCCTATAGGAGGAGCCAGGTATATGCTTTCATATGTGGGAGAATAATGAGAGCTGTCTGCGTAAATGAAGAGGGATGCGGCACTCGAAGAAGAGCTACGGCATCTGCATGGGAATAAAAGCAGAAATAAACAGGACAGGTTCTTTTTCTCAGCTGTTGGATACGGCTTTAGAGGAAGCAGACATAAGTAAGAGAAGAACAAGTCTTGTTTCAATAGTCAGGAGACGGACGGCGCTTTAATGTTTCGCCGCCTTCGAGCGCTTTCTTTTCTTTTCCCTCCCGGCGTTTCACGGCCTTGATGTTTATCTCCTCCTCCGTACTCGTGTCTGAATGTAATAGAGGGGAAAAAATTGAATAAAACAGCAGCAGCAGGAGGAAGACTGAAAGTTATTCTCCTGCATTTTATTTATTTTTTTCTGCCCGTAGTCCTGCTTGTAGGCATGTACAGAAAGTCAGGGAAAATCCTTGAAAGGTTGTTCATCTAAGGAAAAAATGATTTTTTGGGGGAGCATGTGAACACATTTCTGACCAGAATTTATAGATTGAAAGGGGCACTCCAGCAATTTAGGGTTGCTCTTTCATAGATTTGGGGAACTTGCAATTTACAAAATAGTCAAAATGTACTAGAGGGCAAGATATCCAGACTTTTTGGTCCTAATATAGGTCATACAATTCCCATAGTGCATCTCAGTAACATCTTAGACTGTTTCAGTCTGGTAAACACCACTGACAGTATAAAGACGTAGATCATTGGTGGACCTGAGGTGGGCTGAATGAAACCTGGGTGCTCAAACAAGCCGCCTGTAATGCCCAATCAAAGCGTCCACACTCTGAATCCTGCATAACTTTAAGCCTTAATATAATTTGAACAGGTGAGTTGTATAAAAATTCACCCTCAGTACAGTTGTCATGAACGGGGAAATTAGCTATAGAGACCAAAACTGTTTTTTGTACCAGGCTGTAAACATGTTTATTTCTGCTGTGAAGTTGGACATTTTAACATGGGGACTTATGGAGACTGACTCACTTCTGGAGCCAGCCTCAAGTGGACGTTTGAGGAGCTGCAAGTTTTATTAGCCATGTTGGTTGCTGTTTGGTCTTTCAAACTCTGTGCCCCCTGATCTGTTGGAAAGGTGGTTACAGATGCAGATCGATGCCCTTATCTTCAGATTAAGATGTTCAACTGTCACCAACATCTTGGTGTAATATTCGGGCTTCCTCAAACTTTTGGCTCCATTACAGAACTAGATATTTAAATGTTCCAATTAATGCAGTAAATAAGTAAAGTTCTATATGCCATAAAAACACAAAACCTGCCAAAATATACCTGCAGCATTTGTGGCCAAAGCTCCTTTTGAAGACTTTTTTTTTTCCCCCAGAATCAGTTTTACGGCTTTTAGCAAACTTTTTTATAAGTTCAGCCCAGTAACTTCCAGGAACATAAAGCTCTCAGCGTTTGATAAAATGTTCATTATTTCACTGTTTCACGATCGAGTCAGGAGATTTATGATACTTTAAAGTTCCCCGGGAAACTTTTTTTTTTTTTCTTCTTCTTTTCTCTCGCCGGCATTTCAGCTCTGATGTTTATGCATCGTGGATAAGAACAAAATGATCAACTCCTCAGCTGTCGTGTCCGGACATAATGGAGGAAAAAAAAAACAGCAACAGGGAAAGAAAAACAACCCTCTTCTTTCTTTCTTTCTTTCTTTCTTTCTTTCTTTCTTTCTTTCTTTCTTTCACACCTCTCTCTCAGTCCTGCTTGTAAAATGATCCATGTTCTTCAACTACCGCGAGCATGTGTGGGGAATATATATTAGTTCAATAAAAAGTAAAACTGCTTCCCCCGGACCGTATAGCCTACAGACGATGCCCTATAAATATTTAATGCCTCACAGCCATTGTAGTATTTTTTGCTGAAGGCAGCTCAATTGCAAAAGAGGCGCTCCTGTGTAATTGAGTGTTTTCCATATAATTTGTTGCCTGCGACTTTTCTTCTGCCCTCGCCTCCCTTTGCTTTGTTTAGCTCCGTGCCATTTGTTGCTGTGAGTAAATTCGGCCTCGCCGCTGCAGCGCCGAGGTGTCACTTACAGGACTGCAAATTGGGCATCGGGAAAGGAGAGAGTTAAATAAATCATTGGAGAGCGGGGCTAAGACTATCCTCCAGATACCTGTGTTTTATAACCCTCCTAAGGCCTGATAATGGAGCGTACCCTACTGTTCCACCTATACACTCTCGGTCTTGTGAAAAGCACGAGGTGTGGGGGCGGCTTCACTCGAATCTCATATTAGAAACGAGCCGCCATCTTGATGTTTGTGTGTGTGACAGGATCTCCTTTCTGGACAATTCTTATTCTGTAGTACTGCAGCTTGTTTATAGATTAAACACACACACACACACACACACGCATCTTTATGTGTGCTCCGTTGCTTAATGCGTTGCTCAGCTGTTTGTCACTGTTGCCAAGAAACAATGCTGGGAGTGATCATCCGTACGAGCCACGAAGGAGTAAAAACATGGGAGCTGATTGTCTTTTACCCTCCCAGGAGGAAAAAATAGATCATCAAGCTGAGTTTAAATATCATTCTCTGCTTATTCAGGTACATTAGTAGCTTCAGTTTCAAGTTCATCAAGTTAATATCATTCTGATAAGAGATTGCAACTTAACAGTTTACATAAATGCTGAATGAAGTGATCAGATAAGATGCCCCAAAGTGTTTAATTACAGTGTAACTTTTCTGACTTGTACAAAGTGGTTCCTCCTGCTGTGAAGCGTCTAATCTGCTGAAATTAAAACAGCAGAAATATTTCCACTTTGTTCACGTCATCTACTGTCACTTTAAGATATTTTATACGGTTACGCAATAACTTATTTCTCACGTCGTTCGACTGATCTCCAACACTCGACAACTCTAGTTTGTTGGAAATAAATTCTTAATTCACAGATGTAGCAGCTGTTTTCAGACATGCACAAACATTATTGTATCGTATTGATACTTTTTCGATACCAAATGTTTAAAACGAAACAATGTTACCATTTGATGGTATTTAAAATACCCAAGTGATTAAACAAACGGGTCTACACAATCAGATTTTTAATCCAAAGCTGCACAAATGAAACAAAGCGGAAGAAAATCAACTGGTCGTCACATGCTCAGTGACTTTTTCTGGAGCAGCAGGTTGTTCATTTTCAAAAAGAGAAATAAAGTAGATCCAGTTTTGTATAACTTGACCTTTCATCTTCTTCTGGTATTGAAACAGGTGTAGTTTTTTTTTTTGTATTAGTGTTGTATCGAAGTTTAAAATTCCACAATGACTTTTAGTTAGAGGTCTGTAGCGATCTTTGGTCTCTGAAGCTTTGTTCTCCCTCCCTTAAACTTTGTGATGCTTCCTGCTAAATGTGCTGTCGTTCTTTCTGATGACGCTCTTGGATTTTGCCTTGGAGCAAAATCCCCTGCAACAATGATGCATTATTATATCGCTTCTAATGGAAGCAGAGGGCTTTGTTGGCAGAGATATTGGCTGTTTGCTGTTATTCGTCCTCATAAATGTGTAAATAGTGTAACAAGCTTGTCGCTTAGCTAGCTGAAATAGACAGAGAAATGAACAGATGTAGGTGCCTGTGTGGCTGTGAATATGCTTCTCTGTTCTTTCCTTTATGAAAATGCGACACACAGACTGCATCAAGTCTTCACAAAATGTTACTAAAGTGGCTTTGAGTATAAACTGGACAATTGAGATTCACCACTACACTGGCAGCAGCGATGCTCCCTGCAGTCTTTATGCATCTGCTATATCATCCTAACATATGGTATTTGTGGCATAACCTGCTGTTTGGTAGATGCTTTGGTCCATGAGTGGACACATTTGTAGTAAGAGTAGCTCCAGTGGGAATGCAAAGCTTTATGTTGGAACGTTGATGAGATACAGAACCAAAAATATGCCACCTTTCAATATTTTTTACAGTGCTACATCTCAATCGGAGGTGAGGCTCATGTCTGGAAATCCACGTCCTCACTTGGCAGCTCGGCGCTGGTTCCAGCGTCAGTTTAGAAATCACAACGAGGCCGAGATGTTAAGTTGACACTGAAAAAAAAACAGTCCAACTCTGCTGAGGGAGGAGTACAAAACCTGCTGAACTATTAATCATTAAAAAAGCAATTACAGGCACTTCCATGGCGGGTTTATCAGGCTGTCATCTTCGTACCATCTCTATTTAGACCTATCTGCTTCCTGGATAACCACCAAACACTCTTTTCTCTCGGTCAGGTCAGCTCCGAGGTGAAAATTGAGGAGACGATGATGACCGGCAAACGAGACACTAAAAGCTAACAGCCACTACAAAAAATCCATTTGGTGAATCAGTGTGAGCAAGCACAGGAAAGTTCCTCTGCTCAGATTTTCATAATATTACACCCAATACTTCACTATGTCGTGTGCACTACAGGTACCCTGCACTCGTATGTTTAGATTTTGTCATCCCGTTCTTTGATTCTTTATTATTCCGGTCCTTCATGATTTCCATGAAGTATTTTTGTGATTACTGCCGTCATAGGTGACCACAGCAGTTGTGGTGTGAGTCAGGCTACACATGTTTACAGCCACATTTACAGCACAGCACATTGTGGTGCATCTTACATACATGCTGTTGGCTACCTTGATACCTGTGAACTTCACTATCAAAAGAAACCGCTGAAAAAAATGTTTTTCACTAGACTTTAATCAGACATAATCATATAAGGATAGTATGCATATTAACCGTTTGAACAGTTTGATTAAAATGGAACATTCTTTTGGTTAAAACTTTTTTATTTTATGTAAATAAACCCTCGTATTCATGAAAGATTAAAAGGATAAAATCAAAAGTCTTAAGGAAAAGCATTACAGTAAATCTAGCACAATAAAGAGATGCTATAGTTTCATTTTGAAGCTCTTTACATGAAGAATATTGAGGATTTTTGGACTGATCACATGTTGGTTTAAAGTTCTTAAGCCCTTCCTGTCAAACACGACGTTCAGTCTTTTTAACAAGCTGATGAAACCTGAAAAAAACAGCAGGAATGCAAAGCTTTATCTTGGAACAGTGTATTGCAGATGACTGCAATATATCAACAGTTGAAACAGGCTGAAATGGAGAATTCTTTTGGTAAAATTTATTTTATTCAACTTCAGAGAAGCCTTATATTAAGGAGGAATTATAAGTATATGGGTAAAAGTCTTAAGGGAAAGCCTTACAGTTAGTTTAGCACAATAAAGAGATGGTGTAGCTTCAGTTTGAGACAATTTACACAAAGAATGTTACGGATTTTATTACGGACTGATTACATGTTGATTCAAATGTCTTGACAGTGTGTTTGAATGGCACAGACTTTTGTTTTGTACGTGGTGTACGGAGGAATCATACACATAAAGCCTGAGAGCTCAGGGACTGTTTGGAGTAAGATTCCTTCAGCGAGAGGCTGCAGCGGCTGCAAGTTAGCAGAAGTGCTGAGAGGCTGAGCTGAGCCGTTTGTTTCATCCTGCTTTATTGCTGTTGTCACTTGTTTTTAATGAAAGTGGAGTTCAGCTGAAGGAGTGTGTGTGTGTGTGTGTGTGATGGTGGTGGGGGATTTATTTGTGCCGACACACCTCGGCAGGACTCGAGCTCCAACGCTTGGCCTTGATTGGCCCCCTCACTGTGTCCGTGTGAAAGTCTCAGAGTATGTGTGTGCGTATATTCAGTGAAATTAACTCCTCATGCCAACGGCTGGTTAAAACTGATCTCACAGATTCACAGAATATGATTCATATATACATTGTTCATAAACAAAATGAGCACTCTCCATCTTCACTACAGTTTTATGAAACAGTGTTGACAGTAAACAGAATTAAAAGTAAATCTTCTAATTAACTTTTAAATTAGTCCAGTCCATGTTTGAAACTTTAATCATGCAGGCTGTAGATTTGCTTTGTGTTAATTTGATGTACGGGACAAACATCAAGGGACAGCAGGGACAAACTTTGAATGCATAAAGAGGACAAAGACTGTAACATGTTTAAACGTTATCAGCTGCAAAAGGTTAAAAACAAATGAGGCGTGCAGACAGTATGTATCCGTGCAAAAAACTGTATGGTAATGAGTGTTAATGTGTGTTTTGTGTGTGTCCTTCAGTTTAACGTGTGTGTGCGTGTGGTCCATGCATGCCTCAATGCACCTGCATATCTATCTGTGCAGTTTAGCATTAATGGTGTGCGTGTGTGTGTTTATGTGTGCTTGTCTTTATGTTCAGTGTGTATTTGTCTGTGTGTGTTTTCCTTTGTTTGTGTGTGTAGCATTAATGCCTTAATGTTTGTGTGTGTTTGCTTTCATGTGTACTCATTGTTTGTGTGTATGTGTATGAACAGTCTTTGCATTTAAGGTATATGTTCATCTGTGTGTGTGTGTGCGCGCATGTGTGTGTCTCTTATGCACTTGACAACCAGTGTGAGTTTGTAATCTTCCTATCTTAAAAAAAGTTACAGCCTTTTGTACCTTCATTTTCTCATCGTGGCACAGAGAAATCAAAAAGACTCAGGTGTTCATCAATGAAGAGATACTTAGTTAAACCCCTCCCCCAGGCAGTGATTGTCCAATCATAGCTTAGCGACCATAACCAGGCACAGGTGTGCACTGGGATCGATTCACAGTGATTCTCTGCATGTCTACAGTAAGTTAGTGTGAAACCCACCATGACGTCACCCAGCGAAGCCTTAAGTTTGGCTTTATGGATGTCGCCATTTTCCTTTTCTGGAGCCAGAAGTGACCATATTTGGACGAGAGCGTGCAGCTGGTGGGTGACTTGCTGTGATTGGGCTGCTCTTGGTTTTGACTCTGTTTTAAAGTGATCACAGACGTCCTTGTACAGTTTACAAAATGAACATCATGCTGTAGATGGCGGATGACTTGGAGCTAGAGATTGAGACTATGAACTCATGTTGAAACTGTTTACTGAGATCATAAATCAGCTGAGAAATAGGGTCATTTCTCCATAAGACTCAATATAATCAGACTTCTTTTAGAAACCAGTGGAGCTGCCCCCTGCTGGCCATAAGAAAAAATGCAGATTTAAGACACAGACCCAGAAGCTGGATCCACAAATTATTTAATTACAGGCCAGTAGGTGGCAATAAAGTCTCCATCATCCATTCTAATGATGCGTATTGTGATTATTTTTCTTTGGTAGTAGTAACTTAAAAAACAAACAAGAGTTTAGCTAATCAAAAACAGATGCTTCATCCAAAATCCCTCCGTCTCACGATCTCTGCTCACCGAAGTTCTTGTTTCTCAGACGCTCCCTCCTTCGTGTTCACGCGAATCGTGATTGTGGAACATACAGGGAAATGTATGGCGCTCCATGTGGACAAGGCCTACGAGTTTGTAGGGTCCAGTCTTTACAAAATGGATGGATCAAACAGTGTGTTGCAAGTCAAAGTTAATATTAATGAAATCTGCCAGTGACAGTCGTCACTTCAGCCAGCAAAAAGAAACAAACCGACTCGTGACTACTTTTTAAACTGCTCCATTATAAAACTGATGATGTCCTTTATTATTAAAAGGTTTGATTGAGAATTTCATACAAGAGACCGGGGAATGCACCGTGTCAGCAAGAGTCCTTACAAATACTAGACATGTCTGAGTGTGTGTGTGTGTGTGTGTGTGTGTGTGTGTGTGTGTGTGTGTGTGTGGCTCAGGCCATTTGGCACACTGAGGCAAATATAAGTGTGCAGCTACAGTAGCCTGTGAGTCACACTGCCAGCCTGTCCTCCATGACAGTTAATGAGCTGTTGCTTCCTTCTCCTCTCTGTCGTTTTCTGCTGCACCCCCGTCTTCTGTCTTTATTGGAAACTCTCTCTCTCTCTCTCTCTCTCTCTCTCTCTCTCCTCTGGATGGTTGTTAAATGAACTGCTGTGGTTAAAAAAAAAAAAAAAAGAGGGGGAATGTGTACCTATATGGGAGAAGCAGAATGAGGAGGAGGAGGAGGTTTTTCAGAGTGGGTATTAGCTTCTCCTCTTCCTCCTCCAGTTTTTTTTTTTTTTTTGGTGTCACGCGCTGCGAGGAGACGTCATGAAAAGACAAATTATGATATCCCTCCGCTGGGCTCCCTCCTGCCACGGAGCGAGAGGACTTTGAAGGAGGGATTTTGAACAAAGCCAGGAAGCAGAGAAAATGTGTCAGAGGACTTCAGTTAGGCCTGAAAAAAATAAATAAAATAAAAAAACACAGTGATAATGTAATAGCAGCTGCTTTATGGATAAACCCTCTGATGCACTCAGACATATCAGAGCTCATTCTCACTGGGTTTGTCGAGCCTTTATACATCAGGCGGATACAGTCAAGTGGTTTATGGAGTGATTATTTATGAGGAAGCTTCAGGTTTGTTCATTCAACGATGCGTTTACAACCAGTTTGTGTGTTTCAACTCCTGTAGGGCCACATAAAGATGTGCTGTTTTTTGTGAGACAATATATAATTAAAATCAGTAATTAATGCGATACTAGATTAAGTTAAATAAAAAGTACTAGGCCTAAACTCAGAATCGCCATGTGCATTGAAAAACATGTTTTGCCTGTTGTGCCTCAGTGCACATGGTGCAGTCATAAGTGTCATTTCTTGCTTAATCAAGACACAAGAGAAAGACAAAGGAAGCTGTTGTATTTACGGGAAAAACTGGCAGCTGTGATTGCCAGAAATTTACCGTAATAAATACGGTATAACTTAGTTATACTGCCATATAATTGACATGGAAATACAGCGTAAATGCCGTGTAAAATAAAAGTTTTGCCATATTCATGTGTTTTACTGTATACAGTATATTTTACGGTCTTTTACTTTTACCATATTTAACAGTCTTTTACTGTCATGGTTTGACAGTTTTTCACCGTAAAATCTATGCAAAAAGACATTTTTTACAGTGTAGTTCAGTCTGCAGGCTGCTGGATAAGATGCTCTAAAACCTCTCTGGTCTGTACGTCTGTTCTTGGCAAGAAACTTATTTTGATCCTTCGTGCACATGAATGCATTTTTGATCACAAGCTAGTCATTTGTTCCCACAAATTAATCATTTTTGTACTCAATTTAGCTCCCAGTTTGCATGTTATGGGGGTTTCTGGTTTAGAGTACTGACACTTTTTGTTATTCCAAATCTTTGATGGGCCTTAATGAAGAATAATCTGTGCCACTGCACAATTTTCTCTAATGAGATTCATGTATTTGTTGTGGCAGGGAACACAATAAGTGTGGCTGCGGGTTACACACAGATTTATCTGCTTCTTTTAAAAGAATATTGTTGAAAATCTGCAGAACCTAAAAAATAATGAACCACACAAGTAGCAGCACACCTGAAAATGGATGTCTGAGCTCTCAGAGGACAGACTCGTGCGGCAGAGTGGTTTGTTAGGAGTACAATGGTAATCTAATAAACTAAAGAGAACAAATATATTCAGGGATTCCAGCTAAAGACAGACACTTGGAAAAAACATCTGTGTGTTTTTATAGTTTGTCAGGAGGTAACCAATTCTAATAAAGTCGAAACAAAACCTCGTGTGTGATGCGTGTGATCGTGTTTCATGCATCAGATTCATTAAGCCCGGTGGTGTCAGATTTTACCTGCTGGTGCTTCACAAACAGCTGATTAAAACAAAAAGCTTCCATTCTTCCTACAGTTCAAGCATCAGTTATCTTTGAAGTAATTGAACCTCTAACTCTGGCAGTTTAAGTGTCTCGTTCACCTCATTCAGCTACAGTATGCCGCTATTTCTCCTGAGCTACATCAAACAAACTCATTTCATCTGCAGCCAGTTTCATTTGCTGCACTGGAAGCAAATCTGGTTGATTTAATATCTTTTTTTTTTTTTTTTTACCTTCCATCTTTATTACTTCACCCTCTTTTCCTCACGCAGTCCTGTGAGTAATCTATTGTTTGTTCTAATTAGATGCTGTACATGTAAGTCACGTACAGGGAACGACCGCCTCCGGCTAACTTTAATGATTTTTTTTCCCCTCTTAACCGTACATCTTCAACCTTATGATCTTACTCTATGGCTTAACCACAGTTGCGTGCTTGTGTGTGTGTGTGTGTTTGTTGTATGTATGTGAATGACTCTCAGATGATATTTCTCCCCAGTGGCCTCCAGCAGTCCTCAGACTGTGACAGGGAGAGTAATTGGCCATCAAAATAATCCAGACCCCTTCCTTCATTCGCAGATAGCCGCCGGCGAGTGGAATTAGACACCGAGTTTAGGCAGGGACATTAAACACAAACTCTGTGTGTGTGTGTGTGTGTGTGTGTGTGTGTGTGAGTGTTTGACCTTAAGTTACATGCATAAAAATATGACTGTGCATGTGGACTCTTGATTTTCTAACACACAAGGTGGATTAATGGGAAACAGGAACAGAACAGAAAATTAGATTACAAACATTTAGTTTGAAATTTTCAGGCAGACTCTATCTAATTATTTCACAGACAAAAGAGCAGCTGCTGCTCCAACAGATTTTAATACGTTTCTGTACATTAAAAGTGCAGAGTTGCACTTTGGGACTGACCTGCTTGCAAAGGAGCTATTATGGTAAAGCATTAGTCTCTAACAGCCTCTTTTATGATGAACTGAAAAGTACTGACTGTATACAATAATACTGCATGAGCATTAATGTGTTTTTATCCACAGAACGTTTGCTGGATCAAACAGTAGATTAAGTGGGTATTAGTTTACATAGACAGATGAGGAAACACTTGTGTTTCTATTGTTGGTGTCTCTTGTGCTTCCAGTGTTTCCACTTGACCCATTTAATGTTTAGAAAAAGGCTGAGAGGTTCGTTTTATTTGTTTCCCCTTGCTTCATTTGTGCTAAGCTAGGCTAATAACCTCCGGACTCCATCTCCACAGTTACTATTATACCCTTTAAAGCTCAGGCAGACACAACTGGCTTTCTTGTTACTGGTTTATTTGAAGACTTCTCTCATGCTATGAACAGGAAACAGTCTTCGAGTCTTCAGAGGTTTCTTTATAACTGTTGGCATAAAAATAAACCCTGCTGTCACGACCATAATGCTTTCACCGGGTGGCAAATATCCATGATTACTGCTTGATTGCTGGTGCCGTTTGTTATGAGCCAACAAGACTTATAAGTTTGCTGAAACTTTAAAATGACAGTACCTGCTACTACGTTGTGATTATGACATTGATCTTAGAAAAAATGGACAAATATATATACTACAAGCAAAAATTTACTAAAACTCAGACATGAGAGTCGTCAGATCTTCTCATGTGACTCTGCTGCTTCCTAACCTTGTGGGTCAGCTGTACTCACAAGATCACGATATCATGTATTGAAGAATCCGTATTTCAAGGCTTCAAGGCATGCGCTTGTGTCCGAACCAGAGTCGTTCAGACCAGTCAGCATCCGATGAGGAGCTACGGGCAGAACGGCCTGAGATATGGGCATGGGTTCTCGAAAAACAACAATGGCGACAGCTAAAGAGGTTAGCGAAAATTGGTAGACAGATGGTTCATCCAATCACCTGCCAAGTACTTGAACTTGCCGTCACTGATGGTAACAAACCTCCTGGTGCAGTCATGTTAACCGCTCTCTGCTCTCTCGGTAGCTCAGTTTTGTAATTGAATATATTCTGCAGTTTACTGGGTACATTGATTCTCTGTCATCATCAAACCAGCGACCACCCGCCTCCAAGGAGAGGTTTAGAGGTTACTCCCTGTCATTGAGCTCTTAAAGCCGATATCATGTCCACTGCCTGACAGAGATGAGAGCCCAACTGTCTGTTTGGCCGCCCTCCATGCTCCTCATCGCAACTCCACTCCTGCCACCAAGTAATCTCATTTGTGTTTGTACAACCTGGTAATACAGTGAATCGATGGAGCGGCCGCAAAAGGCCCGAACACTATTTACTCTCTCTTCGAGTCGCTCAGTTGAAAACAACCCTGAACGCAGCGTCTTATCTCTGAGAAGAGAGCGAGGGGGACTATTTTTTTGTCATTATGAATTCCATCGAAATGACCTACTCGTGTTGTATTGATATCACCCAACTTTGACCGACAGCTCTTTTTTTAAGTCTCAGAAGGGGGATTGACATTGATTTTCTCATTTCTAGTTTTCTAAGGTTGTAATGAGATGTTTACACGTTTTTCCTTCTCAGCGACTCTGGAACAAAACCTGCTGCTGCTGTCAGGAATGCAAACGCTGTCGGAGTATTTAAGTCCAGAGCGGATACTTATTTATTCAGCTCAGCCTGTGTTTGAACCCACCTTACCAGACAGTTTCTTTCACTTTGTTTACTTCCTGCAGTCTGCTCACTTTAGCTTCAGTCCGCTCTGCTGCTCTGATATCCGGCCATACACACAGAAACTGAAACACACAATCCACAATCGAGTTCAGTTCAGATCTTTATTGTCCCACAGGAGGTAAAACTGATCAAGAATGCAACTAAAAGTGCAGAGGTAGTTTGTCCTACAGATATTTGAATGTTTGAATCCATATTGTTGCCCAGAGGAGGATTCTAGACGTCCACATCTCCAAATTTTAGAAGTTAGAAAGGAAAATATTCACGAAAAGGCAACAACAAGGGATGACAATGATGGAGATATTCAGCTTCTTGTAAGTCAACTAACAGAAATACATCTCAAAGCTCACTTAATGTGTTTCAACTTCAACAATGACGGTTATCAAAGGGGTCACTTGTGACAAACCAACTCTGCAGTTCCCCTCCATGCTGTGGAGTATTTTAGCGTCTTTCAGCCACATGCTGGAAGCTGTTTTACCTTCTCAGCACCAGACCACAGACAGAAAGTTTGAAGAATAATTTAGCAGCTAGATATGTTTTCTAAGGAGATGGTGGATACCAAACCTGGAGCTAAAAGAAGAGCGATTGAACGTGTTGCTCTGTGTAAGTGGATGTCTAGTTAGGAACAATACATGAGGTGATAACATGTCGTGTTGTGTTTGCAGCTTGTTCAGCTCCCGTGAGTGGCCCAAAAAAAAACAGTCAAAGTAGCTTGAAACTGACGTTTCTTTGATCGACATGACTGACAAGTTAACTGCTCCCAACAGCAAACACAAACGCAACGTGAGAATGATCAATTAAGTGAGAACAAAATGTTAGTTTAGTCTCATTATCAGGGTACATAAGGGATGGTTGGGATGGATTTTGCTTAAGAATTCTGTGACGGATCTGAAAAAGTTTCTGTCAGCGTTAACAATATTTAACCTGCAGATAGTCTTTGTTGCCCTTTCTTACTCCAGTTGTTCATTGGTGTTTCTGATGATTTTATCTAAACTTGTTTCTTCTCTTGAGGCGTTTTCGTGATGAAAAACTCTGATGAATCTAACTTCTTCACGTCTCTCTCCCTCTCTTTTCCCCTCTCTGCAGGTCCGCCTGTAAACGTAACCTGCAACATTTTTATCAACAGTTTTGGGTCCATCGCTGAAACAACAATGGTAAGCGCAATTATTCTTCTATCACTTTGTAATACAGCACGGCGTGTAGATTTTGATATTATTTATTTGTCACTTGTGTGTGTGTGTGTGTGTGTGTGGATGATTTGGCAGTTAATGGAAAATGTCACATCTCATCGCAGCTCCATTTCGACTTGGGTAATTTCGCCCTGAAAAATGCGATTAATTGAAATGACAGTGGAGGTGGCGGCGGCGCTGATGTTCGGCGCATCCAAAGTTTCATTTTTATTTCCTTTTTTCAAAAATTAAAAGCCTTCTGCCCTCTGAGTGTTTAGAAAAGTCTCCGCCTCATTGAGCCCGTCTCCCATTTCGAACACTTCATTTGAAAGAGCGCATCACCGCCGCCGCGGCCATTTGCATAACAACACGGTGGCGGCGCTGCTGTCACGCCTGCTTGGGACCGATGGCAGAGGAGGAGAGGGTGGGGCATGAGGGGGGAAATTTGCGCTTATTCATTACACAGAAAATCCATTAGTGTTAATATAACTGAACCATCAACCTTCACAGAGCAACAAGCCAGATATGGTAACACTGAACTGCAGTGTGTGACGGCAGTGGTAATCTCAGTACCCACGTCATTCTTGAACGTAGCTAAAAAACGATGCGCACCCATCACTCTAAGCTCCATAAAATGCATGAATCATATTTTCATCCACCAAATGCATCCAGACTGTCAGCTGTGTAAACCATCTGCAGGGCCTGAGCGACCATTAAGGACACGGAGGTCGTGTCCTTGGTGGTGTTTCTGGGAATTAGATTGGTTTTAACAACTTTCCCTACAAATATGCAAAATGTAGACAGTTTTCCAGAAGGATTCTGCTGTGTTTAAAATTTGCCCTGATATAATGGGGCTTTTTTAAACCACAATTATAGGAACTGAGTGTGGTTGGATCAGATTTAATTCATGACAACCCAAGAACGAAAGAAATTCGGCTATTAAACTGTAAATGGTGCACAGAAACAAAACACAAATATAGAAATGTCTCATAAAACCTTGTTCATAGGACCCTATTCTGAAAAGCTGATTAATAAATTTGGTTTTCAGGCCTTTAAAGGTGAAAGGATGGAGCTGCTATATTTATCTTACGACCAAAAACAATGAGTTGATCATATATGGTCTGTGTATTTAAAGCCTGATAGAACAAAAGAAGGTGTCAAGTGTATAAAAGACACGTAAGACAAGTAAAGAAAAGAGGAAAGAAATACAGGGAGGCAAAATGGGGCAGTAATAAAGGCACTCCTAAAGAGGAAGGGAGGATATCCCGAGCTGAACCGCCCCAAATCACACTAACACACACACACACACACATGCAACGCTGCATTGAAACTGCTGCCCGCTGCAGATCCTCGTCATGCAGAACAAATTCCAGGTTTTCCTTCCTGCAGGAGCCGAATCGATCCTTGTTAAAACTGAGGAGGGAAGGAGGGATGAAGGAGGCAGTAAGATGGACAGATGGGTGATAACTGAGGGAAACTATTAAAAAAAACTGACAAAGTGATAATAGCAGTTAACTTCTGCTCCACCAGCTTTAAGCGACTCCTCATACAAATTCAGTTGCATCCAGCAGTTGAAACTAAGTTGATTTCATCTTATTTCAAGTTGTTTTATCATTATTATTTATTAGTAGGGTTGCAAAGGTGCGGAACATTTCCGGTAAATTTCTGGAAACTTTCCATAGGAAGATATGCTGGGGAATTATGGAAATATTTGGGAATTTATGGGAATTAACTGGAAATTGGTGGTAATTTAAACAAACTGTATCATATCCAAACATAAATATAAACGTTTTGTTTTGTCACCCATTCAAAATAATACAGAAAAAGAGAGATTTATTTGTAAGTAAAACTTTATCAAGCTTTCATTGTTTTATTGACCTCAACAGCCCTGCAACACGTCAATCAAGTGTTTGAACACAGAGCTTGCTGAGGCTGAGTTCGTCCACTGAAGACCACAGTCAGTGTTGTTGCTCTAATCTCTCTGAAGGGTGGATTAGAAGCAAAAACAAAGTAGTGAAATAATTGGATTTATCAGCTTTTATCAAACCAGAAAATCCATTTTAAAGCTCCAGAGGCGACGCAGAGCGAGCAGGAAGCTGAGGACGGTGCCTCGATGTGGTGATGGTGTTCGTTGTAGTGTGCATCTCTAGCTTTAAGCTTGGACTACAGTATCCCTCCATCTTCAGCACACACACACACACACTCACACACTCACACACTGCTGCTGAGGCCGGAGCACAGTGATAGATGGAGTCGGTAGAATGGCGCAGTGCGTGTTGAAGTCCCGGCGGTACACGGCTTTATTCCTGTTTCAGCGCTCTCCCCGCTTGCTTGCTTGCTCACGCTTTCTCTCTCTCCTTCACACACACACACACACACACACTCAGACACGTAACCCCCTCTCTCACTTTTCATCCCACTCCTTCACTCGTTTCCTCCCTCCTTTATTTCCTCTCCTTCTGAGAACACACACTAACACCGTCCTCGCTCACTTTATGTCTGCCTCTCTGTAAAACACACACACTTAAACCTCAAACACTTGATCATCCCATTCACACACACACACACACTCATGTATCACACATGGATCATGGTGACAGCACCAAGACATCCATATCCACCAGACTATTATTTATAAAGTATTAAAAATGAAATAAAGAGAAAAAAAGAGGATAAAATATACATATTTCTTATTATTAATTTGAAGACATTTATATTTAGAAATAATTCACATGCATTGCTTTTTATTGTCTCTTTTTTATTGTATCTGATGGGAGCAAAACACGAATATAGTTGAGAGTTTAGGGTGGATTAATATCTCAGTATCAGGATTTTCAAACTGGAGGATGGGGTTCATTTCCATGTGGAACCAAAAGCGTAACCAATAATGTACGTAACGTAACTTAACTTAGGTACCAAACTGTGATCTTTTCCTGAACCTAACAAAACTACGACAATCAAAAAATGTCTCTCAGCAAGCTTTATTTTGAAAGTCTAACCAGACATTGTATATTTATAATTGCTAACTGGACCACAGGATTAAAACTTGTATTTTTAATGTCTAGTTGAGGCCAAACGTGACACTGACGGTGGACGGTCTATTTGGTGTAAAGGAGTTGTGTGGCCACGAGACACACGGAAAGTGCAAAAAACTATCTAGAGCCAGTGTTTAGTTTGTCCATTCTGGGCTACTATAGAAACAAAAACATAATGATTCTTAATCATATACATATATATTTGTATTTGTATTTTGCAGAAACCCTCTTAGGGCTGTCTATTTTTCTGTGTATTTGTGCAGGATATAGAGGAATATAAAAGCTTTTGATTGTCTTCTTTATCTTTATCGTGTCTTTGAGGTGAAATCTGATATAATGAATCAGACTTGGCAGGATTCACAGTAGATTTTACTATGTGTGAATTTTGTGCTACACCTCTCTCAGCGTAGAGCTCTCTGACTCTTTATCCTTCACACATGGAAACCTCAATCACTTTATTTCCCTTTGTCATCCCTCTCTCTCTCTCTCTCTCTCCCTCCCACACACACACACAGTTATCTCACCGCTCATTCATTCAGTCTCTCACCCTCCTTATGAAATTCTATGAACAGGCTTTACGCTGTAAGTATTTCCAGCTTTATCCCTCTCTCCATCACTCATTCTCTGCTCAGCACTACCACAGTTGTAGTCGTCCTTAAAGGAAGATACCATTTCAAACAGCTCATTTCTCCTCCCCTAAAGGAAAAGTCTGTATCGCTGAAAAGTCTGAGCGGAAGCAGGGTGATATTGTTCTACCTGCAAAGGTTTGGGTTGATGGTTTAAAGTGACTTTAAACCTGAGGACTGTGGTTCAGTCAGCTTACCTCATGTAACCGCTGCCATTATCTTTCCTTAACCTTGTCCAAGAGGTTTTATTTGCCTAAACGTAACCAAACATGAACCATCACATGACAAACTTGGTTGTTTCGTTTGGTTTCGTGTTCAGCAATGTCCCAGACCATGTTAGTCATTAGTTGGATAATGGTAACAGTTTTGATCAGCCCACTCTCATGCCACAGTGTGTAATACACCTGCCAATCCACTTTAGGGTGCTGTGTCGGGGTCATGTTTTGCCTAACGATTCTTTAAAAGGACAGTATGAAGGTACTGTATCAGCAGGGGGCAATAAAGACAGGAACAAAGGACAAATCTAGTCGACAGTTTGGGGTGGATGGATATTTCAGACACAGGGCTTTCACACCAGAGGCTGGGGTTCATTTCCCATGTGACAGCAACGCCATAACCAATAGTCCAGATCTTCTTTTCACCCAAACTGAGGTTTGAATATTGTCTTCGAAACACATTTTGAGTGTATAATTGCTGCAACATGTCATACTTGTTTCCCTTTAGATTTGCTTTTCTTTCCCAGATGTCCCCAAAATCATGATTTTCCACTTTAGATTGATAACTTCATGTTCTTGAATAACCAACAAACCAACAATGTTTAAGCGCGTCATTGGTGTTGAACGGTCATTTATTAAAATCACCTTAAAATCCAGGGAGAAGTTTGCTGTTGAGAATTGATTTGACATCCCACAGTCCTGCTGCTGCTGGTGGTTTTGTTGTTGCTTATTCTGGAGGCCAAATATTGAAAACAGCATCTTTCTCTCAAGGCAACGTTGTCTGAGCTGAGCAGATGTGCTGCTATAATGTGTGAGCCTCCGTAACCTCCTACCTCCTCTTCCTACCTGAGCAGCATCCAGGAACCGGCAGGATGTCATGACAGGCGTGGAATGCTGTTTCTGTAGATTTTTGTTGTTGTTGGTGGTGGAAGGAGAAGAAGAAGAGGAGGAGGAGGAAGAAGATTGCAGTCTTTCATGCGTGGTTTATTGCCTGAGTTTAATACATGCTGAAATGAGTTTGGTATTGTGTAAGTACAGCATTTCCTCTGCTAATGGTCTCATAGCAGCGTGGCGATGGCGGATGGTAATTTCAGGGTAGCATTTAACAGTCCAACGGCCTTATGTCAGGATATTAAACCACGAGTATGAACCTGCAGACGTTGTAGGAGTCCCACTTTTTACCACACATATGCCGACGACCTGCAGCACTTTTCCTCCGTCCTCACAAGGAGGAAGTGTTTATTGCCGAGCCTCCAGTGTCAACGACATTTTTTTAATAAACCTCAGAGTAGTCATCCAATCACTAAAACTCTATATCATTCCCTGAAATCATTAACTTACACCCTCAAATTACTTTCCGCCCATTTGAATCTTAGAATGCAGCGCCATCCATCCCCCCCGTGTCTGTTTAATGCACTTAATGTGCATCCATCTGCAGCCACGATGAGCCTCTGACCGATGAAGCTCAGGTTTTATGGACCAGAAGACATCCGCATGCTGACCATGCTTTTCCAAAAAAAAAAAAAAAAAAAAAAGAAAAGAATTAAAGCCACAATCTGAGATCTGAATGGAGAACAGATGATCGAAAAGTTGAGATGAGTATCTTGACAATATGTACTGAAGGCGCACTGTGCAGTTAAAAAAGTAAAACTGATAATGTTTTCTGATCTTCTGGAAGGTTTGTTCCAACAGAATTTGTAAAAAATTAATGAAAGAACCATATATATTGAATACTGAAAATTCAAATGAACTAAAAATATACATACATATGCAACTCAGACTTTAGTTATTTATGTGGATGAGCCTTAAATGAGTGCCTCAACCTTTAATTTAAATTAAAAATGTTTCAATTCTTTTGATTTACATTTTAATATATCATATGCAGTTAGTTCTTCTTTTTTGTTCTCTTAATGCATTATATGAGTTAAATGTTTTGTCACAATATCAGATTATTGCTACACAATTATCATGGCCAAAAGAATTCACAGGAACAATATTATTGTGATATTTATAGAAAATTTCAATAACAAAAAATATATTTTTTTTATTGTGTGTTTTGCCTTTTTTGGGGCAAATGAATTACTATCAAAATAAGAGTGTATTAATGACGACATTAATGTACAAAAAGAATTAATTGCACAGAGTGGGACCCACAAATGTAGAACATAAAGAAACAGAAATAAGGTGCTAATTATTGATGCGATATTATCATATGTGTATTATTGACATATATATCAATATCACAGTTATTGTCAGTAGCGATATATAATGATACAAAGATGCAGCTGTTGGGTCTTTGGGAAACTTGAGATTGGGAAAAGAACATCAGTACTAGGAGATTCTGCAAAACCCTGTATTATGTTCCATGACAATTTTATGAATAAAAATAATAATAAAATAAAAAACAGCTGGAAAACATCATGGTTATAGTTAATAAAAAGGCAAAGTTAATGACAGGCACCTCGCTGTTCGCGAGGCACAATTTTGCAATGTAGAGCTACATTTGTGTAGCTATTAAAGCATTCATAGTTGGAGGGAACAAACTAGTTTTTCGATGGAATTAATGGAAACATTTTAGACCATTTGAGGAAACGAATCATTTAATTTGCAGGCATGAATTATTACTACAGGGGACTTAAAGGTTGAAAGAAAATATGATTGGTTTAAGGAAATTACCAATTAAAATTATATTTCCTTGTCGGAGGCCCAGAGAGTTAAAAATTCTTAATATTCTTGCTCGCAAGCAATTTCAGAATAAACTGCTTCTGTAGTTTATTAGTTGATTGAAACGCTATGCAGTAAAAAAACTAATGCAAGAGAGATGAGTCATAAAAGCATCAAGTGGTATTTTTTTTTAAGAGGTTATGGTGAATAGTACTGATGCAGGACAGTTACAAGAGATTATCGAAAGAGAAATAAAGAGTCTGGTGTCGAATAGTTCAGCAACATCTCAACAATTAGCTCTGTAGAACATTTGTGTGACCACTGCTTCCATAATTAGTGACTCCATCAAAGCCATTGCTGCTCGACTTTTGCCCTTTTCGAGCCGCTGTCAAACCGCGGGCGGGTTTATGACTGATGATCCCGGCGTGGGCTCGAACCTCTCCTCTGTATTCCCTCGTTCCCTCTCTTTCCATCGACAGACACTCCTCCTCTCTGCGCCATTTCAGGTTATTTATCATATTCTCGAGCAGAAGAAAAGGTGACTCATTCATGAAAGGTCAAGCTCATTTGTTTCATGTGAGATATTCTAATAAACAGTGATAAACGTCACAGAGGTCTCACTGAGACTGATCGCCATGTGACTGTATTTCACACGCATGCAGCTCCGTGGATGATTGCTCCTTTAAATGCCACCCGCTGGAGCTGCTGGTGTGGCCGTACGTCGTGACCGTGATGCATTTCTGCCACGCCATGCAGCTTAATGATAGTTTGAGCCTAGCCACAGTGGCCTGAGCTCCATATTCTGACAATAATTGACAATTAGGGGGATGGAGAAGCGAGCTAAATGCCACCCCACGCTGAATAAAGACTCTCGAAACAGGGAATGGAGAACGGGCGATGGAGGTTATGCAATACAGGTCTGAGGAAGCAACAGTTAATATCTTCTGCCTGGATCGATTCTTAATTCCGGCCTAACCTTAACCCAATTCTGGTTCGATCCCTCAAAACAACCATTTGAAGAGGTGAGGGAAGACTGGATAAAATGTCTGTTCTCACCAGAAAAGTGAATTCAAATGAACAATAATTACTTGAGACTGTCGTCCCAAGAAAAGCCCCAAAACTACAAGTGTTTACATTCAAGCAGCATGTTCTTCTCTTGCAGATCAAGCCTCAAGCACGAGTGCTGCGTTCTGAAATCAATTTAATACAGTGGCCCAACCGTGTAATGACAGCAATAGTGGCTTCACCTGATGCACAGTGGCCAAAAAGACTTTCATGAACTTACATTATAAAAGAAGCATTTGTAGAGCGTCTCAACCCCCATGAAATAACTCATGTCACACTCAGAATTTGGTCCATTTGGTCTGATAGTCGAAGTCTAGAGGAAATCATTTCATTTAAGCATTAGGGATCAACCGGAAGTTAGCCAGCTTGGCTTCAAACTATTTTGGCTTCAAGTGCCACTGAGCAGCTTCCATAGGAATGAACTGAACTGTGCTTCCAAGTTAAATTCGGAGGACTTGACTTCCTCTCTAAAGGAAGAAGTGTGACGTTGTTACTTGATCAAACCCTTTCAGATAAGAGGTTGGAAATGGATTGTTGGGTCAACAGAGACTGACAACAGACAGCCTCGGTTTTCGGAGAAGTTTCCTAACCAAACATTAACAAAGTAGTGTGAGATGATTAAACAAAACCACAATGTTATCCCAGAGAAGTTGACTGATTGCCTTTAGCAGATTTAAGCCATTGATAATGGAGAAACTAATTTGTTTGAGTCAAACTGACTTGAATGCTAATTATTTATCCTAAAACTCTGCAGTAGAACAAACTTTTCCCCAACTACTCCAACTCCAACGTTTGCAGTAACAATGACTAATGATGACTAATGACTTTCCAGTTTAATTTAATGTTCATCATTCAAACTCAGAATGTGTCTTATTCATTAATAAACACACAATGCAGCACATTGATCCTAAAAGAAACCAGGCAGATCAAAAAACTCTGATATGAGTCATCTTGTTTTGATACGTGGACTGAGATCTCCTCACTTAAAAAACTGTTCAGACTCTCTAAAACTCAAAGATGGATGTCCTCACAAAGATAGAAGAGCAGAGTACACACACATACAGTCAGGCCTGCAGGACACGTATTGATCTTCCTCTTGCAGTTAAACAGCGTAGGCTGAAGGTCTTGAAGCTGCATGGTGGAGGTTCATTTCCACACCGCACTCTGGATTTAACCTCCAGTCGGCTCTGATTTCAGCTGAATGAAACGTTTTAAAGCCAAAACTGAACACCTGAATCTTCGATTCAGATCACTAAAGCGAAGATCAGCAGTTTTCACTGCAGCCTTGTCCGTACGCGAGGAGTCAATGCTACAGATGCAGAGAGTTTTACTAAAATTTGCCATTTTATATGATTCATAACGGCTTTATTCACTAAACTTCCATATCCACAGAAGACGTATTGTGAGACTCGCGGATGTTTTACCATTTCCAAAATAGGAGTAAATATCAATATCAAGAGCCAGGACCAAATAAGCACAGGGATGTTCTTGATATGAGATGATGAAGCATGGCCTAAGTCACTATTCTTTAGCGCTCGATTACAGGAATATTGGTGACCAACACAGATATTATTTTACTTTTTAAACACCTGACTTTGGCGATATTTGGTCTGCAGGTGTCTGTTTAACTAGAGTTATGGGTTAGGGTTTCAGTGTTCAGCATCTCCTTGAATCCCTTTATCCACTGTGTTTGAGAATTACATCCTGGTCCTCTGACCACCAAACTACGCCAAACAAACAACAAAATGCTTTCAAATTTTAAATCCCCAACTCTCATTCTGTCTGTTTTTTTATTCTCAGTGCAGGCAGGATACAATATATCATACATTTAAGAAAGAATATGAGGAAGGCCATGAAATTGCCCAACAACAAGCAATAGAAGTAAAAGCGTTATCCTTTGTGCCTGAGGAATCCATCCTTCTTATTGCAACAACAACCCCAAAACCCATCAGACTCTTATTTGAAGGCTCTGTGACTTGTATACATCCAGCCTGAACCCTCTAAAGCCTCCTATCTTCTGTTGATCTATCCCTCTGACTGTCTTCCCCCTGTATCTCTCCATCTCCCTGTGTAAGACTAAAGAGAGAGCAGCATCTCAATGACCTTCAGCTGCCTCCCAGCTTTGTACCAACTCTCCACACATGCATCTGCCTGTCTATCTAGCTCTCTTTTTCTGGCAACTTCCATTTTTTGTGAAGTGTTTTATCTGTCAAAGAACAGCGAACACAAGCCAAAAAAAGAAACAAAAAAAACAGGTAGAACAATGAGAATAGAAAGTAAAAGAAGCCCAAAAGCCGCGTGGACTGTATTCTTCAAGGCTGAAGCTGCACACCGGCTCACAGGCGTGGGGGAAAAAAGATCTCAGATATGGCTCGAGGCCACAACTTGCCGTGATCAGTAAAACCTCTTACATTCACATAAAGGAGAAAATGACATATGGATGAAGACCCATAACAACCTGCTCATCCGTCCGCGTAATCCTGTCCATCACTTCATCTCTACATCTGCTGGTATCTGTCGAAATGTTCCTCCTCCGTATGGAGCATCTTGAGTCAGCAGTGCACTGACCCTTGACGAGTCTTTTTTTCCCCCCTTCCTTTCTCTCATCTCTCCTTTTTTTTTTTTTTAAAAAACAAACATCTCCCTGCGGATACAATTCACATCCTTCTGTTCAAGGTGTTTCTGGGATTTATGCTTTATAACTTTTGCTGTTTTGTTGTAATTTCATTTTCTCTGCTGAATCAATTTCTCTCCATCCTGCCTCGCCTGCTTCAGAGGGACTTTGGACCTCCCATTGAAAAATATATAGCTGTGGTAGTCATGTGTTGAGAGAGCAGCAGAGATGATAGCGATAGTATAATATGAGCTAAAAGATCTTACAAGTCAAGAAAGAGCAAAACAGGTCATTTGAGTGGCTGCTGCAATGCATTCTGGTTTGTTTCCTTCTCCTCTGGGTGTAGACGTTGGAGACATAGGCATGGATATAACGCTTCAAAACCACTAAACAGCTGAATGAGTCCAGAGTTACATCACAGATTAGTTGTGTCAACTATTCACGCAGATCTAATTACTGCTCGAGACTTCAGAGCAACCCTCAGCAACACGTTCTCACTGCCACTTGGTCAGTGTCCCTACCCTTCAAAATATGATGCATCATGTCTGGACATCCGTATAGACTTTCAGAATTAAGCCTGTAAAATAGTTGCATAGTATTTTGATACTGTAAGAGTCTGGAAACTGTCACTGGTCAGTATCACTATGTGAAACAAGACTGTTGTCACACGGGAAACAACAGCATTGGTTATATTTGTGATTTTGAGGGTAAGGTGGAAGCAGTGTGATTGTTGTAGATCCACAAATGGTTGTTTCGTTTGACACAAGGCAATTAACACCCTCACACGGGACAGGACAATGGTCAAGGTGCAACAATGGGGTGTGGTGACTCGTGCGGCAATTGCTTTGTTGATGCACATCAGTGCCGGGAAACAGAACAGCAGCACCCTGCAATGTCAACCCACAGTGAAGCTCTGATGTCCGTCTTACATCCCGCTGTGTATTGTCCTTTAGAGACGTGATCAGGATGGACAAATGAGTGTTTGAAATGTAACTTTGATAACACAGACTGCTCTTTGTGGCTGAGGAGAAAATTTAATTTCAGTTTTAATGTCTTTGCTCCATTTCATCTGAGCGTTCATCACAACTGAACTTTAAACAGCTAGACTCTGCAAAAATGGATTCACGCACAATATCAGTTGCTGAAAGTAAAATGAAATGTGTGATCATCCATCCATCCATCCATCCATCTGCAGAGCAGATGCAGATGTAGATGTAGATGCAGCTCTCTCTCTCTCTAACTCCCTATATGATCCGTCCTTTCTGTCCCCTCTCAGGACTACAGAGTCAACATCTTCTTGAGACAGCAGTGGAACGATCCTCGGCTGGCCTACAGCGAGTACCCCGACGACTCGCTGGACCTCGACCCCTCTATGTTGGACTCCATCTGGAAACCTGACTTGTTCTTTGCCAACGAGAAAGGGGCCAACTTCCACGAGGTCACCACCGACAACAAGCTGCTGCGCATTTCGAAAAACGGCAACGTGCTGTACAGCATACGGTGAGTGGAGGAAGTGTGAGGGTTTTAGATTGTGTAATTACTGCAGCATGAATACTTCTTATTTCATTTGGTTTAGTTTTGAGGAAACATGTTTCAGTCGTGCTAGTAGGATTTCTGTTGCATGTGTTTGATTCATATCCAGACTAATTAATTAAAAGTGCAACAACCAAACTAACAAAATTAGTAGCAGCTGTAGGAACACAGTGTATTGAAACTATGACGGTACAATGACCATTTTAAGATAGAAAACAGTGACAGAAAAAGTTCTGATTCACAGAAGGGATGAGATACGTTGCAAGTTTGGAGGTTATATTGAAGCAATCAGTTATAAATCCATGATAGAAGAGAGAAAGTGGCACTGACTTCCTGTTTATTGCATTCCAGTGGCCTTCATCCTCTGCTGTAGAGTGCTCTTATTGCATCAAAGTTGGAGGTTTTTATTTCCTCCAGAGCTCTACCTCCCCCCCATTTTTTTTTTTTTTGTATCTCCAAGACATCCCATTCAAGGCTGTCAGAGTTATAGCCGCCTTGCGCCGATGAACCTTTTAGCCTGCCGGCCTCCTCCTCCTCGTCTTCCTTGCTTTTATTGCCTCTGCTCAGGGGCGAATGAGAAGCCGCTGCAGCAGCCATGGTAATCTACTCAGCCTGTTAGTATTCCAGCGGCGAGTCCGATCCGTTATCAACCTCAGTTTTCACCTTCATGTCCAGCAGAAGGAGGAGTGAGATTGGCCCTTTATATATTTTGTCAAAAAAAGGGATGAACCCTGCGCTCCTCCTCTGTCGCTTTCATTTTTTAACTTGACACCATCAGAATGAACCCGCCGTTGATCAACTTGATCTCGGAGGCGAAGAGGCGGCTCGGGATATTAAACCGTCCCCGGGGCGGGTGGGGTGGAAGTGGGTCTTGTAAATGTTGTTTACTCTGCTTGTTGATGTTTATCGTTCAACAGTAGAGCTGCATATGAGGAGTCATGACCGATAGCCACGTCTCCTCTCCAAGATGAAAGTGAAACTTTTCGAGATTGGCCGATCAGAATCGCACGTCGTCCAATCTTCTGCTGTACTTTGAAAAAAATGCTGGGCTTGCTCTGAACTGATACATAGTCCCATTTGTGCTTGTAGGGCGATATATCAAAAGGAAAATCTATGATACTTTAATTTCAAGAACTCTATTACAAAATGTGTGGCGTAAATTCGAAAACAGGGAGTTTGTGATCTCTAAAAGAAAGACGAACTGTATAAAGGGCAATTCAAGAAGACCATGGCTTATTTTAGAATGATTAAATCTGAGAAACCTCACCAGAAAAACAGCTTGATTGAGATGTGTTTACATCCATCTGATTAAGTGGTTAGATGAATTATGACTTCTGTCTGTATAATGCAGTCATGGAACCACAAAGTATGGAAAACATACTGATGGACGAATTGGTCAACCAAACGTGGGTTAGGGTTAACACTCATGTGTCATTTTGGAAGGCATGGTCAACTGGCATATTTTGTCCCTTAGTTTAGTTAAGTACTAGTCCTATTCAGATTTCAATTTTAAATGGACTTAAAGCAGTGGTTTTCAAATTATGAGACAAAGAGACAGCCATTAATCCATTAGAAGAAGAACAAGAAGTTGGTCCATGTAAATCATAGTCATAACCTGAACAGACCGACATGATATACACATTTTTAAATCTATAGTCTGCAGTCACTCCACTTCTTCAATATCCATCATGAATATACATCCCTGAAGCCGCTGACAAATTATCGAAAAAAGATGCTTGTTATCATCTCCAGAATTTATCCAGAAAATTTCTTTAGTATCAAAATCATACAGTGATAGCTGCCTGTCTGTTTGCCACCAGATTTTTCTGCCAGAACAGCTTTCTAACAAGTTCCAAAAGGTTATATTTAAACCCAAACCAGGACCTTTCCTAAACCTAACCAAACTGTGACTGAAAACTGGAGATGATAAAGAAAAACCTGTCCAGAACTCTAAAAATGGTCTCACAGGTGAGTCAAACTCCGGTCTCCTGGGTGAGTTTAACCCATCCATCCACCACAACTTCCTTTTATACTACGTCACCTGACTTCGTAAAGCCACCTGAAGAGCACAGACACATGGCCAATCCTAGCACTTGAATCCTATGCACAGCAAGATAAGATTTATAATAACGCCTACAGGAAACTCTCTGACTCCTCTGAAACAATATACTTCTCTCAAAGCATCATGGGACCTGTGCTCCAAAAACATTAGTATCCCCAAAAAGTAATGAAGAACCAATTTATTGTTTTGTTGTCTTCTCCAAACTCCATCTAAAGCTCTCTGAGTTAACAGCAAGGTGCTAACTTTGTCAGCATTTGGCATTTAGGTGTCACAATACAAGCGGACAGCAAAACCACAGAGCTGAATCTTGTTTCTGAGAAAGTGGGACATCTGTGGAGGCTACATCATGTGTGTAATACATATTCAGCATCCTGTCAGGGACTTACAACAATGTGCAGACGCGGCAAAGTTTATTTGGTACATCAGGCCGAAGTGGACGTGTGTGTTGTAGCAGCAGCAGTGTCCTGTTAGAGCAGAACAGAAGGACTGTGCAGCGAAATCACCTCCCGCTCGTCATGACAACCTGCTGACAGCTGGAGCTCTGCAGAAATGAAGCCGGAGCCGGAGTTTGTTACCACAGCACATCACGATGCAACCAACACAGCTTTGCAATTAGTGCGTTGTGGGAGTTAGTAGCAACATATTTTATCGATCAGATATCCTGGTTGTCATAAAATTATGTATTTAATGCAACATTGTGTAACTTTTAAATCATGTTGATGCTACACTGACTTGTAATCAGGTGGATGGTGTCTCTGTCAATCGTACACCTGTTCTTGCAAGACCTAACATGGAGAAAATGTTTTCTGGTGTGTCCTCCGGCTACTCCACCTCAACTCTCTGTAAACTGCTCCCAACTGGAGCTGCTGTTAGCTAAGGTTAGCTCAGTTTGTTAGCCGGGCTGCTCAACTGTGAGTTCAGAGCACCGGGGGGAGTGTTATTGTTTGTACCACAGGTGTTTTGGACCACCGGGACGAAGAAGAAGAAGAAGAAGAAGAGGAGGTTTTCAAGCCTGGGCCACAGGGGAATGCTGACAGGGAGCGGAGCCAGTGTTGGAGTGAGGTGATCAGGCAATGTAACCGGGTTCAGCTGCCTCTATGGACATAATGTCAGAGGTGAAAAGGCCGGAGGTGACGTTGACAGAGGAAGCTAAGAGAGAAAATGAGAAAGTGACTGAGCAATAGGCCACCAGACAAGAGTAAATCTGGGACTGACTTTTAGTGGTTGGTGAGAGCTTGGTGAAATAAAAGGCTGAAAGACAGACGCCGAGCTGGACTGACTGCTGTTGGACTAGTCAGTAATATTAGCTGCCTTGCTAGTTTTTGATCATAAGTAATGTAATCATGACAAATACTCGAGTACAGCTGAACATATTTACCACAGTGTGAGTACTGGAAGGCACAATATATTGACTGAAACTGAAAAATAATAGATTAATATTGAAAATGCATCTTTTGGTTCATTTTTTAGACAGGTTGATTGATTGATTACAATAGCTCCAAAAAGCAACTAATTCTCTTACATTGAATATTGAGGTCTAATGGCGAGGCTGGAGCAGTAACAATGTCTGAGAATGAGTTTTATTTTTTAAAATGCTGGATATCGCATTTTAAAATGAAAGTCTTTAATTTCAGTAATGCATCATATCAGTTACAAAATAGCTTTTCTATTAATTTCTGGGGAAAGTTGACTTTTGCAGAGATGCATTCCCTCCATGTGACAGCAGTAATTAATTTTGGTGCCTGAGACTCAGAAAACTAATGTGTCACCGCGACGCGGGACCGGCTGCCCTGAACGTTTTAATTTTCGGAGTTTCACGGCTCAGCCTTGCATGAAACAAGATTCATTCCCATGTTAGTGCACGCCTGCTCAGCTACAGGTTTTCATCCTGTTAGTCCCCCAGCAGAGAAGAAGAGGTCTGCAGTGAAACTCTAACCTCATTCCCACCCCTCCATTGTGATAATTAGTACTGAGGAAGTTACTCCTCCTGTGTCAGGCTGCAACTGATATCTTTTTTGATTAACTAATAAAACCCATGAAAATAATATGTTAATCTGTCTCGCAATACTTTACGACTTCCCCACCCTGTTTGTGTCACTCATCACCAAGCCCATTGGTTCCTACGTCAATCTTTAAAAGCAAGTTAAGAATGTAGAATTTTCCTGAACATTAGATCACTGTAGTTTTTAGCAAACGTTACTCAAACAAGAGGAAATAGTGCAGTTGTTGGGGACTATTTCCAGTGGTGGATGAATCCACGTTTGGTGCTCTAGGGAGTATTTGTGACAGCTGGATGCTGTGTGTGTGATTGAGTCAAAATAAACCACAGTGTGTGGTTCGTGGTGATGAAGGAGTTTGTGTTTTTAATGGTTTTTGGACAACAATGGATCTCTACGGAAGATGGTCTTCACATTAACTTGGTTTGTCTAAAACCAAAAAATATTCTATTCAAATCAATAACAATTATTTCATTAGTTTGACTTTCACCCCAAAAATTTGGATTTGCAGTGAAGTTTCCTCCTTCTTTCTCTAAACTCTTCTGCATCCTATAACATTTTTGATGTGAGCATAAAGTTCAATGTTTATATGATCTAATGTTGGCTGTCATTTAAGCTATTGTTCCGCTTACTTCATATCAGTCTGGATAACAGCAGTGGCTAAATTGGTTTATAAAATAAATAAATAAATAGATTTATTCATTTTTTATCAATTTCAAGCACGTCCTGGTTCAGTCGGATGGCCCAGCGCTGGCTGGTTGAGCAACACTGATAAAGCTCTGAGTAATCCTCTTAGTACGAAGAGACGCTGCATGTGTGTGTGTTTGCAGAATAACACTGGTCCTGGCCTGTCCCATGGATCTGAAGAACTTCCCGATGGATGTCCAGACCTGCATCATGCAGCTGGAGAGCTGTGAGTAAATTACAAACACACACACACACACACACACACACACACACACACACACACACAGTGAGGGGTACATGGAGAGCATCAGTCGATCAGTCACTGAGCAGCTGGCAGGATGAGAGATATGATATAGATTTCTCTGTGGCCTTTTCTTTGAACAGACGTGAGAAGAATCACAGAAACTGGAGCTGAAGTTCAGAGATGTTCTGTACGTCTGCAGCGGGTCAGCGATCATAAAAGAAAGAAAGAACAATACAGCGCTGACTGATGCTCTGTGTCACTTCTCATGTTAAAGTCTCAGAAAGAAGCGACAGATAGCGAAAAGCTTCTGACACAGAAACATTTCTAACCGTAGTGCTAGTACTAGTGTTAAATTAAATGTTCTTAGAGGCCTAAAAATCAGCCCACGTCTCTGTTAGTCAGTGGCCGAAGGAGATTATGAAATGTGAAACAGCATGCTTAAATATGGATTATATAAATGATCGCATTCACTGGAGTGTTCAGAGAGCTGTGGACGCTGCTGTTAGCCAACAGAAACCCCCCCCAGCCGGGTGGTGGACCTCTCACTGGGTGAAGCTGCACCCCGAACCAGAAACAGAAAGATCATCGTGCTCCTCGGGGGGGAAGGAGAATGAAATAAATGACCCACACAGTGATGAAAACAGTCTAACCTCCTGCTCTCTCCTGCAGTCGGCTACACCATGAACGACCTCATATTCGAGTGGGATGAGAAGGGAGCCGTGCAGGTGGCCGACGGCCTGACGCTACCTCAGTTCATACTCAAAGAGGAGAAGGACCTGCGCTACTGCACCAAACACTACAACACAGGTGAGCAAATGTGACTGCTGACAGTCTGTTTGGCTGTTTCACCTCCTTTTCTCTTCTCTGTTGGTCAGCATTGATGTTTGGTTTCCACTTCATCGGGTTCATTTTGTTTTTTAAAAATCTGCCACGACTTCAACTTGATTTTCATTTATCAGATGTTATTCTTTCAACGATTCCTCATCATTTTATAGTAAATTTACTGGAAAGAAAATGTCATTTTGTGCAGGCAGAACTGATATGAGGCAGTTAATTGAGAAGTTTCCTTTGAAGAATCCAAGTAAATCTGTTAATTATCCACTCAGAGACTTTATTCTCTCTTTATATTGAATTTTATACCTGCCTGGAGACTTAAACATTCAAACATATCTGCATGTTCAGCTGACCTGCTGTACGTTAAACTAAAGGCAAGGTACTACAGGAAGAAACATTGCTTTTTCATGCATCTTCTTTCAGACACGTGTAGGTGTTGACTTCACTTTGTCTGTGTGTGTCTGTAGCATTAGATAAGGCCTAATTTGCATATTTAAACAATTACATTTCAGAAAACTTGGAATACAAAAGCCATTGTCTTAATGTCAGGAATCATCTTTGAGTTTAAAGGCCGTTTTCTCCAAATAAGTTCTTTTCTCAGACTCAGAGCAACAAATCTTCACTTCAGCAGCACTTACCTTCCAGTTTGATTCTGAAGGTTTTTATAGAGGGCTTTGTTCATAGATCATTCAGAGGCTGATTTATGGAACAATTGATTTATAAAAACATGGAGAAAATAGATTTTTCTTATGGCTGTTTAAACCTGACTTTATCCAGGATGCAGATTTCTGAAATGTATGCAAATTGGGACATTTTTTAATGAGATAAAGCCTCATTTCCATATTTAAACATAATTTCCAAAAACTCTGAGAGTTTCATGGTGATATCTATGAGTTAAAATCTTTTTCTTACTCACCTGTTGTGTGATAGATAAAAAAGATAAGATAATAATGAATTAAGAAAATAATTACTCATAAATGAGAAATATATATATAAAAGAAGTCATTGGGTCTTGTGTTAAAGAGTCTGACAGCTGCCAGCGGTAGTGCTCCTTCGTACATGGTGGCAGCAGCAGTCACATAAATAAAATTAAATCATATTAATTGATCACTGTCTCAGTTTTCTGACACCAGGGTACGTGACAATAGATAATTATCTGGATGTAGATTCAGCGTTGGCGTCGGTGCTACCTCCTGACGTAGCCTCAGAGCCTACAGGTGGCTGCCGGTGTGGAGGCGGACATTTTGAAATGCTTCATGAACAGCAGCACTGACAGCAGAACTACACCACCATAATCAAATAGGGTGCGTTTGATATGTGTTGCAGTGGGAGGAGTGAGTGTAGAAGAGGACTTGAGTTGTCTGGTTAAATCTGCAAACAGACACGATGACATGAGAAACGAGAAGTGTTTGCGATGAAAACATCTTCCTCCATCACTTCCCTCTTTCTTTGTCCATCAGTCGCACCTTGTTTCTCTTCTGGTTTTGCTTTGTGACAGTAAAGATGGAGGGAAATAGAGAAAAGGGAGTGAGAGGAGGTTAATAAAGACAAGATAGAAAGAGGGATGTATCGCTCTAATGAGGGGAGAATATATCAAAATTCAGACTTGGCACATGTTCTTTGAAATTAGGAGAGGGAGATGTTAAAAACGTCTGCGCCTCGAGAGAAATTCTGCGTGAGTCAGAGGCAGAATTTCATTTTTATTTGAATGTGTGAAATGTGGAAATAACAGAGAAATACTACAGCACACTGAAATGGAAATACATATTCCTTGAATATTTTTCCTTTCCTTCCAGTGTCATGAAACTTTCAGTGTGGCTCAGTGAAGAGGAAAAACACTGCAGGCTGCAAAGTTTGTCTCAGCCACGAACTCACAAATATTTTTTTTTTTAGTATTTGCAAGCTAGAAATTAGAATAAATTCAACACTTCTGTGAACATTTTAGGACTTCTTGGGCAGAAAGAGGGGATACAATAAAGAGAAGAATAGAAACAGAAAATGTTCTGAATAGATCAGAGATGATGACAAATGTAAAGAGAAAAGGGAAGAGGTGAGTTTAAAACAGGAAAAAAGAAACTGAGAGAGATCATTAGTCATGTCAGAAGAAAGAAACAACAGAAACAAGTTCAGAGAAGCTGAAATCAGAAAATAAGAGTCAAGCGACAAGAATCTAGCAGAAGACGGGGGAGGACAGGGACAGCCGCCATGCTCTGTTTCTCCCTCCAGGTCCTCCAAGTGTGGCTGAAAACCATCTGTCCAGTCCACCTCGCCAGTCACTCCAGAGAAAACAAATTATCTAAATATATATATATATATAAATATATATATATATATATTTGTGTGTGTCAGCCTGAGACAGAAAAGACACAAATAGAGCCGTACATGTTTGGGATATTTTCATTTTCGTTCCACTGCAGAAAGAAAAACTGAGAATCTGTTTTGGAGTCTAAAGCTGACAAAGACTGTCAAGAGATTCGCTTTTTTTTGTTTTGGGCACATGATTCACCCTACACCCTTCAAACATGTCGTAATATTTACAGAAATCTGTCCTTTCATTCACATATCAAAATCTGATCAACCTCCTATTCTACGAGTTAACGAGGGAGGGGAACTTGATCGAGGATTTATTTAAATTTTAATAATTTACAGTCTACAGTCATAAAAGGTGATCCAGACAGACCTACATCTAAACCTGGTCCGTTACTGACTTGATGCTTTATAACACGATCAAAAACTTTTTGACATATTGTTGTAACGTACCTGTCCACAACCTTTTTTCTGTGCTGGGCGAACCACAACAAAAAATAGTAAAAAACAGTTCTTATGTTTAAAAAACATAACCATAATTTCATCCACTATTCGACACACATATTAACACATAAAGAAATAGAAACCAAATAAAGAAATGTAACTTACAAGAAGGCTGTCCATCCCTTGTTGAATGGCACTTACCTGCATTATGTCCTGTCCGGCGTCCACCAACAGGAAACGACGCTCTCAGAGTATTTATCAGGTTAAATGAAACCAAAGATGAAACGTCATAAGCAGATCAATAAATCACCAAACAAACTTTCAAGGAAACAGTCTTCTAAAAAAATCTAAAAACGACAGCTTCAATCCATCTTTTAAACACCAAACCACTGGTCCACTGGTGTGTCTGTGTGTGCGTGTGTGTGTGTGTGTGTGTGTGTGTGTGTGTGTGTGTGTGTGTGTGTGTGTGTGTGTGTGTGTGTGTGTGCAGGTGTGTGTGCAGGTGTGTGTGCAGGTGTGTGTGCAGGTGTGTGTGTGCGTGCAGCAGGCTGATTAGTTCAGATCCAGAGCCATCACTCACACAGAGGTTGACGTCTGCTGTCACCACTGAGGAGATGAACGATCCACCTCCAGACGAAAAGCCTTGACACGACTCAGCACCACACACACACAGACACACACACACATTATAAATACACACACACTTCATCACACATCTGTATCCTCATGCACACACATATATGCATACACACACAGTCGGACACCCACACATCAGAAACAATGAAGTGATAATCTGCAGCTTTGCTGGATAAATACATGGAAGTCTGTATTCACTCACGTCATGCAGGATTCCTTTTATGGTATTTCCTGTCTGAATAACTGAAAGTGTTCTACCACAAAAAGTTAAATGATGCATCAATCATTTGATCAATTTGTTGTCAAAAAAATAAGTACAGAGAGACCCAACAGTTCCCAACATGAGCAAGAACTTGGCGACAGTGACAAGGGAAAACTAAAAATATACATTTATTAGCCCCATCTTGTAGAGACTCTTTGCTTAAGTTAAAGTTTTTTTGTTTTGTGACGAGTTGAAGAGTATAACATCGGTATCTGTAGCTTTGTGTGAAACAGCCTCTGCACATCTTAGAGTGGCCTGTTATTGTCGTCGTCATGCTGTTTAATCAGTGTGTTGATACACCACATCTGTCAGGTGGATGGATTATGTTGGCAACGGAGAGCGCTCACTGACACAACAAAATCTGAGAGAAATAATGAAGTCTTAGATCTTTTCCTTCGTCTTGTGAAAAGTGTAAAAGAAAAGGTGTTGTGTTTATATATTTTTTTTGAAAGTAGTTTGTGATCAGGTGGTTCCTATTTTTAATTCGGTTGTATAGAATATTGACATTAATCTGACTTAATGAGAACTGCACAGCCGGCGTCGGTAGTTTTCTGCTGGGTAGGAAGCATCCAGTGAGTTAACACTGAACCAAACCAAAACAATGAGCTAAAAGAGGCTAAACGCTCTATAGAGCTACAGTTTGTCACTCCAGCGACCTCTGTTGAGCAATGAGTTTAAACCTCTGCTCTGCTCTGCTCTTTTCTTTCTTTCCTTCAGTAGAAGACACGATTCTTCAAGGACAATTTACCCCAAACTCCATCACGTTCTCTTTTTGCCTCTTTCTCATCTCCGGCCTATTACTCTCCAGCCATGCTGCTCCTCTGTGACTGTGTGTACGTACGTTTGTGGGCATGTGTGTGTGTGTGTGTGTGTGTGTGTGTGTGTGGTTGAGTGTGCACGAGTGTGCACATGCCTCACTGCTTCCCAATCAAGCATTAAGAGGGAATTAAGGTGTCGTTTTTCCTCAGATTTATTAGCTGCAGTCTATTGTGACTCCAAAAGAGAGAGAGAGGGAGCATTTCGCTCTCTCTTCTCCACTTTCTCACTTACTGTTGTCTTTTTCATTTCTTTTCATCCCTCCATCCACCCAACACACACACAAAAAAAGCCCTGTGTGAAATACTAATTATGGTTTCTGCTGCATTGCAGGGCGCTTTTGTTTTCTGGCTGCTGATATGTTTGTAGCGTGTTTGGGTACAAGAGGTGTTCACACCCAAACACACACGATCCCAGCCTTTAGTGTGACATTAACCTAAACCTAAAACTAACTTTCCAGAGTTGTGTCAAGGTGTTATAAACCTTCTGCAACATTTTAGTGTCTGAGGAACTCTTCAAACTGATGGATCGATTACCCAGACTGGACTGGATTGTGTTTTATTGTCTCACCGGTGCCTGAACAACATTATCATAACAGACTGCCAGCCCAAATCTGTTCTTCGGTATATCCAGACTGATTTAAGCAAGTCTGGACAGTCAAAAAAATAAATTAAAAAAATACATTAAACCTCAACACACAACAACAACATCAAATCCAGATTGAACAGACCGTGAACAGGAAATAAGTTCTCTGTTGGCACTTTGAAGGGAGGCTTCAGTAAAGACAAAGCTGCTTCTGCGTTAGAAGGACGTGCCATCAGCATATATGGTAACTGGCATCAATGTCGTACCACAGTAAGCCATGCAGGTAGTTTGATGATGTCTGGACACGATCTTTATCTTAAAGATCCGATTTGAGAAACACATCAGATGTGCCTGCAGTCTGAACAAAGTCTCTAACACTGTATAAGAATCAGACAGGTCTTAGGAAAGTCTGCAAACAAGTCTACAGCCATGCTAGCATCTCTGTGGAGCTGGACAATGACAGTGATGGCTGTCAGGTGTCATTTAACATGTAGTTTAACATGTTAACATGCCTTGATTCCATTGGCTATGTGACGTCGCGTCCAGGAAGTTGTTTTGGATCGTTCTCCTCATGGCTTCATAACCCAGCAGCCAGACTTTGTTAACTTGCTCAGATTTTCTTTTTTTTCTGTACAGGGTGTTTTATTTTGAAAATTGGCCGCATTCTTTGTGCCATTTTAAGTGAACATGCAGTTTGTAGGTTAAGATAGCTCGTCTGCCTTCGTCATGCCTGGTGGAAATTTAGTAATAGGCCCTGGGATTCAACAGCAAGGTTAGGTGGGACATAGATGACAAGTTAAAACGTGTTTTCACAATAACAACATATGCATCACATAAATTGTGTTGTAAATTATCGTACTTGATCCCAGAGACCTTCACATTTAAGGCTGTCCTCGCGCTCAGGTCAGATTCACCTTTTGGCTCTTGTTAGCAGGGCTGAGTAGAAGAGGCTGGTCCATCCAGTAATTTGTTTAGATCAGAGCGGTGGACCAACTTAAAGTCAAACTGAACATAAAACACACACACACACACACACACACACACACACACACACACACACACACACTCTACATGAAAGTACAGCATGATTTAAAGGACACTGCAGTGTGAAGTACAGCGCTCACACACATAAGACTGGAAACCATTCAGTGCATGCCAGAAAGAGTGTGTGTAGTGTTAAATACAGCACACACACACCTACACACACACACACCTACACACACACAGTGAGATAGGGGCCCGGCTGAATAATTTCAATCTTCTTATCAGATGGAAAATATGGACAGCACTTAAAAGCTCTGAAGTGTATCACAGCTATAAATCAAGTCCAACTTCATCGACTCTCCTCCTCCTCTTCCTCTCTCCCTCCTCCTCCTCCTCTCTCCCTCCTCCTCCTCCTGCTGCTGCTCATTTCTCCTTCCCTCCCTCTTCCAGTCCTCTTATTTTTTCCTCCTCATCCCTCTCTCCTTTCACTCTAACATCAAATTTCCTCCACTCTTTCCTCTCCTCTCCTCTCCTCTCCTCGCCTCCTCTCTCTCCAGTCTTTTAGGGTTAACTCTAATTGATGAGGCCGCCTTCCATTGATCTCCTTTGATTAAATGGATCGTCAGCCATCTTGCTCTCTGGCTCTCTTGTGGTTTATTATGAAACCCAGCGCTCTCATTACATTACAGAGAGAGAAGCAGGGACATTTGTTACTGCAATGTAAATAAGACCACTGCAGTGTGTGTTAATTTAATTATCTGTGTTGCAGATTTTCTCTTTTTTTGTGTACAGAAAATGGTGTGTGTTACACATGCTGTAGAATTTGTACAGCATTTTCTATATTTACAATTTTATTTTCATCCCAGATATTGATTTTAAAATCTGTCAAACCAAAACAAAGCATGTGTTTCCCAGTAGCGCTGATAGATTATTGGGTAAAAAGAATATAAAAAGAGCGCCACCTACAGAAACTCCAACTAAAAACATCTAACAGAGTAGACGACACAATGTTTGGGTTGGCCAGTGCAGAAAAGCCAAAAGGAATGACAGTTTATCACCTAAAATAGAGACTGAAATACATTTAAAATACTGGCCTTTTGCCTACGATATATTTATATATATATTGCATATTGTCGTAAAACAGCAGAGAGGAGCAGAGAGATGAGGAGGAGGAGGAGGCGTCTGACTCCATCCCTCCTAATCTCTCTGCTCCCTTTTTAAAGCAGCATGCTGCGAGCGTAAACATCCCTTCACAGGCACACAAGGACTAACAGCGCTCCTGGCAGGCTACAACAGGCAGCTGTACATCACCAAACCTTCAACTGCAACAAACACAGTTTGTGCTGGCATAAAGAAAACAAAGCATTCAAGTTAAAGATGTCGAGTTAAAGGGAGGCGACACCAGCAGGGTAAAAACCATCGAGTTCAAGTTGATGAAACAAAGAGATAAAGCATGAAAAGATGCTAATATGAAAGGCTTGTATGAGTGGAGAAATCTCATCCACAAAAGCCTGGATGGTGGTGGAGTAGTGAAAGGGACTGATGTCAGTATGTCACTATCTGAGCCGGCATGGAGAGAGAGTTGCATCATGTGAGCTCTACTTTTCAAAAAAACGACTGCACAAGGACTGTTGACACAGTTTAAACAAATCAAATTCTTCAGCTCGAAGCTTCATTCTTCACCAAGAGGAAACCCTGAAACCCGGAGCGAGGCAAACAAAACACTAAAGGACCATCTCCAGTTAAACACCACAATGTTTGCAGAGCTGAATGTTCGGGTTATTATAAAACGGCATGATGTCAAGGCCGAGTATAATCCTCATTCGGCCATAAAACGTGGTGCCAGTCTGTAAATGTCACGTCATCACGGACTGTCGAGGTTTCATCGTTCGAATCTTGTTTAAATTGAACATGCATCGTGCTTTAAAGGACCAGTGTGTTGGATTTAGTGGCATCCCATCGCCTTTACCTACTCCTTCCTAGTGTGAAGGAGAAACTACAGTGGCCACCGAAGGCTATATCTAGAGCCAGTGTTTGGTTTGTCTGTTCTGGACTACTGCAGAAAGTGTGTAAGATTTAAGGGGCTCTGTTTACAGAATATGTCAAGAGTTGCTGATTGAACCCCCTCGCCTCACCCTCTCCTTCCTATTAAGAAAGATAAACTACGGTGGCTGTGAAACGTGAAAGGCCCGATCTAAAGCCACTGTTTGGTTTGTCTGTCCTGGGCTTCTGTACTGATTTAGGGGCCTGAAATTCTCTGTTTTGATGAGTGAAAATAATAATTATTATGTCTAGTCTTTGTGTGATCTGCCTCATCTAAGATTAAAATCTATGTTTAGATTGTTATAGAGTAGAATTTAACTTTTCACTTTGTGTTCATATAAAAAAATCTGCATTTTATTGGTTTATTTAAAACAAGGGCAGCGTATAATAAATATATTGCACCAGGTATAGCGCAATGCTAATTTACATCTGTTGTCCCTGAGTGACTATAGAATATCTAATAATATATGTGGCAGCAATGCAGCAATGTCAGCCTGTCTATTTTTTTTCAAAAACCAAAACTTGTGCCAGCAGTAAAATTTTAAAGATGCAAATAAAGAATTTGCTCATTAATATTTTACCAGCACCACAGAGAAGCATTCTGTTTTTTTTAACGAGGGAGGAAGAGGCAATAATTTCACCATTTTCTGTTGTGTCATCACTCTTCTACACCATCCTCCACCTCTGCGACAGGCTGTTAATGCAACAAGTAACTGGCAGTATAAATCCCCCAAAACACCTTCTGTGTTTGTTTCCAAATATTTAACATGTTTGCCTCTATTTGATATTCAGCAAAGCCGAGCATTTGTGTCTCTCTGATTTTCTGCTCATGATTTACACTTTGGCTTAGTGCTGAAGGAAGATGACATGTTGTCTCAAAGCAGTCAAGTCTGTCTTCAGTGCGTATGTGTTTCCCTCTCCGGCTTATCCTCCTTTTCACTTCCAGTCCAGCAGCTCTTCCCTTCTCTGATCCCTCTTCCTCGCTCTCTTCTCGTCTCTCTGGATCATTTTTTTTTTTTATTATTTAGGGGTGAACAAGCTGGTCACACTTTTTTGCTTTCATTTAAATCCCTCAAAAACTGCATCCTTAATAGATTCCCTTTCAGTGTGTAATGGTAGGAATGGAGTGACCTTCCTCTCCTTAAGCTTGTTCTGTTCAGAAAATACAGACAAACATCCCCAGCGTGGGGTTAGTAGTCACACACTATGGAGTTGGTTATTCCTGTTTTTTTAATGGATGAAAAATAAAAAATGGAGGCAAATCTTATGAATTTATTTAAAAAGTTTAAACACATCTCCTGCATCGAGAGAGCATAAACAGGACAAATCATTCCTATGACTGCATATTTTTATCCTCATATAACAAAACAAAGCCTCCCCAACTGGGATCTTTTGCTAGCGACTAAGCTGTATCATCAGCATATAAATGAAAATGAGTTTATAAATTATTATTAAATAATTATAATTATATATATATATATATATATATATATATATATATATATATATATATATATATATATATATATAAATTATATTTAATTAATTATTTATAAATATGGTAAAAAGAAGTGGGCCAAACGCGGAGCCCTGTGGGACACCCTTGCAAACAGACAGCACATCAGAGCACTGACCATCAAACTTGACACACTGGGATCTGTTTGAGAACCAACCAGCTGCTTGTTTTATATCAAAAAGCCTCTGTTTAAGGATAATATGATGAAAGGCCTTGACTAAAGTAAATTATTTACCACCTTCAGAGCTGTCGCAATGGTGCTATGATTCTTCCAACACCCTGCCTGAAATGTGGAGAAAATATTATTTGAATCTAAAAACTTGATCACTGATCTTCAAAGATCTTCAACAGTATAGACAATGTATGTTGTACTTAGAGAACTGGATACAGTGTTGGAGACAAGACTGTGTTCATTCTTATGGAAGCTGCTTAGTGGTGCATGAAGCTAAAAAAAAGTTTGATTTCCATCTTCTGGGTATTCTTCTGCATGGCGCTAACTGCTGGTTTAGCCCTCCGCTAACTTGAATATTGATAAAATGATTTAATGGTGAGGCTCTTCTTGAGTTTCTAAATGTTATCAAACTGAATGGATCCAATTCTGATAATGAAACAAGTCAAATTTCCAATTTTACGCCTGCTTCTTTCACATTGTAAGCTCGCGGGGAAGTCTTCTTAGGCCAGTGTGTGTCATGTAATGGACTCCATTGTTGTCATTACACAGTTTGGCCACTATGTCATATTGGCTTTAAAGCCTATAGCGCTCGCCCTTGAGGCTTTAATGACCCTGCAAATGACCTCTGAACTCCATTCTGAAAACTTCAGTACCAACATTTTCCAACAGCGCCCTCTAGGGATCGAAATCTATCAGATGTGACACCCAATACCGTTCTCCTCACCATTTCCACCTGTTTTTCCCACAGGACATGACTGTGTCAGTGTTTAGATAATGTGACTGTTCAGATGAAGATAATGGGGAATTCAGAAACACTCCTCACTGCTAATGGAACTGCAGCGCCTCAGGCAAACTGGCAAAAGAACATTTTTGCTTTTAAGTAGTTTAAACGTCGACTGGCATTATTATTATTTCTTTTTCCTGGAATCGACCTCTTGTTCTTGTAATCTTACTGCAAATGCAGTCATTTCCAAATGAGACATGCATGTTGAAAAACAGAACACCTACTGGGACAAAATTATTTGCTCCATGAATATATAACAGAGCGGTGAATATCTCTGAAGCTGTAAGTATCACGAGTTGTCTCATTACAAAATAATAACCTCTTTGGAGGGGGCAACTCTCTCTGTTCCTTTTTAAAATGCTGAACATCAGAAGAGATTTAAATAAAATGAAATAATAGGACATCATCGTGAACCCTGATTTAACTTTTTTAAACATTCAGTAAATCTTTAAGGCTCAGAATTCACAGTTAAGACAATAACGACTCTTCCTCACAGTTTCTTCTGTGTTGTCTGAACTCTTGAGTTAACTGTTGAATGAATAATCTCCTTCCTCTCCCCTCCTTCTCCTCCTCCAGGTAAATTCACCTGTATCGAGGCTCGTTTCCACCTGGAGCGTCAGATGGGCTACTACCTGATCCAGATGTACATCCCCTCGCTGCTCATCGTCATCCTGTCCTGGGTTTCCTTCTGGATCAACATGGACGCCGCGCCCGCCCGAGTGGGTCTGGGCATCACCACTGTGCTGACCATGACCACACAGAGCTCCGGTTCCAGAGCCTCCCTGCCGAAGGTGAGCAGAAAGTCATATTCTATGATTGGATCTAACTATTATATAGTTTATGTATTTGTGTTTGGACAGTGTTTCTGTCAGCGCTTTATTACTGATAAATTTACTGAACAACACCGTCGTGTTCGACCTGTGTCAACCTTTTAGGATTTACCTGCCAAAACTGGAAGTGAAACTTTATTCCATGGATGACTTAGCTGAGTTTTAATGAACTCTTTTTCTCTTTAAATGTCAACAAAATATTAAAAACTAAAAGGTACAGCAGAGAAATACACTGTCTAAAAAATATGAAGTTCAAGGATGGCCGATGTTTGGTTGATGATGATTTAGGTAATATTGAAGGATGTATTGTGAATTCCTGTTGCTCACCTTTAACAAACGTTTGTGGGATTATTTCACACTCAATACATCTACATTACTTCATACATTAACTGATATGCGATCAGATTAGCTGCATTCCACTCACATAAAAGTTTATTTCAGACTCGTGTATTTGCTGAACTTCTCTGAAAGCAGAACAGAAACTGTTCTCACAGAAATATGAAGCTTTGATTTGCATTTATTAAGTATATGATTAGTACCCCTATTGTTAAGTGTTACCAACATTTCAACATGACAGACAGAGATCTTGTTTGTTTAGTTTCTGCTGAGGAGTTTAAAACAAGAAGAGAAGAAACGAAAATATAGACATAGAAAAGAATTAATATGAAAAAAGAGAGGAAAATGGAGCCGTGAGAGAAAACTCACAACAGAAGATTCATTCACATATTTTTGTTAGAGTGGAGGGAAAAGTGTAGAAAGGAGGCAGACAGAGATGAGACAGAAAAAAAATGGAGGGCAGGAAGAAGAGACACTCCACAGAGGAAGTTCAAAGAAACAAAGATGAGAACAAACAACTTAAAAACCGAGAGGAATCTTTTGCTGTGAGGGATTTTCAGATTAAGTCAGAAAAAAACGGTCAGACTTTGCGTGAGCCAGGAGGATTGTATAATTATGTCCAGGGAAGCTGTAATCCCCAACACACACACACACACACACACACACACACACACACACAAACACTCTGTGTTTGTTGACATTAGGTGCTTCATGCGCTCTAAAAATTGAACAAGTGAACCGTGATTCCTGCGCAGTTCAGCTGTCACAATAATGATCACACAGCACAGCTGAGCTTAGGTGGGCATTCTGCTCACACACACACCTCCATCTGAATGTGTGTGATTGATAGCAGACACACACACACACACACACACACACACACACACCTAAACACATGGCTATTTTCACATGCCACAGAGGAGGGCTGGACCGTGTCAGGCGAGGCAAGAACGGAGACAAGGAAAGGAGATGAGGACGGATGTATGAATGTAATGAAAGACAGAATAAATGTCGTCTGATCTCAGCTCAGTGGAGTTGTAATATTAGTACAGTGTGTCACATTTAGGGAGCGCTACTTGAGAGAATATGGTAGAAATTCACCAAATAATAAGAATCAGTGTGTTTGTGTGACCTTACAATGAGTCTTTTATATCTGCAGACATCGTGGGTCCTCTTCCACGGAGCCCATCATGTTTAAGTAGCCCTGAACAGACCAATCAAAAACTGTAGGAAGGAAGGAAGGAAGGGATGGTGAGGCAAGGGGGTTGCAATCAGCAACTAGTAGATGCCACTGAATTGTACACACTGGTCCTGTAACAAAACAAATTTCTGATATATTTGAGACTTTTTTACGATGCCATTTAATATAACAATGACTCAAATTAATGAAAACAGTTGTGGACGATTGTTACTACTGCACAGCTCTAAATATAAACCTAGACACTGACACAGAGACACTGAACAGGATCTTGGTGGAACATTGTTGTCCCAAGAAGTATTGATGAAATACTACATTATTATTGTATCAGAGTGGGGAATGTCCCTCTCACCAGTGATGCAAAATTTAACCAACAGTTTGCACTCTAGTCTATTGAGCTGTTCTATCAGCGGTCCGGTCAGACCAGTATTGCTGGTTAGCTGGCTGCTGCAGCCCTCCACTGTTTCTTTGAACATTGCCCTGTGAAGCGTGAGCTCAGCAACGCCACCTAATCTGCAGTTCAGCAGGCCGCCGCTGGTCAGTTTGTCTGTCAGAAGCTCTCAGCCTCATGCAGGACCCGGTGAACGAAGAACCCGGCCTGGCAGACTGCAGTTCGGGTTGTTTGAGCTCAGCCTGTCCTGAAGCCGCCTACCTTTCAGTGCAGATAGTATCATTTACCTCCCTCCCATCACTGATCGTGTTAATCTGACTTGCATTAAAGTATCCAAACACAGTGTGAGGCCTAGTGAGGCTTTTTTCTTCCTGTTTTTGACTTTTACAATCTCATAAATTTGAAATAAAAGAATAATTTAATCACCAAAATGAAGACAAAAGCTTGTTTCAGCTCGTTTCTGATTGTAAACATCGTTATAGAAAGTTATAAAGCTGCAATTTGGCAGTAAAACAAAAAAGGGAACCAGGAAATAAAGTGTTTAGAGACACCGTGTCCAACAATTTGGTGTACACGCTCTTCCTCCGTCTGCTTCATTTACTTCATTTAGTGGTTTACTTTCCCAGAATGCTTTTCAATCAACTTTCAGAGGAAGGATGTGTTTTGTTTTAGTTTCCAGGAAGGAAAAGCGGCCTTTAAAATTGGTTCATATAAATGCATGATTGTTGTTGCATTTGCCTCATTTTCTGAATCCTTTCTGAGTCTGATTTTGATCCGAACTCCAAAATAACACAAACAGCCTCGAAAACTAAATATTACTTTGTGAAAAAAAGAAACCTACAGTTCAAGAGCAGACACCGGCCTGCAGCCTGGCTGTAAACACCTCCAAAGCACATTTCATTTCAAGGTAAATGATAGTTGGGGGGTAAAAGAAGTTTTCTGTGTGCAAAAACTTAAAAAATCAATTTTAGCTTTTCACATGAAGGAAGAATGCCCCGGCTTCCTAAATGCCTTTTAAAGAACCCCGTCATATCTCTAAACTGGGGTAAAGAATCCTGTTCATGTTCTTCTTCTCTCTCTCTCTGCCTGGATGACCATCAAACCAAGTGAACCAGTTGACCGTTTCGGCCTCAGTGGCTCGGGGGGGGGGAGATAAATGTTTTCATAAGCGGCACCAAACGAGCTCCAATCACAATCAGGCCGAGCGGCGATGATAAGCACTGTGTGTGTTTGTGAAAGTGATCTAAAGTCAGAGTTTAATTAGACCTTAAACGGCTGATTGTGGGTTTTCTCTCTCTCTGTGGCAGAACAGGGATCCCTCCCAGCTCCTGTCAGGCCGTGCGGTGTAATAGCGTGCGGGGATGCAGAGTTGTAATGACAAGCCGGGGTGAATGCACTTGAATAATGGTGCTTGGCAGGCAGATAGCAATCAGACAATGATCCAACCAGACTTCATTTAGCCCTTATTATCTGGACGGTCCTTACCCTGTCCATCTTGCATCACACCACACTCTTATTTTGTCCATCTGGCTGCAACGCGTCATAAAATTTGTGATCTAAACCTAATGCGATTAGCACTTCAGGTAAAGTTACACGTGTTTGTGCACTGTTGTTGATGTATAAACTCAGACTGGAGAGGTTCAGCAGTGGTTTAACATCTGACTCTGTGCAGGGCAGTCCAGGTGAAGTGTCAGGAGCACTTCATCAGAGAGTTTTTAAGTAGGAGAGTGTTTTAATTTTAAAGCTTTTCTCCTCTCAGTATCTCCCTTCAGACCTGTAGTAACCCTCAACTGTCCGATCATATATCTGCCTCGCTGTGTAGGCTGATGATTCTCAGTCAAAACCTGAATGAATGAAATCATAAAAGTTGAGGACGTGATGGGAAACTTCACTTTACTACATGAAGAAGCAATTTATTAAGACTGTGTCTGTGGCTGTCTGCACAGGAAATGTTAAGACAAAAACAGTTTCATTTTCTTCCCATCATTACTTTTGTCGTTAGAGTCGCTTTGTTCAGAATCAAATTATGATCTTCCATGACAATTAAGCAAATTATCAAGTCACGATGCAACAACAAAGCCTCCAAACAGCTCAACACTGATGCCTCTAACACTTTCTTACCCCTCTTGCAGGTGTCCTACGTAAAAGCCATCGATATCTGGATGGCCGTATGTCTGCTGTTTGTGTTCTCGGCCCTGCTGGAGTACGCCGCCGTCAACTTCATCGCCCGCCAACACAAGGAGCTGCTGCGCTTCAGACGGAGGCGACGACACATGAAGGTGAATACTCTCGCATCACGCCTGTGATGAAATCAAACATTAGCATCCACATTTACATCTTTCCATCACTTCTATTTACATATTTCATAGCTAGGCAGCTAGGGAGGGACTTGGCATAGATATTGATTGGCGTTTACAGCAGCCAATTGCACGTGTGCATCACGCCCCTACCACTATGCAGCAATAGCAGCCCCCATTGACTGTACAGCAGTCAACCATTTGACAACAGGGAATGCAGTACAGAGGCGGTTTTCTTGCCAGGTTTGTCTCCTGGCATGCTGGCTCTGAGTCAGCTAACCTAACAGAATACATGTAAATACCAAAAAATGCCTTTATTATCATTGTTGTGCCAGTTACTGGCATATAGCATTAGACATATGTGATAAAACACGTCAACTATCATCAACTTGGACTAACCAGACCAAACTCTGTTTTCCGATGGTCAAACCCAAAAAGTTCATTAGTTTTGTCCACACTCAAGCCTCATCCCCGTCCATACTTGTGTTCTCCAACATCCAAACAGAACAAAACATACAGTTTAAAACCACAAATGTGTTTTTTTAAGGGATGAGAAGTAGTCCCACTGTTGTGGAGATCCTCTGCTGCTGGGTAGCCTCATGCTTTTAACAGAATAAAACATTTTAGCTTGTCAGGTGGTCGTTCCGGGGCAGTTTGGCTCTGTAAACACAAATGTAGTTTGGATTAAAAAAAAAAAAATCCCTCCTCTCTCCTCCATTCTCGGGAAAAAATTCATCCTGTTTGATATTAGCTTCGTGCAGTGCTCATCACCAGGCAGAAACACAGGGCATCAATGTTTCATGGGAGGAGCATTGAGCATGATTAAAGGCTGAGACGCAGGCTCATAATGAATTCACAATGTAGAAGAGGAGGAAAAACAAAAAACTTTTCCCCTCTGCTCTGAAACTTTTGTTTGTGGAAATGCATCATTTACAAGAAACAGCGATGGGGGTGAGTGTGTAGCTGTGACTGTGTCGAGAATGTGTGTCTGAGTAGGACTGAAACCTGTTTTTTTTTTACGCCCCCGTAACATGATCAATGTGCTGTGAGTCTTTAATGTATTTTTGAACAACCTGTCAGACTCGCAGCATTTTCAATAGGCACTTCAGCTTTTAAAGAAAAGCGTCATTTCTGACTTTAGAAACAGCAGTTGAGAGATCACTCGCACTACAAGAGCTATTTAGTCGACGTTCAGGAGCTCTTGATCAGAGCACATGATCCTCATCAGCAAAAGAGATGAGGTTCAGAGTTCATTCTCGACCTCGGAAACAGAAAAGCTGTTTAATGGATTGTGATGGGATTTTTTCCAAGGCAAGAATGAACGTTGAACCTCGGTTTTTAAAGAAAAACTTCTGCCTTTTTCAACCTTTTCCTATGGTTTTATGTCTAAGTGACAAATGGGGACAACAGTTTTTGAAACTGGTCCAGTGTTGAACGAGAGTACTGCAGCCAGTAGCCGAAAAACGGACTGCAATGGATAATCCTTTGGGGTAATTGTGGGTCGTACATTAACTAAAAGTGTGTGTTTTTTGCCACGGCAAGCTCAGATTGTTATAAAATGTCTGACAACATTATGGAAAGGACAGAGATATTCTTGTTTAAAATATATTTAACAAAGTGTTATGTTATATAGCTCTGTTTAAACCCACCAAACTTGTAATTCTAATGTAATTTTACATCGCAGGACACAGTTTTAACATACATATGACAGAAAATGGATGTTTTTCTCAATGGAGTCCGTAAAATGCTAAACTCCATCTGCTGATAAAAGTTACAGACTACATGGATCTTATGGCAAGTTTTTTTTGGTGAACAAAGAGCTCAAACTATGATTTTAATAATTGTAATTGACATTTTAGCATAGAGCAAGGTGTCTGTGAGGGGTCATATGGTAACATGGACGTCTGATGGATTGTGAATGTGTTCGTGTCCGTTGCGCTATATTAAAATGAACGCTTTAACCCGTTAATTTGATCTGTCTTGATGGAAAACAGACAACCACATCAACAAACTGTGTCTCTCTTTATTTTGCCATCTCTTTGAAGTCCAAAACAAATATATCCACCTCAAAACCAACTTATGTTTTTTTATTAACTGTCTTCAAGCATAAGAAAAGTGCTTTTGAAGAAATGAAGATAAAGTGGAGATCTGAAAACACGTCACTTTATCTAATTTCTGAAAACTGTTTTGGATATATTTACTAAAAATGATAAAGCACGACGTCAATATTTCTCTGGAGGATTGTTGAGATATATAAAGATTTTATTCTCCGTCTATACTTTCTTTAGTTGGCTTTGTCTTTGAAGCATTTAATCAATCAATTCAATCTGTCTGGTTGGATTCGTCAGTCCCAGGCCGCTGTATTGAATAAGGAGTAAAGCTGTCAGGCCTGCGGGGAATATTGAAGTGCTGGTTGATTGTGAAACTGGTGGATTGTGTGTTTGTGTGTGGGTGGAGGGCAAGAAAACACAAACACCCACAAGAAATGCAACAATGAGCCTGCAGTAAACAACGCGCACAATCCTGGATTTGTGTCTCTATGTGTGTGTGTGTGTGTGTGTGTGTATCAGAGGAGGGTGAGATTGTATCTATGCAGCCGGTCAACATGCATGAGTGCATTCACGAGCGCTGTCGTGCATTTCGGTGTTGTAGGGCATGTGTTCGTGCCTGCCGCCGACGGAGCTGCTTGATTGAGTTTGACACGTTTTTTTGTGTGTGTGAACATGTTCATGTGTTTCTGTATTTATGAGGACATCGTGTCCTCTCAAGGCTAGTGAGGTGACAGGTGCTGCGAAGTGAGGACACTGTGTCAGAAAGTCCAGTTCAGGATTAGATTGTTTTAGTTTGGAGTGATGGATGGAGTCGAGAGCAGGTTTAGGTTGGAGTTTGGGCTACAGGTCATCTTTTATTTTGTCTTTTCCAAACTCAAAGATGTTTTATTCACAATGGGAAAAACGGGAAATCTGTAAATATTTGACAAAAGAGGGGGAAAATGAGATGCAAAAGATTTTTTAGTTGTTTTGCATTTTTAGAATAAAGTTATAATGTCGAAAATAAAGTTGAAGCTTCAGTATTAGTGCCAGGCATAAATCAGAGGATTATTAATTGTAGAAGTAAAGTCAAAATGTCAAGAATAAATTCAACTCCTCTAGTCCATAAAATCAATTTAGGAAAGTTATTCTTGACACAACTTTAATCGCAAAATGCAAATTAAAATCTTCCTTTACTTTTTCCTTTTATGTCTGGCCCTCATACTCTGTTGTAAGAATGACGTTTGGACGGCAACTTTTAAGCCAACATGAATGATGAAAAGCAATTTGGACATCTACAATTCCAAAACAACGTAACGCTTTAACCCGTTAATTTGATCAGTCTTGATGGAAAACAGACAACCACATCAACAAACTGTGTCTCTCTTTATTTTGGCATCGATTTGAAGTCCAAAACAAATATATCCACCTCAAAACCAACTGTCTTCAAGCATAAGAAAAGTGCTTTTGAAGAAATGAAGATAAAGTGGAGATCTGAAAACACGTCACTTTATCTAATTTCTGAAAATGATAAAGCATGACGTCAGTATTTCTCTGGAGGATTGTTGGGATATATAAAGATTCTCCAGAACAGCTACTAAATAGACCTTGATTGACCAAAGATTTGAAAAACGTCATAAAAGTACGAAAGTTCAACTTTCGTAATCATCTTACGACCCCTTAGATTTATCATTTGACCACTTGGGGGATCCTGATCCCCGGGTTGAGAAACACGTTTCATGTAAACATCATTCTCAAAATTTAGATGAACCAATCACGACCTGCTGTTAATTTTAGGTGAGTTAGCATCCTGCATCAGGCGCGTAAATAAAAGCAGAGAACAGGAATCGAGGTGGAGTTTGTGGCGAAAATAGATCTAAAAATAAAAAACTATAAACCTTAAATCCTTTTGTTGTAATCCCCCAATCCCCTGAGCTGCGGTGGCAGGTGAAGAGGTAGATTAGCGGTCCAGCTGCAGCTGCACTTTCAGGTGAATCAGAAGCTAACCCTCGACCACCTTCCTCACTCGCTCGCTCTGTTTGTACACCTCTCTCTATGTCTCTTGACCCTCTCTCACCCACCGAACAGCAGGAGGAGAGAGAGAGCGAGAGGACCGCGGGCTCAGGATTGACCCACATCTGGCACACCGAACCTTTTGCATAGTATTTTTTTTTTCTCTCTCTTATTTCTGCTCATATGACGAAAGCGGGAGGTGAATTTAGGCCGTCGACCTGTTACGTAATGTGATGAAGGAAATCGTCCGTTCAGTTGACTTCACAGCTGACAGCATTTTTGTTATTGAGGAATCCTTATCGATGTTTTTTTATAGCTAACACAGATACACAGATATAAGTGAATTCCTGCTCAGATTTTCTTACATAACATGATTTGTTTTTGACAGGGAGGTCATGTTGTGTGGTTAATTTAGGACTAAGGCTGAGCTGTGTTTTATGTTTGATTTCTTCATTACATGTGTTTGATAGTTTTTTTCTGTCTCGAGGTGAATTCAGGCGACTCTACAGTCTATTTTTCACACTGCATGATTTATTTATCAGGGATTTTCTATCCATAACATGAAGCAGAAAGGAAATGTATGTGAATACACACTTAGCCAGTTACTTCTGCCTTTTTCACACCGGAGCCACACATGTTAAAAAATAAATGTGGCTGCTGTCAGGCAGTGTGATGTAAGCGTCACTCATAACACAGAGATGTTGCTGAAACATTACCTAATGAAGCATGAGAATTTAATGACAACAGTTTAAGCTCGACCTCAGGAGAATATGATACAGATAAGAACAGAGTGTCAAATATATTATGACCACATAAAAAATACAACAGTCGATATGGAAAGTTTTTAATCACTGCATCACAGGGCTTGTTTGTGCTTTCAGTTGCTTTCAGTGTCGGACATTTTAAGGTTGGATGCTCTGGGATCTAACACTCTCTAAAGATGTGTTTAAAACCTCGATTATAGTTAGGTAAGAATTAAAGGAACAGTTTGACATTTTGGGAAATGCACAAATGCTAAACTGTGGCTTTAAATGTACGAAAATTGATTTAATTTAAATTTATTGTTAATCAATGAGAAAACAATGTAAAAACACTCAATTACAAGTAAACACGTTTAAAATTGGTGGCATCTGGTGGTGAAGTTGTGGATTGCAATTGACTGAATACCCTTCACCTTATTCTCCTGTTTCAAGCATTACGTTGCCGTGAAAACTCTGACTGAACTGAAAAAATGCTAAAGGTCCAATGTAGAGCCAGTATTTGGTTAGTCCCTTCTGGGCTGCTGTAGAAACATGGTGGGTCAACATGGCGGACTCCGTGGAAGAGGACCCGCTCCATCTGTAGGCTCATTCTAACGTGACATAAACATTAAGATTGTTATTTTCAGCTGATTATACACTAACAAACACATAGTTATGAATATTATATTCCATTTCTGCTAATAGATCCTCTTAAATGTTACACACTGGTAACTGATAGTATTTCATTGTTACCTGTGCGTATGCTTCATTAGTGGATTATCATCATTGTTTAACATGTTGAGGTAGAGATGATTTGATTACTTTACAGACTGATGTAGTTTGATCTATAATAGTCCAGAATATTTTAAAATCTCATCGCATGTTTTCTCATCACATCACTTCCCTCTGAAATGGAGGAACTAGTAAAGTACAAGTACCTGGAAGCTTGCTTGCTTAAATGTAGTTACTTTCCACCACCAGTGCACACACCACCTTGTCTCATCACAAACTTTGACAGATGCGATACATTCTTTCTTTTTTTTTTTTTTTCCAGTAGAAATCTCGGCAGGACTTCTGAGGACACTTAGAAAACACAGAGAGAAATTTGAGGTATTTGCATTTGAAACAGGATTTTGCTGAGAGGGTTGCATAATGTGTTCCAAATGTCGGAACGATTCAAAAAAGTGTAAAGCAGTTTTTAAATTGAGCTCCCCGGGTCCTTTTTTTACTTTATTTCAAGCACAATAAAAAATAGAAGAATAAAATTCATTATTAAAACTATGAACACCCTCAATGAGATCATCACCATTAATCTCACACCGCTGTGAAATAAATCCAGCAAATGGTGAAACCCCACTGACACACAGTGAGAAAGAGAAGAGAGGCAGTCCTTGGGCGTCGCACGTTCTTAATTAACCTCTCTGGCCAGTCCTTCTAATGTGAGCCTAATGTGATCCACAGCCCGCCATTACGGCTCTGAGGGGGCTATCAGTCAGGTTTCAGCTCGCTGCAGAGGAAACTGTCACCGCTGGCCTTTAGCACATGTGAACTACCCTACAGAGGCAGCCGGCTCACCTCGTTCCTCTTTCTGAAAACAGAGAAAAAGGTAGAGGAGGCAACTCTGGCACTACATTATTCCTTCCTTCTGCTATCTGCCTGCTAGCGTTTTTTAAAATCCATGTCACTACAGGACACGATAACCTCCAAGCTAGCAATCTACATGCTGAAAATGGGAAGTTACCTTAACCCTGGGCTTCTCTTCTGACAGTATGAATGCAAACTTTCCTTCTCTTATGCAGGGATTTTAATGTCAGGACTCCAAAACCACCTTCGCTGCATCCTGGTCTAAGACAGTTGTGATTGGTTTAAAGAAATGCAAACAAGCCAAAAAGTTTTTTTTTCCCCATATAGCAAGAATGATGATGGATGCAGCCAACCTTTCTTCGGTGCTGACACAGTGCTGTGGAGATCTGGTTATGTGAGACTATAGTGTCAACGCAAGAAGTAGTGTGCCCTTTTTGTAGGTACCAAAATGAAAGTAAGAAGAGTGTGGAGGTTGCAGCGATGATGAATGTGCACGTAATACGTTGTACATTGATGAGTCATGTCAATGAGCAAAAATCGTGTGTTTTGGTTGCCTAATCCTAATCACGAAAGATACAAGCAACGTTCAGATAAGGTACAATGAAAGCCAGAGTAGGTCGAGGACAGTAAATGCCTCAGTGTTCGGTTCCATGTTCTACCTGACACAAGGCTGCAGGTGCATCACGAAACATGTAAGTAACAGATTATGACTTCTTCAGAGAGAGAGAGAAAGCATGTAAGGTGAGTAAATGTGGAGTAAATGTGAACACCTAAATGTGGAGTTTGGTATGGAAGCAAAATCTCAAAATTGACCGTATGTGCACAATGGTTTTGCCCACAGTGACTCGTTAGGATGGTAGGATGTATTGGATTAAAGCGAGACAACCCTGGAGGCATTTGTTTACTCTGATTGTGGCTCTAACAGTGATGAATAGCTATGAGCTGCAGCTGAGTACAGTTAGAAGTCTCTGTAATCTGAGTGAAGAATGTCCTCAAGGGTTTTATGGCTTTTTACGCAACGATTACGATGTTTGTGTGCCGCTTTAAGAGCATTCAAGCGGCGAGGGCACATATATGAGACTTATAGGAGAGCAGAGGAATGGCCCCTGAGATTTCTGGAAGCTTTTCAAGGATTTCAACACAGTCGCAAAGTGTCTGATCGATCCGATTGCTTGGATGAAATTTGCTGATATGTAATTCAGAGTCACTGCAGCACTGCCATCTCTGCTCTGACATGAATACAGTGCTGCACTTGGGCCTGCTCTTTTTTGTGCTGGAGTCGAGGTTCAGTCGTTGCAGTGCAGGTATAGCTGCAGCAGCAGCAGTTGTTGTGTTAGTCCCAGTTGTGCTGATTTCTGTGGTTTCTACCCTGATGCTTTATTGATTCGTTAGTGACACTGATAGTCCGGAGAGAATGAGACAGAGAGGGGAAGGAGCGGGAGCAATCGGACTGAGGCTACCTGCTTCAGAAGGCTGTCTAATTAGAAAGACAGAGCGAGCGAGTAGGGAGGCAGACGGATGCTGCAGCCCCGCGAGAGGGAACAGAGGCAGAGCAGAGTGACACCCCCCCCTGCTGGGGGAGCGAAACAACTGCAGAGGGGATCAGATCAATAGCGCCACTCATCCTTGAAGGATAGGCCCGCCTGGCAGCAGCTCGCTTGTTTAACACAGACGAGTTCTCCTGACTGAAAAAGAGAGAGGCCCTTTTAGAAATCAAAGGGAAGTCGAACATTACCGCCTCTCGTCTCCTCATTTCAATCGGAAACCGTCTCCAGTGCTGCTTCTGAAGTTCAGGAGCTCAGGATGCAAATGAGTATTTTTAGATCAAGAAAGGGTTTCATTAAAATAAATCATTTGTGAGGGATTATCTGTTGTGGAGTGTGATGGCTCCTGTCTAACTGGCCTATAACAATCCAGCGGCATAGTAAAAACAGTACATGAAACCACGCTTCATTTAGCCTGGAGGTAGAAAGCCACTAAAGCCTGACGACTGTCCTCTTCCACTTCTCTTTCACCTCAACAACACGAGGAATGAAGGAAGATCGACCGTCGGGCCTTCAGTTGCTCCCTCCCCTGCAGCCGGTTCTGTTTTTGGCACGCTCGGCCTTCCGGGAGAACGGATGTACATTTGTAGAAGTGGCCTGAGGGCCAGACGCCGTCCCGCTGTTTAACAACGGCAGTGCCTTATTAGGGAAAGCGACTTCCTGATTGATCGGCTATAATCAGCTCATTAGCTGTGATTAGGCGTTTTTCGGCAGGGGGCGAAGCTCTACATGCTGGTTCGCTCTAAACGCCTTGATCTCGCATGCTGTTCGGCAGCTTTGAGAACAAAGGCAGATAAGAGAGCGTGGGGATTAAGAGGCCTGGAGGAGTGCGGGGAGAGCGATCAGTGATCTCCGCGGGCTGAACTCAACCTTCAGATTGACAGGTCGGCTGTGAAGTGTCGTGCAAAACACACACGATGGTTCCTGATTAGAAAAAGGGAGCGCTTCATTGACAGAGTGGAAGCCCTCCATGTTTTCATCCAGCATTGAGTATAACTCACTGGAACCACTTACCTTTCAGATATTTATGTTAATATCCATATTTATGGATATGTTGGCCGAGGAAATGCTTTGACCTCTTCCCCTTATTAAGCTCTTAAAAGCTACCGGATTAGTTATTAAAACATGAATTCGCATCAGGCTCTTCATGTTTATACAAGACTAAAGGGTTGACCTTTTACACTCAAGGACTTACTCATATTTAAGCTCTGTTCTACTCGATACTGGAGGTGCAGCATCATGTTATGATGCATGCAGGAACAAACACTATCACTAAATACAAAACCAGACTAATGATTTACTGTTAGATGGTGCAAAGGTCGCTGCATCCCGCTGTATAAAAGTAGTGTTTTATGTGTATTTATACGGTAGTAATAGTAAAAACATACCAAATATGATACATTTTGTCAGATGTTATTGCATTGCATGTAATGCTTCGTGTAAAATGCAATTACACAGCGCACATATCATCATATCCCAATAGTTTATCATATCATAAAGGTTTATGTGCATTTAACAGGTGCTATGTCCGACCAGTCATTGACGATGACATTATTTTGCAAATAATCATAAAAAACAGAAATAATAGTTAGATGTGAAAATATTCCCTGATTGAGCTGCAATGGCGTCCGTTAAAAGTGCTTGTTTTTGCCACTGACAGGCTCAGATTGTTGAATCATTACGGGAAAGGCCCCACAGAGATCAGCCTTTTGTGACAGAGTCAGATCTGTAGCCGATATATCGATCTCGCTTGCCACCAGACTCCATTGACAAAAACAGGTTGAAAACAGGTTTCCACAGGTTTGGTTGAAAGAAATCATTAATTCACCGAGATCACTGCTGTTTGAGTCGCTCTCTTCAAAGCCAAAAGAGGCTAGGACTATCTTCACAGGTTTAAATGTCACATATAATCTTGAAGGACAGACAACAAATCCTACGAAAACACCAACAGTGAATTGATTCTAACAAACACTGTATATCCAAAATTATGAACACCAAAAACACCAAAAGATTTAAATAATGGGATCTGTTGACTGTTAGAATATCACCAAGCTTATCCTTTAAATTGAATTTAATACTAGTTTACAAACTCTTGATTAAAGCAATGGTTTTGGGTGTTTCTGTGGAGGCTCAGAGGCTAAATTTAACCGTACATTAAGCTGAAGTGAACCCTGACTGACATTTAAACGTCAGATCTTAAAGCATAAAGCTAAAGGTGTCGAGGCTTCCCCGGAAATGCTATTCAGATGAAATGCTGCAAGTGAAAGAGAAGAGAGAGAGAGAGAAAGAGTGCAGCAGATCATGTGGATAATCATTCCAGGTCAGCGGCTTGATGAGCAAGAGACATTAACACACCATGCTTTAATGCCACCAGGGGCTCCAGTGGAAACAAATGGAGAGGGAAGCAGGGATGGATGGATGGATCATTGGATGGAGGATCAAAAACATAAAGACAGCAACATCTCTGCGTCTCTACCACTGTCAAAAACCGATTTGTTCACCCCATTTTCTGCAGAATATATGTGAAGATGCTAGAAATAAGGGGGCTTCGCGTCGTGATTGACAGTCGAGCTTTGCTCATGACAGTCGTTGGGCGTATGGGTTGGTCCTCGATACCCTCTGACCGTTACTGCGCAAACTCTGGCTCCAAATGGTGTCACGAGTGCAAGTTGAGATGTGTCGTCCATATTTATATGCAGTCTACGGTGTAGCATGCATGCAGCACAACGTGGAGTGAACACAAATGTTTTTCTGACCACAAGCAGGACCACCTTCTTCATAACCCCAAGTTACAGTTGATCTGCGTCTGTCACACACGAGCAGACCAGCCTCCTCCGTCCTCTTCACTGCATGACTCCTCGGCACACGTGATTTTCTTCAGCTACAGCGGTCACAGTTGTCGCACAGATAAAATAAACTAAGATGGAACACAAAATCCAGTCACAAGTGGTCACTCTGGATGAATCCAAGACATATTTTCTTGTGTGAAGTATCGTCCATTCGACTCCAACGAAAATATGACTGTCTGTTTTTTAAAAATCTTTATAAGTAGAGCCGTACAGCAAAAAAAGAACATATTTTAAAACTCACATCTGCTCAGACATTCTTCTCAGCTCCACAGAATCCACTCACCGCTGACATATTGATACTGAAAGATCCTAAAAAGCCTCAAATGGCCTAAATCGAGGAGAGAGGCGGAGGGGCAGAACGGGAGGGGGAAAGCGTGGAGGGCTGTTTGAGATGAATCCACCAGAAAATGGATCAGCGAAGGCAAATTTATAATATATTTCCTTCCCCACAGCTCGGCTGGAATTGCTTCTGGGGGGAAAATCATAAAGCGGAACGCGAGCCGAGGAATTCCTCCTCCCGGCCTCCTTCAGGAGGAGACCGATGCTGGCGTTAGTTGAGGCTGACACCTTTCCTGAATCGTGTTTTATGTAAATGCGGGTCTCTCAAAACAAGTATCCAAGGGTAATATTTGCAGAGGAGATGGCGGAGGATAGCGGACCTGACGCAGTTTGCTTTCTGCTTCCTGCTAATCTGCTCGATTAATCACATCGGCAGAGGCAGAGATATAAATGCTTCAATCGGGAGAGGAAAGCGTGATGGATGAGTGAGCTAAGAGGTCCTCTTGCTCTCTTCCTCTCTTCTTTTTTCCCCTTTCTTCTCTGCCTTCCATCTCTTTCCCTTCCTCCATCACTCTGGCTACATTTTTCAGATGATTTTTCTCGCTCCACATTTTTTCAGCCTCCTTATCTCCATTTTATCCCATACTTCTCTCCCATCACTTTTTTTTTTTTTTTTTTTACATTAGTTGCTTTCCATTTCTTTTCATTTCCTTTCTGTCTTCTTTACCTCTTACTTCGTCTTTCCATCCGGATTTCCAGTTTGTCTTTCCTCTCTATGTCTCTATTTAGCTTCCTGTCTTTTTCCACTTTTCCATCCTCCATCTGTCACTTCTCTTTCATCCAGTTTCCTCTCATCTGTTTTACTTTCTGCTTTAAAAGTATCCACATTTACCTGCTGCAAAGACAATCCGCTTGCTTATTTCGCCAACGTTTGCCATGACAAAAGAGATGGGACGATATTGAGCCGGTTTGAATCCACCTTGGAAGTACAGGCCCTGCATGAGCTGGCAAGAAGATGAACCATGTCTCATTGACAGGGTCGAGACCTCGAGCCACAAGCCTCTGCAGCTTTGGTCAAAGAAATACTGTAAAATGTTCCATTTATTTGTATATTTTCCACGTTTACCTTGTGTGTACATTGTTTTCTATTCTACCAGGAATTATTCCTGATGGGAAAACATGTAAATTGTCTATTTTAAAGACACTGAGGCAAAAGCAGTATTGGTATTTTCTTTAAAAACTAACTAACTTTCAACTATTCAGGTCTGAATAGAACTGATAAGATAGGCACATGCACACTGATGCATCACCGGAGCCTCTTTGTGGACTGAATCTGTATCTGAAGTTTAGTGCACCACCTGCAGGAAGACATAAATAATGAAGTTATTCTGTGGTCGTGTTGTCATCATCAATTAGTGAACAGAGCTTCGGGGTCTGAAAAGTGAAGCCAGCGTGGAAGTGTTTTAAACCTGCATGCTTTCTAAAGGCCAGCAGGGGGCGACGCCATCGTCTGCAATAAAAAGGTCAGATTGTATTGAGTCTTATGGAGAAAGTAGCGACTTCTCAGTTGATTTATGACCTCTGTAAGCGGTTTCCTCATGAGTTTACGGTCTCAATGTCTAGTTTCAAGTCTTCTTCCAAACAGCATGATGTTGATGATGATGTAAGGTGTGGCTACCTTGTGAACTCATTCACAGTGAGTCCGTTCAGCACATGAAACTCAGATCAAACTGTCAAACTAGGCAGTGTTGATCAAATATGTGGCTGTTGAGGAGGTGATGCTCTGTCCAATCCAAAGGGCAAACCTTTATCCCCCCCAACTGTTTTCTCCTTTGTCTCTCCACCATCCATCCATCCATCCATCTATCCTACAAACCCAGTCCTTGCCGCGTTAATGGAGGAAATTTCTAATTAGGCCTGAATGTAATGAATCACCTGGCCGATCCAAGGGCATACGTTTGGTTTCAGTCACGGCTCCTCCGACGCTTTTTTATTCTTTGCCCTGAACGGCGTCTGTCCGGCTGCAGGGCTTCCTCCTTCCTCCCTTATTGTTGTCCTCCTCCTCTCTTTCTTTCTTTTCCTCATCACGTCTCCTCCTCCTCCTCCCTCCATTGTGCTCCTCATTGCGCCTCCTCCTCACGTCCCTCCGCCCTCCACATTAATCACATGGCAGGGAGAATAAAGCAGAGCATCTGTAATAGTTTAGCAGCGTCACTGAAGGACGGGCAGAGGTCGGCTAGCATCGCGGCTAATGTGTGGGCACCCCGTGTGTGTGTGTGTGTGTGTGTGTGTGTGTGTGTGTGTGTACATGTATTAACAGTAATAGATGGGTTGGTGTGGATGCAAGGACAGAACGGGGACATGGGGCGCTAAAAATGGATCGCTACCTGGTGGTCTGACACACACACACACATAGATATAGATACACACACTGACATACATGCATACACACACACACACACACATGAATGCTACATATACCAGCACACACACACACAAATGTAAGATATTTGCCGTGTTTAATCTGACTTTAGGGGCGTTTTTATCCTCTTCTCTGTCACTTTATTGATTGATATTGGTTTATTATTAGTTTATCGATTATTTATTTTGCCCTTTTTGCCCACTGCTGTGAACCAAAGGCTGCTCTAACAGAAAAGAGTCGCGCCGCCGCCTCCTTTTACTGGCTGCTTGATTTGTTGTTGCTGCAGAGGTTTTGCGTCAGTCGTTAAGTTCTCCTGCTGCCAACAGTTCCTCCTGCTCCGGGCTGTGTTCATTGCTCACAAAATCCTTTTTTTCTTACCCAGAATGCACTGCAAAGATTCCCCCCGCTGATACGGTTTCCCCAAAGCGGCCCGGAGGGAAAACACAAGTCGCATTCATGTGTGTGAATCTTTTATCAAAAATGTGAATCCAAACAAAAGATGACGTCTAATCATCGGAGGGCTTTTTGTCTGATCATTTTTAATTTCATGGGTGTAACTTTGAAGGGCACTTTGTTATTTTCTTTACACATACACACACACACACACACACACACACACACACTGTGACGCTCAGTGTCTTTCAGATCTCAGTGTTTGTGTTGGAGTCTCTGCACCAGATAAGGAAGTCATTGTGTCTCCTGTAATGAAAAGGCAGGGTGACGGTGCAGATAGGATTTTCAATATCTCACCGTGCCCGGGTTAAAAGAAAAAAAACACCACGTGCACGCCGTAACCTTGAGTACAGCGCGTATCAATCGATCCGATCACCCCAACTCTCTCACCCCCCCTCAATCTCCTCGACAAGGGGGAGTGAGATAAACACGCTCTGTGTTTCGGCTTCAGCTCGTATTGATGACTTTTACAAAGCGGAGATATCGGCCGTGTGATCAATGCTCAGCTCATAATTTATGAATCTATCGTTCGGGGGTCTTTCTCTGAGTTCACATGCTCTCCTCATGTCTGCAAGCAGTGTAAATGTTTGAACGGGTGTCTGCCTGTCAGATGACCGTGAACAGGTTTTCTAGCTCCGGTGAAATGACAGCTAACTCAGCTCAAAGCTTGTTTGTTACTCGTGGATAAATCTGATGAACTGCTACAGATCCATAAACCAATCAATCAGCCGCAACTGACCATTGGAAAACTGTGTTTGATCAGCAGGACTGTAAATGTCATGATGTCAATCTGAATGTCGACACTGTAAATGTCACACAGTAAAGCTGCACTTTTTTACTCTTTTTCAAGTAAAATGAACGTTATTCACGTTATTTTCTGCAGTATTCAAATGTGGTTTAACAGGAATGAAAAGACAAATGTGTTCTATGTTTTTCAGTCACTTAGCTCAAATAACGTAGTCCTAGCAGGTGTAGTCCACTCTTTATCCTCTCAATATTATTTACAGAGACCTGACAATTCCCACCACAAGGAAAAAATTTGAACAGGCAGAAACCTCGAGCAGAACCATCTACCACGGTCGAGTAAATAATTTAGATTTATTTGTATTAAACAACAACTCAGCTCCATCAAACTGCTTCTCTACAGCTCCTAACGTCTTATTTACAGCTGTCTTACCATGTATTTAACACGTAAACATTTGAAGACATTTTGATTTAATGAGCTGTTGACCCACCCAACCCAACCCAACCCAGTGATTCTTGAGCATATTGGTACTACAAAGATGCAACTTGTGAAAGACAATTTTGAAACAGCTGGAAACATCGACTGTATATGAAGATGAATGACAAAATTATTGTGAATACTGCCATCTTGCGCTGGTGGCTTCATTTGGAGCCAAAGTCTGTGTAGTGATCAGGGTTGACCCTAACCTGTACACTTACAACTCAATCACGAGCTGTCATTCATCACGTGTATCGCATCAAATAAGTAATTAAAACCAAACTTATCAGAAAAATAAGCACTTGAGCAAACATCAGGAGATGGCTGCCCACCATGAGCCGGGCTCTGCTCGAGGTTTCTGCCACTGGTTTTCCTCGCCACTGTTGCCAAGTGTTTGCTCATGGTGGGAACGGTTGGGTAAATAACATTTAAAGAGTACGGTGTAGACCTGCTCTATATTATTTTTGGTTTAGTCCATGTTCCATGGGCTAACATGGAGGCTAACATGGAGGCTAACATGGCCACCAGGGGTGACCGAGATGTTTTGGCGTCCATCTTTATATTCAGTCAGGGCTGGAAGGTGAATAGTTACTTCCTGTCTTGGTGGAGATTGGATCTGATGATCTTGTATTGGATTTAAGGTCTTATTCTTCTATGTCGTGCTACATATAGCATTGTGAGCTAGTGCTGTTTAATTTATTGGAAGTAAAGCTGAAGGGAATGAAGCTTTCTGGCTAATCAGGATGCAAATGTGACGAAAATTCAACCTGAAATGTCGAGTTTAACTCAGACATGTAATGAAACGAGTTCTTTTCTCACTTTTCATCTTCACTTCATGTCATCTTTGTAATTAACTGAACTGAAATTGAACTGACCTCATGCACACACACCTCTAACAGCTCCATGTACACTCCAACACCTTCACACTTACATTCACACACACTCATTCACAAACACACACACCTCCAACAGTAACGTCTTTCTCTGGTTCCTAACAGCCTGAGTCTTGGCCTGTGTTGCAGGAGGATGAGACAGGCGAGGGGCGCTTCAGCTTCCCCGGCTACGGCATGGGCCCCGCCTGCCTGCAGGCCAAAGACGGCATGGCCATCAAGGGCAACAACAACAACGCCCCAGCCTCGGCCGCGCCCGAGAAGAGCATCGAGGAGATGAAGAAGCTGTTCATCGGCCGGGCCAAGCGCATCGACACGGTGTCCCGCGTGGCCTTCCCGCTCGTCTTCCTCATTTTTAACATTTTCTACTGGATCACTTACAAGATCATCCGCAGCGAGGACATCCACAAGCAGTAGTCGAGAGGCGGAGGAGGAGGAGGAGGAAGAGGAGGGCGAGAACAGTGCGAAGAGGAGGATGCAGAGAAACAAAAAAGAGAGAAGGAAACAGAGAGAGACGACTTCAGTAGGAGATATCATTGCCAGTTTTTTCACGCCAACCACGCCTCCTTTCCTCGTCCTCATTCTTCATCCTCTTCCTCTTTTGGTCGAGGATGAGTTGCTTTTTGTGGCAGTCGTCCCCCCTCTCAACTCCACCTCACACCTACTAGACATTATTTGAGATATTTATTGCTTTCTTTTCCCTTTATTCTCCTCTCCCGCCCCTCAAAACCCCAACCCCATCCCGTCTCTTTACACCTCCTGAATAATCCGGACCAGTGCAATAGCAATGCAGTAAAATGCATGATATATGAATGTGGCAATATATTAATGAAAAGATGAAAAATGAAAAAGTATACACAGACTTTCGCCGGCACACCCAAGGAACTGTGTGGGAGTGGACGGACTGGAAAGAAAGAAGACGTCGAGGGAGTCTTGTATTTGATTTTAGGTTCTTTTTTTTGTGTGAAGACAGATATATAATTCTATATGAAAAAGTGATGTCGGGACGGGGTGGGGGATGTGTGAGAAGCATACAGCAGTGTAATATACTCATATATCTATCATAAACGGGGGATAAAAAAAGAACTTTATTTCCAAAGGTGGGCATCTGGAGATGAGGGATTTTTTTTCACCAAAAAAATAAATAAAAGGAAGGATGGCGGATCGGTGCTTCCATTGAATAAAGCGATGCAAGGATCACGCATTCTATATATCTAGATTTGCTTCAAACGTGTATTGCAAGCACTCCTCAAGCGCTTTTTCCTCCCCGCCCTGCCGCCAAACACCACGAAACCTTGAACTGCAGAGACACGTGAGGTTTGCTGCTGCCGCTGTCAATCACACGACTGGACAAAAAAATTACAAAACAAAAAAAAAAAGAAAACAAAATAAAGAAACACTGGACGAGCAGTGCTGAAGATTATGAGACAAAAAATATCTCATTTATCTGTGGTCAACGTGTTCCTCTACCTGTCGTTGATTTATTTCATATTGCATTTGTTGTTTTTTTTATTTTTTATTGTTTTTATTCACGTGCCAAGTAAACATGTCGCTTGTGGCTGCGCAGCGCTCTGCAGCTCCGACCTTTGCGTCACGAGGAAGGGAAACGGCTCGACGTCAGTCGTCGTATCGATTTGACGTCTCCTCACAGGCTTCTTCTGGGTCTTTTAAATCCCTGAGATATTCGTTTGTTTTCATCGACTGGAAAAAGAGCAAATCGATTCAGGACTAGAGTAAAAAAAAAAAAATGCGGATCCTCGTTTTTGCTTTCTCCTCGTTGTGTTCGTCGGGACTGAACCGCAGATATGTTTACATCTTATTAGTGCTTCCTTGCTTTTGACCCCGCCTTAATGTGACACCCCCACCCTTCCCGTCCCCCCAGCTGAGAGGACATATGTAGTCAATTATACAGATTATAGCACCTGTTATACCTTAATTAACTGTATTTCCATCTCATTCACATGCACCAACTGTAGCTGCAAACGTCATCATTTGTGGAAAAGCTACGTCGTCACGCACACGGAGTGTAACAAAAGGATTTATTTTGCCATAGCCATGTTGGACGGGATTTGATCATTTTACAGGTCAGCTGATTTGACTGATGATTTATCAGATGACTTTTTGTCTCTTTTACTTTGCGCCAGGCTTCTCTATGCAATGATCAGTATATGCAATTATGATTTTACTTCCTTTTTTAGCAAGTCCATCTCATAAATGCCACTTCTCTGTGAGTTGTTTCATCTCAGCGTCTTTCAAGCTTATTGGTGAATGTGGAGGGAATGGAGAAGATAAAGTGATAAAACACAGTGGTGAAGTGGTAACCTGTTCAGACAAATGTTTTATAGTACATCATCAGCAAACAGTTTGAGCCAAACCTCTGAGCCAGTCAGAACTTTGAAAGAAAGTGCAGAAATTCAAGTGGAAACAGGTTTTTTCTTATTTTTCTGCACAAATTTCATATTTTCCCTCCATCATCTCGTATCGTTGACTCAAAAATCCGACAGAAAACAACAAAAATTTACAAGTTTTAACATGAAAGGGACGAAAGAGAAGTTAGTTTATACTGACTTGAACAAAATGATTATATTGTCTTGCATTTTCTTGTCTTTTGAATTTTCTGTCCTGTCCTGTACTCAGTGAGTTAAGTGCAGAGCTGAAGCCGGGAGGCGATTAGCCTAGCTTAGCATGACTGGTTTTACAGTTGGATTGTGCGTTGTTTGAATAATCTAGATTTAATGGGTCAGTTGCTGGACTGTTGAGTTGAGCTGTTCGTTGGCATATCAATGAAAGATGGAGAGATCCATGCTGGCTGTTTCCAGCCTTTATGCTAAGCTAGGCTAATAGCCTCCCTCCTCCAACAGTTAACTGTTCATTTACCATACAGTTTTTAGAGAGCCACTTTAGTAAAATGGACTAATCACCTCAGACAAAGTTGAAAATGTTTCACTCTTCAGGCAAATCCTATTTTTAGTTTATCGTGTGGAGTTTGTGCTTCCTGGAAGACACAGGTGAATTTAAAAGTATTTAAATTGTGTTTATTTTGACGTCATCCCTGAAAAGGGAAAACGTGGTTCTGTACCAGTCTAAATCGACTGTTGATTGCGATGAAAATATCATTTAAGTGAAGATTTCTTCTCATCAAAATGTTGAAGCCCCAGTCCAACTTGGTTTTGAAGCAAAACCAAAGATATGATTTTCTTTTTTCGTCATGTTTGTTGTCGTTCTCATTGCCTTTTGCTGCTGTTGTGAGCTAAGTGTTCAAGATTTGTTGCAGGATGTGATATTATATTCAGTCTGTCTTTTTAATATGATTGCCGGATGCAGTATTGGGTTTGCCAGATTAACTTCAGATATATAAATAAAATTATAATATATATATATAGGCATATTTTGATATGAAACATGTCTGCATTTCCCCTCTACATTCTTATATTGCTCAATTTTTAAAGAAAACTGGTTATTTTTATTTGATGTCACCTACCTATCCCCTTTATACCAACTTTTACTTGTAAAACGTGTTTTACAAGTAAAAATAGACACGTGAGACTTTTTTGACCTTGTTATTCTTGTTGAAATGAGAAGAGATCGTTCTTACAGTGTGTCTTACATGTGCATATAGGAGATATTTTCCATTTGTTTCATTCCATCAAGTCAATAGTACATTTCATGACCTCAAGTGTGTGTAAGACTGATCCGAAGGGCTATGCCACGCACATACATGTTTTTGTTCACATTCCAACATGTTTTAGACATGTTTAAGTGAAAGTGCCATAAAATGAGTTTTGTCCCAAAAACTATGCATTTAATTCAGTAAATCATTCCCAGATACAGATACGCCATGATCACCTAGGATGCTTTATTTTCATTTTTTAATGCTTTGGTTACAGCTATTACTAAATGTACAGCTGACATTTAGGATGCTCATCAGTTTTAGACAAAGGAAAAATTACAAAGCCTGGAGGGACATCAGATGTGTCTTTCAGCTTCACGGTGTTAGCTTTTAGCAATGGACTTGTCTTTTTACAAACACATAGAGGAATCTATAACTTCTCGTGGTATATAAATTTGATAATTATCCCCTCTGAGACTGTAGCCAGCTAAAACTAATTAGGTAGCTGCATACCGACTTAATCAAATGCAACTCTAGATTGCAACGTTTCTAACAGCCTATAGCTTAATGGAGTCCAAATAATGATTTAACTTTACTTACTAAAAACTTTCCAGGTTGCATTTCTATGTTAGGCTAAATTAGACCCATTCTTTGTGGTCTTTGTATCACGCAAACATCACAGGTAAAGTTCTAAAATTAGTGAGCGATGCCAGCTCTTTTGCCTACATTCGTAGAAATGATAAGGTATCAAAACGTTGGGGGAATAGACACCGTACTTAACTAATTACAAACATGCTCTTTAGCTTGCTTTCTAGGAAATTTGTGTGCAACTTCCAGATAGCATTTGGACCCAATTACACCCTTCCTGTGTGGCCTTTCTGTCATGTTAGCGCCAACACGTAAAGCTCCAGCGAAAAGCAGCTCAGAGCTAAAATTCTGTTGCTAGGAATGTCAGTTCTTGCGCTTACATACGTAGAAGCAATGTAACAAAACAGAGCAAAAGAGTAGAGACAGTATGGCCAGTTAAGAAGCAAGTGTTTTTATTTCATTCAAGACAATTTAATTAATTTTATGTAACACGAACAAAATGTTCTGAAATTGTGCATACGAGTAAAAATATCCTTTTGGGACTTCAGGGTCTCCGTACAGACCAATTAAAACATAAATAAATAATAGCTTAGTGGATGCTAAGGAGTTAGAGACAGTCGATTTGCAAATGCCAAAGTAAATGGTTGCTGAACATTAAATTAATATAGATTTTACTGACTTTAGAATTGCAAACATAAAACGGCGCCATCTAGTCCCTTCAGAGCTACATTAATGATTAAAAAACACCTTTCTCTCTGTTTGTAGCCGTGCCTCCTCTCTGATCATGGCCCGACTGTCGAACAGGCTCGGTCCAATTATAGGATGATTCTTTTTTTTTTTTCCTCTCCGTGCCATAGACACTGCAATCTGGAACAAGTCAGTCCATCAAGTCTCTTTGCCAACAGCAGTCGTCCATTTTCTAGAGCGTTCATACATATCTTCACGTGCCATATGGGGGTTGAATATGCAACAAAAAAACAAACAAAAAAAACGAGGACCTATAAAGCATATCATGCATTCATTCAACTACCATTTTACATGATTCATACCCTTTCCTCAGGCGTGGGTTTTGTGTGTATCATAGTCATTTTAGAGCTTTGTCATAGGCCTCACATCATTGTATTAATCATTGTTATACTGTATGGGGGTTGGGGGAGGGAGGGGTTCATAACATGAGATAGATAGTGGGTTTATATTGCATTACGGTGCGATGTGACGCGTATACGGACTGAACAATGAAGGATGTCTTTTGGAAGTTTCTAAATTCTTTGGTTCTGAACTGGATTTTAAAGTAGCATGGTTTGATTTGTCGATGATTAATGATTCTATTGGTTTTTGGGGGGTTTTGTTTGATTCTCTTGTATTTTATTGTATGTATTGTACAATCTGATGCCCTGAGGGGGAAGAAGGAAAAATACAGTGACTCCTGAACTGCTGTGAACTAAAGGAAAACATTATTATTATGATTATGATTATGATTATGATTATTCTATTTATTTATTTATTTTCTTTGCACAAAGTTGGAATGGCCTTAATTTTGCTTTACTTGCTTCTATTGTGTATTGGCACAAAGTGCACCCGTTTGATTTGCAAAAATTACAAATGCTCATTACGATGCTTATAATCGGAGAGTGCACATCAAAGCAGGATTGAAAAAAAAAATATGAAAAGTTCAGCAAATCCTTTTTATTTTTCATTAATCTGAGAAACAATATTTTGCATGAATATAAATACAATGGCAGATATTTTGGCTTGTACAAAAAAATGTGAAGCAATTTGAAGAGAAAAAAAGAATGTACCGTTTCTGCTGTATCTGTATATATCTAAATATTTATTGAAATATGTCATACTACTAATTCTATTAACGATTAAAGGTTTTCTGAACAAAAATCTCTTTACCTGTTTTTGAACATTGTCAAGGTTGTTGGAGTTGGATCTTCTGCTTTCTGTTACTCGACTCAAGGATCTGTGTAATCATTAAAGAAAAAGTATTAAAAATTGCAAATAAATCTTTGCTGTAGGGTGTATTTATTCTCTGACATCCCTGACAGGTGTGCGATCACATTTGTTCAAGAGAAGACGTTTGGAACAAACTCCACTGCTACGTAAAAAGGGCGCACAATAATCTCGCAGTTGCACCGCTTCACTGAATCTTCACGTTTAGTTTCTTCTACCTGTTAACTGTTACCACACACTGTGCAATATTAGTATGATTGTTTGAAGGTTTTGCTCTCTTTATGCTTCATATTGCTGAACAGCATTGTCCAGGTTTTGCAGCATTTTTAGATATTTCTTTATATATTTTTTCCTTCTTCAGTGAATTTAAATAAATGTGCATAAATATGACGTGTTACTCAGCAAAGATTTTAGTTTTAATTTTCAAACGTCACATCTAATATTTTACCACAATCAGTCTTTTGTTTTACTTCATGTTGCACTGTTAGAACAGTTTGTTTCAGCTCCATCAATAAAATATTATGGACTGACTGTTTTTCAGCATAACAAGATGAGCCTCATAAGAGTTAATCGAGTTAAAACTGCAGTCTCATTTGTATTCAGTGGTAACTCTAAGTGCTGTAGTTCTTGATCAGGAGTCAATCATCTGATCAGAATCACCTGTGTGCAATTCATTAAGAAACCTGAGGCCGCTCGGCTCTCTGCTCACTTGTTAACAGCTCTCCTTCCTGCACGGAGCGCTGACCTCCTGCAGGTGTTTGCCCTTTCTTTTGTTATTTTGCCAAGCTTCGTTAGTTTTTCCGTGTTTTGCCATTCATTACACACACACACACCCACACAGCAGCGTAGCACATTCAGACCGTTCTTATACATAATTAATAGATGACTTTTTTTGTTGTTGTTATGAGGCAGGTAGAAAACCACGATCAAAAACAAACAGAAGTCCTCGGAGGTTTGTTCAGTTAGTTAGTGGTCAGAGGGTGAACGTAGTTTACTTGCAGAGCATCCTGATGGAACAGAGTTAACAAGATGCTGAATAACATTAAAAGTGCAGAGTAACAGAATTACAAGCGACTGTGACAACAAAGTTTAAACAGTGTTTTGTCCTCATGAAGATGCAGACTGTGTTCTACATCTGTATCACATTAAATCACATTCTGGGATCAAGACACAAACATGTGCTCACGGCACACTCCATACTAATCAATACTAATACTCGAGTACACGAGGACAGTCTTACTGAAGGAAACATTTGAGTTAAGACCTAAAGAGTGTGACACAGAATGTACGATCACATTTTTGTTCCAGATTAGGTGCACTATTTTGGTGGAAGCCAGTAGAGGGCAGCGATAGTCCTTATGTGTCCTGATTATATTACTGATGATCAGCTCGGCGTCTGTCTTTCAGCCTTTTATTTCACCAAGCTCTCACCAACCACTAAAAGTCAGTCCCAGATTTACTCTTCTTAGCTTCCTCCATCAACGTCCTCTTCGCTCTCTTCTCCTGACATTGTGTCCATAGACTCTGGCTCCGGTTCTGGCACAACACTGTGGCTCCACTCCCCGTCATCATTCCCCTGCTGCTCTGAGCTCACAGTCTGGCTACCAAACTGAGCTAACATTACCTAGACAGCAGCTACAGCTTTTCTCCAATAAAATATGATCCAGTTTCACCAAACTCCAGAAATAGAATAGTTGGTGCTGTGTGACTTCAGAATGATATTAAACTGAGTGAGTTTATATAAAACACATGCATGTACACTATAAAATACAGTGATGATAGGATACTTTGACTGTTGACACTGCTCTGTGCCTGGGTGGCGTTACATAAAGATATCCAGTCCTCACTGTAGGATAAGGGTTCAGGTCAGACCTGTACGTGTGATAAGGTTAGCAGCTAGGGAATAGCATATTTAATAAGGCTCCTCACATGTACAGTACAAAAGTGTGTGTGTGTGTGTGTGTGTGTGTGTGTACACTGTGCTTGGGGTCTTGCTGCCAGCTGGACCAGAACATGCTGGAAGCCATGTTGGTCCACGAATACTAATAACATGTCTATTCACAGCAAGAGGGCTGCACCCTGCTGAATGCTGATAACACACAAGAATTCACAGTGAGCGTACAGGCTAGCCGTGTGTCCACACATGCTGTACTGTAACTATTACGTCACAGGTTAAAACCCGTCCATTATATGCCACTGAATCGCGCTACCTGTCTGTTAATCGGCTCTAAGAACACAAGATGCATGTGAAATATTTTTAAAACTCCAAAATTCAGTTTATTTTTAAATAGTTAGGTATACATAAACTGTAACCTGTTTCATATTTCAGCAGCAGGTTAACCTGCTCTGTTTCTTTAAGTCCAAATCAAACCGTTTGTATTCATTCATATCAGATAGTGTGTTTGCACAGACTTGGTGTGTCAGCTCCAGGCTCTGTCCTCACACACTTTTCAGTTCATGCCGAGTTCATGTGAAGTCAGTGAGGGAGAGAAAATCAAAATCCTGAGAGGACACATGTGAGACGCTCAGCCTAAAACACACACACACACACCTGAACTCACCAGAGCTCTGATTGCCTCACCCACAAACTTTAACAACTCAGAGTTGGAGTGTTATGTATTAACAATGAATCAAATAACTGTAACATGAGAGAGGTCTTCGCTCAGATAAACCCACTGCACACTAACAGCAGACCAGTGAGAGACCAGCTGGTGATGCAAGTGGAACTAATGTCTGTTTTTGTGCAGTAAATAGGCGATTGTTTAAACTCTGGCCAAAAAATGAATGAATACAGATTTAAAATTTCCAATGAAACAGAAAGTGCAGTTTGCTTCTGCATATTTACGTGCAGACAGAAGCAAGGTGTGTGCATTATACTTAATGTTTATGACTGTGTAGTGGGTTGATAGGATTGATAGTGATGTGACGGTTATGAACGAGCCGGTTCAAAGAGCCAGCTCCCGTCCACGAGTCGTTTATTTATTCATTTTTTAAGTAATACGATGTGCTACGGTTGCTCCATGCATGCAGTGACTCAATGTCACGTGCGTGCCGTGCAACCAGTCACGTGAGGATAGACGAGAATCATACCACCAAGCAGGGTCCGGCATATCAGCGATCATAGACGGGTGTGCTAGAGAACAGACCCTTGTCTGTAAATGCAATGAAAACAATTTATGGTAAAGGCCGTTGGTAAAACGAAGAGCCGTTTTGGAGTCGAAAGAGCCGGCTCTTCTTGGTGAGCTGAGTCAAATGACCTGGTTCACTAAAAAAAACTGAACTTCCCATCACTAGTACCTGATTCCCTGGGCCTCCTGTATTTATCTTTTACTGGTTCATGGAAGGTGAGGACCTCATGTAATCAGTGAAAACACCTGAACACGCACACAGTTTTAATGACCTATAGGTTTATTAATTCACCACACTAATTGAATATGTTGTCAGACATCAGTGGTGGTTACCTGTGTGCTTAAGGCATAAAGAGTGATCACATTAATAAGATACTGAATATTAACTGTAATCACCTCCCTTTGAGACATCCTGGAAAGAAGAATTCATCAGAATGCAGCAAACAGTCTCTGAAATTCAGATTTTTCTGGGAGAGGTAGTGTGTGAATATGAATTATAATCAACATAATCCGATGCTTTTGGTTTAAATCGTTCACATGAATCTGCTGCTCTCATCCAGATCAACTTAAAGATCCAGCGAGATCACAGATTTCGTGAGGTGACAGGTGAGAATGCACCTTTTCATACATTTCCAGCCCCTCCGCCGTGAAGTGGATGAAAAGTCTCAGCTTCAATGGTAAATATCTGTTATCCGTGGCAGTATTTAAACAGACTTTGGCCAGGCTGATTGTGTATTCATGGGCTGTCATGATTACTCGAGGTGCGGCTTTCCTATGAAGAAGTACAACTTAAACATGCCCTGAAGGGCTATTAAGTCGGGGAAATCAGGATTTTAGTGGCTCCTACATGCTGAGACGTGGCTGCTTTACTAACGGGGCTGAGCTCTGATCGTTATTCAGCTCACAGTAAGACATTATTCAAGTTGCACTGTATGTGATGCACCTACTGAGAGCTTTGTGGCTCATTTTTCATTCATTAGGCAGCTGAAAGTGGAGAGACGTGGAGACAGACAGACGGCTTTAAATCTTAGACGTCTTATCCAACAGGACGTGTCAAATACAGAAGACTCAATCAATAAAACCAAAAAGATGTTCAGAAATATAACTTGTAATCTGGTTCTTACAGACTCCAGGCCAGGATAGGTGAGTTAAAGATGTCAAACAGGCAAATACTGAGCTCCTGAGTCTAAATATCACCAAGTACAAGGTACATGAATCATACTAGGACAACTTCTTCACAAAGAGTTTCTGATGTCAGTGGGGAGCTCGTTCCTCTTGTCGTCCACTTGAGGCTGGCTCCAGAAGTGAGTCAGTCTCCATAAGTCCCCATGTTAAAATGTCCAACTTCACAGCAGAAATAAACATGTTTACAGCCTGGTACAAAAAACAGTTTTGGTCTCTATAGCTAATTTCGCCGTTCATGACAACTGTACTGAGGGTTAATTGAAACTGTAATGGTGGGTGCTGTCACAGGTGGCTAGTTTGAGCGACCAGCCTTCATTCAGCCTGCCTCAGCTCCACCGATGATCCACGTCTTTGCTGATTTTTTTTTTTTTTATATTACCCGGGAGGCAGCAGAGCCAGAGTCACCACACTGAGCTTCACAACAGCCTCTTCAGAAACCTGTGGGGGACGTCACGGATACAACGTCCATATTTATACTGTCTACAGTTGTAAGATGAAAGGGTCATCTCAATATATCATCTCTGAGCAACAGTTAGCCTTTAGCTTTGACTGCTACAAAAAGTCCTTTCCACCTTTAAACAAAAACAAAAGTTATATGAAAAATGTTGTTTTGGTCATTTTTTATTTACAGGCAGATTTCGCTTGAGGATAAAATTTATTGATCCCATGCAGAGAAACTGAAGTATTTAAATATAACAGCAGAAGTATCTAGTTAATTTCACAACACATGGCTGCACAAATTGTGCAGGCCCTTTCAGAACAGAATGAAATGCTAAATATAGTTATGAAGAAATGTCTTTACTTTTTTAAACTGTGCTTCAAGGGAGATTTCTCTGTGAGGGACAAAAAGTTCTTCTAACCTTTGGAGACTCTTTGTCGACATAACCAGAGATGTCTCACTGTGTCCTGAGCTCTGTGCATGACAGAAGACATTTCTTTCTTCACAGGACGTGAAAGTCTTCTTTGATTCCACAGCTCGGAGAAAAGCGCATGCCGCTTTGCTCCTGAATGCAACCCGACTTCACTCTGTAATCTGGCAGCCTCTGCAGAAACACCATCACATTAAAACTGGCCTTGTGATTTATTGAAGCCGTTCGTCTCTCTTCTGGTCCGGTATCGATCCTCCGGGGAGGAATCTGTCTTTTCTCTTGGCCGCCTTCGCGCAGAGAGGTCAAAGGACAACTTCAGTTACAGGATGGCAACCTCAGCCCTTACCTGCTGAATCTCCAATTAGAGGAGTGTGTAAAGTGGAAGGTTCTGATGCACTGTGAGAGTAGACGTCAGCTGGAGGGCAGTTTGTACAGAATGAACCGTAACAAAGAGGAATAAGCGGGTTGAAGATGGAAGAAAACTTAGGTGAACAATGAGTTTGCTCTAGGTTTGTGTGTTGAGCTGGACGGACTCACTTAAAGAAAGACTTGTCAACTTGTAAACACATGAGGAAACTGTTTACTGAGGTCCAACTCTTCACTTAATTCATTACCTTCTTGTTGCAGCCAATGGCGCTGCCCCCTGCTGGCCTTTAGAAAGAATGCAGGTTTAAGACACATTGCAGACCCAGAAGCTTTATCCACTTATTATATACAACTCTCAAACTGAAGCAGCCACACACAATTCAACATGGACCTGCAATACACCACCTACGTTGTTAATGTTCAGTTTTTGGTTATGGACGTAGTATCCATGACACCACCTACAGGTTTCTGGAGAACTGTTGTGAAGCTCAGTGTGGTGGCCATCTTCATCCTGCCACTGCCTAATCTAAAAAATAGGCAAAGAGGTGTGGAACATGGCTGGGGTTGAGACGAGCTGAATGAAGCCTGGTTGGTCAAACAGTCCACCCACCTGTCAATCAAAACGCCCACGCTCTTAATCCTGCATAACTTTAGGCCTTAATATAATCTGAACAGGTGAGTTGTATAAAAATTCACCCTCAGTACAGTTGTCATGAACGGGGAAATTAGCTATAGAGACCAAAACTGTTTTTTGTACCAGGCTGTAAACATGTTTATTTCTGCTGTGAAGTTGGACATTTGAACATGGGGACTTATGGAGACTGACCCACTTCTGAAGCCAGCCTCAAGTGGACGAGAAGAGGAACTGCAGTTTTTTTGGTACTTCATGTGGTTGGCTTCAGGTTGCCGCTTGGTTTAAAATAAGTTTGCCATGACTGAAAGGTGTTTGGAAGTAGTGTAATCAAATCTTTAATTCTCAAGTACAGCATCTGTACGGGTGTTTTTTTTTTCCCAGCTGGATTCTGGTGTCACACTCCACGCTTGAACCTCTTAAATTGTCAACAGGTATAAACTGTAACTTCCCACATGTCCACATGCGTGAGTTTTGGTACAAACACTTTGATTAAACTCTGAATAAAACAGATGAAGCAGACCAGAGGTTTAAAACAGTAAATCACTTTTAATTTAGTTCTCTCATCGGCAGGTGAGTTCATTCTAAACATGATGACAAATGAAGTGCATCGGTAGAAGAAGCCTAACAGGATTTGATAACATGATTTGATACATGCTCCATTCAGACGCGTCCGTGAATCCACATATTACAAGCCAACATTACTCAAATAAAACCACTACAGTTCAGCTCTTGACCTGATAGAATAAAAAGATAAGACAGATCCATCGCTAGATACAACGGTGGCAGCAATACACAGGATTGCCCAAGCAGTAAAGTACACGTTCCTTTAAGAAACAGGGAGAGAGAACGCGAAAAAAACCTAACCTCTGGGTTTTTTAATCCCCAATTCAAGTAGTATTTACCCTTTTTTTTTTTTCATGTGTTTGCGTGTTTCGATTTTTTGTTTCTTAATAAATTCAAGTTCAGCATGAAAAACGAAACAAGAAAAAAAAAATGACAAAAATAAAAGTCCAGATAATACATGTGTTGGTGGTGATGAGACGAAGAGGAGGAAGAGATGGAAGAAGAACAAAAGAAAAAAAAGGAGTGACATTCTGGATTCCTCAGAGGGAAACGAAAAGCAGCAGGTGAGAAAGAAGAAGAAGAATCAGGTGGAGGGAGGGAGGGTGGGTGGAGGGAGCTTGGGGAGGAAGAGGAGGCAGCCATCTTCATGACAGACAGATGTTGAGTGGCTGTTGAATTCAGCAGGCGCTGGCGTGACTCGACGGTGAAATCTCTCAACCAAACCTGCATCAATTACTAACAGAAATCCCTTCCGGATACTTTGTACTGTCACATGGAGGAGAAAGAATGAGGAGGAAGGAGTCAGAAATCAGGGCGCGGATGTGCAGCGACCCAAATTTTGACTTTAATTTTTATCATTCCTACAAATTTTTTTGCTCCTACGTGCTACGTGAAGAAGGGTCTTTTTGTTACATTTTGGGTTTGTCCAATTGGTTCCTGCTGCGGTAAATCAAAAATCACTCAGACGTTGAATCCGAATAGTAATCTAACTCAGGTTTGGAGCCCGTGGCCCCGCCTCACTGGCGCTGGGCGGAGTAGCGGCCTTCGCTGGGCCCGGCGCCCCGCCCGGAGCCGAAGCTGGGTTTCTGTGCCATGCCTCCGCGGGTGGGGGGACCTCGGGGTCCGCCGCCGCCTCCTATTCGCTCCCTGGGACCGCCGGGACCTCCCGGACCCCGTGGCCTCATGTCCCGCCTGTCGCCCTCCCTGGCCGACCGGGTCTTCTTCTCCTCCACGTTCAGGCGGACGTCGCCTCTGAACTTGATGGGCTGAAGAGACGAGACATGAAGATTAAACTCGTTAATAAAAGTTACTGTTTCCACATTAAACCCAAGACAGTCCCAACAGTGAAGTTAAAAATCAGAAGCCTTCAGTTTCTGTGTAAAAACACCAATGGAGGAACAAGAATTACCAACAGCAGCTGCCTCAGGGTATTTTAAATATACAAACTGGTCTCTTAGCAAAGAAATGTCGCTGCATACAGAGAGAAACGTGGAAAGACAACAAGCCTGAAAAGCTGCGTTACCCTGTTGCTGAGGATCTTCTGTACGGGTTCAGAGTCGTCAAACACCACGAAACCAAAGTTTGGTAGCTTCCCGCCGCTGTTGATCCTCAGCTCCAGGACTGTACCATACTCTGAGGACGGAGGGGGGACAGAGACACGGTAAATACACATTTTAGCACAGCACAAAATGTTTGGGTGTGTATGCTTCTGCGTAATAAACCACGGGCTACACTCGAAATATGTCCACGAACTGTTTGGACGTGTTCAGCTTCCTGATTTGCTTTAAATAAAGTCTGTCAAAGCTTCATAAACCACTTCCTGTTAAAGAGATGTCATTTAACACTCAAGCTGTTTAGAATCCATTTATACTTATTTTAAATATAATTCATCCACGACTTATCAAAGGGTTTATTTCATGCTAATAAACTGGACACTCCCCATCTGTCTTTGAACACTGTTCAACATGTTGGGCGTCGTCTGCTTCACAGATTGTTGATTTGTGAGTTTGGCCTTTAAAAATAAAAATCATTTTGTATCCATGTGTCTGTTTTTTTCCCCCATGATCCGACTTACGTTCAAAGAACTCCTTGAGCTCCGTCTTGTCCACGTCGTGAGGGACGTTGCCCACAAAGAGCTGCTGGGCGTCGGGGTACCTGACCACCCTGCGACCCTCCGACTCGCCCTGCTCGCCCTCTCGAACTGAAAAAAAGAAAAAAAAAAAGAAAAAACAGGTCAACACGGGGGTGAACGTGCTGTAGAAGAAGAACTAACTGGTTTCTAAGACCTCTGAATGACGAGTGAACACGCCAAGACGAGCAAATGTCACAGTGGGATCTTTTGATTTCAAATATTTAAAGATTTTTGGTTTAAATGAGGGATTGTGTCGATGAAACACTCAATTATGTTAAAAATAAAGTGACTTTCAAGGAATTCAAGCACATTACCAACCTTAAACAGATCAAATTAAGCATTTTCCAGACTTTCAAGACTTTGCACAAACTCAATCATTCATAAATAACAGCTCCTGTGATGTTACGTTGATTTGTTAATGATGTATCGTGGACGTCCTTCAGGACATTTCTCACTACATCACACGCTGCATGTTTGAGCACCATCTCTGGTCTTTGTGTGGACGTCAGGTCTGCCGGTGCACGTTCGTGCCACTCCATATTTAAAATGGAGCCGTTGTGATCTTACTGAACATCTGAACTTCAAAGTGAAGCTGGGAGCGAGTTCCAAACAGAAACACACTGGATGTATCCTCGGGGTTTGTGAGCGCCTGATCTGCCACCGCTGTGCTCGGGCGGCCATTTTGTGTCGCCTGCAACTGACTTCACATGCTGCACTTCCAAAGATGCACGTTTTAATGCTGGCTGCATGTTTTCAGATGTGAACACACCTGCAGTCACAGCAGGTCTTTGGTTTTAGCTCTCAGTGCCATACGCCACGTTCGGTTTGTGTCTGTACCTGGTCTGGGTCCTCTGTGTACCGGCGGAGGACCTCCAGGCCTCTGTTCCCTCGGCCTCTGGTCTCTCTGTGGCCTCTGTGTTGTTGTCTGGGACTCCGGCTTCACCTCCACTCTGGGCTGAAAGAGTCAACAACAGGCTTTTGTGAGGAGGAGAGAAAAGAGCGAGCCGGTTTTAAAGCTCAAACAAACAGCTTTGATCATCATCATTCAAGTTCAGCCAGCAGGGGGTGTTTGTGCCCCGCCGCTTTCATCTGCACTCAGGGAAACAAACCAAGTTTACAGAGCCAAGTCGACTTCACAACACAAGTGCGGCTCGTAGAAACACACCATCTGCTTCATCGTTGCATAGTGCAACAAGAGATGTGTTCTCTGCTGTTTAAAATAGAGACGCCTGCTGCCACAAAAAGACGGAGAAGTCATGTTGGCTTTGAAAAAAAAGTCTGCTTGAGAACAGAGCGGAGCGATCACAACAACTGATCCAGGAAGTCGCTACAACACTTCACCACCTTTATAGTTTGTCTGTTTGCTCCTCCAACAACTCGTCTTTAGACTCTGGCCACACCAAACTCGTCTAATGTATTAGCAAACGTACCGGTGCTGTGGGGGTGACTTTGACGACGTGTGGGGGGATTCCTGAGACTGGGACAGCCCCGCTGGGAGGGAGGTTCTTACTGGTGACTGACGCCCAGGAGAACGGCTGTGGGATGACAAGACGCAGGAGACATTTAGGCCTAATGGACAACATTTTCACCATTAATCTGTCATAACGCTGCATCTTTATGTTAATCATCGTTCAGACGTACCCTATTTTCTTCTGGAGCGCTAGGGGCGGGTTCTGCGGTGGGCGGGGCGGCGGGTTCTGCGGTGGGCGGGGCAGCAGTGGGGCTTTTCTCTGTCTGGTCGTCAGCCGTGTGTGTGTCTGCTTGCGTCTCCAGCATCGCCTCCTGCTTCAGCTCCACGACTGCGGCCTCCACCTCCTTCTCGACCTCCGGCTCTGGCTCTGGACTCGCTGCTGCTTCCTCGTCGTCGCCAGGAACCGTCGGCTCCGAACTGGAAGGAACAAGAACGAGACCGTTAAACACGGATCTGTCGCTCGTGTTTCCTCGATAGACTCAGAAGTCCATCCGATCGTGTCAAACTGCTTCTGCTTTGCAGCATATTCCTTGACAGCATGCGTTTTCCAAACTTTTAAGACTTGAACCATAAATTCAAATATTTTTTGCAAGCTGGTCAGTGAGGATTTACATAAAGCCCTTAAAAGCGGTTAAAGCTGTGGGAATCATAAGCCCGTGATTCTTACCAGGCTACCGGGTCGTAGAAGGGAGCGGACTCATCAGCAGCAACGTCAGGGGAGGGGACCCTCTCCTCGATCTCCTCCACCTCATCCTCGGACTCTGAAAGCACACCAACAAAAACATGTTCAGGACGTCGAACGTCACATCCACCTGCTGCTCTCATGCATTTGTCATGATGGAGCTCATGTATCATCTTTGTGCGCCTCCAATCAAACACTCTCAGACTTCAAACATGATAAAGGTTCTTAAAGCTCGCTCAGCAGCTTCGACTCTCATAAATAAAAAGACGGCAGCTCAAAGAAAGACGATCAAAGTACCTGAACGATGAGGCTACGGTGAAAAATGAACATCTAACTTTATTTATTCATCTTCAGCCAAATAATACAGCGGTCAGAAACATGTCTGGAGATGAAAAGGAAGCCAGGAGGAAAAACAGTAAGCTGAAGCAACAATCATCATCTCACCTTCTGGAGGCTCAGAGTCAGAGTCACCGAACACCTCATCCTGGTAACGAAACACGTCGTTGTGGACGTAGAATTTGTTTGCGACGGTACCCTGGAGGTAAAAACAAGTCAGACAAATCAGACTTTAATGATCGAGTCTTCCGACACGCACGAGGAATCTAAAGAGGTTCGACTGAATGAACTACAAACCTCGGGCGCCAGCACGAAGGTCTGCATGAACTTCCTCATGGGCTGCATGTTGTTGGACAGCTCGCCCATCACCTGCACCACCACGCCCTCGTTCAGGGTGGCATGGGCGTCCACGTGCCTGATCTTGGTGTGACAGTCGCGGAAACTCAGGGCCATCACCCTCTTATGAATCTCCTGCAGGGGACAAGATAAAGCTTTCATTCTTACACGCACGGAGGAAGAGTTTATCCCCGACTATCATCTGCCAATCAAATCTGAAGAAACTGTCCAAGAAATTCATCATCTGCTTCTTAAAACCTCTTTATAGTTCAGAAAACAGAGACAAGTTGTCCTTTCTGATAAAACAACTTCCCTCTCAGCGCTGTAGTTTTTTTTTTAGCACTATTTGTACGTGGGAGTTAAATGCAGCACTGCTCTGTGGAAATAACCTTTCTAAGAGCCGGTATCTGCTGCATGAAGCATACTTACCGATTGTCCATAAACTGCCTCTACTGGTTTGCCGTTGTTGTCCAGGCCACCGTGCACATAGGAGGAGTTCTTGCCATAGAACCTGAGCACAACAGAAAGGTTCACTTGCATATTAATATCATGTAAAAGACTCGAAACCATTCGCCTGCAGAGATGCAACAATCATTCATCAGGACAGGAGAACAGGTGGCGGTCGTACCTGTGCAGGTAGTCGGGGGCCTGGTTCAGGAGTGTGTAATACTGTCGGACAAACTCTCGCCCGACCAGCTGGGCACTTGGCTTCTCCATCACCATTTCTTTGGTCAACTGGAAATCTCTGCAGAGGGAGGAGGAGGGAGCGGTTAGATAAACTGGTGTCCTCATTAACACAAAGTTACGTAACTTGACTGTCCTAATAACGGAGAGAGAAAACTGCATGATGGGATTTTATGTTCAGCTCAAACTCGGTATCTGAATCTGGTTTTGTTGCAAGTTCAGACACCAAATTTCCCTCCACCGGGGACAAAGAGGGACGGAACAACTGCAACCAATGCTCAAATGATCAATTAGTTGATGTGTAGAGCTTCCAGAGTGTAAAACATGACGCTATGACAACTTGTGTTAACCAGCAAGCTGAATAACAGTCTGCCTTTTTGCGTCTTTGCCCCCTGGTATCACACATTCATGCATCGACATGCATCTCAAAGAAGCCAGAACACTCCTGTGGTGATGAATCATCCGTCCACCTGATCGGAGAGCAGTCAGACCTGATCACACTGACAGTTTAGGGTGTACATCAGGTTCTGTAAACGTGACCCCCCTCCCTGATTTCACATCAGCACGCGATATCAGACTCTGGTCACGTCACGGGCTCAGTTTTAATTCCTCTATCTGGCCCGTGCTCAAAGCGCCTTTGATCCGCAGGACTGACTGATTCTGATGAGCGTTTGCTGCCCCGTCTGGGTGCACCGGCGTGAAAACGGCCCGCCTGGGGCTCGGAAAAACAAACCCGGCAGACGTCGGGCCGTTTTGTTTTCATATCGAGTGGGTAGAAATCCCGAACTGCACAGTCACTGCACTCAAATGCCACTTCGACAACTCTGATCCCTCGGCTGCCTCTTTCTTCTTCACAAATGAACCGAAGCACATTTATAAATAAAAAATTATTCAGGAGGACGTATTAAGCACCGGCCGGTGCCTTTTAGAAGCAGAAGTTAGGCACCTTTTGTCCTTCAAACATCTGAAATATACCCAACAACTCCAGCTGATCTAAAGTCATCTCGAAGCGTCACAAACGTCTGATATCTCTTCACGGGTTTCTTTGCAGGCAGACATTGGTGTCCATTTCAATACAGTAGGGTAGGACAATCATGAAAGGTTATCTATAGCAAAGAACATTGTGTTCAGATTTGTGTTGCACATATGCAAGCATGCTTCAACAGACCCACCTTCTTCATTTCCTGTACATTTCTATTTCCCTGTGCTTATGCTAACATTAAATGCCAGCAGTCACCTGTAAGAATACATGCACGCGTGGTTGTCAGGCTCGATGGATCGCCACGTCAAAAGCAAGTTTCAGGTCTGATTTTCAAACTATACTGACGTGAATTAAAACTCACGCCTGCATGGAACGTAGGAAAAAGTAATTTAAGGGGACGACTGGAGATATTTTACGTTTCTGCTGCTGCTAACAAGCCAACAAGCCTGTCTCACTTTGTCCCGGCCTGTCTGTGGCACTTAGCCCGTCGGGTCCTACCGAGGATCTAGATCTTTAAAAAGAAATTAAAAAAATAACCACGGGACAGAAACATTGGAAAGGGCTGAGTAATTTCTTGCAACAGTTGGGCCCCGTAGTTTCTAGCAGGTGGGCAGAAAAATGGTGCATTTAATGGACAAACAAATCAGCTGAAGTGGTTGTGTTCAGCGTGGCTCGATGATGCATTTTCTAGCTTTACAAGCCACAATCATGTGGAGCTAAAACATGCAAATCCACCACGATGGTCACCCAGCAACCAGAGGCACAAGCGCTGCCTGTAATGGACTGTCTGCCACACCTGTCCACACAGCCTGAAGCCATCTGTTGTTCTTGCAAACACGAACTGATCCATCACACTGATGAGAAGCACCCCTCCAACGACCTCAAAAGGTGTGCCGGGGGACAGACAGCTCAGACCGGGCTAACATCAGGAGGGAGCCCGTAGCTTTTTGAATGGATCCAAGTTTATTTGGAGAATAAGTACATATAAGGGCATGCTACACTGCAGCAGCAGCCGGAGTGCAAGCATGGCATGCAGACAAAAGGCCACGCCGTGCCCGCAGTGACGGTGCCATTCACAGAGAATCGACCGGCCTACACGCACTCATCCCCCGTCATGGCGGCTCCGCAGCACGTCGGTGAGGTTTTATCCAGATATAACCCGGGCTACAAATGGCACGCTGAGCTAGGGTTAAAAACCGTGACAGCTGGACCGAGCACACACGGTCCCGGGCCCCCCCCCCTCCACCTCCACCTCTCCTCCAAAGTAGGGCAGACACGGGCTGTAGCCCCAACAACACGTGTCCCGGCCGGCCGGTGCCCCACGGCCACACGTTTCACCTCATGTCGGGCTAAGTTAGCTCGGGCTAGGTGGGTGAAAACGAGGAGGAAAGGTGTGAAGGAGATATGGGGAGGGGGGGGGGGACTGGAGAGCAAGGCGGTTAAAAAGAAGGAGAGGGAAGGAGGGAGGGAAGGAGTCACGACTGAATGAGGGAGCTACAAAGTGGGCTACACACGGGCGGTGGCTAACTCCTGGCGACCCCAAAATGAAACCAGGCGGCTGTGGCGACGGTTATAACCTGGTTAATTCAACAAAATAACACCTGCGACATCACCTGCTGTTACTATTTAATATATTAAGGCTTATAAAAATGTGTTTAAATTCAAGTTTTTCGACGTAGTCGCCACGCTAACGCCGAACGGTTGCTAACGGCCTCACCAGGATGTAGACGGAGCCCCGCAGAGCGACCCAGTTAATCAACCCAACATGATACGAGACACAAACAACAACTTTTTAACGGGAATTAACATGATTTCAACTTACCAGTGGGTCAATTATCAAAAAAAAATCGTTGATTTAGAATCAAGTGATTTCTCTGAATCACCTCGCGCGGCTTCACAACGTGCTGGAGTGCTCGCTTACCGGTTTCAGCTCCGCAACCGAACTTCACGTCCCGCCCCCCCTTAGGAGCGAGCTGTCCAATCGAATCGAAGCGCTGTGCAGCGATCGTCCAATCGGCGTGGCGCAGTTGCAAAGCCACCTGTGAGTTCTCAATACAGCCAATCACGTTGCAGCAATGGCTAAAAAAGGCGCGATGGTTTCACCGGCTGGCGTCTACCGGTTTGTTTGTTTTTTTTCTTATCTCCGCTGCTGCACCGGAGCGTCTCTCACGCGTGGGGGCGACACAAAACTGTATTCAGAGTGTTTTAAGTGATTTAATTAGAGAGGATGACTCATCAAATTATGCAGATTCTTCATCAGTTTAACAGGCTTAGTGTCTGAGCTCCTTATTTCTCTGAGGAGAAGAGATAAATTCATGTCACCCAACACTCTCCACATCATTTTTATTATTATTATATATTTATTATTATACTGTCAACTTTAAAATATAATAAAAACTCCTAAAGAAGTAGAAAAAGACTTCAAAAATAAACTACTCAAGCTACTAAATGATAAAAATAATCATAACTCAAGGACCACTTACTAGCTTTTCTCAAGGCTTTCACAAGGCTTGCACTACAGCTCCGTCACTGTAGAAGATATTGTATATATATTATATATTGTTTATATTTTAATACTTGTTTTTTTTTGTCTTCCTATATTTTTTATATTTTTTAATTAATGTTTATTCTGCGCCAACTACACCAAGTCAAATTCCTTATAAGTGCAAACCTGCTTGGCAATAAACTTGATTCTGATTCTGATTCTGACATCCCATGGTCCTCATCAGTATGGTTGCACGGCTGGCTGAAGTATCGATCAAAAGCTCCAGAAGAAGCTAAAAAATGAAGGTCAAGAATGAACTTTAACACAACGTTGCATTGGAACGTGTATTTTTGTGATTTAGTGTAATTATTTATGACCAAAAACCAGTGAGTCGACAACTTTGCTAACAGCCAAACATCAAGCAAGGTCACCAACGCAACGTAGAGCGGGTCGTACACCAATCTGATGATCGGGGGTTCGATCCCCGGCTCCTCCAGTCTGCATGTCGAAGTGTCTTTGGACAAGATACTGAACCCCAATTTGCTCCCGAAGGCTGCGCCATCGGTGTGTGAATGTGTATGAATGGTTAGCTCCTAAAACTGATGAGCAGTTGGCACCTTGCATGGCTAATATTATTTACTAGTCCAACAGCAGTCAGCCCAGCTCGGTGTCTGTCTTTCAGCCTTTTATTTCACCAAGCTCTCACCAACCACTAAAAGTCAGTCCCAGATTTACTCTTGTCCGGCGGCTTCTTGCTCGCTCACTCTCTCCTTTTCTCTTCTTAGCTTCCTCCGTCAACGTCCTCTTTGGTCTTTTCACCTCTGCCATGATTGCGAACCCGGTGACATTGCCCACTTCTTGCCCAGGGCCTGTTCTGGCACGACAGTGGCTCGGCTCCCCATAAGCACAAATGGCTTTAAATTATCTTAAACCATCTGATACACCATCGTCTGTGAGTGTAGGATAATTGGGGCTCTTTAAGAGCTCGGACCTTGAACCATTTTGCTTGTTTTTACACATTAGAAGAAGAATATTGTTTTTTTAAATCCACTACAGTGTATGAATGCATAAAAATAAAAATTCTATAATAATATAATATATAAAAAGTCAGCGAATGTGGACAATAAGTGATTTCTCTGTACACAGAATCCAGCTCTGTCAAACTATCTGAACTGTGACTTTAAATTCTTTCAACATGTCGCCCTCTGCAGCCGGGAGACAGCCACAGCAGAAGGTTGTGTTGAACACTGCTGCTTATTTGTATCAGAAAATGAATGTACCTGCCGGAAACTCAGCGTCTTTATGTTTAATTTTGATGCATGAAATATGTTTTCATGGTGTGAAATGTGTCACTTCGTGTTCACTGCTTTTTTTTATTGGCACCGTCTACCAGAAACAGGTGTAACAACAGTGCTAGTGGAGTCCTGGCGTGTGACTGAGCCTAACTGAGGTGAATATTTGAACTGGTTGCAGTGACATCTCCCAGCAGAGAAAGGAGATAAAACTTCTAGAAGTAACTGGAGGAAGGATTCACGTTGTTATTAGATTACAGTAGCACGCCCTCCTTTTCTCCCCTCTCTCAGCGTCAGAGTTTTTTTTTTCCTGCTGTGGCTGAGAGGAGGGACGGGCTTTGTGGACGAGGCTCGACTGTTGTTTCACATTCTTGACACCGGAGTCTGGATGAACGGGTGGAGATGGTAAACAGGGTGCTCAGATCTCCTTCTTCCGTCTCCCAGGGGACCACGAGCAGCTTCGTGCACGGTCAAGTGTAAAAGACAGGGTACTTCATACACATCAGTCACGTCTGTACTGTTTACAGCACGTGGTTTGGTTTGAACAAAATGTTCCTGTGGTTTTCTTTGCCCTGTTTTATGGCCTCTTTCATACACATTTTAAATATACCATGTGGGCTTTGTTAAGGCTGTAGTAGGTCAACCAAAGCAAAGAAATAGTTTATTATATGATTCTTTAAACTTTTTTCGTGTGAAAGGTTTCAACATGTTTTCAGACTGATTTTAAAGCCACAAAGTCAAATTTATGACACAGTCTGAGTACTTTTGTACACACTAAATACATGAAATGGCTTTATTTACCTTGACTACTCGTATGTCAGCCTGTTTAATGTTGATATCTTTGTTTCAAAAGGCCCCATAATCCTTCAGTACATCCACACAGATGTTTTCACTCTGTCTGATTAGAAATATTCTTATGATAAAAGCCTCCTAATTATTTTCTATGAGAAGTGACACATGAGGAACATGAAGCGATCACAGGCAGCAACAAGGAGGAAAAATACAAAATGAACATTGGCGACCAATCACATCCTTCCTGGATGAAGTTATTCTACTAGTGAAGCTACAGCAACATCAGACAAGTCCCAAGTTATTGTTTCTGAGGCGAGTCAGCTCACAGGTTATGTCAAGACAAGTCAAGTCACACTTACCCCCAAGATACTGCAGTCTTACCTGCATTATCAGGTCTTTATCAAGAGAAAAAACAGGTGTTAGTACCTGTTTAATAATGACATTGTTGGTCAGTTTTTTCTCACCTGGTCCTTCAGAAATGATTTAAAGAAGCGCTCAATAGAAAAACAAAAGTTTGAAATCTGCTCAGCTTATGACGTCACCCAACAATGATGTCACAACGTACTGACACATTTCTACATCACTGCAGCCACGTGAGAAGTTTCACCACTGCAGCAAAAACTTAAAATAAGACTACAGCAGTTTAACTATATATAACTATTATCATTTTAAGTGTGGTTTGAAATTTAAAAATTTCGTGGGGTTTGAGTTTGATTAATTTTGACTTCCAAGGTGCTCTTGTGAAAATATAGCCAAACCCCCTGAAACTGAGAGAGACTAAAAGTACAAAAGTACCTTCATAAACATCTCCAAATAAGACATGAGCAACCAATGTGACAACAAAAAAAACCCCATCAGTGTTACAGAGTGACTTTAGACGATGGTTGATGGAAAGGCACCAGAAAAGAAGAAAGACAGAAGAGGTTTGTTTTTCAGAAGCTGGTTCTGTTTTGGTCTTAAACTAGACTCACGAGGAAACATTTAAAAGCATTACTGCTGCACAAAGCAAGCATTCAGACACATGTAATATGAAAAAAGGACGAGACGAGAGCTTCTCGTGGTGAGACTTCCTGTATTTCGTTGCCCTAGATTGATAAAAATGCGACACTAGATTCTTTTGCGAGTATAAAACGTGGTCCAAGTCTTGCTGGTACACAAAATGGAGCCACGCTGATAACCTGTCAGATCTCAACAAAAAAAAATTCCTTGGCAGAGGAGAAAGAAACGCAGATATGAATGCATGCAGAGATTTCCAGATCTTTTCACAATCTTTATTTCATGGAAAGAGTTTGCTCGTGCTCTCAGTGTCAGTAGAAACATGTTAATTATGAGAAAAACTCTCAGCCTGCGAGATTTTCCCCTCAACGTCCAAAAAAAAACAATATATCCTCTTTATTGTTTCAAATATCAGTACACGCGTGTCCTCGTGCGGGGACACGGAATCTGTATGGAAAATAAAAATGAACAACTCGTAAAGCAGCAGTCAAAAGATCAAAAACCAAAATACACAAAATGACAAAAAAAATGAGTCCACCACCGAAAGAGTGCAAAAACTAAATAGTTGTTTTGTAGAAAGCAAGCAGAGGGAGCATTTATTTAGAAACTTTATTTTTTTGACTTTACAGTTTTGTCTCCTCAAGATAATCAAATTGATCTCCAATTAAAGCCCTGAACTAATCACAACATATATATAATATTGTCAACAACATACATTTACATCAGAGGTCTTTAGTTTCTTTACTGGGTGTTGCATGAACATGTGATGGTTAGTACAGACTGTGCACATTTCTCTTTTGTAATCTTTTTTTTTAGTGGTATAGGTAGGAAAGGTCATTATTAAAAACAAACAAAAAAAACAAAATAAAAAATAATTTGCAATTAGCACCGTTACTGTGATTTTTTTTTTTTTAACTTAGGGATCAGCACCTTGTCCCGTTAGTAGCGACTAGGAGTTGTCATACTGCTGCTGCTGCTGCTGAGGAGCTTAGATGATGAGATCTTTGTCCACGTCCTCTGCAAACGCAAAGAACACAAAACATCATATTAACAACATTTTAATAACATATTTAATAACAATCCGATCAATAAATAAATGAAAAGTGCAGAAATCAGAGCAGTGTTTGGACATCTTTTATATCATGTAGAAATGGCAGTGAGGACCAAGGGGGTCCTTGGAAAATTTCCTCTCCTGTAAGGGGTCCCTGGCCCCAAAAAATTTGAGAACCCCTGATGTAGATGACAGTTTTTTTTAAATATATTTCAATAAACAGCACAGTATTTCTTAGATTGTTAAACTGATGAATATTTAAGGAAATGTTTAAAGTATTTCAGCATTTGTCCCCCTAAATTTGGCCAAAAAACTGATTTCTAACGACTGTTTTTGGACAAAATTGTACAGTTTTCAGTTTGTTCTGTGTTTCCTGTTTTATTTTGTAGTTCTTCCCTGGCTGTGTCTTGTCTTATTCTACTTCCTGTCTTGTTTTCCTGCCTTTTTTGATTCTGCACCTGCCCCTGATTTGTTTCACCTGTCCCTGATTAGTCCTGCATGTCTGTTTACTTCCTGTGTTTCCTTGTCTTGTTCTGTCTATGCCTTGTTTCTGTGTTTGTCTCCGAGTCTCCAGCGTTTTCCCTCGTGTGTTCTTGGTTACCGTTTTTTTGGATATTGCCTGTTTCTCGCCCCCGCCTTTGTCTTTGCCCTTTTGGATTATTTGTCTGGTTTGTGAGTCTTTTGTTTGAAAATGATGGTACTGACTGACCTTCATTTTATGATTTTTAAAGGATATGACTAACAATTACTGGTTATGTTTTTGATTCATGCTTCAACGATTCATCAACAGACAATTCTGATAACAAATTATCAAGCAAAAAGTGCAGAATTGTTTGTAGTTTCCTCTTCTAAAACATGAGAATTTGCTTTTTTTTGTTTTTCTGTGATAGAAAATTTAATATCTTTGAATTATGGAAAAAAAACAAGAAATTTGGAGGTCAGCTTGAGACATTTTTACTTTTTTATGACATATTTTAGACCAAATGAATAATCAAAAAGGTCAAAAGAGAGAGCTTCATATTTATGGGGTGAACCAGCAACGTCTCTGTTGATCGGTGATCGCCTTCACACATACGGTCGGTACTCACGCTCCTTGAGGCCGAAGCATGCGGCCCACTCCTCCAGGGCGATGTATTTGTCGTCATCGGCATCGCACTGCTCGAAGAAGCGGGTGGTGCAGTGCTCCATGGGAATGAGAGGAGCACGCAGGGGGGAGAGCTCTGTGTGGGTCAGGTATCTGGTGGTATACAGACACAAGAATGACGATTAGTTATGGAAAAAAATCTGAAAATATGTCTCACGATCAAAGAAAATGCTTTGAAGATGCAGTTTTTCAGCTCATCGCCCAATCACTGTGTTCCCTTTAGCTCTTTCGCTGTGCTAAAATCTTTAGTTATACAGTGACACTGGTAAATTTGGGTTTTGGCTGATGCATTTGGTGTCTAGCAGCCACATCATCATGAAAAAGTAGTTATAAAGTGAACAGCAGCTGTTGGATCCATCAGTCTGTCTGCAGCTGCTGTGGTTTGACATCATCCACACCGAAAACCAATCAGCTCTTTAAGTTTACAAGACCATACATGTGCTGACTCCACCACGTCAGGATAGAACCTGAACTTTGTCCAAAATCATTCTTTCCATCTACGAAGCCAAATGAGTCAGCGTCTGATTGGATATAAAACCAACTCCCTTTGGCCGTTTGGTTAACATCTCGTCTTTCTTGTACGTACCCGTCGACGGGGTGCTGGTCGAGCTGGCCGAACTGCCAGTGAACGGGGTAGATGTACATGTTGTAGTTCTTCTCGAAGTCGTGAGCCAGCAGGTCCAGAGAGTGATGACCGGCCTGCAGCCTCTTCTCGTTCTCGTGGATCTTCTTCACCTAAAAGATCGGACGGACACGGTCGACATTAGTAAATTCAAAAAGAATAAAGTCGTACAAAAACACCTCAGCTTGTTACATCGTTTAGACGTCGACTGTCTGGTGATGGTGTGGAGAATGCAGGCTAACTTCTCTCTGGTATTCAGGTGTTTTTCAGTCACATAAACATTTCCTCAGCGTGGGTGACGTCTTTAAACTGTTTGGATTAGACTTTACGTGCTTTACGAGCCATTTCAAGCATAAAACTCTGTGTTTTAAATACACTGTGTGTCCTTGACCTTCACTATTCATGCTGATGTCTCTCAAAGTTTGTAACATTAATGTGTTATTTCTCCTATAAAGAACTTTGGAAGCAAACAACATCTTTTTCTTCTGTGTCTAAAGCGGCGCCGCTCCGTGTAAATGTGATTCTCATACCTATAAAAGGTAGCCAGTAAAAATCCCCCTTTCACAGCTTTACATGCACATTAAATGTTGACTGTGAGCTGAATGGATGATTGTTTGGAGGGAATGAACCGCCTGTTAGTGAGAAAATTCAACATAATGTGCAGCCTGCTTTTTCCACAGGAAACTGAAGAGTTTATACCGACCTGTGCTCTTTTCAAAGCCACCAGACGTCCTTAATAAAAACAGCAATTTTACCTCACAGAACACTGGAGCTGGTTCACCATTTGTGTTATTATGTGTTTTAACATACCGGTCTGGAGCCGAGCTAACGTTAGCTGCTGCAGATGGAGGCAGCGGAGGAATCGCAGTTTTTGTCAATGGAGTCTGGTGACTTTGGAGAGAGCGATAGAGCTACTTTAGTTTCCTGTCTAACAGTTTTCAGTTTCCTCGTTGACTTTGTGGGAATCAATGAGACTGTAAAATGACAAATTTATAAACTCCGGAGTGACTAAAACCCCTGATAAAGTATCTAAAACATCCAACAGGTTACATGAAACATACAGACTTTTCAACAGTGAGACCAGAGACGTCCGTCTTTACCACAACGATGACCACTCACCCTGAGCTTCTGCTTCTCGGTCAGCAGGTTGTTGTCCTGGTCGCGCTCGTACAGAGTCACCAGAACGTTCTTCAGCCAGTCCCTCATACGCAGGGGGAACTCGTTCAGCTCGGTGTCCATGCAGGGCTCGATGACTGCGGGCAGAACACACAAAGCAGACAGACTTTAACTTGAATTCATGATGATACTTCACGCATACCGGACAATAAATTCGACCTCGAGGCCTCATTTTCATACAGGAGGACAGATGCAGCAGCAGGAGCCAACAGAAACATCTAAATATTCATCCTGTTTTTTTCTGGTGTACTGGACTCCACCCTGATCTCCATCTGAACCCTTCAGCCCTGACTCATCTCCTCACAGTGTGTGTGTATGTGTGTGTGTGTGTGTGTGTGTGTGTGTGTGTGTGTGTGTGTGTGTGTGTGTGTGTGTGTGTGTGTCGTGTTACAGTTTGAACAGTAGAAGAAATGTAGCTCGCGTGTTCGGACAGATCCTCCCACTGCTGAGCTGCAGCCTGCAGGCCAGACATGACAGTCTAATCCGTCCCCATCAGTCACAGAAACACTATGCTAACAGCACAGAGAGCTGAGCTGAGATTCAGGTTGGTAGCTTATCACACAGATGAGTTGGAACAAAATACTCAACAAGATACAGATAAAAGATGCAGCTTAATCCATCAATAGTGAACAGACAAAGAAACAGAAACTACAGCCCACATGATGTCAAAGAGAAACACAGCAGAGAATGACATTAAAAAACAAGCAAAATCATAAACTGAAACTAGATATGAGGAGATGAGTGGTTCGTTTATCTTGACGAGCATTTCAAACTGCAGAAGGTATGTTGGAAACAACCGTGTTTATCCTATTGCTAAGGTACTTTTAACAAATCACAATGATAGTCTCGTTTTTTTTTATTCATTCTAGGTATTTTTCATTTAACTTGTAGTGTTTGGACTTTATTTTTCACTCCCAGAAAGTCACAGTCTCCCAAAACTTATTTATCTCAAGTGTAAAACTTGCCATTAAAATTATGAAATGTATATTTTTCTGCCTCATTTGATTAAAGAGTTTTTTTTTTCATCCCAACAGTGCGACATTAACATCTGGTTCCCGAGAGACGGGGTGTGCCCAGGGTGGAGGCAACAGACATTTACTCGAGTACTCGAAACAGTTGAAATGATTCATGAAGTTTAGTTAAGTCTTTATCACAGTTCTGGATTCTGGAGCGGTTCTGTGAAAAAAGCTCTCCACCAAAATGATCCAATCAAATCTCTGAAACCAGTTCAGAGACTCTCAGATTGAATCAAAGCTTTACAAAGCTGGACTATCAGCCTACCTAAAATATTGTGTTGAGTCAGAGGAAGTTAGTTTGCATGCACAGCTGAGCATTTACTGTAAATCTCTATATTGATCTGAGTCTGGACTCTCTGCAAACACTGGAAACGTTAGAAGAGCAGCGTGAGCTCTCACATTTGCAGGGTCCGACGTAGTCGAGGTGCAGCTTGTGGCCCTTCTTGGTTCCCTCCAGGGTGCACTTGGTGGCAAAGAAGTGGCAAGAGGAGTCGTAGGTCTTGTTGTCGGTGCCGCAAACCTGAGAAGGAAAACACAGACGGATGAGTTCTCACGGCTCTGAGCTTCTGCGTGATGTTCTAACAGAAGTGCCCAAACCTTTTCCCAAGGCCAGAACTGAAACCTGACGGTGGACTGGAGCCAAGAGCAAAACACCTGTTGTAGTGTACTGATTAGATGCAAAATGGTCTGCATCCCGGCATTTCATGAGCTCAGTTCATGTTCGGCACTGAGAATTAAACTTAGCTTGGTGCCTCTGCTTTAAACTACTTTAATGTTTCTTTTAAACATCTTCTGAATGTCCAAGTGGTGGCACTATTTCCACCGAAGTTTATCGTCCATGACCTCACTTCAAATATCATCTTAATCTTTCCAGCAAGTTTTGAGATTTCATGTTAGCTATCAGACAAATCGTCCTCGGTGAGTCACAGAATAAATATTTCAGTTTCAAACTTACGTGCTCGAAATCTCCCTCAGCAGGAGGGCAGGTGGAGGGGTCCTGGCACACACACATGGGGGTGTTGCTCTCGTCGACCTCGCACACTTTTCCCTTCTTGCAGTGGTGGTTCAGGCAGGGATCTGCAGAGAAAAACAGACGCAGAGTTAACAGTCTAGTTCTCAGGGAAACAGCTCACAAACAGATGCCATGACCCAACACAGACACAAACAGCCCAGCCCTTTTAATGGCCAAAAGAAAACTGAAATGAATTCATTCATAAATGAAAAGATTAATGACAAAATGGCTGAACAAACAAGAGAGCTGTCATTAACGAGTTTGTGCCTGACTTTAGCCACTGTTTGGTCAGAAAGAAAATTACAGTCCTGAAATGTTGCCTCATGGAAAACAGCAGAAGTCATGGAAAATGCCGATATTAAAGCTGAACACACAAAGCAAACTGTTTGGCGTGTGGAGCAGAGCAGCAGGGCGTTGTAGTTCAGTTTCTGTATTTAAAGGCACGCGTTCAGTCCAGAGACTGTAGTGCTTTATATCCTACTAAAACGTGCCCCACTTTCCTGACTTTAAAAATAAGAACTTTGCATATTTTTTCTGCAATTTTAAGATATATCCCACCTATAAAATCACATGTTGTTGGACCTGCAAAGGGTCCCTTTAGTAGCAAAATATGTCACTTCACATTTGTCACTTCTGTAAATTGTTCCTTTTAGAATTGAAGGAAGCAGGTAGAGACATAATTAAATGCTTTAAGATACAGTGTTTGTGCCCTAATTGGTTAAATACTCTGTGGCAGGCATGCAGCACTTAGATACATACGTAGATACATTTCCACCCACTGAAAATGATATGAAATAATTGTCTTTTATCTTATTGCATGTCCCTCTGTCCTTCTTCTTCTACAATTTGATTGAAGCATTAATGTAATATCAACATGTACAAGGCACATACAGATAATTTAACACTCTAAAAGTATAATCCAGATGCTTATTTCCTCAAACGTCCACTTGAGGCTGGCTCCAGAAGTGAGTCAGTCTCCATAAGTCCCCATGTTAAAATGTCCAACTTCACAGCAGAAATAAACATGTTTACAGCCTGGTTTACAGCCATGCTTCACGTCTTCATACATTTTTTTAACTAGCCAGGAGGTGGTGGAGGCAGGACCTCCAATATGGCCACCACACTGAGCTTCACAACAGCTCTTTAGAAACCTGTGGGTGACGTCACGTTGGCTCGGCCCACTGTTTAGTATAAAGTCTATGGTTATCCATTTACTATCGAACCATGCTGTCTGCATCAAAATTCCATTCGCCTTCGTTGTACTGGTGTAGATGGAGATATCTCAGAGACAGACATCTCCAAATATCTGCATGTACAGATGCCACCAGAGGAGAGTGAGATGTCAAAATGTCTATTTTCTTATGGTGGTATTTGCTACTTTAAACAGAAGTCTAAATCTAAATCTTCCAGCACTGCACGGGCAAAACTAAATACCTCATCCTGAACACTTTGTACAGTTAGACTGTTTTCCAGCTGCTGGTGTTGCCTGTGGTTCAGTTCCTGTTACTTAAACAGGGTGGAACGTATAATTACAGCCATCGCCTCCTCACAGAATGAGGCAGTCTGTTATTATGGTTGTTTGATTTGCCAGTCTGAGGCTTCACCAAACTTTGCAAAGCAGATACTGTAGCTGGAGGGCAGAGGAAGGAAACACAGCTAAATCAAATATTGTCAATGTGTGAGACAACAGACATAATACATTTTTATTCCTGCAGGCATGAAAACCTCTCAAACTAAAGCATTTATGGAAGTTTGAGCTCAGATTTTCTCAAACTGTGTCTGTCGGCTATTTGGTGCTAAGCAGGTAGATTGCAGATGTTTTTGCGTGCAAGCTATGACAACATTTTGAGGACATAACTCTACAAGGTCCCCAAGGACAGGATTAGGAATGCAGTTAAATTATGGGAAAGCCTCCTGGGAAGTGATGTAAATCAATGCAATGTTATCCAAAGTGACAAAATCAAATTTGTGTGCATGTGTTTGTGAACTTACTCTCAGCAGCAACTTCTTCAACCTCTTCACCAATATCGATGGCCTCGTCAAACTCTCCGACCTCAATCTGGACTGGGTTGGCCCCCACCTCAGGCTCCTGGAGAACATGAGAGGTCAGAGGTCAGACTGTGAGCAGCTAAAGCTTAATGAGTCACATGCAAAGGAATTTATCATCATCTGGGGGTCCGAAGTGATCAGAGTGGGCAACTGGAAGAAACTGCTAACAGCCATCTTTCTGAACTTAGTAAGCAGATGATTTCCGTGCAACAGTCTTCGTGTCTATTTCTGCACGACGTCCACTTAAACCAAAACCGCTTAAATATCCCTGGTTTTCCTCAAAAAAATAAAAGTTGAAATGTCACCGCTAAAGAAGGTTCCTCCCTGAAGGCCAAACAGAGTCTGGGAGCAGCGAGACCATAATATCCAACAACAACAAGCAGCTGGGTCCACATGTGGTGAAGCCATGAAAAAACGTAATGGCTTCCTGAACGGCTGGCAAGGCTGAGCGGCCGGCTAAAATTAACAGCTGTGGGATCTCTGGTCCCACTGGACCTCTGGAGCAGGAAATGATAAAACGTTCACATGAAGACTCGCTCCAGCTGTTTCGTAGAGGGATATTTTGGCAGTATAGAATTGTTTACAATGAAGGACATTGTGTTCTGGCAGAGATGTAACTGTTTCAGTTGAGGCAAAATCATGGAGGGAGCTGGAAGGATTTCATGTTTTCATGCCAATCTGTTTGTTGGGAAACCTCAGAGGTAACAAATGGATTTAGGAGGAATTTAGTGAACAGATTGATTAGATTTTGGTAAAAATCCAGATCTAACAGATTAAGCCCTGGTGGAACAAACCGACATGAGGGACTTCCAAGTCAGCTGCAAACAGAACGTCTTGTGCTTCTTACAAATGATGCAGCTTTGCTAAACCTCAGAGTTTTTTAGATTGTTTTAATCTGGAGATTGGGACCCTAAAAACAAGTCCCAAACAAAACCTGAGAGGTCACCAGATAATTAAAGAGATAAAAGATAAAGACCTGAGAAAGACAGCAATGCTTCTGTTACCCAAAATTATGTTAGGCATAAAATAGATGTTACTTTAAGGATGGACAAATGTTGGGATTCGAACCCTTCAAACACGATGGCGTCATGTCCCTGAATGATGAATAACTGATCTCTAGAGGCCTCTGTAGCAGGTCTTTTTGCTTTTTGAATTTTCACTATTCACGTTGAGTTTTCCGCGATGGATCGATTCAAGTAACTCAATTTTGGGGCGTTCACACGAGGAGTCACCACCACCGCCGTCACATGAACAAATACCAATGAACTTCTTTGGCTGCGGTGTCGAAAAAAAAAAACAAAGCTCCATCGCAGATCAGATCATCTCTCTGAGCAGCTGCTTGGCTCAGGAAACACAACACAGACGCCAAATCAAACTCAGATGAGAGTGAAGGTATTTGGGTTGAGTTAATGCACCAGCCGAGACGGGGCATTGCAAATTTAGGATTGTACTTAGGGTTTATCATTTCTATCAATGACTAAAGTAACCGTAACCGATCTGGAAACACAATGATAACCCAACAATGAAGTCAAAAGGGCAACAAACACGAGCAGTCATATGATCAGGCAGGTTGTAATCAAGCCAATAGTTTATCCAGATTATCTGAAAGTGAGCTCACTTGAAATGTCAGCAGGATCATTGTTGTTTTGGCAGCTTTATGAGTCACATTTTAGTCATTTTTATCCTTCATAGTGAAGTTTTAGTCAACGACAACGCCAAATCCTTTAGTCCAGTCTTAGTCAAAATGTTTTCTCTCTTTCTTCTCTTCTTCTGTGTGAGCGAGATAAAGACACAGTCTATTCTGATCTTCCCACGCTGTAGTACTGTGGGCGGTGAGAAAAGAAACGAGAGGCTCTGGGCAGCTTCTATAATACATAAAGTTGGTGGTTTGTGGGGCGGGTTGGGCTCGGGCTGTTGATATTTTTGCGGGTCGGGCAGGATCAGCTCTCGTAACGGATCAGGGGGATGCAGGTCTTAAAAAACTCTGACCCACCCAACACTTGACCTCTGTTTTCTCTGACTTATCTGTCCTGTCTCGACAACAAAACTAAACACACATTTCGTCATAGTTTTTAGCATGAAAGATCTATTTTTTAGAGCATCATTGTCTCATCCTCGTCTTGGAAAAAAGGTAGTTGATGAACATTTCTGGTCTTTTATATATTTATAGCACCAGAATAATTAAATAGTTTTGTCTGTTCTTATTGAAGTCGGCCACAAAATGTTTTGAAAAAAAAAAAAAAACTAGACAAAAGACATGTCACCATGTTGGAAGAGTGACAAAACAATCTGGTGAACCTCCTCTAATTAGCACCGTGAATCTTATTTATGTCTTATTTAAGTCAGTGTTTCCAGGATTTTAAGGATTTTTCAAGGAGAAAACATAAGTGGTGTTGTCTAAAGCAGGATGCACATCTGGATTTACCTCAACAACTGGCTCCTCAGTCACTAGCTCTTCCACGATGGCCTCCTCCTCAGTCTGGGACACACACACACACACACACACAAACACGTGTTAAAGCAAGATAACTTTTGCACATGAATACACACTTGAAGGAAGGAAGTCAGCAGAAGCAGACAGTGATCTCACACACACGCACGCACGCACACACACACACACACACACACACACTTTGAATCTTCATGCATGCAAACACACAGCGTACACTCAGGGGAGCAATTGGATTTAGGAAAGCAAATATTTAATCTTCACAGACTTGCAATGAGAACACACACACACCCATACAGCAAGTCGATATACACAGGAACTGCACTTGGATAAGAAAACACACACACACAAACACACCAAGGCGCACATGGAAACTCATTGAATTGATGATCAGACAGGAAAGGAGAAAGGAGGAAACACACACTCAGGAAGACGCACAAAGAAAGGAACATGGATTTAAAGACAAACACCGATCACAAACACACACACACATACACACACACACACACAGTATCACTTACAGGGGCAGCCATGGCGTGGCCAGCCAGGCACAGGACAAAGACAATCCACACCCTCATCTTCAAAGTCTGTGGAGACAAAGAGAGCAACATGTGAGTCAAACATATTCACACAACACAAAACTATTACTATCCAAAGCCACAGAAACTCCTATATCCAGTTTTATGATTAATTTACTGTCATTTTCCCCAAAATATTCCTGATGGAAGAATCAGTGCGAACAATGAGGATCAACATAAGGAGAATCCGAATCTCAATTAGAGTCTAAACGATAACCAGCCCTGCTCCCATGAAGCCCTGCAGTGAAGACAACCAAAGCATCTGGACACAACATGCAATAAAACTCCCGCGACAGAATAATGGAAGCTTTCCAGCTTCCCAAACAAAGCTCTCAGTGTCGACTTTGTTTACTGGCAGATCGTGTTGAAATTGTCTGTGGCTGTTTGTGGTTTTGTTGAACTGACTCTCGCTGAACATCATCTCGCCCAGCTGAAAGGGATCTTCTCTCATTCTGGAGCCGAGCGAGCACGGTAGCTGATTGCACTAAATTAGCCTATAGAAACACGACTGTGGATCAGCTCATCTTTCTGCCATTTGGACAGAAACAGGCGTGCAAACAGCTCCGCTCTATAATGAAACATTTTTCCATGACCTGCGGCAGCACACTTTAACACTTCATATTTCCACCAGGACTCTGCTTGGAAAAATGACTTTCCGTACAGCTTCTCTAAACACATATTTACATTTGTAAATCCAGTGACAGATATGTGAGAATCTGACCCCGGTGTGTGATTTTAGGCAGTTTGAATAGGTGCAGCAAGGTTCAGTTCCCACTGGGGCCATCTGTAGTTATATACTGGATAAGAGCCTACACCTATAAGCGTGTCATATCATATTCTGCTATGCTGCACGCTCTACATCTTCCACAGGAAGAGTAAGAAAACATTTCCCAACATACATTCTGACACCAATTACAGTAACTCCATATCGAACATGTTCTCATAGGAGCACAAATGTTTCAAATCATTGGCAACAACAAGTGACCAGAGCGTGACCAGCACCATATTTGTATTTGTAAGACTGATACAAATATCAGAACTTGAGTATGAAAATTCAGATACCAATCTACAGTCGCTACAAATAAGTTTTTACACATTTCACACTTGAAAAATTAACTTGTTAACGGTCTCTGGTGGACAAACTACAGTACTTAAATATATTGCACATGCTGAAATTGCTTGGTTGTTATTAGCAGTTTCTCTGCAGTAAGATAAAACATGTATTTTTAACAAGACTACTGCTTTGCTGCTTTGCTTTGCTCTATGGATGGTACAGTAATGACTCACAGAGTCGCTACAATCATTGTAGACGCTTGCTTCCTGTTACTCAGTGCTGTTTTGGGGGTTATATTAGAATAAGAGGGAGATTTTCGTCATGAATATTATTTCATTTTATGCTAAAACAAATCCTTGTCAAGTTTAAAGGCTATGCTAGGCTGGTTTTATCCAATCAAATGCAAAGTATACATTTCCTGGCTGCTGTGAGAGAGAGCTTCAATGAGTCTCCTATCTGTCTATCTTCCCTCCTCTCCTCTCCATCTGATTGTCTGAGCATCCATTGTTGGGGGACTCCAAACGCTTTCTCCATCCCTGCTTCTCTAACTTCGTCATGTCTCGCCTGGAGGACTAAATAAGGGCTCCTTTGTTTGGTAATGGAGCGTGGCATTGCTTGGTCTTCTGAACGTTTTCTCTGTTCTCTATTCTACATGAAGTGAGCCATTTCACCCCAGACATCTCTATCCTCCTGACATCAAAGGACATATAGTATATAGTGGTATGTGTCTCAACAGGTTGACTGTAGATCAAAGTCCTTACTGTTGTTTCATTCATCTTTATGTTGGCGTTCATTCATCTTCATTCATCTTTATGTCAGCTCGATATCAAAAAGAGCTGGAATTCGTCTCACAACACCAGACTGCACCTCACAGTTTTGACTCTGCTGGGAGGGAAATTCCTCATGCAGGGCAATAAGACTGAAATGAGCTGACACAGTTTGTACAATATACTGAACACTGCAGGAGATCAGCGGGGGGATAATAAGGTTTACAAAACAGGGTTGGGAATAGTTGGAATTCCTGCACCTCAGACAAGAGGCCAGCAGGTTTAAATCAACAATAAATCAATAAAACTAAACAATACGATCTTTTGGAGCATTACACTTTGGAAATGTTCCCTTTTTTTGTTCTTTCAACATGCGCATCAATTATCAGCTCAGACACAGAGGATTTCGGGATGAATGCCACGGCTCTGGAAAACATCGCCTTGAGGGAAAGTGAACTTGACATTTTGGGGGTGGCGGAACACTTCGCTTGGCTGGTTGCCGGGTGTCCTAAAAAACACGGCAGGGCCCTCTTGACTCGAAGCATCTGAATAGGGCGACGTGTTTGGACAGATGCAGTGAAAAGGGTAAAGTTTGCATATAGTCGACCTGCGGTGAAGTGTGTCGACGCATGTTCTTTGACGAACCCTCAAGCGACACAAGAACGTTCTGGTATTCGGTGAACAAAGATGTTTTTGTTCTTCTGTTGTCACCCTCAAAAAGGCAAAACGCATGTTTAGAATTGACTGATGTGTTTGAAATGTGGTGTCACAAAGTTGTAAGATGCTGATGTACTCTCAAGAGCGAGTTTGTACAAGTTTTATCAGATGAGACCCTCAGAGGCAGCCATACAATAAAACACTTCAGAACTGCTAGAACTATAATGATTCGATTACACTGTAGCATTGAATTAAATGGTTGTATTTTCCAAATTTACATCAATCATGTACCTGGCATTTATACTTTTTTTTTCAGGCTTGTCACTGTTTGAGGAAAACTTCTTGATTGGTTTTATATTCTTTTCAAGGTTTGTTGCATTTAAGCCTTTTCTTTTGAAGGGTACAGAGTTAGGTTATTATGTTTCACTTCCATTTGTTGTTGTGGGCTTTTCTTGAGAAGTGTCTTGTGCCTCTATTTACTTCCAAGCTTTTTTTTTTTGCTTTGTGATACCATCAGAAGTAGTTACTTCCAGCAGAGTCACCCAGGATGAGGGTCCAGACGAAAAACAACTACAAGACCTCAACAACAGACCAGGCAGATAACGTTATTTTGAACTCAGTGGCTGTGAATCCGAAAGAAGGCTTCAACCAAACCGACCAGCTCCAGCTGTCTTTGCTTCCTTGCCATTAAAGTTGGTTATTTGTGAAGTATCGTGTCTGTCTTGTAGTGCAACATCCAGCATGCTCAGGTACTTTGTTCTGTAGGCTAGCACACCTAAACGAAGACTACCATCCTTGACCTTGTGGGATGGCCACAACAATGGCTATGTTACTTTTATTGTCATGCATAAGTCTGTTAACCAAAAGGCAGTGTTAAATGCTATTGAGACCATCTTAGCTAACAGCTTTAGTCATGTTATACGCAAGAAACTTTATGCAAGGGAGAAGCTGTGAATGCTTTGTCTCATCAATTTTTTACGGACCATGCAGTAATGCCGTCTTTGGTCCTCCATACTACAGCAAATGCATGTTACACACTACATCACACAAGTTTTACAGCTTCTTCTTCTTCAGAAGTTTTTTTTTTTTTGGATTTTCTCATTTCTCTTTAGCTAAAAAATAAATCACAGATCTGCACGTCTGCTTTGATGCATTGATGTAGTTGTCTGGTACCTTGCAGAAAGGTGAAGGTAGAACAAGAGATGCTCCTACAGAAGCATGAGAGAATAACCATCGTGATTTTTTTGGCATTGTTTTTGTTCCACCTGTCAAAGGAAAATACACATACATCTTCCAGTGCTTGATGTAGAGGCAAGGCAGGACTTTAACAATGGTCGCCGCTGTTCGCGATGGTCCAGAAATGAGAAGTCATGAGCAGGCTTGGATGTGGAAAAATACAGAAACCCTGGCAGAGGATGCAGACGGTGACGTCTCCAAATAACCTGCACACAAGGAAACGTCTCTGTACTTTTGAAAAAGTCAAGCTAAAATTAAAAAAAAAAAAAAAAAAAAAAAAGGTGTTCTGCTGACAGGAAATTTCATTAAAAAAAAAAAAAAACTCCTGACACTGGTATGAGAAGCGTGTCTGAGAGAGTCTGAGAGAGTCTGATGGCATCTAAAAGAGGGGGGGGGGAAATAAAAACCAGTCTCATCTCCAAAAAGTGCGGGGTCAGTATTTGATTTGGAGGGACACAGTGTTCCCGTCGTATGTCCGCTTTAACGTATTCCTGTTTGGTCAGAGAGTCATTCGGCTCCGCTCGGCAGGGGCCGAGGCCGGACGGACTGATGTAACAGCAAAACAAATTATTTTATTTGGAAAGCTGCTCTCATAATCAAACAGGGTCGAGGCTAAAAGGGAAACTTCAGGCTCATAAAGGGACCCTTTTTATCCTCCAATCTATTTAATTTGGGAGGTTAGTTATGTAAGCAAGTGTAAACTCGCTATGGAGGAAAACAGCCTGCACCCTCTTGCTTATATCTCTTTTTCTTTGCTTCTGTCTCTTTTTCAGACGCTCTTTAAAGGGAGCAGATTTAGAGGAATTCTTTCTTCTGCTCCTCGGTGACATAACAGGCGGGTTTGGAGGGTACGGAGGCCTGGAAAAACAACCTGCAGCAGCCTGTGTGCCAGCAAACAGTGCAGACAAACAACACCGGCATGCAAAGAACTGTGGAGAGGCAAATATTCAGTAAAGGCGCAGCGAATGAACAGTGTTTACCTTCGTCTTTATTGAGCTCTGTCGACAGAGTAGATTTTTATGATGGGGGAAAGAAAATCTCAGGTTTATTGTGGGTAAAAGGCCTCTGTTTTTCTCACCAGGAACAAGGACTAAAACTCCAAAAAGTCTAAAAGAGCAAAGGAGAAAGAAAAGCTCAGAGAACCAGCATCTTCTTAATTAATTTGCAATAGCGGGGGTTGATCTCTGATTTTTCATCCTAAGCTCCTGTGCCAGCAGAGTTGGAGTCTCTCAGTGGTCACTTGTCAGCTCTAATTACACTTCAAATTGGATGCTGGTTGAGTATTGTGACAAAACAAAGAAGAAACGTCGGCTAAAATCTCTCCGTCCATATGAGCAAGAGATTCTTCATTGATGGTTTTCACCATTTGGGACCAAACAGGAAAGCAAAAGGTGAAACAGGTGTTAGACACTGTCAAGAGATCTGAGTCAGGCAGTAAAGCCTCTTTAAACTCTTTGTGGTCACTTAGTGAAAATACTGTCAGAAACTTTAAACTGTACTAAACAACACTGAGGTTAGCATAGATACTGCTAACATCAGTTATATCAGAACTGATGAGTAGAGCAACGGACAACACTGAAGCTTTTCAACCCATCTAGCTTCGGTAAGGCTTTGATTACGTTATATAATTCATTGATCTGAGTTGTTTGTGAGAGACGATGGCAGATTGGCCTGTATAGTTTGTAAGTGGCTGCCCTTTTCCAAACGATGACCTCGTAGATGAAGAAGTTTGGGTTGTTGGCGTTGGTGGAGGTCTGCGCTCACTGAATACCCTTCTAGTTCCAATTGAAGTGCTTATACAGCGTTCACATCATACAGGATGGATGGTCAAGATGGAAAAGAATGTTTATCACAGACATCGACATCTCTGAATGACATAAAATTATTGTGCTTTGACGATATCCCGCTATAAGTATTCAATTTGGGTTTAATTACCTTGAATGATGGACTAATGTGAGGCGGAATATCCCAGACTTTATTACAATTTGGATGTCAAAAACTGGTCATCAGTAACTTTTTAATAGGTTTTCAAACTTTAGTCTTTTTTCAGAGGTCAGTTCTACAACTCTGGTAAATTAAAAGGCTGATCTTAATAACCTGCAGCAGCTATTTTCTCGTTCATATCAAATATCAAGCCCCTTAAACCCAGACTACCTTCACAACTGGCAATAAGACACCTGAAAAATTCAATTTCTCTCTAGAGAGTACGGGAGAGTGGGGGGAAACCCCTTTACGTTCCTTTGGACAAAGAGTAGTTTCATAGAGACCACCAGTCATCCTTACCACTCAGGAAACTCTGAGCACAAAGAGCACAAACAAGAAGACGCGGGATGTATGTAACCTGAGTTTCTTTGTCACCTCTTTGACCTCTTTTTTCTCTTCCCCCCTTCATCAGGACAGATCGTCCGTTTGTGGTTTTCTACAGAATTTGACTTTAGGCAATAAACAGTTTTCATGTCTTTTCTCTGACTTCTTTACTTTGGTTAAACCAAGAATATTGTCTCTGCAAAATAAAAGCCAAGCACAACTGTGTTGCTGATCAGTCACAGGACATTTGGGTTCATTTCAGCCTTTCGGTAAACCACTGTAGAAAATGATCCTTTCATTTGGCTTGGATTGCTCTTTGCTTTTATCCTTGCTCTCTCTTTTCTTTCTGTTTACATTATTATCATTAACGTTAATAGCATGGACGTGCTCTTGATGCTGCTTTCATCAGACCTCTCCGAAAAGATCAAGGCTGAACCATTAAAATCCTTGTTATCCTGTCAAAGTTTCCTCGCTGTGAATCTGTGGTTGAAATCATTCCTGTCTCGGTCTTCTTGTTGTATGTACACTGTAAGAAGCCAAAAGACATCAACTTTATGTGGTCGGTAAGGCAGACAGCCAGCGAGTCAGTGTGGTTTGACATAGAGCAGTACTAAAGAGAAAGTTACTCGAGTGGATACCAGAGGAAAGAGCCTCACGGTCCGACCTACGCTGCCCGATTAAGAGGTGATTTCTGGAACGTTTGGTGCAGCAACGCGACACCATCAAGCACCAAAGATGGAGATCAAGTAAAAAGTACAGCATGCTGCAGGTCACATATTTAACCTAAATGAATCGGTCGCTTCTGATTCTTTCAGTCAGATGAAGAAAAATCTGAAACCACTGAGATTTTTCCAACAGGAGTGAGTCACATCTCTGTTAGTCCTCCCATCCCTCACATGTCCCATTTTCTTAATTTAATTTATGGCCTTTGTTCCTTCTCCAAGTCTACAAAGTCCTTCCTAAACAGTTTATTTGTCTCCCTTTTCTTTCTATCCCCCCTCATCCCCCTCCTTCTATCTCTTTTTAGGCTTCTCATCATCTCTTTCCCTTTGTCTCTTATTCTTTTCTGCTCGTCTTTCTCTTCTTGTCTCTTTGTTTCTCTTTGCTGACAGTATAAACTCCAGGTTTTTCTTCTCCACCTCGAAGCCCAGACAGCAGCACAATCCCTCCTTCCTGTCGGGGGATTAGAGTTTTCTAGAGATTGCCAAACTGGCTCAGTATTTCCCAGTATCCTCAGCTCCAAACACCACTAACCCCCCCCCCATGTACCCTCCCCATCCCTCCTCCCACTTCAGTCCTAAACCTGCCACCTCAACAATTAAAGCAACCAGAGACGCTCTGTCTCTACCTCGCTCATACTAATGCAGACACATTGTCTCTCAGACAGCTCAGAAAAAATCCTCAACAGGTGTGACGAACACTGAAACAACCCTAAGAGACAATTTTCTCTCATTCAGGCACAACATCATGAACCAGGACCAGCACTGATGTTGAGTGACAACCCCAACCCTAACCCAAACCTAACCCTGGCTCACAGTCTTCGTCATCCCAAAAGCGTTGGATGATGTTGAGATCAGGGCTCTGTGCAGACCTGCCAAGTTCCTCCACACTAAACTAGGAAAACATATGGAGCTTTATGGAGCTTTATGGACTTTGTGCACGAGGGAATAATCATGTTGAAACAGAGAAGGGGCGAAACACAAACTGCTGACACATTATATGCTTTAGCATTCAGATCTAAACATCCACAGATCAACAGTCACCCCAGAATATGCAAGAACTTCAGCCTCTAACAGTTAATCGCCCTCCCCATGGGTGAGCGTGAGTGACATCCCGACACTTGAAGGCATCTGAACTAATAGAGCGGCTTTTTAAACAGCTGGTAAGCGATCGCCATGGTTACCCGCATTCCTTTACATGGGAGTAATCAGGGAGGGAGGGGAGTCACAGAGGGATGAAGAGAGCTAAGCAGGGAGGGAAGGGGAGATATTTGTCGGAGAAAAATGCTGCCATTGCTCTGTTCTTTGTTGAAATCTCTTCCACTCCCACTCCTCCTTCTCTTCTTTCTTTCTTTCTTTCTTTCTTTCTTTCTTTCTTTCTTTCTTTCTTGATACTTTATTTTCACTCCTTTTCCACAGAGATAAACCTGCAGAGGTCCATTTGCAAATCCTTGAATTCTCCCAAAACAAAAAGATAGCAGCATTTTTTTTTAATTAAACAGCATATGAGCCTGTGTCTGCATCGCCCTCCTACCCCAGCTCTAAACCACAGAGCCTCCTCCTCCTCCTCCTCCTCCTCCTCCTCCTCTTATTGCCGATGTGGCACACAATACCTCCACAGAGAATGAATCCTCATAATCACAGCTTGTTTACCTGCAGGGAGTGATTTTCCTTGCAGCTGCTTTAGCAGGTAATAACAGAGGTGATTGTTTCGCTGAGATTTGAGGCCACAGCAGCTGCATTTTTTCAAACCAGGTGACAGTTATTTTAAAATAAGTTTTAAAGTGTGTTCAGACGTTGGAAAGAGGTGGAAAATTGAGAAATTACCACCGACAGCGACACAGGCAGTTGCTGGAGAATGTGTTGCAGGTAATCAAGTGTGAATTTTCAATCCAGGATTGAGTTTTGAGATTAATTGCAGATAAAGTGTGTGCGGCACTTTGGTCAGAATGGGAGAAAAATAAACTCTGTATTTAACTTTGTTTATGGCAACTAACAAAGAAATGTGAATTCATTTTACAAGTTCAACTTCAGCAACTTTTTACTGAACATAAAAGTGTATTTTTAGAGGATTATTACACAAAAAAATCAGTAAGTTCCTGCAAACTTTCATTGTTCTCTCCCTCCATTAATCTTGCAGACTAAAAACTGAAATACAAAGTCTTCAACAGAGCAGTCACAATCTGCTAAAGTCACTCCAAGACCGGCGTCACATGAGAAGTGATAAAGAGTCAGGAGAAGTCGTGCAGAGTGAGAGCGCTCTTACCTTTCGCTTTGCAGAGCAGGGACACCAGAAGAGAGAAGTCAGCAGTGTGCAGGGGCCCGGGACGATCTAACAGCCTCACCACTTCACACAGAAGACATTTCCAGTGGGACGTCCCAGTTAGGACGCAGACCCCCCCTCCAAACCTTCCATTACTCCCTCCTTCCTCACTCTTCCTGCTCTGGTAGGTGGGGCTTCATGTTAACTCCCCGCTGCTGATATACGAGTACAAAACTTTGGAAACACTTTCTGTGACACCCACGTCTATAATGCATTATAAACCTACTTATAAAGCATTATACGGAGCTTATAGTGATGTATAATTATAGTTATAAGCATAGGTGTCTTTTAACCAGCTTGTATTGTGTGTAATATACTTCAGGAATATCATTACTTTACTTTAAGCACCCAATAACTACTTAAGAGTAACTCGTAATCACATTATAACAGTTATCGTAACTTATAATGTATAAAACACTTTGATCAACAAGTAATAATAATAACTTTATTAAGGACACTCGTCCATAAAGCACTAGATAAAAAATTATGAAATGATAATATCTGAATGCTTTATAACTTGTTAAAAATGTTGTTATAAAGCATTATGAATATTTAGTGCTCATAACTATAATTAGACATTGCTAGGAGTACAGTATGTCAAGAATGCATTATAGACACGAGTGTCACAGAGAGCGTTTCCAAAACCCAACTCCCACTGACTGTTTGATATGTAGAGTTGATTGCATGAACATGTTCAATCACTTAAATCACATGACATTTAATAACAATAACAATAATAATAATAATAATAATAATAATAATAATAATAATAATAATAATAATAATAATAATAATAATGACGACATTGATGAGGGTCCTTCTTTGTCAGCAGTGATTTGGGTTGATGACATTAACAGTTTTGATCTAAAGTGCACTGACTGACTCGGGAACAAGATGTTCTTCAATAAATCAGATTATTTCCATAAAATATCAGCTTCAGTTCATTTTGCTTTTGATAGCCTGAAACACATTAACTGGTAAATAACCACCCAGATAGCAGACCAACATTGAATCAATGCTGATGCATCAACAAAACTGTCATTGAATCAACATTGAAATATAACACTGATTTTTCATCAGGTTTGCACCCTGAAATAATTTTATTAGTTAGTTCAATGATAAAAAATAGATCAAGACAGACATAAACTGTGAGTTCAACTTAAATAGATAGCAGACCAACATCTAATCAACACTGAATCAATGTTGCCATGCTATCTGTGCAGTGAAGATATTAAGAAATAAACATGAAATGATGTGAAAATGCAAGAGGAGCTCAACTGAGTTAAGGTTCTGAGTGTCGAGCACAATGGCTAGCTTGACTTTTAGTTCATCCTCAAAGTGTTTGTCGATGTGTTTCGTCCCAGCAGCTCCCGATAGCATAACCTGGGCTTGGAGTACTAAACTGGCTCTTTGAACGCCCCATCCTCTACCGCACCGATTGGTCACATGTCGTTTGATGTGCACAAACGCATCACACTTCCTCCCAAGCCATCTACAGACATGGCAACCAGGTGCTTGTTCTTAGTGTGTCACAGTAGAGTGCTAGTACTAAACTGAAGAGTAACATCGCACAATTTACATTTGACTTTGTTGCCTTTCTGGACAAAACGGCCTCACACCGAACTTCGTTTCCTTAATTAATTACCTCAGACTTCTAGTCAGCAGTGCCATAGCAGAGTCTGTATGTTAATGACCCTACATGCTGGTCAAAAATGTTTAGTGGTTTCAAAATTAACAGTTCACGTCTGGTTTTCTGAGCATACTCTGCACATGGACAGCAGGACAGACGATGGATGAACATGCAGTTTAGTTCATTTTACATCTCACATGTGCAGAGACGCTGACGTCCACGCAGAACCCTGCAGATATGAGCAGGTGAATGGATTTATGGAGGTACATGGAGCGTTGCAGAGCTTCCTGCTGCCTCGACACAGACTGTTTCTGTTTATGACTTCACAATTACTGGAACACCCAAAATGTTTTAAACATGAGTTTACCGTTTGTTTGTCTGTTCAGGGTTGATGACTGATATTAAACATATCTGCAAAACGTACACTGTCAACAGCTTTCAGTTTTTTTCCCACTTGTGCCAACTAAAGCATGATTAAGGTATTCATGGTTATGTTTAGGGAGCCAAACAATTTGTTTAATGTTTGGAAAAGATTGCGGTCTTGGTTAAATACTGAATAAGTCAACAGTGTGATGAAGCACAGCCTTACATTTCTGTGTGATTTAAGGACGTCGCACGGCTTTCCCTAAAATGGAAATAAACGTTGGCTGAGGACGTGAAGTGCGAGCGAGTGTGAATTAGCTGAACGTAAACATCGCGTGGCTCTAATTTAAGGAGAATTCGACTTTGAAGTCGCCTTCTTGACCTGGAGACACGCCCTCTGTTCCCCCTCCTCCTCAGGGCGGGTTAGAGGTCAAAGGTCAAGCTGAGACGCAGGACAGCACACATGGAGCTGCTGGAGGTTCAGAGATTTGAGGACAACTCCTTGAGCGGAGTGAGAGTCTGCGGATTCACTGACAGTACTGACTCACTCATATTTAAAGCATTCATCATGCTGTTAACTGGAAACCAAGCTGTACTCTCTGGGGTTTAAATCCTCTCATGAAATGTCTTCAGCAGCTTAACCTGAATCGTTTATTCTCTCTGAGGTACTTTTAATTCAGTTTGAGAAATGTAAATAAATGTTATTTTTTATCTTTATTTTGATGTTTTTTTCCACATATATCCTGTAAATGTTCACATGATAGATCTATCTATGTATCTATGTCCATCTTTTCCTATGACATCATCTCACATAATGTTTTATTTTTAGCCATGCCAGCAGCTGGTTGGTCAGTCCACCATGAGGCTGACATTTGTAGTTTGGAGTGAAATGTGTCGCCAACTATTGGGTGGATTGACGTGACGTTTAGTCCAGACGTCCAACTGATGTTTAAGACTAATCAGCTAATGTTAGCATGCTAAACTAAAGATGTAAAACATGTAAGACATTACACCTGCTAAATATCAGCATGTTAGTGCATGTTAGCATGCAAATGTTAGCATGGGTGTGGACTCTCGTACATTTTGACTTAGATGCTGTTGCTGTTGTTCATAGTTTTAGCCCAACAATGAACAGCTTTCTAAACCAGAAGACAAACTTTAAAATCAATCATAAAAAACATACAGAGAGCCAGTTTAGGTCAGCTAAAATTTATCAGGGTCGCGAGGGGAGAGATTGAATATGTGGCTGGGAAATAAAGCCTATGAAGTGTCAAAAACTGCAGTTCTTCAAACGTCCACTTGAGGCTGGCTCCAGAAGTGGGTCAGTCTCCATAAGTCCCCATGTTAAAATGTCCAGCTTCACAGCAGAAATAAACATGTTTACAAATTATATTAAGGCTTAAAGTTATGTAATGTATCTAATGTAGGCTACTTGAAATAAACACATGAAAGATGTTGAAATATGAAATATTTCTCAAATGTTGTATAAATATATTAATGGAAAGTCATATGTAATACATGCAAGCGGGAGGTCTCTTTAAATCTGACAGGTATTTAGTTTAGTGGATTTATTTATTTTCTCTAGACATGATAAATGCAGTCTTGCATTTTTATGATATTACTCAATAAAAGGTTAAAGCTCTCACTTCCTGTAACTCACTGAAAACCTTCATCCTGTGGAACATTTACTTCATCACAGCCCAGATTCATGATTCAACACCTGCCGTCCACCGACAGACGGACAGACAGAAGCAATCAAGCTCCAAATCCATTTCTCACGCTGCTTTAACTCCGTTTGTCTTGGGGTTTTTTCTGATTGCTCCTGCCTGTTCCCACAGAGCTGATGTGAAGAACAGCTGGACGGGAGGGACGGAGGAGGCAGAAAAAGAAAAAAAAAAAAGCTGCAATGCAACGTGGCGTTTTCCATTCTGCCTGGAAGCCACAGTCCAGACGATGATGGAGAGAAGAGGAGGGGGAGATGGGGGGAGGGGACGAGGGGGAGGTGGTGTCATTATACCGTGAGACTCCCTTTTTCCTCCTCCCACATCACTTATCCTCTCTTTCACCCTTCCTCCCTTGTCCCTCAGTTTGTCTACTTTTCTGTCTCCCTGCTTTTATTTTTCCCACTCCTCTCCTCTCACACCCCTCTCTCTCTCTCTCTCTCTCTCTCTCTCTCTCTCTCTCTCTCTCTCTCTCTGTTTCTGCGTATACGTGGCAGTTGTCTCTCTGTATTTGAGCTAACATGTCTTACAGAGGTGATGAAGTGAAGAGCTGCAATTATGTTTCATCAATGGGCTGCTGAATTATCCATCTGCAGCTCTGCAGGTTTAAACAGGTCGACACCTGAAAGACCATAAAATCACTGTGATATCACACACGCACGCACACACACACACACACACACATTTAAACATTATTAAATACTGTGAAAGTGTTGCAGACACACGGTGCCACATCATACAAAAGAAAAGAAGAACACGGTTGTGTTAGCGTAATCAAAAATGTAGAAGTATTTGACTCTTGTCAGACGTGATGAAACTCGCTCCCACAGTCCTCTAAAAGTGTTTTCTAAACTCGATTTAATCTGGATTGAGATCCAGTAAATGACAGTCCTGATCCTCACATGACACTTCAGTGTTAAATACTCCTGATACGTCTGTCATGCAACAATCCGTGGGTGGTGCTTAGGATGTATAAGAAGACCTGGATATAGTGTTGAAGCTCAGCCTTCCTTCGATCTTTATCCAGTGGTCACTCATGGCATTGCAGCCAAAACTTTCCCTGCAGCCCAAAGAGCATTTTCAGTTACAAAAAGAGACTGAAACCAAGATCTGAAGGTACTTTAATGACTTACAGGACATGTTCAGGTAAAAACAAACTTAATCCAATCACCTGAGATGAATCCCAAGAACAGAAGTCCAACACAGAAACACACACTGAACAATGCAGGACTGGTCAATCAGTGTTTTCATACCATACAACTGTTAATTGAGTTCATGTTTGTCATGGGTCCTAATTTAAAGTAACACACACTATCAGAGGGGGGTAGGCACATTTTGAAGATACTGCCCTTCCTCAGGTGAGATGATGCTCATAGTCAGAAATACAACACATCATTTCATAATAAAGTATTTTATGATGCTCAAATCATTTTTTATGTTCTATTATACAAGATAAGACAGTAAAATAGTGTGTTGTGCATATGACTGACATGCAGTCAGAGCATGTTGGCTTGCAGGAGATTGATAGGACACTGACGATGGCTCTGTTGTGTTCTTGACCCTAAAACTGAAGCAACTAAATGGTATTCAGCCATCATTCAGTTTATTATTTACACCTGTGTGCTTCACTGTGGCACATGTTTGAATGTCACACGTTTGTCCAACAGGTGTCCTCAGCTGGTCAGTCCCTTCCTGCACACCTGTCCGTTATTCCCCCTGATTAGCCACACTGTTTGTTTGTCAGCCTGTCTGCTCCATTTCACCTTCAACTTCAACAAACAAGCTGCTCATTTTCCACCTCACCTGTTCTGCTTTTGTTTCTCGGGGACGCAAGACTGAACTTTCCTTCGAGGATAATAAACGTGAATTTAAAGTTTGAGAAAATTCCACAGCAACAAGAACTCAGCAAACACAGATTAAACTTGTAAAAGAAGCAAGCGCTCAGGAGATAAATGGTTTGACATCTCCAACACAATTTTCACAGATGATGACAGACTACAAGTCGAATGTGTTTCTGATCTCATTCAGTGGAAATTCACAACACACACCTGACCCGAGTAAACCTCACAAACAGGCTCAATATTTGGATGGATAAAATTGGAAAAAAATTCCATGATGCTTCGACTAAATGTAACTTTTAAAATGTTAGATTTTTTTCAGGCTCACCTGTATGTAAACAGTGCAGTAAACTCTGTCAGTGTGTCTAAATGAGAGAGGTAAGGAGGGGGGAGGATGAAGGCAGCAGAGGACTCAGAATATTTAAACCCAATAACAAACATCAAAGCTACTTTTTTCAACCACTATTTCCTCTATAAAGTCACACTGGCTCTTAAAATGATTACTACTGTACACTGAGGGACAGGGAGCCTTTTCACTTTGATAGATGTTTTGCCTTCAGTCAAACTGGGCCGCCTCCTCCTCCTCCTCCTCCTCCTCCTCCTCCTCCTACTGCTGCTGCTCAAACTGCAGAAGTACACACACAACGCACACACACACAAACACAAGAAATTATGGGTCTTTTTAGGGGATTTTTTTTGCTCATATACATATTTAAAGGTGTAAATGACACGTTTGTCATGCGGCGTCCCTCATTGGTCGAACAAACAACAAAAAAAAGAAGTTAAATTAGAAACAGAAAACTTCATAACGCCCTCAAGAATGAAACTAAATTAGATCCAAGTAAAAGTTATAATTGGCTGCATGATTCACAGCTTCTCTGAAACAAAAGTTCACGACTGACAGAGAAGAACAGCTTCTTTCCACTCTTATGAACAGTTAACACCAGACACACACACACAGTCAAGAACACTACCTGTGCCTCAAACATCCACTATACCTGTAATTTATTTATTTATTTGCACTTTATTCACATTTAAATTCAGTTTTTGTTCTTTAAACATGTAAATATCACCACTCATACACTCGATATACTGTCATGTCCACCTGTACATGAAGTACACTCAAAAAATGAAATTGTAATTAAGTTGACTTAATTGTATTAAGTTATTTCAACTCAAAAATGTTATGTTAGTTCAATTACATAACATATTTGAGTTGAAATAACTTAATACAATTACGTGGAACAAGATTTATTTAATTAAAGTCAACATTTCATTTTTTTGAACAATCAGCTACATAAATCATATTTATTTTAGCATCATTTCCACTCTGCACCATTGAACTATTGTCTTATTGTCTACAAATGTGTGCGTATACAATATGTGTGTGTGAATATGTTTGTTTACCTTTGTCTATATCTGTGTCAAATTCCTTGTATGTGTAAGTAAGTAAACTTTATTCATAAAGCAACTTTCAAAACCAAAGTTACAAGATGCTGTACAATGCAGGCTTTTAATATAACAATATTAAAAACAATAAAAACAGCTAACTAACTAAGTAACAAAAACAGGAAATAGTAAAAATAAACAATAAAAACAGTAAAAGACTAAAACAGCGAGTAATAAAAACACATTACAGGGCGAACAGGTGAGTTTTTTAGCAGCTTCTTGGAGCTAACGACGGGCTCTCTGTTGTTTTTTTTTATAGTTCCAGATGGTCGGAGCCACGACTATAAATGCTCGGTATCCTTTAGTTTTGAGTCTAGAACCACCAGAAGGCCTTGGTCAGGAGACCCCAGAGGCCTCACCGAGGTCAGGGGACACAGTAATTCCTGAACAGATAGACAAGCTACCAAGGCGTGGGTCCGTCACATGATCCTCGCCCTCCAGGTCGTGCTTGATCTCAACTTCACACACGTGAGGTACTGCTACTGGTAATCAAACCCTGGGTCTTTGTGGTGGTAGATGCAAACTTTACGTCTTTACTTGAAGAGAAAATCATGATATTTTTCTTAAGTACGCCTCCACCCATCCACGTTCCACTGCTTATCCACACTGGGTTGTTGGAGTAAAGTTTCTGGGTCTGATCAAGTAAAAATGTCTAAAGTACTTTGTTTGAATGACTGTGGGGTGGTTAGATAAAGTACATGCATGTGCATATCTCCTGTGCAGTACTAGATATGTATAGTTTAGTCGTAGCACGCTGATCCTGCTGAATCTAACTGCTGTCTTTGTCCTTCAGTCTTGGTGAACTGGACGGATGAACACCTAAAACGTAACAGAGCGATGTGTTTGTGCGTTCGAGGTAAGTCTGTGATTTGGTCATTCCTCAGAACAGTCTAGGCTGAGCCGCCACACAGAGACAAAACCCTGATGGAGGGTTACAGGCTGTAATTACACCGACACAGAGGAGAGCTGATGAGCTCAGCGCCTGACCGCCGGGGCTTCAGTCCAGGTTTGAAGGGATTTGTAAAGGACACGCAGTCGCCCACAATGAGTGTCCAAAATTAGCCACAAACATGATCATCCACAAGGGAAATGTGAAGAGTGGTTGGACAAAATCTGCACAGGTGATGATAAAACATGTTGTTGCTGCATGTGGGTTGATTTTACAGTGCAGCACTGATGGTCATTCATGGATGAAAGTCCTCTCACAGGTCATAGAGACACATGGAAACATAGAATTTGTTGTTTAAATCTGTGAATACTGATCATACTGGTCTTCCTTTCCTTAAAATCCTCTTGAGCCAGCTTCCTTAAAGACGTCATCTTAAGGATTAGCAAACACACCACAGGATACTGGTCACACCAGGCCGAGTAAAAACTACTGAGTACACTGAGCGTGTTTAATTTAGTTGATTCATTTGCTTTTAATTTTTATTTAGCTTAACTTCAAGGTTTTTTTTCTTGGCTATCTTGTAAATCTGCTCACCGTCAGCATTCCTGCATGCCTCTGGGCTGAAAACCTCCTCTTCTCGATCATCCACACTGCACACACTTTGGTACAAACACTAACACTTCCCCAGGCAGCCCGGCTAACAAACTGAGCTAATATTAGCAGCTACAGTTGGCAGCAGTTTACTGTCCAGGCGGAGTTATTTTAGTTAAAGATGTCTTGATACATGGCAATGTTGAATTTTGGGGAAATGTGTTTGAATGATGCAGAAGATGTGCAGAATATTTCTATATGATGAAAAGATGCAGCCATAAAAAAGTCCATTACCTCATATATGTTCAATGAAGAAAATGACACTGTCAGCCAATGAGAAATAAGATGAGGATGAAAAACGTGGACCGAGTCAAAGCAGCAGACGTCAGCAGCTGCAGACAGTTTGGTGACGTGTAACTGCAGCTCGGACACAGTGTACCAACACCAGACACACACACACACACACGCACTTACACAACATGTTTTTAACTGTATCTGGCTTTCATCTTTGTACTACACACACACACACACATACACTCTGCATGGACACATCAGAGGCTGAGCCTGCAGGCTGTGCAGTAAAAAGTTAAAGTGCTTTCAGCTCTCAACACATAAAAACACGTAAAAACTTATTTTTATGCTCGAGTGTGGATGGATGGAGGGCAGACCTTCGTCTCATTACACTGAGAACACATTGACTTCCTGACCAGACAGACAGTACTTTGAGAAGAGCTGAGGAGCTGGCTGAAGAAACTTTCCTTCATATTTAATTGAACGTGGAACCTCTTAATTTTATATTTTCAAATCCTCTTAAACACTTTATATTAAGAACTAGAAGAAGTGAAGGCTTTAATGCTCTGCAGTCTGCTCTTACAGAAATGATAAGGCCTTTAATAACTTAATTTAAGGTTCAGGGAAGATAAATGCCATTCATTGCACAATTAAGGGGGAACTGAGACATTAAACTTTGAGAGGGGCTCTGTGCGTACAATTTACAGGATGATTTGGGCTTTTATTTTTTAAGGTTTTGTCCACAGTTCAGGGTTAACAAAAGTTCTAGGTGTTTAGTACTTCTAGATCCTCACTAAACACGTAATGAAGAAAGAATTTTTATATACTAGACTGAGAGTTTTGAGACTTTTTGTGATGGAAACTTGCAAAAGTTTGTCCAAAGAAGGAAGGCCAAACTAAATTAAGAGCTTACATTAAGTTTCAATTCAACCTTCATAATTGGACGTACAAAGAGACACCTGACAGACACTGTGAGAACATAAATATGCAAAAATTGAAAGACAAGCTGTAATATTACTTGTTTGAATGAATTAAATAAAATGTAAGGTGTTAATTGGTGAGTTTTAAGGCTGCCTTGAGGTAGCTCGGAAGTTGTTGTTGTTAAAACTGTAACATGCAGATAGTGATAACGGAAAACAAGATAAACAGGAAATGGACGAGCGCGTCATGAGTTAAAATGTCATCCTGAGCCGGTGACCTCTTCTCAGAAACACACAATGAATTCAGACATGCTTGATATTTCATATTCGGCCTTGGTGTGTGTTATCGAGCGTTATAGTGTGTTATTGTTATCATAACATTCCAGTCTTTCAATCTTTTTGGTCCTACATCCCTGTGGAGAAATTGTCACCCTGTAATATTACAGTAGTTTTAATGGTTTTACCGTCTTCAAGTGGCAATATTGGTTCAAAACTGTCTTTATTATTGAATTTACTTTATTAAAACCCTCTGATACTAATGTTTGAACCTTGATCACAGCTATATAATCCAGAAATCTTGCAGCCTCACACAATACAAACCCGTAAAACAGCGAAAACAGCATCTTTACTACATAAATCTGCAGTCTTAAAGCTTCAAACTTACACATATACTACAGCAGTAGTTCATTTAATCTAATTTAACATTCATCTTAAATGAGTCTTTCAGAACATCTCTTCGCAGCCTCAGCAGGTATGAAAACTCTGCCTTTGCTTTGTGCTCTTTGCAGGTTCATACATGCTTCTCAGCGTGTTCAGAATAAATCTATCTGAGCCCTCAATCTCCTTCAGACGAAGCACACAGTCATAGTGGGAGACTCCCACTAGCTTTAGGACTGCTGCTTAAATGCCAACAGAATGTTAAATGTCACAATATTTGAGTCCAGTGCATGGAGAACAGAAATGAACTTTACCCTCCAAGAAAAGGGAAACACGTTCACACCATTTAGCCTCAAAGTAGCTGACCAAGTATTCATCAATCATGACTGTGCAATATCAGCCCAGGGTGAAACCTGGCATTATAGTCTCAACTTATTAGTGTAATTAATCTTTGCTTGTGGGCATCTTTGGCAGGCTTATTACAATGTCATCTCGGTTCTGCCAACGCAGTTTCTGCACACACACACACACAGCACATGTATACGTGTTTGTGTGTGTGTGCATGTATGTGCATGTTTATTCCGCCGATTCTGAGGGTTTGTTTTCGTCTGCTTCTGTCTCGTCTTCCAGGTTTGATCTGTCTCCTCCTCGTCCTGTGTGTGTCTGAGTGTGTTTACATTTTGTGTACATTACATGCATCTGTTCGCAGGTGACGTATAAAGACAAGATCACATCGTCATGTTGTTGATGGCGGGAATTCTAGATAATCACATTCCTGTCTGATCTGTTATTGTACTCTTACAGTTCGAAAGGTATCTCATCTAAATACCGGCACTCTTTAATTTTGGAATGCAAATAAAAGCTGAAATCGCCAAAACAAGGAAGCTGAACTGGGCCGCCATAAATACCACGTGGCTTTGTGTTGTTAGTTTTCTTGAACATGTCTCAACGTTGGTCAGTGCCACATGTTCATGCAGAGTTGGAGGCAAAGGTGGGCTTCAACCGTGGTACAGTCACACAGTTTTTTTGTATTTCCTCCTCTGTGGCTGGGAAATAAAGGCAATGCAGAAGTGCTAAAAACTGTCATTTCCTCGAGTGGTCACTTGAGGCTGGCTCCAGAAGTGAGTCAGTCTCCATAAGTCCCCATGTTAAAATGTCCAACTTCACAGCAGAAATAAACATGTTTACAGCCTGGTACAAAAAACAGTTTTGGTCTCTATAGCTAATTTCCCCGTTCATGACAACTGTACTGAGGGTGAATTTTTATACAACTCACCTGTTCAGATTATATGAAGGCTTAAAGTTATGCAGGATTAAGAGCGTGGACGCTTTGATTGACGGGTAGGTACCATTACAGATGGCTTATTAGAGCACCCAGGCATCACCTGGACTGCCTCGGGTCCACTAGTGATCCGCACCTTTGCGGATATTTAGATATTTAGATATTAGCCAGGAGGCGGAAGACGTAGTACAACCAACATGGCAGCGGCCAGCGCCACATTTAACATCTACGGGTGATGTCAGTCATGCTGTCCATTCTTTAAACTGTCATTGGCTACAAGACAGGCGTCACAAACAGCCTGACATTGGGTTAAATTAAAATAAAAAGTCTTGGTAAATCATTTTTGCGATGAGAGTGTGTGTTGGTCACAGAAGCAGTGTAGTGAAAAAATGTCCTTGGGATAATGGCTCCATTAAAAGTTAAAAAAAATCATTTATTATCTACTTTTAGTTGAAGACTATAATTCATCATGCTGAATTGTAATTTTGCCCGCAGAGAAACTTCACATTTTCAGTTGACCTGCTGTGCCCGGACTAAAAGTACCTCTCTAGGTTATACTGGCAATTATTTTTTTTTTTTTTTTGGAAGTGAACCAATTATACACTATCTCTAATTTCTCCATAATGAGGACCAAAGTGCATTGTCATTTCCTGAATTTATAGTATATGAGTTTCTTTCTAGGAAATTCTACAGAACTATGGGACTCCCTGACATACTAAACACTACATATTAAACATAAGCAACAACATTACGCTATGTGATAATTAAAGAAAAACATATTAAGTGTAGGCATGCAGGTAGCATGCTAAAATTGTACAACTGAGGCTGATCATGGCTTACAGCAGTACATCTGAGGCTGAGCCAGCTCTGCCAACATGCCACACAAGCCACCGGGCCGTGGTGGAGTGGATGCTGTTCAAACCAACAAAGTAAAAATAACCAAAAGAGCGGAGTCTAAGCTACTTTAATGAAATCAAAAAGGAAAGAAAAACCTAACCTAAATCTACGGCGCTGCAGTGGTTAGCACTGTCGTCCTCACAGCAAATTCCTGATTTCTGGTTCGAACCTCGGCCTTTCTGTGTGGAGTTTGCATGTTCTCCCCGTGTCTGCGTGGGTTCTCTCCGGATACTCCAGCTTCCTCCAACAGTCCAAAGACATGCACTCAATAGATTAAATGGTAACTTTGATTTGTCTCTGTGCGCCCTGCAATAAGCTGGCGTCTTGTCCAGGGTGTTCCCCGCCTCTCGCCCAAAGTCAGTTGGGATAGGCGTGACCCTGGCGAGGATAAAAGGTTACAGATAACGGAGGGATGGATGGTTGGAATGGGTGCTGCTCCACTCGTGATCCTCATCAGCTATGACCAATCGGGGGCAGGCAACCACACACCTAGCACTGCATACACAACAAACACTACAGGCAAGGTCACGCACAGTCACAGTTGAAAGATTGGACATTGCAGCTGCTGGTTGCAGCGCTCTCGTTCAGTACTGGACCGACTGCAAAAATCACTCAGACACAAAAACATGGGAAAATGAGGTCCAGGTCAAAAACATACTAAAGTTTCCATTCAAGGAAACTTTTATTTATGGTAAGTTTACTCAAGGTTAAAAAACTGGCAGAAATCAAAACCAAGCAAGCAGATTAAAACAGGCAAACATATCAAAAAAAATGGGGGGTCCAGCAAAGGGGACAGAACAAACTAAGAGGTCAGGTGATGACGAGTGGTGGGAAAAGGGGGCAGGAAAGGGTTCCTGGAGGTGAAATGACAGGTGAAGATGAGAGGTGCAGTCAAATAATACAACATAAACTACTTTCACCACTTTAGGTGCAAACAAAATAAACCTAAACCCTGCGTTATGATTCATTTCCCTCCATGCTGTGACAGATCAGGAGGGTGTAATTCCCTCAGCAGTATGCATTTACATGATACATTTCCTATGATGTGAATTATGGGCAAAGCCTCTACACTAGTTTCCAGCCAGAACAGGATGATAAAGTTTCACCAAACAGAGAGGAAATATACTGCAGGGACTCTCAGAGAGACGCAAAGCCGCAGGGTCGGCTGACTGTTTGCTCTCATCAGTCAAACTGCACATTTCCCTGACTGGCCGTAACCTCTTGGTGATGGGTGTGTTTGTTTTGGCACCCTGGACAGGATCTGACAGCCCTAACTACACCCCACCCTCACCCTCACCCCAACCCATGGGACACACACACCTAAACACATACTGTATATTACCTGGTCAGCTGAGGACAGCATGTATGTGTGTGTGAGAGAGATTTTAGTGTGTTAATAAGCCTAATAGAGCTGAGATGTCATGCCAATCATGATGTACATTATTTGGCCAAAAGTATGTGGACAGCTGAACATTATTTTAGAGATAAACCTGCATGGCTGTAGAGATTTTTCCCCCATTCAGCTGTCAGCGTGATGTCCGACACTGATGATCTGGTGTTTGAGTTCATCCCAAAGGTGTTGGATGGGGTTGAGGTCAGGTCTCTGTGAGGTCGAGTCAAGTTCTTCCACAGAAAACTGGAAACATAATAATTTCTTTATGGAGCTGCTTTGTTGTTAGAAAGGAGGCTTCTCCATTATATTACCACAAAGTTGGAAGAAGAGTCTGAAACACTCTGAGGGAGCAGGGGGTCATAAGGTCTTCTTCATCTTAAAAACATCTTAAAATTATACACAAGGCTGTCGTGGTTTTGTGTTTCTTGTTTAGAATTTCCTGTTTTATGTTGAAAGGGTTTTTCCTAGAATGTCCTTATGTTCCCCGCCACTTTTAATTTCACCTGTGTCTCATCATCATGTCTTCTCTTGTGTATTAAGTCGTTGTGTTCTTTGGTTTCCTTTATCAGGTGAAACAGATAAAGGTGTTCTCTTCCCTAGTACTGCGTGAGTTCCCTTAAGTCCTGTGTCCTCAGTCCTTTGTTCTGTCTTTGTGCTTACCCTCCGTATTCCTGCTCCTGATCTTTCTCAGTTCTGGATCTTGTTTATTTGGACTTCTGTTGGACTTCTAATTGATGTCTGCAGGTCTGCATTCGGGTCCACCTCCTTGAACTGAAATATGACAGTAGAAGGTATAACCTCACAGGATAAGGGCACGGTAGAGACCTGAAGACAAATTGTATTCACAGAAACTTCACTCTCTTCTAAACAGCCTTATCCTGCATTAGAAAAGTGTGCAGTTAAAAGAACCAAAGAGCTCATAGAACAACAAGAAGAAAACACTGAATCTGTCAAAAGATGTCTATTAAGTATGTTTAAAACAAAGAAAATACATAACTAGACAAATAATTGTGTCAAAAGTTACTAAAACATCAGAAAAACTCATCTCTGATGCTCAAAATTCATCCAAATTGCTTGTTTGGCACAAACTTCAGCAGTTACTGCTTTTACTATTTGGGATAATGGTACAGATCATCAGTTGTTCTATCATTGTTTTGCATGAAATATCCATAAAATATATCACCTGGTCAGTTTACTCAATGATAGAAAATATGTCCCTGTTGGAACTATAGTAGAACTAGTCCAAACCATGATAAACTAAAGTATGCAGACACCACATACGGCTATATATAATTGGCTAAGGAGCGCACAGATTTGATAGAAGCTCACGTATTATTTCCCCTGGTGTGTGTTCAGCCAATGTGAAGTTCCACCCTGCCTCATTCAAAAGGACATTAGCATTCAGCGTGTACAACAAAAGGGTGTTATTCACAGAGATTGGACAGAACCTGGCAACCCGCTGGTCAACATGAGCTTTGTAATGGAAGCAAACAGGCCGTATTTGCTTCAGTATATTACATTAATTGTATCAACTGTGGGACAACGGACGCCAACATTTGTCAGGGGAAACCTTTACTGTATATCCCAGTTACATGGTGGATGTCAGTAGTCATGGAGAAGATACAAAATGGTTTGTTCTTTCCCACTGTAGAGTTAGACAGTCAAACCTGCGTGTGCAAAGTTGTAACAGCTTTCTGTGGATAATGTGCCTTGCTCAAAGACAGCATGTGAAGAAGACGTGAAAATCTGGAGCACCAAACTCTACCGACTCCGGCTCAGAGAAGAATTAACCAGCATCACCCAGAAAGTCGAACTATTTGATGCACTGAAGAGAGACAGTGTTTGTGCATGTGGGAGTGTAATATGAGGAATCCAGTGACTGTGCTGACAACCCTGTTATCTGTGGAGTTTGTGCTGTACACAATAAGTCTCTGTTCGCCTCAGTGGCTAGTTAGGACTGAGGGGGCCAGTGAGGGACTGTTTGCCGGCTGCAGCATCCACAAAGGCGTCTCCAGCTGCGCGACGTTTCCAGCCTGGCTGGGTAAGCATCCATGATGTCATCTTTTGTTTGTGGAGATTATAAATCATCAAAATAAGTTTTCTAATTCTTTTTTTACTTTCTCAACACAAGTAGAAATGTATGTTGAAGTCACCGCAAGACTGTAAGACAGAAGACCCATCTGTTTATGGGTTTACTGATACTGTACATTAATGGTTTACAGTGATAAACCATTAATAAGAACAACATTCTGATTGGCAGGTTGTGAAAAGAAACACCTCCTCTGTAGCTAGGGAAGGAGGGAAGGGGATGACACAGTCCTTCTGTTGAGGCCTTGTGAGGTGTCTTCAGGTTAACACTAGTATGAATAGGAATACATAAGGATACATTAACCTGCACCACCATAATATTTGAACCCGTCTGCTTGCAGGTACCTACAGTTTGTCGTGGATGTTTCTAGTTGCTTCCAGTCTGCTGTCCCTGACTGCGGTGTTCACAGTCAGGCCTGCCCTGACCAGAGGAAAGAAGGCCATCGCTGCTCTGGTCCTCAACATCCTCTCCGGTATAATAATGCACAATTTTATAGTTCTAACCATATACAGACAGACTGCCATGCACCAGGGCAGTTTATAGCTCCTGAGCTCTTTGTCTGGTGTTGCAGGATGCAGTAAGACATTTCATTGAATGTTTCCTGTCCTCCTCTGCAGTTGCTCTCTGCGCCGCCGCTCTGCTTGCCTTCTTGGTTTCCATCCAACAGCAGAGGCCTGAGCTGCTGCAGTACCTCGGCTGGACCCTCTACATCTGCGGCGGCACCCTCTTCTACGCCTCGGTGGTGACTGTCCTGCTGGGTGTCACTCGCGGTGATGACGCGAGGGTTGAACCGGCCGTGAGGGCGGCGGCTCAGGATCTGTCTGTGATAGCAGCCTGATTATTTCTATTGGCAAAAGGTTGCTAAAGCTCGAAATTCACATTATCATACATCACCTCTCAGTGTATATTTTTACATAATGCTCAGGAATATCAGCTGCATTACAAACTTTTATCTGTATGCTGTACTACCTCCCTCTCTGGTCTGTCTCTTGGGGGATGAATCATGTGTTATCTTTAAATTTGTGGTTGCATAACTTCAAATGTACATTCAGGAAATATCCAGACCTCATAATACACATTATAACGTGGCACAGAAGTGAAACACCTGCAGTAATGTTCCGTTTTTTGCATTTGCATCCCTGAATCAGCTGATGACATGTCTGACGTGATGATAAGTTTGTTATTATGCATGCTGAGGAAGGTTCTCTTTTTCTCCAGACAGAAGCCACATCAGCAGACCCACGAGTTTCATCAGTATGGAGATCTTATATTTAATTCTTTATTTAATTCCAACCAACTGTATGAGAAAGCACTGGATAAAAACAGTAAACTCTTCTAGTCTCCTGGAGCAGCAATTTAAAAAGCTCTGAAGGAAGTGGGCACGGCTTGATCACACAGCGCCTCCTGGTGGTTGAAACATTGAGTTATTATGCAACCTGAACATTTTCACACCTTCAGTTTAAAGTGAGAGAGCAGGGAGAGGTCCAGCGTTCATCAGGACTATCTATCCCAACAGCTGGATGTGTGTGTTCTTGCTGAAGCTGTGAAGGAAAGAGATTTTCGCATTAGAGTGATCGGGCGAAAAGATTAATTTTTCCAATTCTTTCCCTGTTAAAGAGGGTTTTTTTGGGAGTTTTATTATTTTTCCTAAAAATAAAATAAACTTTATTTCTGTAGCAGATTTAAAACAAACCACAATGACGCTGAACTAGAAGCTATAATATAAACACAAATACAAATAGAATCAACTAAAGGCTAACAGGTCAGTCCACAGTCTTGGAGCCCTGACGGCAAACGCCCAAGAATGACCTTATAAGTATGCATTATAAGTAATCAATAAAATCAGCTCTATAAGCAACAGATAGACAACAAGCCAAGATCGGTGTGATGTGATTATGTTTCTTTGTCCAAGTAAAAATCCTGGCAGCAGAGTTTTGAATGAGCTGGAGACAGTAGAGGGATTTTTACTGATGCCATAAAGGAAAGAATTACAATAATCCAGCCAAGTATGAAGGCATGCATGACAACTTTTTAGATTATTCACAGACAGAATTGATCTGATCCTTGAAATGTCTCTGAGATGATGAAAGCAAAAGGTTTCCGCAATCCTGAGTTACTGAATGGGACAGAGAACTGAGACTATCTGATATTTGATTATTTTTAAAATCTTTACTCATGACCGATATCTCTTATCAGCCTGGTTTTCTATGCACTCAGTGCCTAAGTCAGTCATGCGCTGGGTTGTAAAAGGAGCAATTTTTCCATCTTGTTCCCTGTTTCTTTGAAGAGTTTTCCTTCCCCAAATCAAAGTTTTTGCACACTATAAATGTTTTTTAAGTAAATTCTACAAATATTAAGTATTACGAATAGTAAAACTAGAGAAAAAGCAGTATAAGCGTGACATATGGAGGCAGAACTGATTTTATTTCCTCTGTGTGTACACAACATATCAATACAAGACAAATTACAAAAGCCCAGACCAGAGTGATTATCTTTCTCCTAAAGTAACATGAAGAGTGAATTACATCAAGGGCTTGAGGTTGTTAATAGAAAACACATACATGTTAGTAAAACTCAAATCAACATGATATGTTCTATATGTGTTGCCAGTGGGTTTTTAAAGAACAGTGTAAACTGTGATGAAGCTACATGGAAGAGAAATAAAGTCCAGCAGGTGGTCCCTGAAGGGAAGAGAGACGGGACGGAGTTGTTTCCTCCTCGGTGCAGGTCTACAGATCAGATCACACATGAAGGATGATTTCTCATGTTAAATCCAATAAATGCAATAATACTGAGTCATGGTTCAGGCAAACTAAGTAGCGTGTTTTTACAATCCAGGGAATGTACTTAAAAGTGTTAAAGGAAGTTTACTAGTGTCTCATTTTGTAGCTGTGACCTTTTGCAAACACTCACAGATATAATTACATGAAAATGCTTCAAACCACCAGTTCCATGTCCTAATGTTTCTGATTTAACAGCTGGAGTTCATATCAAAGAGCATGCACGGTGTCACTGTAAAGCTCATCTGTAAGTTAGCAAGTAAACATAAAATATTACTGCCACTTTAACGACGTAGGAAAGGCTGCGATTTATTTTTTCTTAGAAAATATGTTGGAGATGTGTGTCGAGTTATTACTCAGGCCAGATCATCGTGTTGGAGAAATCATCACCTCCATCACATGGAAGACAAAACACAGTTAGAGGATGTCAAATCCAGCGCTGCACATAAAAGAGCTAACGTCATGATCTTCGGGTTTGTTGTCATTCTCTAAACGTGCTCGCCAGTCCTGACCTCGTAAATCACAACACCGAGAGACGATCTGCATCCGAGGGGGATTTTTGTGCGTGTGAGCGGTTTGGCATTTAAATGAGGGGGGAGGGGGCGGTCACTCAGATCCATCAGACTCTTCCTGACAGGCGGAGAGTTTAAAAATCCAGAATAAATTTTTTCATTTTGCATCAGCAGCGACGATTTCCTAAAGAAAAAAAAAAAGATTATTAGATATGTTAGTTTCTGCCTTGAGAAGAACAACCGACCCTCACGGCATGTTTATGGAAATCATAAACATAATTATGTGGAAAATAAACATAAATCTGTGATAACATTTTATGTCCGTCATGTCACCTGTTCTACGTGAAGCGGACTCCTTCATTTGGTGCCGTTGTACTTGACCTCCTTTCCACATTTCTTCAGTGTCTCCATGAGAACTTCCACGTCTCTGTCGGACTCGATCCAAACCAGCTTCTTAGGCAGGTCGATCTCAAACTTCACATCTGAGAGAGCGCAGAGAACAAAGAGGCACTTTGTTTGATTCTGAGAAGCTTCAGCACTGCAGACAGTCGGCAGTGCGCTCTGCACAACAACACTCACAGTGGACTGTATAAGATTCACCATGAGATGCTTTAATCCTGATGTTAAGATGATCTAAAGGTCAGTGTTTACTTCATGGGCTGAGTGTGTTTCACTAGTTTCTGGTTGTAATGTCTCTGCACACACTGTATGAGCCTTTTAATGACTAAGCCAAATAAAAAAAAAAAAAGATGCAGCGCTGCATCAGGTGACATGTTGTCTGACTCAACATTCAGAGCCAAGAAGTCATGGGGAAGGACGTGATGCAAGCTGCACTTTTACTTTTACTGAGAGAGCTGCTGATTCAGCTTCATCTCATACGCAAATGCGACAAACACTAGTGTTTTGCTAAACGGAGGTCAGCAAACACTTTATATAGGCTACAACTCACATTCCAAAGAAGCTGAGAAGATGTGTAAAATGTAAATAACAACAGATGATTCAGGTTCATCTCATCCACAACTATCTTGTTTTGTTTCAGTTGGATGCAGGTTGAAAAGTTTTGGCAAATCACTGCGTTCTGATTTTAGTCGTTTCACACCGCGTCCTAACTTTTGAGGTTGTATGTATCTGTATGCATTTCAGCACAGCAAGACAAAACAGCAGCTACAGCGATTCTTAAAAAGCTGAAATTGGAGTAAAACTACTGATACTTTTTAAGGACAACGTCAATATTTATAGACCAAAGCATGTGGGTAGCTGATACTTGGGCGAATATTCAGTACCTACGTGTTTAAATATGGTGTTTGAACAGAACAAGAATTATCACTTAATAAGTGTTGTCTGTTGGCATTTATACTTGTCAGTGCAGGAATAATTGCCAAAAGCCTCCAAATCACTCACAAAGTGGCTCTTCTCGCACTTAATGGCAGACAAGCTCTTCAAACAACTTTAAAGAGAAGAATATGCAAAGGAAGCATTATTTTACTGCAGCAGAAGCACATCTGAAAGACAGTGTGCGTGCGTGTGTGTGTGTGTGTGTGTGTGTGTGTGTGTGTGTGTGTGTGTGTGTGTGTGTGGATGGATGGAGAGGACGTGTCAGTCTCACCTCCCAGCTTGTTGAGGACTCTGGTCACTGCTCCTGAACATCCCTCGCAGGTCATCGCCACCTCAAACTCGTGCTTCTGTTAGAGACAGTTTAAATAATGTTGCTGTTACATATCTGTGACACTCTGACACTGTATTTTATGGGAGTAAAGATCCCCTAATGGATCATATTCATCATTGAATGTCACTTCTCAGCTGTGGCATGTAGACAAACAATAAGTGAAGATCACAGTCTGTGGGAATGTTACCACCATTAATCTGACTGTGACGATGCTGGCATAGTTACACTTGCATAACAAGTAGTTAATGAGCTAAGCAACTGTGTATGCTGCTAAAAACACGCTGTTCCTAAATGCAGTCAGTAAACAGAGTCGATCTGTCCCGGCGTGTAGCCGTGGTGTCAATGAAAGCGACTTTTATTCAACTAAAAGAGCAACAACTAAAGCAAGTTTCAAGCTAGCCTAGCCTGTAGGCTACTTAGCAATGCGCACGGTGGACGTATGCTGCTTTAACTTCGCACTGAAGCTAAACTAAATAAATAAAAATATCGGTCATAACTTACGGTCATGTTTCAAGTGATGTGGCGCAAGCCGGGACTGTCAAACCAGCTGTGGACTTTTGCCTCCTGACCGGCTTCAGATGTTGTAAACCCCGGTTAGCCTGTAAAGCTAACCAGCGGCGCAACATGACTTCCGGTATGAAAAAAAAAAAGGAGTGGACATTATTTGTAGATAATATTTTTTAATTGCGTGTTTTTTAAGTTAAGTATAAAAAATGTGTGTGTTTATATATAAATAATTTGTTTTGATTTATAATATAGTTAAATGTAAACCCACTTCCTTTATGCTTTTATTTTGGTTGACAATGCAAACATCACCCAAGTGACTTGACCGGAAGTTTCTCTTTTTTTCCCCGCACATCTCAAACGCCTTTATGTTATTTTAATTTATTTTCAGTTGGATTTGATTGGAAGTGATTATTATACCAGATGGAGACAGAATAAATGAAATGGAAACTGTGTAGATAACCTTCAAAGGAAGTTTAATGTAGTCTGGCCGCCCCCGGGTCACAAACCAAGCGCTTCAAATTCTTTCAAAATAAAAGCCCTAACAGCAGTGACTTGCGTTTTCTCAAGTTATATTAGATTTAACCAGAGAACCAAAGCGTACTTTTAAGTTGTCGAAAGTAAGTTTGTCGAAATTTCGACAAACAAAGCTTAAACATGTCAACTTTACATGAAGCGCTATTTTAAACGTACCAACCGTTAATCCGTATCTATGGCAACACCACGTCAAAACTGCACGCAGACGCCTCGGCCTCGGCCGGGGTCATGTGACCGCACCGCTGGCTCTCTCCCTCCCTCTCCCCCTCGCTCTCCGAGCCGTCTCCTGTTTTGCCTTCAATCGGTGCAGTGTGTGTTGTCACCGCGCTGTAATCACCCAGACATGACTACGATATGAAAATAAGAGGTCTGCGGCGAGGTTAGCCTCTTGTGAAGCCAGCTCGAGACTCAGGAGAGACGATTTCACCGAGGTACGTTGGCGGTCGTCACGAGCATTTTCTGTTGACTGTTTACGGGTACAAAGATAGCAGCGGGACGTATAGCTAACGTCGGCTAACTCCGAGGTTTATGACACATAACATCAGCTAAGCTGCTTCGTATAGCCGACGTAGGTTATTACTAGTGTGTAGCTGTATTCTTGTTAGCCTGACGTTAGCATTTTTGGCTCGTCTTCCTTTCTTTGCTGTCTGCGTGGGTCGAATAGCATCCAACAGTTCGTGTACAGGGTCGTCCCGATGATCGGCGGTTCGATCCCCGGCTCCTCCAGTCTGCATATCGAAGTGTCCTTGGGCAAAAAACTGAACCCCACATTGCTCCCTGTAAGTCGCTTTGGATAAAAGCGTCAGCTAAATGACTAAATCTAAATCTAAATGTTGTTTCCTGGCTTGATCTCATCATTGTATGTCATTTCACTTCCAGCCATTACAGAGAGTCACAGTCTTAGTGTGTGTGTGTGTGTGTGCAGTCATTAAAAATCCAGAACAACTACAGGACAAATGGTGTAAGATAAACTGTTGATCTGGTTTGGCCGCACCTTGGATACACACGGAATGTGCTGTGTGTTAACTTATCATCTGTAAACACTGTGGAGCTGCGTCCACTATCAGTTTTAATATTGACATTCAGCCCTTTGAATATAAAGGTCACTATTTGCACCTTTTATGTAGCTTCTGGTGCCTGACCTGAAATCACTTTTCATATGACAAGAAAACAAACTTTCTGTGTATATATTGCTGTTAAACTGGAAGGATCAGTCAGTCTGACTGACCAGTCAATCGACAGGTCGGTTGTCATTTATTCAAGCAAAAAATGTGAAGTGTTTGCTCGTTCCAGCCTCTCACATGTGAGGATTTGCTGCTTTTCTTCTGTAAATTGAATATTTTGTGGATTTTGGACTGTTTCCCAGACTAAATAAGCAATATTAACGTGTCATCTTTGGCTCTTTGAAATTATACAGTAAGTGTTGTCTCATCATGTATGCAGACGTGATAAGCATACATAAGATTTAGCATTATTCCAGCAGCACGTCAGACGTGAACCAGCCTTATTGTAACAGTTCATAAAAGCCAAATTATGTAATTTAACAGGGCTGATGATGCAAGAGCGGGTTGTCCACTAATCATATGATCGGTGGTTCTTGAGCAAGATACCGGACCCCAAATTGCTCTCGAAGGCTGCACCATCGGTGTGTGAAAAGCCCCAAAATCCCTAAAACTGATGAGCAGTTGGCACCTTGCTTGGCCGGTGCCATCACTGTATGATTGAGTGAATGAGATATGTAGTGTAAAAGCCCTTTGAGTGGACTAGAAAGGAGCTATACAAGTACAGTCCATTTACCATGAAACTTATTTACGTTCTCTCTTTGTGAAAATGTCTTTTCGTTAATCTGAGGAAGTTTCTTTGAAGAATGAAGCGACCTGAGTTAACTCAGTCAGTGAGCTGGGACCGGCGCAACATTAGAAAGTAAAGATTTATGATTGAAACTAACTTCCTTAAAAGGACATCGCTACAATTTAGGAAACTCCTAAATTGTAGCGATGCCCTTAGTTAGTTTGTCTTCAAGAAACTGTAGAACACACATCAAGACATACAAGATATCTATAAGACATGAAAATCCTCAGCACCTTTCTGGCTTTCTTGTTTCAGTTTGAAGCGCCCCGTGCACTTTGCTGTTCCACAGTGCACAGGTTAGTGCTCTCATGTCACGGCACATTGTGGAAGTTGCTGAGTGGCTCATAATTAAGACTTTGGTCTGCGTACAGTCACACAGTTTTCTTGTTTTTCTCTTTTAAGACGCGTTGTTCTTCTTCTTTAAAACATCACTTTCATAATTAAGTGGATCTGAACTCCTCATAGATTAAACCTGCTGTGGCACAGAGCTTAAGGAAGTGTGCTCTCCAGTCTTGACATTATGACCACTGAGAATGACTAACACCTTTTTTGGTTCCTAAAAAAAGCTGCAGTGTCCGAACTAAGGTTGTCATGAAAGCAGAATTTTAAGAACCGATACTCGATGCCTCTTTTGATACCACGGCATAAATAAAACAGGCACAAGTAGGTTATTTCCTACGTTGTGTTTACTCACAAACTGCTCTAACGCTTTCCTTTCTCTTTTTTTTCCCCCGCACACACACACACACCTACACCTCGCTGCACACACACCTGCTTGCTCCCCCTCTCTCTGTCTCTTTCTGGCTGTGTCACACAGGAACAAGAGTTTTGTTATAAACAAACAAAACTTTGGATTTTGGATTTTATCACCCACGGTTCACAGCAGCAGGTGAGCGACGTGGAGGAGGATTGCTATTAATGATGTAGCTGATTGAAACCCACACCGTCAGGGTGTGTTTGCTGTTTACTGATGCATCCCGTGCATGTAAAACAAACAGTGCTGTGTGTGCACGTCTTTAACATAATACCGGGTTAACGTCTTTCTCTTTGTGTCTCTGCAGCAGAGCTGTCAGTTTGTGTCATTTTAAACACATGGCATTGAAAAGGTATCAAGGCACCTGTGACAGTCCTAGTCTGAACTGTCCTCAGGCAGGTGGACAGCAAAGCCTTTGTACAAATCCTTGTGTGATTAGAAGCAGCAGCAGCAGCAGCAGCAGCAGCGGCACACAGCTCTCACACACCCCGCTTGAACTAACAGTCTTTACGCTGCTCTTATGTAACATCGTGGCTAAGCGCGCTCGGGTTAAGTGCCTTGCTCAGAGACAGAACCAACACGTCTGCCTTTAAGCTGACAGTTGATCTCCACACCTTCTCATCTGAACCTCTCCTCTTAGAAAACAAGAGAGAGAGTTTATTATGATGATCAGAAGCAGGAAGCCTTGGCTGGTTGTTCATGCATCAAGTTAAATTTCATATTTAATGAACATTTTTAAATGATTTTAAGTTAAAATTGCAAATTAAGATAGAAATTATACCTATGTATTACCTATTTGTAATACAGATAATATGTCAGGTGCGACCAGCTAATTGTTGTTATGTGAGCAGAGCTGCAACAATTACTTGATTAATCGATTAGTTGTCAGCTATTACGTTAATATTAAAACAAACAATTTTTAAAAGAAAAATTGTACAAATTTTAAGTTTCAGCTTCTCAAATGTGAATATTTACCGTACTTTTTTTCCGTCTATGACAATAAACTGAACATCAAGACATTTGAGGATGTCACGTTTGACTTTGGGAAACATTAATCAGCATTTTTCATTGGTAGCTGATACTTTATGGACCGAAAAAGAAACAGTTCATAGAGAAAATGATTGACAGATTAATCGACAATGAGAATGACGTCGGTTGCAGCCTTATTTGTGATTCTCTGTTTATGCGGAGACACCTGCTGCAGCAAGAGCTACAACTTTTACAGACATTTGCAGACACCTCTGACAGGTGTTAAATGTCTGTCTGACAGATTTTGTCAACGCTATAGCATCACGATCGCATAACATGCAGTCCTGAAACTTTACAGGTGTGTAGTAGAGATCAAACTGAAGGCCGAGTAATTGTTCTTATATTCTCAGCTGCATTATACCTTAGATTGATAATATGTCAGGCGGTTTTACTTTGAAATTGACAGAACATTTCCTTCTGTTGCTCCAACTAACATTTCACTAATTAAAAGGGGCCGCATGTTATTGACAGAACATGCTGGCTGCTGTAACTTCCTTTCACCCTGAAGTTAACCCTCTAATAAATGACCCCATCATTTGGTTTCGAGGGCAGTCGCTCGGACCCCGGCGGTGTTAATGACCACATCTCCCTGCTGCTCTCTGTGTCTCGCAGCGGGTAGCTGTTAATGCTGGACTCCCTGATCTCCCAGTGTTAGGATCCGCGAGGCTGGGGGAGAGACCACACCCAGCCGCTCATTAAACCACGTGACCCAACATGATGGCCTCCAGCGATGTAGACATCCGAGGTGAAGGTATGGAAAACGAGCGCCCTGTCTTCAGACTGTAGCCCGGGTCGAGTGCATGCATGCAGCGTTATACACATAGACACAGTGGGATTATGTGTAATCTCACATGGCGGGCAGACGGTGAATCATCAAAGAGGCTTTCATTGTGTGGCAGGAGGTCACAACAACACATTAAATATTCAACATGTTGTGACAACGCTGCAGTGTTTATGATTTATTTATTGAAAGAACATAAAGGTCTCCTGCCTTAGAGCAGATTCTTAACAAAACCATGACATGACATTGTCAGTGTTTGTCGTGTAGTCATGGGGGCCTCAGTTTCACTTCACTTTAAGTTTTCACGCTGTGACCAGACATTCTGCCCGCTGATGCAACAATGAACACTGCTCTTCATCCCACACACACACACACACACACACTAAACATGAACATGCTCCAACACTTCCTCGCTACTCGTCAAAGAGTAATAAGAGTCATGAGAGCCTCTGGCAATAGGGTTGCAAAGAGGTGGAACAATTTACAGTAAATTTCTGGTAAATTTCCAGAGACTTTCCCAGAAATTTTCCGGAACTCATGGGACGTTAAGGTTGGGAATTTTGGATATATCCCAAATCAGAAACTCCATGGGAATTATGGAAATGTATAGGAATCAATGGGATTTATTTAAACAAACTGTATCATATCCAAACATAAATGTACATTTTGTTTTGTCATATGCAGACATGCAAAATAAAACAATAAAAAAAAACATTTCAACAGATTAGATTTATTTGTAAGTAGAACTTCATCAAGTCCAGGTCCAGATTGTAGAAATCACCTGTGCAGGTAGGGGGCGTGGCCTCAATAGCCCTACAGTAAGCAGTGTGCTATGTGCATGTGATTGAGGAATAGCAGATATTCAAGTGTACCTGCATGAAATCTGGTTGTTTTAGTCAAGATGCCAGAAACCAGAATTTTATTTTATGAACAGCCTGCACACAGTGCAGCTACAGAAAAAGTTAGTGAACACGCGTTGAGGACCACCTTATTTTAGCGTTTACTCACAAACTACTTTAACCCGCTCACCTTGATTTTCAGCCCACACACACACACACCTGTCTCTTCCTGCACACACACCTGCTTACTCTGCATCTTTCTGTTTCTTTCTCGCTGCATCAAACACGGATGGCAGTATTTTTTATAAAGTTTCCTCCAAAAATCAAACATTTTGGACTTTTTAACCCACGATTCACAGCCATGTGCGGAGGAGGCTCGTTGTTAATGACGTAGCTGATTGAAACCAACATGGTGTGTTTACTTTTGCAACCCATGCTTGTACAAAAAACACTGTGTTGTACATGCGTCTTCAGTGTAATACAGAAAACGTCTTTCTCTGACGCTCTGTCTGTACAGCAGAGCTGTGAGATTAGGAAGAGGGCGAGTCAATTAACACGTGGTATTGAAGTATCAATACTTCTGACAGCCTTAGTGCAGGAGTGAAAACAATGTGTGGAATGTTTGAACGAAATGCAGTGCAGTAACAAAGTGCAGTTAACTCATTAACTTAATGAGCTTCATATATTAACACTGCTCTGTGACACAGACTTTTGCCCTGACTTATTCTCGTCCTTTCCCTCCTCAGCTTCTTTGTTCTCCGACCAAAATCCCTCAGAAATGGACGCACTCTGTCCCTCACCTCCTGGACCTTCCAGACCTCAACGTAACTACGAGAGGATTGGAGAACGGACGGGAACCTCGTCAGTAATATGCACTCAGCAGTCATCAAAAACATTCAAAATTATTTGAATACACAATAAAAATGTTACGTTGTTATTTGCTTCTTCAGTTTTTGTCAGACCCTCATCCACCTGTTGAAAGGGAACATCGGTACAGGGCTGCTGGGGCTGCCGCTGGCCGTCAAGAACGCAGGCCTGGTGGTGAGTACGCAGATTTTATTATCCGATCACATGACAGGTCTGGAAATGCAAAATTAGATTATTTTCCCATCCGTGTCAGATAATTTGTGACATTAGAAGCACAAACACAGCCAGGCTGGAGTCTGAATTTGATGCAGAGCGCTCACAGTTAGCCTTTTATCAGCGTTATTTTGGAGGGGAAGTATGTTGTGGTCAGCTGACAGCGCAGTCGTGAGCTTGAACTACCATTAAAGGAAGTTAGTTGTATTCATGAGGACAGATTTTAATTATCAGGGGTGTTTCTTGGCTTTTTAATTAGATTTTTCACTGCTGTGTCTAATGAGCATTCCCAACCGTGTTCACAGAATCATGCGGAGAGCTGTGGTTGACGTTACGTCGAGTCATTTACATGTTGCACCAAAGTTGCACCAATTGTGGTCAAAGTAGTGACATGATAGAAATCATTCTCATGGTGTCAAACTGAAACAACAAAAGCCACTATGTTGAACCTCGTGATTCAGAGGCTGAAGTGATACTGATGGAGTAATAAACCTAACATCTTGAAATTTAATTTGCATTTATGGAAGGACAGTGAGTAACAGAAAGTGATACCACGAGAGCATCTTGGAACAGGTGTTTAGTAACATATAACTGAACTTATAACTTTCTTTACACCTATTTAATACTCTAAATGAATTTTCCATCTAACATAAAACTGCACAATTAATTGAAATCACATCACAGAAGCTGCAATGTTTAGAAACAGCGTTAGAATGAACAACAGCAGAAATAGCAGCCAGATATATTACTTAGTAGTCCAACAGCAGTCAGCCCAGCTCGGCGTCTGTCTTTCAGCCTTTTATTTCGCCAAGCTCTCACCAACCACTAAAAGTCAGTCCCAGATTTACTCTTGTCCGGCAGCTTCATGCTCGCTCACTCTCTCCTTTTCCCTCTTTAACTTCCTCCGTCAGCGTCCTCTTCTCCTCTGCAATTATGTCCATAGAGCCTGCTTGCCCGGCTCCTGTTCTGGCGTGACACCTGCTCTGTTCCCACTCAGCATTCTCCCACAACCCAGGCCTAAAAAAAAAAAAAAAAACTTCTCTTTTCAGTGGTCCAGAACAGCAGCTCATAGTCTGGGCAGCACAGCTAACACACTGAGCTAACATTAGGTAACAGCAGCTACAGCTGTCAGCAGTTTACTTCACTGTCCATCAGGAAACTCTGTAAATCACAGAGAGTTGAGGCGGAGCAGCCGGAGGACATCAGAGGGAAAACCAGAAAACATTTTCTCCATAAAATATGATCCAGTTTCACCAAAATCAGTGAAATAGTTGGTGGTGTGTGACTTCTCGTGGATGATTGAAATTTTGATACTGTGCTCCAAACAATCATGGAAAGATTAAATAAATGAATCACCTGACCCTCTTTCTCTGTCCAGCTCGGACCCATCAGCCTGCTGTGTATGGGCGTCATCGCAGTCCACTGTATGAGGGTGCTGGTGAAATGTTCCCACCACCTCAGTGCAAAGTAAGTAGCAACACCTTGAAAGTCTTAACCAGCATTTCCACTGGATTTCTGTCACTTCCAGCAGGTGAAATTCAGTTAAACAACAGATAACATTCTCTGAAATTACTTGCTTGTTTGAAGTGTTGCAGAAAACTTAACAGAGACAATCACTTTTTCTTCCCGCTACAATTGTTTGTTTCCAAAGCACAGCCTGCAGATCATTTCTTCAGCCTCTGTTGGCTCACAGCAGGTCCGCTGTGGCTCGCTTCTGCCAAATAATCTAACGCTGTACGTGCCGCAAAGCCACAGCTTCACTGTTTTCATTGTCATTTGTTTACTTAGCCGTCCGCTGTGCCGACAGCGACTTGTTTGTTGTCACCAGCTGACAGATTACTCTCTATTTAGGGATGTCTCTCCACACTTTTTCTACCGTGTAATCAACAGCATATGTACCAGCCGAGGCCAGACGTGAAGTAACTGCGACCTATGATCAGCTCCACCAATCAGGCGCTTACTGTCGTCCAGTTTTAAGCCGTCAGATTACGCAACTGAGCCAACGAGGAAATAAACCCTGAAAATGATCCATTATCTCTTTTACAGCTGGTAATGTGTGACAACTGAGGTGATTAACACACTCGTGTGCTCTTAAACTGTTTATCAGATTTCCATTAGAGTGGGTGTGTGTGTGTGTGTGTGTGTTGCAGCTGGTGCTGCCTCTAGCAGCCAGCCAACCCGCCCGTCCACGGTGTCTCCCGCCCTTTGCCCTGTTCGTGCAGGGAAATACAGCAGCTCCACCCCGCCATGCTAAAGAGGATTAAGCAGATAGAGAGCATGAATGAAGAGCTTCTGCGACGAGCCTCAGAAAGAGCTTCTTCTTTAAAGAAGCACAGAGTCACAGATCAGTCTGAGAAATAAAGAGGAAAAGTGCTCATGGGAAAAAGACTACTGTTCCTGTTTCTGAGCCTACTTTATCGCAGAGTCACTTTATCACTTCCTCTTGTTCCCTCACAGACATGCAGGAGCCACAGGTTGCACTTACTAAGCCTACAAATATGTAGTTATCAATCCATGTATTGTTAATTGTATCCCACCTTTACCCTTCGTCAGGGTTCAAAGCTGATCCGTCGTATCTGTGAGGATTAATCTTCTTTTGCCCTAAAACTATCGTGGTCTCAGAGACTGTAACGGCTAAAGCTCCCAAAACTGGACACGATTTAAACAAAAGAATGCACTGATTGCCCAGATGGTGGTGCTACACCAACAAACTTTATGTTTTGTGACCTATAACTTTTGAACTGGAAGTCTTTAAAACAAAATTTTGAATTCTGATGTTCCGGATGAATATAAGCCCCCGTCCATTTTGTCCAAATCTTAGGGCTGTCGCCACTGATCACTCAGATCAATTCGATTCCAATTAGAGATGCAATGGTTAGTCGATTAATTGATTTAATTGTATGCTATTAAATGTATCCCCAACAATAAACTGAATATTGTTGAGTTCAAGGTTGTCAGCATTAATTTTGCTTGGATATATACAAGATTTTTAATTGTACAAGCAACCCTCTAACCTGGTGTGTTAATAAAAATAAGTGTACATTAAGAATTGAACCCAAAAGCCTGTACATGAATGCAGTTTTTATTTTTCTACACCTACAACATAGTGCAAGTGTTCTGTTTAGTGCAGAGGGTGTGGTGCACAGACGGTACACATCATGTGTTTATATCCGTGTTTGTTTCCGCGCAGTCTCAGGTAACATTTCAGCTGAGTAAACATTGTGATAGGTTGAGCGGGCCACTCCTTCGCCATCCAAGAAAAAGTAATAAGACCTTCTTGTAACCTGCAAACTCCATGAAACTAAAGGCCTTCATGTTTGCTTTCTGATTTGATTGTAAGATTTTTCTGCAAATAAAGAAGCTGATCTGACCGTGTTGAAAAGTGAGGCAGCTTCTTTGTGCAGTAACATTATCTCCGGTTGAGAAAAAATTCTGAAAGGGGACACTGGTCCCGAGGAGACAAAGCCGCTTCAGGAACACTAGGGACAAAACAAAAACTCTCCTCCACCAGGTCCAGGAATTTTCAGTTAGTGGAATAAACATAATTGGAAAAACAACTGCAAACTCACTGGAGAATTTTAGAATTTTATCACCAACATTATGATTTTTGTGTTTAAATTTAAACAGACAAAAATACCTCAGTTTTTCACCTGATGTCATTTCCTCAGCTTGTGAGAAGGCATCTGAAAGCCATGTTTCCCTGGTGGTGCAGTCAGTAAGTCCTCTCTGGGGATACAAAGTTGAAGGTTTCAGGTCCAACACGTCAACAATGTGGCAATGAAACAAAGAAACAAGCATCCAAATGCTTGCAACTGGCTTCCACTAGAAAATAAGGAAGTCCTGTTGTCTCGGGGGCAATACAAATAGCACCTGGAACACAAAGATAAAGTGTCTGGGACAATAATATCATTAAATAATCATTAAATAGCTTTAAAATTTAATTATTACATGTACGTGTCATGGGATATATATCGTTTTATTTCTGTCATTTATGTCAGCACAAGCTCTATGCTACGTTACACGCAGGCTTACGCACAGAATCAATCCCAGACCAGTTTTGATAACTTGGAAATGTTCTGCTATATTAAGTGACTTTTCAAAACCTGTTTGCAACTTTATTTCTAAAAAGGAAAGAAACGTAACAACTTGTTTAACCCGTCAGAAACAGTTTTGCATTTGTGCTACAGTTAGAAATAAACAAGAGACAGTAATTCAGAGTCCGTGACTAAGAGAATGATGAAAACTTGATTGTGGCCAAACCCCTTTTGTTCAGATAAAAGTGCAACAAGCACTCATTGCAGAACAGAACGAGTCAGTGGAGTGGTGAAAGATGCTGAAAAAATGTACAATGGTTGTTTCAGTGTGGCACAGTTGGATGTTGACAGTTGCGGGACGATTTCGAACCCTGCTTACGTCTCTTCAACTTTCATTCACAGTTTAGGTTTTTTTTTTTCGTAGTTTTACTAGGCAGCGTCCAATGTGTACATACTGAAATCACACATACTGTGTAAATGGTAAAGGCGTCTGTCCCCCAAAGCGGTACTTTCATCCAAACAGACGAACGCGACGACATTCAAAAGACTTTGTTTCCCCCCCGTCCAGGATGAACAGGCCGTCTCTGACCTACGGCGAGGCGGTGCAGTACGGGATGGAAAATGTTTCATGGCTGAGGAGACACTCGCAGTGGGGAAAGTAAGACAGATGTTCTCTACTTTGAATCAAGTCGTCCCCATAGAGTTGATTTGTTTGTTTTTAGACATCATGCAAAGAAATGTACTCTGTAATGTATTTCAGTAAGGTAACTCATTTTGCCTAATGTAGCGCAGTGAAGAGTTTTGGTGTCTCATGGTCTGTAAACTTGTTATTTTATAGGTTCTTCTTCTTGTACACTTCCAATTAATTTACTCCATTTAATTGCTGTTGAAATCTAGAGTCTTTTAGTTGACACACAGCAAATTGGAAATCTGTCTGCAGGCAACACTACGGTTCAACGTTTCTATAATTGGAAACAAATGATATGGTTATTTTTCCCGGGAACTTCTTGGACATTTATAGAAAAGGATTCAGAAGAAAACAGAGCCATGAAATGAAGCATTGCAGGACCTTTTTTTGCCGTGACTTGTACCTACTGTATGAGCGCACAGGTTCAGTATTTTACTGTTTACGCATGGTTACCCTTTGTTTCTCTTTCTCTTTCAGACACACGGTGAACTTGTTTCTAATCATCACCCAGCTGGGCTTCTGCTGCGTCTACTTTGTCTTCCTCAGTGACAATATCAAACAGGTCACAATCACACACAAACTCCACGCTCCACTCATCAAAACTGACAGTTTTTACCCAACTTGACATAAATCCCTTCATTCAAACACAAACGCTGTAAAGCACCATGATATGATTCCTCTGATTTACATTTCTGCTGCTTGTCAGGCCGCACTGTGAGACTGTTTGCTGTGTCAACACAACAGACAGCTTACTTTGCCTTCTAACCTTTGACCTGCACAGCTCTAAAAATCACACTGAAATGTACCAATAAATGTGAAAGCTGAGCCCAAATCTAAGCGTGCGAACCGAGCTCTATCACTCTGATTGTGGAATTACCTCCGTTAGGATGATCACATGACGGTTGTTCTAGTTTATGTGGCAGCTCGCATAGTTATGTAAGAGCATTGGCCATGCATGTAAATGTACTCGCAGAGAGAGTGGGTAGATGCTCAAAGTTTACACGACCACACTCGATGGTAAAAGAAAAATCAGGTCATTAGAAGTAGAGGGATAACAGTGATTTCTATAACAGCAGGCAGAGAGGATTAACATCCACCAACATTAACAGAATACATTTAAAAAACCCCAAACAACTTTTAACAATTGTTGTACACGTGACAGCATGCACCGGTAAAGCTACAGATACATTTCTGGTGGAGATAGAGATAGAAACAAACCCAAATACAGCACAAGAGCATTCAGAGGAACTTAAAACGGAATTAATTTTGTCATTTTGAACGTCTATTTTTCTTTATTATGTTAAATGTTGAGGGGACAGAAGCATTTTCCTACATAGCTGCTGTTTAATCCATGTTGATTGTGACTTTTTACCAGTAACTTATGGACCCCAAGTCATAGTAGGAGATCTGGGGCCTTTTAAACATTGTTTACACATACAGATGTTAGTTTGTATTTTGTGTGTTTGCATCATGTCAAGAACACTTTAAGCAGATCTCAGTGTAAACAAATCTCCATTGCACTTGGTTTGAGTCCCTAAATTCTGTGTGGCCATATGCAGACTTCATTTGAGTAGTACCGTTTCTTACCACTAGATGGTGGTCTCTATCTGATATGACGGTCCCCTTAACTCAGCTGTCCCACCGACCACACCAGGCAGAATACTGAGGCAGTTTCTTTGAAACTTTTTTGAGAGTTTGTCACTTTCTTGTTCTTTTTCCAGACTTGTTTGTAATGTTGTGAACTAATTAGCGTTCCGGTAATGCATAGTTGAATGATTGTAAAGTAATTCAACAGAAACTGAAGAGTTCCTCATAAAAATATCATATCCAGACACAGATTTTCAGAGTTTCCTTCCTTCTGTCATTTACAAACTGACTCATTTCTTATTTCTCCTCCAACTCTGCCATTATCAGGTGGTAGAAGCAGCCAACGCCACCACCTTCAACTGCCGCATGAACTACACCAACCAGACCCAGGTCCTGGTACCGAGCTTCGACTCCCGTCTCTACATGCTCTGCTTCCTGCCTGCCTTCATCCTGCTGGTCTTCACCCCCAACCTGAAATACCTGGCTCCCCTCTCTCTGGTGGCGAACCTGGTCATGACCGCCAGCTTGGTCCTCATCTACTTCTACTCGCTCATGGTAAACAGCAGATTTCTCTTTCATCCACAGTTATATCAGAGCTGTGTATCATCCATCATTGCTCACTACATCTAAGCCTTTCTTACCCTCAGGCATGCATGAACTACATGTTATGTACTTTAATTGTTTTAAATACAAAAACTCTGTTTCCTAATCTGATTTTAAAAAATAGAGTAGCTGGAAGCAACATATCTGCTTCTTTGTTTTGTACGACGCAAAACAATTAAAAACATGTAATTAAGATGGAATTGAGATACTATACAAGAATAATATTATCCAGTATCTGGACAAGAAAGATAAACACACTGGAAGTTGTTAAAAATGCAAATGAATCAGCAATAATTGGCAATAATGTTCATTATTAATGTTACTTAAATGCGTCTAATAACAAAACTTTTAATTTAAGTGATTCATCTGATTGATTCCAACTACCAATGCTAAAGAGCAGGCGTTAGAAGAGCACAATTTTTACAGCTGTCAACATGAAGAAACCACCGTCACAGTTTAAGGGTTTCATTTCTAGTAAAGCTTTTTATGTGTTTGCACGCATGAGCACACAGAGTAGTGATGATTACAGAGTTTTCTGCTTCCACAGTGATATCTTTCCTGATCTGTGTCTTTGTCACACACACGTCCACGTTCCTGTGGTGTGTTTTGTAGAGATTCATTGTGCACAGAACTGTAATCTGTGAATAGTGGTAAATATATTTTTCAATCCAAGCAATAATCTAAGGTGATCTTTTCTTTCTGTGTGATAATCTGTCTCTCTGATTGGATTCTGGACTTGTTATGGATAACAGGACAACCGATCGTGACAGAGTCCCCAGATTACCTGTTTTCCAGTTAAAGTGTGTTTCATCATGCGACTTCTAACCTTAACAGATACGTAGAAGAACGGCCTGGCCTTGAAAAAAGCAATTTCTTGCATCAGGAACCGTACAAAGCTTCAGCACTTTGAGATATATGTGACCCGTGAGGTGTTTCTGTGGCTGATGAATCCCCTGAGTGAGGACATTTTTGGAGTTTTTCAAAAACCGTTTGGAACATCTTTCTTTTTGTTGCCAGGCTTGATTTGATGCCTCTAACCCCAGGATGCATTAATATTCATGTGGTTAATATTCATGTACTTGCTCCAATATCATTTTTAATGACTCCTCATCAAGGTTTTAAGGTTTAAGCTCATCCCTGTGACCTTCATTTTAAGAGTAATATAAAATACGTCCATCCAGAGTGAAGTCATCAGGGGGGTTTCCTCATTATAGCAAGTTCAGCTCACTCTACTGATCCTTCCCCAGCCGATATATTTCATTTAGAAACATTATTTAACAGGTTTTATGACCTTGGGATCGACCTGCAGTGTGCAAAAGAGATTTTGAGGGTTTAAAATGTCTTTTTTCCTCCTAGTTGGGTTTATTTTACGGTAATGGTTCCCCTTGTGTTATCCTGCTTATTTCACAGCTACTCATCAAAGACCTCAATCATATTTAATTATTTTATTCCAAGCTAATGTAATTTTCAAGCTTTGGCCAACAAATGAGTCCAACAGGACTAAAGAGTGGTGTCCTCTTGGCACGAGGTGTTGTTCCTTAATTTAATTACAAATTATCCAAATGGACTCCTTGACTGCAAATATGATATGATTAGATGTGGAACAGTTGTCTGGTATTCAGAAATAACAACTCAGCCAGTCAGGGATGAACATTCAACAAGCTAATACAGTTTTTGTAGCATGTAGAAATAATGTTCAAGTCCTTTCTCTTTTCGTTTCTCCAGAACATCCCGTACCCCATCACCCTACCAAAAGTCGGCAGAGCTAAAGACTACCCTCTCTTCTTTGGGACAGCCATCTTTGCCTTCGAAGGAATCGGAGTGGTACGTGACCGACTGCTGATAACTGTGGAACTGACAGATTAAACAGAAAATGCTAAACCTCCACTTACATCTGGTATTACCATGAAATGCGTATCTGGATACATTGTCTGGTTTATGACATCTGATCTGGGGTCTTTGCATTTATACCGGGTATTATAAGCCTTCTCATTATCTCCATTCTGGCTACAGTATGATCAGATTTCAATCTGTAAATTAGGTAGGCAAAGTTGGCGTACTTTGGAGCCAGAGGCAGAGTTTAAAGTTGTTCTTGAAAATGTGGCCAAACTTTAGAGATTTAATTTACAACAAGCTTAGATATGAAATCAACAATTATACAACTTGCATCAACATGCATTTCTCCTTATTCAGATAAGGTATTCAGTTAAAGATTGTTGTTGTAAATGTAGGCTTACCATATGTAAGATGATGTATTGTGGTTCTTTTGAGTGTTAAAGGAATAGTTTGGGGTTTTTTGGAGACCTTGACCTTGTCGTCAGTCGATGCTCTCTTCAAAGCGACCTAACTTTATTGACAAAAAATTTACTTTTACCTCCCAGAACACAGGAGTTGCTGGTGAACCACTTGCCTTGATCAGTTAGTTTGCATTGGCTGACTTTGACGTTTCAACATGCCAGTTTGTATCTGAACTAACATAAATTGCTGCAGATTGAGGCATCGGTAGAGAGTGTTTTGTCAATGGAGTCTGGTGGCTTTAGAGCGACATAACTGCTGTTTCCAGTCGGAAAGGGCTGTCTGCAGCCAGGTAAAGCACTAAAAATACTCATGTCTCATGTCATACCCATGTCATACTTCGAGTCTTTGAACCGCTAGATAATACTCATGGACAAGGACAAAGTTGGTTAGTTGAGAACGTTACTGTCCAAATGATGAGGACACATGGCAGGAACACAGAAAATGGAATATCTAAACATGAACATTATGTGTGTCTCTTCTTGTCAGTGCTTTAAGATGCTCTGCAGAAGCTGCAGGCAGAAGAAGATCCTTTATTGGTATTCAATTAAAAGCATCCACAGCGCTGAGAGAATATTATACTTCAATATGTTGAGTGTAATGCTAAAGAGCCCCAGTCTTTTGCTGAAATGTCAACACAAATTTCTCATTCATTATAATGGCCATAAGCCAGAATCAAGACATCACTGCCTGAGAGGAAGTGACATTTTAAAATGAGAAACTCACAGGAACATTGTTAAGACATTTTCCTTTTTTTCTTTGTTGCCTCTAATATTGTTCAAATGTCAAAGGAGAGGATGACTCACAAATCACACATTTATCACGGTCCATTGTCCTATTAACAGTCCGGTTGTCTCTCTGGGTCGGCAGGTTCTTCCCCTGGAGAACAAGATGCAGAAGCCTCAGACGTTCATCCCGGTTCTGTATTTGGGGATGGGCATCGTCACGTTCCTTTACATCAGCCTCGGTACCATAGGATATATGTGCTTTGGAGAGCACATAGGAGGGAGCATCACTCTCAACCTGCCAAACTGCTGGTAAGATAACATCAACGTTCCACATATGTTGGTGCCTGATTTGACGTTTGACAGCATGCTGTTCTTTTCACGCTCTGTTCAGCTTCGTTGTTTTTCAACGTGCAGAATAAAAAGCTTTAAATGTTCCAGGCAGGCGGATTTAGGCTCAGTCTACAGGGTGAAAAAGGTGCATGCAGATATCATCCCAAAACTCACATGCTTCTTTCTTTACACTGCAAATCTGGTGCCTGTTTTCAAGAGGAACTGAAGAATCTATTTCATGTAAATAAAAACACAACAATGTTAAATTAATTTTTTGCTTTTTAGCAGTGGCTGCAAGCGAGTTGCTCAAACAATTACAGCGTTACATTATCAACAGTGCAGTGGAATTATAGGTACATTTTGAGACCAATAAGAAAGTGGTGGTGGAGTGTTCCTGTGATGCCATCTAGTGGCCAGCATATTAGACTGTGGAACCATATGCAAACAAAATGTACTAGCAGTATGTAGGATTGTTGACATTTTTAAATATATATATATATATATATATATATATATATATATATATATATATATATATATATATATATATATATATATATATATATATAACTTTAAATAAACTACAGTACATCCAAAACTCCGTTGCATGTCTGCTCACCCACACCCGCACCCGCGATCACATCACTCCTGTCCTCCAGAACCTCCACTGGCTCCCAGTTCCGCAGCGTATTCAGTTCGAAATCCTCCTCCTCACATACAAAGCCCTCCATAACCAGGCCCCTTCCTACCTCACTGACTTGCTCCATCGCCACAATCCATCCCGCAGCCTCCGTTCATCTGATGCAAACCTCCTGACTCCACCACTCAGGACCAAGTACCGAACCTGGGGCGACAGAGCCTTCTCTGCAACTGCCCCCTCCCTCTGGAACTCTCTCCCCAAACATATCCGCCCACCTTCAAATCTCTGACAAAAACACACCTTTTTAAAATTGCTTTTAATGTTTAGCTCAGTCTAATGTGTTATTAGTGTACTATTTTTTATTGTTTTGCTGATTTGATGTTCTTTTTATGTACAGCGTCTTTGAGTATTTAGAAAAGCGCTTTTAAATAAAATGTATTATTATTATTATTATTATTGTACATTTCCTAAGTTCCTAAAAATATCAGGAGAACTCATCTCAGATTAAAGTAATCTGCTCAAAATTCATTGAAATCATGCGTTTGACATAAACTTCTTGCGGTTATTGCGTTCATTGTTTGGTTAATTATTAGTTGCTCTTTTCTGTTATTGTTATGATTGATTGATAGACCTGTTACTCTTCATTGTTACACTCTGGAATCTTCTACAGTTTCTAACTTCAAGCTGTCTGGATTTGTTTGCTCATTACTTGTTACTATCATCACAGCGACAGGAGACAGACGTCTTTTTGAAATGCCTCCTGTGAGTGGACTGATGCATCTAATTAGTGCAATAGATTGGTTGGTTGTTCAATGAGGTTGAAAACTCAAAGGCTATAATTGCTGGCGTCTCGGTTTTTAAAAATTGAGCAGAAGACAGTCAGTGTTTGCTGTTTACAAAGATTACCCATTGATTCATCTTCGTCCTATGATGTCTCTTGATGGGTCTCGAACACGGAAATTGAGGTCTTGCGTTGATGCTTGTTTATATTTTATGAAAGGCTTGTATTAGTCACACTAAAGACATTTAAATGTGATTCATGTTTCTTTTTTCAAAGCTGTAACTTTGCTACTAAGTACTTTTTATCTGTGACTCTTCGGTCAGTTTACCCTCCTCTCTCAATCAATCTTCTTTTCCAGGACGTACCAGGCCGTGAAGCTGCTGTACTGTTTCGGTATTTTCATCACCTTCGCCCTGCAGTTCTACGTTCCGGCAGAGATTCTCATACCGCCAGTCGTGGCTCGCGTGTCCGCGAGGTGGGAGACGGCCGTCGACCTGCTGCTCCGCACCGTCCTGGTCATCTTCACATGTAAGTGCAAGCAAGTCTACAAAATCAGGAGGAAAATCTTTGCATTGGAATCGGTGAAAGATGAAAAATTACTTTCCCAAAATGTTATATGTGTGTTCTCCTTTTTGGATATAGTCTGTAGTAATTCAGTATAAAACGGCTCTCTCTTTGAACAAAGCTACATCCTGATGATAAACTTGAAATTGGGCTGAGAGCAGCAGGAATCCAGGAGATAGAAATCCTTCTTTAATTTCAACAGAAATGGAAGAACGCTCCCATCACAGCTTGAGCGGTGAGATGATTAACAAGTAGAACAAATTTCTGCAATACAAAGTATTTTTTACTGTTTTTTTCTTATGAATTTCTGGCTACTTATTATCTTTAGGTCTCCAAAAACTTTTCAAACTATTCCTCACTTGAACCTGTCATAACATTATATGTATATATATCGATTATATGTTGATTGGTCGCAACTATTTCTTAAATTTTCAACGATCATAAAGGCCAAAAAGGCTGGGAACCCCTGTGTTTAACCAAATCAAACATAGTAGCAGCACCAGTAAATGCATTAAATATGGAGGTTTCAACTTCACCACACACTTAACTCCACTCCTTTAAGTGAAGTCAGTTTAATCACTGTGTATAAATGTAGGATGCACAGCGTGATGGGCAGCATTATTCCCCGGTCTCTCACTGATTTCTTTCTTCCCTTCGTTGTATATTCTGATGCAGTCCCATAAAGCCTGAGCAGGAACAAGAGATTGGAGCTTTTGAACTTACTTCTATAGCGTGCCTGGTATCTTTTATTGTATTTTTCACGAGGTTCATGAGGTGAGGCAGCGGCAGTTAGAATAGCGGCCGACACACAAAACAAATAAAGGTGTTTTTTTAATGACCCAAAAAATGACATGCACAGACATACCACATCTAAAATCTGCGTCTGCTCCTTGTATAACCAGAGCTGACCGACATTCTAACACTCACAAACCGAAAGAAAGAATGAGGTAATGAATATAAGCGGCCAAAATGAGAGTCCCTTACAGGGTGTCCGGGCTCATCCTTAACGACAAAATAAGGAACTCGGACATCTGTGAGTAGAAGTGCTGTTCCTTCACACTGAAACGAGTCAGTTAAGGTGCTTCCTCCCCTTCCGACCGCTCAAGTATCCACATACTTGAGGGGTTAAGCATCTCTCCTTACCTGAAAACACCTCAGGATCAGCCAGAAAGAGATGGAAGATGTGGCTGAGGAGAAAAAATGAATGTATTCATGGAGAGACGCCATTACAGCTTCTTCTCTTCTGGTTTTTAAAACCAGTTCCTTGATTGATTTTTTTTTTTCCAGCGTTCCTGATTTTTGATTTGATTACATTCTGTAATTGATTGTAATTGATGGCGCTAATTAAATTTTGGGATGTGAATGGACATGACACTAGCCAGGGCCTCATGTTACAACGAGTGAAGGTTCACCATTGTTCTTGTTGTTATGTAGATAAAGAGAGGCTAAACGAAGCCCTCAGAAACAAGGAACTGAAGTCGTAATTGAGTTCACAGCAGGCACACTAAAATCGATGGCTAATCTACAAGTAATGAGGACGATGGAAGCTCACGTCCACCTTTCATTGTGAGAGAAAGCACATATATGTGTAGGCTCAGGTATCAAATCAATAGCATACAGATCTTTTTATCATTTCAAAATGCAATTTGCTGAAGATTAGCGTGAAGAAACAGGTCATTAAAACTTGTTGGATCTCTGTTCCAAAGAGATTTATGCTGTTCACAAGCAATTAAACATGCACAGTGGAACATTATCAGTGCTATTTCTTTTATGTATCCATATAATCTTTTCATTTTTAATACTTGTTTATCTTTTGCACATGCAAAATATCTATAAAATCTTCACATGCTGTAGCATTGATGTGTGGTGGTTAGGCAATCGTTGTTAGGAATAACAATATTAAAAAACAAATGACAATAGTCTGAACTCAAAGGTCAGTATACTTTAGATAGCTTTGTGCATTTATCTCCGAGCACAAAACAGAAAGTGATCAATCAATAACGTGAAATATTTTGTCATATGTTTATTCCATAACTGAGGCATCGCGCATCACATTCACCCACTGACAGTAGAGGCTGCCATGCAAGGTGCCGACTGCTTATTAGAAAGTAACTAATCACATTCACACACATACACCTTCAGGAGCAATTTGGGGTTCAGTATCTTGGACACTTTGACACTTAGGCTTGAAGAGCCAGGGATTGAACCACAATCTTCTGATTAGTGGATGGTACACCACGCTCTACCGTCTGAGTCACAGCCACCCTGGTGTGTCCTATATTTTCTGTAATTTTATTGTCATGCCAGCAGGACACTGTCGAGTCAGAGCACTCCATGACAAACTTGAAACTTGACACGCCTTTGAAAAGACCCCTATTGTAGCCGCCTTGCTGTCAGACTTGTGTTATAATGCGCAATACATCATTTCAGTTTTGTCAACATCTCCTCAACACCACCCAAATAAATAACTCAAGAGCTGTTTCCAGGGTTAAAGTTAGGTTTAGGGTTTACTGGATCACTTCTGAGCAACTTCCATCATCAGCTCTGGAAAAAACAATGTACTTCTTATTTACCACCATTACATGACCGTATTTAATTATTCCATCGTGATCAGGGTTTTACAAACTTACAGATGAGGACAAAACCCTAAAAGATCTGTTTTACAGCAAAGTAAAACTTTAAATATTCGACTCCCCTGACCCAAAGCCAGATGACTCCAGTATTCTTTTGAAATTTTGAATCTATCAAACTATTTCACATTAGAGTCATTTGATTTATCGTCCACATGTGTATGCTTTGACAAGTGGTAATAAAAAAGGCACTGCTTTTCTCTGTCTATGTAAAGCACTTCGAGTTTCCTTTGTGTTTGAAATGTGCTATATAAATAAAGCTGCCTCGCCTTAAAAGCAGAAAGCAATTCACGCCAATAAACCCCCACCCACAAGTTTTTGTCTTGTGAAATATCGGATACTTTAGCTGCTAAAAATCCTTCTAATGAAACAGCCTGAGAAAGATAAATCGCTGCAACCAACTATGATGAACGGTCACAGGCAGACATTACTTTCTTTAAGGGATCACAAGCCATAAAGGTTGGGATCCACAGCTCCACTGTAACTGTCCAAACTCTAATTTTCTAACTCCATCCGCTGCCTGTACAGTGTCACCTTCAAAGCATGTCACAACAGCACGTAAAAAGTGAAAAATCATGCTTGGATTAGATTCTTCAGAGGTACTTTCAGGTTTTATTTTATCTTCAATGATGTCTTTCTCTTACCTTGTGGTTCATGTGTAGCCTCATGGGTATACTGTAACTTGAAACCTCTACAGCCAACACTATACAATAGAAAGTTCCCTCTCTGGGTAGGTGTTATGTGTCCTACCCATTTGTGTTGATAAGTGCTTTGCATAAAAGTCTCCATTAAATGATGGATGTTAAGGCCGCAGTTTAATCACATCAGTCTGGAAGGAAATGTGAAGGGTTCATAATATAGCACAAATGTGTGGTGATTTGAAGTTGAGTTTCTCAGCACAGAGGGTGTTTAAGGTCTTTTTATTATGCATGAATATGCAGTATATGAAGTGAGTGTGACAGGGCAGAGAATACAATGCACTATAGAGGTAGAGGCACAGATCTCATGCAGCTTATTCAACTTGTTCCACAGTGATGTCACTGATGCTGCTTAATACCATTCATGAGAGCTGGCACTTGTCGCGCTCCTGTCTTCAGGACCACCACTCCCTCTTTGGGGTAAAAGCACAGTAAAAGTGCCTCATGGCAGCATGTCTGAAAGTTGCTGAGCTGCATTTTGGACATCAAACAAATATAAAAAAAAGAGTTTACGATTCTCTTTACTTCCCCCAAAGATCTGTGGCTTCAGGCCATCCACAGAGAGGATTAAAATGTGTACGTCTGTGGAAAACAGTTAGTTAATTAGGGTTAGTTATTGAAGTTACTGAGTAAGTGACGTGTGCAGATTGTGGCTGTAGAACAACATATATCCCCCCTGGAGATTCAATAAGGTAGTTGTACATGTCAGGTTCGCCCACTTTGATGGAAGCAGACTGAAATGGCACTCATCCACCCCTATTTGTTTAATGTTGTCATTATAACAACATAACTTAATTGATTGCCTGACTAGTCGTTGGATTTGGGCTCCTAATAACTAAAAAGCAACACAATATTCTTATTTTATGCTGTTAAATTGGCAAAGACAGGAACAGGAACTGCTTTTAACTCAACGAAAAAGGGGTGGGGGCATGACGCAAGGGCAAAGTACTATTCTTATCTCTTGTTTGTGGTTTAACAGGATGTCAGTTTTTGGTATTTTGCTTTCATTAGACTGATACCTATTAACCAGTAACTAGACGATTAAGTGTTAAGGAAAAATACAAAATCAAGAGGTATTGTTGAGACCCCACATCTTCACTGCACTTGTCAGCTTCTCTGTGATGTTGGATACATCACGGACACGTCACACTGAACGGATAGTGCCGTAATTACCAAGGGTTGTTGGTATTACCAAGGGTTGTAGCTCATCCTTCTCCTCAAAATGTATTCAAAGCTTTTAAGTTAGTCACAATGGCTCTCGATGGCGTATCGTATTTGGAGGAACCAAACTAACGTTAGCTCTTTGGATACCTCACCCTCAAATTTAACCACACTGGCAGTATATTGGACCAAGAACATCACATTTTCTCCCTGGGTTGGCAGCAATGTGATTTTTGGCTGCCATCCAAATGATCCTACAACAAGCATAGATAGGGAAACCATGAGCTGAGTATGTATGCAAATGCATGGCCAGTCAATATGATATGTTGTCAAAAATGTTATTCCCAGTTGGTATAATCATACTCTCATGGATTAACAGTTGTAATTGGGAAAATATGAGAGTCTTTTTCCCAGCAAGAAACGTCCAGCCTCATTGCCATTCCCTCCTCACTGCACTTCACATCAAATGAAACCTCAAGTCACAGCAGACTTATTCAGTTAGAGAACCACGGCACTTCTTAGCCCCAGGATTTTCATTTCCTTTATTAGCTGTGATTGGAGCCTGTAGAGAATTATGCAGATGACATTTGCCACGCTGTATAGGTTTCTGCACATGCATGTTGATAAGCCAATAAAACGAAATAAATGCATACATGGGCCTTTTCATGTCTGCAGGGTCATTTGCATGGCAGTTTGTGGTTTCATGGGCGCAGAGCAGAGTGCGCTTTGGGAATGTGGAGATGGTGCAGCAATAAGAAAAGACTTGCTTCCAGTGGGATCCCACTGATGCATGCTTGAATGAAGGAGGCGAGGGACAGGGGACTAGAGGAGGAATCATGTTGCCCCTACATGCACATCTGCGAGTAGAAGATTGCTTTTGGTTTTGAATCGGAATACAAGATGAGATGGAAGCAATGCATTGTCATCTGCCTATGTGCAGAGTAAATCTTTTAGAGAATGCCTCTGAGAGTCTCGGTCTTTGAATCAAGAACAGTTCTTGGGCATCTGGAGAGAGAGAATCTTTTGTCTTCGTTACACTGCTGCTGCAGTATTTTAGCAATGTGGGCTTCATTGCAAGGTTATCTGAGTGTGCAGCGAAAGAGAAGCTGGCAGTGTACAAAGAAACAAACCCCTGAACATTGCTACACAGAGCAGGTGCATAACTCTTGAGATGGTTTCATTGTTCTTCTAAATGGTGCAAAGAGATTAAAAGTACAAGTTCAAATTAAGAGGAAACTCCAACCCAGTAATACCCAGAAAGACTTCTGTCAGTGTTCAGAAGAGTAGTAGAGCCCTGATGTTTCATCTTAAAAGTTTTGCTTCCAAAGCGGTGGTCATGTTGGGAGCTTAGTGTTTAGTTTCTAGACGAAAATGCTTTATTTCAGATTAATTTCAGTCATTTTGTAGTCATAGTAGAGACATGTTTTTAATGGATTACTTGTTATTCTGCAGTTCAACAACACATTTGGAACAATTCGTTTGTTAATGCAGCCTTGATCTTCCCACTCTGGACAGCTTCAAGCTGCTCCCAGCAGTCAGTCCTGACAATTGTGCTACTGTAATGCATAGTAAAGTTGGCGGTTTGTGGGTAGGGTCATGTTTGGGTCGTTGATTAATGGATCTTTTTGTGGGTCGGGGTGTACTCATTGGCTCTTGTAATGGGTCTGGTGGGTGCTGGTCTTTGAAAGCCATCGCACATTTCGTCATAGTTTTTGTAAGCTAATAATTTAAAGCTTGTCGTATTCTTGTCTTTGTCATGGAAAAGGGTTGTGTTTAAGTGAACAGGTGGCTAAGATTTGGAGGAATAATGGCGTGTTGTCTCTGAATATCTTAAGCTCATTTGTTTTTTTGGTGTTTAACATTTCCAAATGCCTTTTCTTCATGTGAGATCAGGTGACCAAGTCATTTTGTTTGGCAATCTGTCATGTCAGAATGGCTTTCAGGTGATGGTGGAAAATGTCACAGTGAGTGCAGAATTGTCTGACGTCCCAAAGTTATTCTGTTGTCATGATTTTAAGAGGCACAACTGTAAAATAAATCTTGACGTTACTTTGTGTATCTAGCTGCTACAATAACAAATCCTCGTCCCTCTCGCTCATAGGTTTCAGTTTGAGCTCAAACAGTCAGATAAGAGTTAAAAGAGAGGACAGCCCTGAGCAAACTATCTCCCTCTCTCTCTTTCTCTCTGCTGAGCTGTGCTTTGACTTGCACTCCGGATTGAAAGGTCAGTTCATTTCACTGCAGGAAGATTTCTTTTGAAGTGAGCACTCTATTCTAATTTAGCAGAGATAGGCTGAGGGGTGGAGGACCTTACTGTTGCTGTAACTGTTGTTTTGGATCACAGAGCCTCTGAGTGGCAGCTGTGGGAATGCTACATGTCTTTATCTTGTTTCTTGCAGTTGTATGTGCCATGATAACAGCATGTTACAGGGTTTGTCAAGGATTGCCTTTTGATGAGTTAATAAATCTTTAACAGGCACCCTCTGGTGATGCTGCATCAACTAATTCTTGACCAATCGTGGCAGATCCTCACAGGAAGAAGCCTTGACAAACTATATCAACCTATCAAGTTGTGATAGCATGTTGCCAAATGTTTTCAGCACCACGACAACCTCATAAAGTTGATATGGTTAACATATTAGCAAACAGTTGCCTGTTGACACATCCATCAGACATGGAGCAACATTAGCATTCAGTTAGTTTCAACCAACATGAGGAACAGTCCTTTATTCACTCTCGTTCTAGTTTTGTTCTTAACCACCTCTTATAGAAAATATCTGGCTCTTTAGCAGCTAGATTTGTTTGTGACCCCCTGTAGCCTTCGACATGGTGTGGGCAAAGAAAAACTACTTTTAACACAGAAATAAACTTTTAACTTAATACATATTTGATTCCTTTGACCATAAAGTTGTAAGAACCAGATGAACTGGCTAACCAAAACAATGCCGGAGGTGCCGATTCACAAACTCTAGCAACACTTTCACATAAGAGCCATTTGATTTATCGTTGAAGTCCACATGTGCCGTATCAATAAAGACACTGCTTTTGCTTTGCCTTTATTTTTAAAATCTGCTTCATAAATAAAGCTGCCTCGCCTTGCAGCAGAAAGCAATTCATGCCAATAAACCCCCTGCTCCTTCGCCCTTCTCTTGTGAGCTGAGGACACAAATGAATGGGTTGTTAGACTGCACCAATTTTCTCCACTATTAGCTAATTTTTCCACAAACAAAAACTGTCAGAATAATTTGAAAGATGCTGTAATCACACACAAAACACTGCTAATGAAAACCCAACCCAACCCAGTTCTAGACAATTCTTATTTTCCATAATACCCTCTCTTTAATTCATCTAGAGTAGGTGAGAATGAAGCCATGAAATAAAATAATTTTCTCTCTGTTCGTCAGCTTTATTGGATGCTTCTTTTGTCTCAGTCACTTTGCCACAGGCTTGATCTGAGCAGCTAGCGTGTGTTGTTAAGCTGTTGATGGGAACAAGAGAGGACATGAGGATGTCGCGTGAGCCTCCTCCTCTTCTTCCTCCTCTCTTTTGTACTTCGTCCTGGAGCACTGTGGCACAAAGGTGGCATGCCACTGGGAATGCATGGTGCATGTTGCTGGACTTATTATAGTGCTGTCAAATTTTTTTTACCCTTTCAGAATCATGATGTGGGCACACATTCACCTTTACGTCTTGTGGAGATAATTCACCTCTGTTGTTTGGCCTTTGCTTTCTGCGCCTGTTTCAGTCCATCTGAATTACCCACATGTCTGTTAGTGGCAGTGACACTCAAAGATCAGATGTCAGGTGATGAACCAACTGTAGATCTATTTTAGAAAAAACCCAGAGAGAAGCACCACAATAAAGGAGAGAAGAGCAGATGAACCACTAAGTAGTGCTACATAGTTTTCCAGTTCATGGTCAGGGTTATGGTAGACCAGTTCTTCTATACTAAACCAAGACAAATGTTCATGGGTATTGAATTCATTTATAAGAAACAAAACAAAACAAAATTCTGCTACAGTGAATGACATATTTTTCCTTTTTTCAGTAAGGCAAAAGCAAACCGCTCGAATCTTTATAGTGTATGCAAAATCCACTGATAGTATGCCTGTTATAGTGGACACAATTTTACCTCTATGGCACAGGTCACTAATAGGCAAACCGCGGTCTGGGTCTGGACCCAGAGCTGGATCGACATATCATTGAGTTTTATTCCGTTTTGGCGGAGATTACATTTTGACTGGCGACTCTTTTTTTCTGACAGTGTTTCTACACCGCTACTCAGTGAAAGGGTCATCTTACCTGTCTCTGATTGGCCAGTACTCATTGCCTTCGTGGGTTCGAGTTGGTTGGGTTTCGGCATGAGGACTGAGATTGACTTCCCCTGCTCTATGGATTAAACCCACCCTGTACTAACCTCGTAGTGTAGCTTAAGTCACATTTCCACTAGAATCGCTCATCTGTGTTACATCTGACATCCTGCACAAACCTGGCATTTGTAAATAGCCAAGCTAGTTTGCAAGATAAATGGCTTCTTCGTCACAAGGTATCAAGTGAAGTACTCTATTGTATTTAAAGGTATGGTATGAAAAGAATCAAACAAAGTAGAGAAAACTACCTCGTACCAAAAGCGGGTCAAGTTGAGCCATACATTGTGTGTTGTGGGAATATGATATTTATGTCTGGTTCACCACAGGAAACCGACAGAAACGTTTGTGACTGTGACTGCTGCGGCGCAAGTAATGACACATTGCATACCTCTTCTTCAGTCTTTGTCATTATCACAGCACCCGTTGTAAGATAAGGTGGAAATTCTCGAATGCAGGAGTCTCACCTGATCACTTGCAAGTGACAGGAAGAACAATCAGCCCAAAAAGGTCACATTTGAGAAACAAATCAGAACACGGTGTCTGAATGTGCAAGACACATTCGTGAACAGCCTTATCTCTGAATGACAATCGCTGTCCCCAAACATTCAGACCACAGCTCACTTAGTGTGTCAGCCCGAGCTAAAAGAAGCACAGCCAGAGTTGGCGGACTGCGAGCCGACAGGTCAGCCTGGGGATTTCTGTCTTTAGCATGGACCTCCTGCTGGGCAGGGAAGGTCAGCCTCGCCCTCCAACTTCATCTTCCCTCATTTCCACCTCCTCCTCAGCCTTCTTTCCGTTGTTAGCCCTGCATAGCCATTATGTTTTCTCACTCTGTGTCTGGATCAGGGTTGCTCAACATATTCTGGTCTGTGACCCAAATTTTTAAGGTCCTAAAAATTCTACCACCTCAGAAGGTAGAGAGCTGTAAACCTTACATTGGAGCAATGGACCATTGCTGTGATATATATTTTCTTATTCATATCAAAATACATGAAATACTGCTAATTAGTCTTCAGCTGCTTAAGTGCAGTGGTTTGCATTTACAGCAAGAAGGTTCTAGGTTCAATCCTGGGGCTTGAACCTTTCCCTTTTTGTTCACCCTGTGCCTATGCAGGGTTCCTCCCACAGGCAAAGAGGTTAGGTTAATTGGTAACTCTTAATTGCCTGTAGGTGTGAATGGTCAGTCCTGTTATTGACTGGTGACCTTTTAAACAATATCCTTCAGCGATTTCAAATAAGTCTTAGAAATCTCCTGTGTTCCCTTCGGTACATTCGTCTCGATTGTTTTCTCTCGTTTGTAGGCCATCCCTCTGACCCCTCTACCGCTCTGTTGTTGTCCTCCTCTGTCCGCACTCTAATTTTATATCTGTCTGCATTGTTAAGCCACCCACAAGCCAAGACTTGACACCTTTCCAGGCCTTCAGGTGAAAAGAGGCACTGCATAAAGAAAAAAAACCAAAGAAAACACAGGGCTGCATTTGTGAAGGCGTTCTGCTTCAGCACAGGATCCGTGGATAGTTAGTCTGCTGACAATCGGTAATATATAGATACAAGATTTTACAAGCTGCAACTGTTTTATTGCTTGAACTCAAAAATTGGAGATGAAACACAGAAGAGAAACATTTAGCTGGCTGTCCGAAACACAGGAATTGAGAACTTGAAGCACAAGGAAGACACATAACTTCCCTACATTAGAAAGTTTACTGCCCACAGAAATAAAACTTAAGTCACCCACATTTGATCTTTGCCTCTCTTATCCTCTTGGTATTTTCTGGTATAAAGCATCACAGACAGGCTGAGTTGGGAAAATAAGAGCATGCTGTGTGTAGCTCAGTATCCCGCCATGATGGGACTTTTGAGTTTTCAAGTTTTGGGGAATAAGCTGAAGCTTTATACACAGGAGAGTCGATAGAATGAAAGAATCAAAAAGGACCACTGTGAGTCGAACTGATTTTCTTCATCTTTGTTATGTGATGACAACCAGGACTTATATCAAGTACCAAACTCCTCTCTGCAGCCTGTATATGTGTCTTTTTGACACATTGCAGGACAAAAACGTACGTTTCCAGACCAAGTCAACACTCAAAAACCTTGAGTAACACCCGAGGGCTCTTAGAGCTCAGTGTGATGTCAAGCCAGGAGAGGACAAAAGTCATTTTGCTTGTTTATCCTCAACCTTGTTTGGTGAGGAGATAAAGTTAAATGTCCACTGAGAGCTTCTTTTCCCACTGTGCTGGGGTCTTGTTTTTTTGTCATTATTGTATTGTAGTATTCCCAGAGGTGCTTGCAGCTTAATATGTTTGTTGTTGAAAGAAAGAAGCTTTTGACTTTTTTTCAAGATATTTTTTTGGCCTTTTTAAGCTTTATTTGACAGAGACAGCTTGAAGAGTGACAGGAATGTGGGGAGAGAGAGAGGTGGGGAATGACATGCGGGAAAGAGCCACAGGTCGGATTCGAACCCTGGGCCGCCGCGGCAAGGACTGAGCCTTTGTACATGTGGCGGATGCTCTACCAACTGAGCTAAACAACACCCAGAAGCTTTTGACTTTTATTAGTTTAGATTTTCTTTTGTTTTGTTTACTACATTCATGTATCCCAAAGGAGAAACCCTCTGCGACTTTAATGACTCTGTTGCTTTTCCTCTTGTTCGGTCAGTCAAACACTTTCAGATTTAGTGATCAGGCAGTGATGAGCATTTCAGCCTCCAGAGGGTCTTTTAGACTTTTAGTTTTGTTATCCCTTGAGTGACTCCAGTACGTCTTTTGTGTTTGTTTGGGGATCCAGCAGGTACAACACAATGAAATGTTATATTTACAACAAATTACATGGCAGGCTAGAAAGGTCTCTTGATGACATTTTGGTGTAGCACAATGTGCCACAAAGAAAGACCGGCAGCTCATAACTGGGTGCTACTACAATATATAGTGTGGTGGTTTTCTGTTGTGTTTCAAAATATGCCTTTGTACTTTTAATTTTTTTAACCTTTGTCGTATAGTTGTATGTGATTCGGCCCTTCACATAGTTGACTGTTCATGCCCTTTCTACTGTCACTTCAATTTGTCTGTCAGGCAGTTATCCCTTTCTCTTGAAATGATTGAGAGCCATGTTCATTTTCGACACCACGGCAAAGCTGCAACGAACAGTCGGTCAATCGAGTTGTCAACTATTAAATGAATCGCCTATTTTGATGAATCATTTGGAGACTTTTTTTAAAGAATAAAATCTTTGATTTCATCTCCTGAAGTGTGAATATTTTCTGGTTTCTTTAGTCCTCTATGACAGTAAATTGAACATCTTTGGGTTGTGGGCAAAACAAGACATTTGAGGACGTCACCTCCAGCTTTGGGAAACAGTGCACAAGGATTCTTTTACAATTTTCTAACATTTTATGGACCAAATAACTAATTGATTAGATAATGGAAAAAAGCATTAGTTGCAACCCTGCACCAAATTTCAATTTACTACCCTGTCTGTACTCATAGGCCACCATTTCCCGCTCATGAATGTGAGCAGGTTGTCCACATAATCTCATATACATTTTTACAACTCGTCCAGGAAACATGATTGCTCACCCCGTAGCCAGCTTTCCATTTTGCTCAAGACGTACGTCACTTATTTCAAAAATCATAGTTTCAGAAGAGGTTGATATGGATTTACTCATGAAAGCAGGCTCTAAACAAGCAGCAAACATCCTTATTTATCATACTGTCCCCCACAGCCATACAATTTAGACCAATCAGTTTCCTCAATTGTCTCTGCTATAGAAAGTAAGCATTGTTGTAATTCCACCCTGAAGGCCACGCCGTTCCTTTTCTCACAAACCCACATGTTCACACAACACACCGCACTCTCTTCTTATTGCTGTTTATTACCCTGCTCACAAATACAGTCCAGGCGGCTGTTCAAGGCTGAATCTCTCTTCTCTTATTTAAGATCAACAGTAAGAGTTTGTATACGCCTGGGTACTTCACCGTCCTGATGGGGTTTTTAAAATGCGGTAATAAAGCAGCGTGTCCTTGTTTTTATTTGACATATAATTTGAGCCTTTTCTTCCACTCGCTGTTTTGTACATTTATGTCCTCGTCTGGCATTTTCACACTGACATCCACGTTTACAGAGAGTGTGCTTTGCACGGTTTGGATCATTTAGTGCTTTAGTGATCATGCAGCTGTTCGTGACATGAGCGGAGGCAGCAGCACCTGTGAATACCTATGACTCTATTCCTATGATTCAGCAGGTGAGCCACGTGCGATAAATATCCATCGTGTCCGTGTCTGCTAACATAATACCAGAGAATTGTCATCTCATCTCTTTCGCATCTCAATTTGGATACTTCTTTTAGTACACTTCTGTTTAGTCAACACTTTGTACTATGTCCAGCTTTCCACACTCAACTTTCTGACCGTTATGAGTGCACCAGCTAGGTACTTACAGCACACTGCATTTTTACATAATTGACAGTGTAAACACACTTATGTACTGCAAGTATGAGTATGGAAGTATGCATATTGAGACACAACAAATCTTTCTCTCTTTGTCTGAGAGCTCGTTAGGGTAGTGCGAGGGGACATTGTCCACTAATTAATCAATTTAATCAATATGGTCCTCCTCCACAGATAAAAAGTATAAAAAATGCCCAAACAAGGTGCTAATAATACTTTTGGGACCCGTAATATACCCGGGCGGTCCTGCCAAAGTAAAGTGTTTTTGTTTGAAACACTGAATAGCCCAAGAGCAATAGGGTCAACACAGCCACTAACAAATTCCCACTAATTCTGTGACAGTTGTAGCACAAAAAAAGCCTCCCGCTGGATAGCTTTTAATGTGAAGCAGAAAATGAATTGCTTTAGCAATCAGCATAGCTCAAATATGGTTATATGGCTGTAAAGCAATCAGTAAACAGCAACCATAATTATATCTGTGAGTATGAACAGGAGCAAAATACAATGCTGCTGAGAGCTGCTGAGCTTTCTCTTCAGTCACACATGCTGAGCTAATCAATTCAGTGCAGGATGTGACCACTCAAAGGTCTGAGCTTTTTCTAACTAAACACAAACCACTTGATGTATGGCTTTAGTATGTTTTATATTATCTGTCTTGTTTCTGACTCAGTGTTGTAACTCCCTAAAATAGCTTATTCCTGGTTAAATAAAGGTTAAATAAAAATTAAATAAATAATCGTCACAGTCCAAATTGATTACAGACCCTCCAGCAGACTGTCAGCTCCTGATTAAATGAATCCACACACACACTCATGGAGAAGAGTAATGACAGCTTCCTGTTACCTTGTATTTTCGTAATTTCAAACAACCATGAGCCACCTCAAATTGAAATGGTAACTTTGATGAGTGTATATCCCATTTCCACTTGGCCAAAGGTTCAGACTGCTCTTATAGTGTATCCCAAGGGCTGAAATAATCTATTTTATTTCCTCAGAAATGCTATTTGTTGAGGATCTAGAAGGAATAGTTTAGCGAGGACGGCACAGCCAACCCCTCCAACAAAAGCTTGTAATTGCAAAGCAAAGTAATGTTTGTACTTTTCTGCAAGCCCCACTAGATGTACCCTCTCCTCAGGCTCACATAAAAGGTTTTTTAGCTAAGTTAAAATTATTTTTATTTGGTGCCGGAGTTGTGATGACTCGTATTGGCTTGAGGTACAGTATATATAAAATTAAGGTACATTCCACAACACAACACTTTCCTCTGTAACAGCAAAGTTAAGATTGCTAAGTTGTTGAGAGAACATACTTTGTACTCTGTTTTAATGTTAATGTTTTAGGGTTGTAGTTTTTGGTCGTCTGAGAATTTTGGTGGTGCTGACCCTAGATGTAAAGTCAGTGGATCACCAAAGTTTTATTTATCTAGTTGAGAACATGAACGTCAACCTCATGGATGTGCTAAATAAAAAGTCAGGGGATCAAAAAAGTCTTGAGGAGCTATCCCCTTGGGACCATGAATTTCATAGCAGTCCATCCTATAGATTTAGATCCTATAGTTATTTCATTCAGGAATCAAATGGTCGACCAACCGACCAACATTTCCATCACTAGAGTCAACCCGCAAGCATAGAGAAAAAATGTCCATCGCATAGTAATGCCTCCAAATGTACCAAAGATACAAAATAAAGAAAAGCAGTAAATTCTCACATTGTAAGTTGTAACTGAAGACTGTTTGGAACTGATTAATGAATCATCTAATGGAATAATCAATTACTTGTTTACAGCACTAGAATAAGCAGAATCTGCTGTGTAAATCACCCTGGTACCATCATTATGGATGGCTGTTATTCGTAGTCTTTCTGAGGCCACGTCATTGACGTTGTGCTGACTCTGAAATAGTTACAGCTTCATCTCGCCTGTCAAGTCTTCAGATAGAACAGGGTTCAGTGTATCTGGGACATCCGTCCTTAGAGCAACAATTTAAAGTGATTAATCCCAAGCACAGCTGTTGGTTTAGAGAAGAGTTTCCACATCAGTCGGTTCATCAGGGCGAGGAGAATCGCTGACTCAACACAGTGATGAAGGAGCAGGAGAGAGGGAGGTGAGCCAGAGGTTGTGTTGATGGAGAAATAGAGGGCAAGAAGGCGCAATGGAGAGAGGGTAATTATTCAGACAAAATTGAAGAGGAGGTGTGTTTGATGCCAAGGTAATGATCGTTAGGGATCATGGATGTTATGTTAAATGATAGACTCTGAAGACTGCGACAGAGAAATGGCAAATCAGCATATTTGTTTTTCAACTTTGTCTTTCATAATCATGATTTGTAGATTTGTCATTGACAGGTTGGACTGACAAATAAAACAAAACACTGAACCATCGCACGTTAAAAGAGTTGTCCCATCATCTAATTGCTGTTACTGTTATTTCAGAAATGTCGTCATCCATTAAGTAGATCACCTTCTCCGGTATAATAACCTCGACCATCTGTAGGAGACGTTCAGCAACATATTATTTTGTAGCCGACAGCAAGGACTTCAGTTCACCATTCCAGGATTTACACAACATGGAATAATCACCACTGTAACACCTTATCCTGAGGCAAAGTCATTCTGGTTCCTACAAAAAGGAAGAAAGAAACTCTTTGTACAGTATGCATTCAGCCCGGGGATGATAATATAGATTAGATTTACTCCTCAACTTGGTGGGTTTGTGCAGCATGAAAGCTGCAATATTATAATTTAGTTTGAAATGATTGACCCTAACGATATTTGATTAGTCTGAATCAAACAACCAATCAAGGTTAGCTAGCACAAAACTGGCCAATCACAGCGACTCTGTACAAACAGTTGGTAAAATTAACACGAGGCAATCAGAGAAAGGGAAGACGTATCACTCTGTTGGAGTTGTTGGAACTACAAAAACACAGGATCAGTTTTTTTTTTACCTCGGACGATATTTTGCTCTCTAGTTACAACTGTTGGTTGACAATGATGATGTTTCCCTACAAGACCAACAAATCGTGCGCACATCTTTGGTGCATTGGTTGCAAAAACCAGAAGTGGAGGTTTGATGCAAACATTTCATATGAACATGTTAGCTTCAGGACAACCAAGTTTAAATTACAGTGGCTACAATCTAACCTAACTAAAGATTAATGAATCAATAAACAGGAAACAATCTGCTTTCATTTTCCAATCTTTTTCATGGTTTTGGGCTGACACTGACTCGAGTCTCTTCTTTCTCTTTTTGTTGACATAAAAGAAATCATATGATTGACATGCCATCATCAGGCGCTACATGTGAATTAGACACATCTCAAATATCTTTAGAGAAAGACCACCTCCACTGATTTCATTTAAAATGAATACACTTGTGAAATAATATATTTACCCACAGGGAATAAGAGCTGAGGTGCTATTTGAAACAGCAACTGACACAGATTTAATAAGTCATTCACTAACTAAATCATAAGGCGAGATGCAGGAGGGATCAGAGGGGGATGTGTTCTTAATATTCTCGGGAAAACCCTGATCTTACTAATCTGTTGAGGCATTTAGTCTTGATGAAGAATGAAGAAGACCTTTTTATTTTCCTTCCTACTGTTGCATGATTTGATCTTTTTGTCTGGAGTGTCAGTGAAGTTTACTGTAGCTGCCGCTGCTGGCTCCATGCTGAGCAGACCCTCTCCTGGCTAATTAACATTAGGATACGAAGACCTTGACTGTTCGCTTGCTGTTGGTCCCAGTGAAAGGAGTCTGTTGGGGAGACTGAGCTCCCTTCCGTCTTTAATGAGCTATAGTCCACTGAGCAGCAGATCAGCCGGTTCTGGCTGTGCCAGATGAAAGTCGACTCCCGAGCTGGAGGCAGCCAGGTTCTGTGGCTCCGTCCTGCTTGGTGATTGCTAACAGCGAGGTGAAGAAATGAGCCAGTGGGACGGTGTCTAGTACATCCAGGTTGACTGTGGAGAAAAGGAAACCCTCCCTACTAATCTTTGATCCAACCTCAACAGCAAAGCTGCTGGCTATAGCTATAGCTTTATGGCTCTGGAGGTAATTGACTTCACCTGGCTGAGGAGCTGTCTCTCCCAGTGGATTTGAAAATTGTGGGCTCAGTTCAGGAACCGCCCGCTGACAGTCTAAAGACAGCTAGACCCCCCACATCCCTTCTTCCCTCTGAGTCCGTCCTTATTTTCTTCTTCCGGCTGCTTATTTGAGCCGGCTTGACCTGCCCAGCGTGGCTTTGGATGCTGGCGGGTATGAAGATAAAAGCTCAGGCTTTCTAGTTGCTAGTGGTTCCAGTTTTGTTGTCCTAAAGACGCATCAGGATATTGTTACTATTATTATTGTCTTAAGAACCCTGCGTTGGAGCCTCCTCCTGTCTTGACAGCATTAGGTTCCCTTCCAGCTTTCCATAACTGGCTCACAGCTGGTTGTGTCACTCTCTCGACTAAGCAACAATTCAAATGACATCTAGACGTCTTTTATCTGCAGAATGTGGTCGGATGTTGATGCCAGACTTGATCCATGACATCCACAGAAATATTTATGTGATTTGTACTATCACTGAATGAATAACTCTGTTTCATCTTCAAATTCTCAGGTGCACAGACTACAGTTTTATCTAGCCACTTGGTTTTTAATCATTTTGGGTTTTTCCATTTCTGACGATATTTGTTTTATTTTAATTTTTCATAGTTTTATTCTGATTTTTGTATTTTCTCTCTGGTTCAAGTGTGTGTTACATTAATAATATTTAATTAGTTACCCAATTCAGAACAGTTTACATTATGTAAAGGGTTACATTATGTAGGATTTTGTGGCATCTAGTGGTGAAGTTACAGACTGCAACCCCTTCATTTCACCCAGTCCTTTCAAACATGAAGGAGAATCAACAGTAGCCATGAAACTCGTGGAAAAACTTGAAAGAGTCGGTGTTTAGTTTGTTCGTTCTGGGCGACTGTACAAACACGGCGATGCAACATAGCGGACTCTGTAGAAGAGGACCTGTGGGCTCTGTAGATTAAAAAGTCTCATTCTAAGGTAACAAAAACAAAACAATTCTTATTTTCAGGTGATTACACACTAATGAAAACATTCCTTTGCATATTATATCCTATTTCTGCTAATGTCACACACTGGACCCTGGAATGAGTTTCTTATCACACCTTCCTCGTCTTCAAGACTTGATGCAAACATGATGCCCGACCTCAGAGGTACACCTTGCCTTTATTAAACTCGTACCTTCTCCCAACATCATAAAACCATCATTACATTTTCTCCTTCTCTAAGGTCTTTGTCGTTCTCTGAAGTGAAGCTCTCCAATACACCAAAGTCCCAGCTGGCTGATGGGAAAAATGTGGAGTGTATTATCTTTGTTTCTTTAAGTTCGGAGGTTGTACGACCACATTAGTGTGCTTGGAGTGTTCCCTCTTCGGCCCTTTGAAGCTGCATGATGATCCACGTTCTTCCTCTCTCTCGGGGGAAAGTAACCAGCCTTTTAGCTACAGCCTTGCGGTCTATTTGCTATGGAAGCGTATCCTTAAGACCCCGCATCGTCCTCCTTCATGCCTCGTTTGATGGCTCGGTAACCTTCAAGTGTAGTTTGAAGAGATCTCGTCAATGGCAAGAGGGCTTTTCCTAGAAGTGACAGGTTTACTCCCTGGTGGCAAGGTGCTTTCGCCGTACTTGTCACATGAAAGCGCGACCTTGCCATCACCCCGCAGATTAATTTGACAGACTTTGTGAACAAGCAGCAGCGCACAATTGATTAAGGTTCAAAGAGCCTTTTATCAGCTGCTGTTAATGTGTGTCCAACGTATAGAGAGAACAAGAACACCTGACTTGTCCTTTCCGCTCACTGCAGAGAAGATGCTAACGGACAAAGCGAGACGTGTGTGTGTTTGTGTGTGTGTAGCAGGGCTTTTTTTCAGGTGAAGTGTGTCAGCAGGAATGGAAACACACCTCAGCTACGTCAGAGCTTGTTTTGTCCGAGTACGACTGCCTGTTGCTGTTTATGCCCGTCTCCACAGCAACGGGTGAAGGTGACTCGGGTCCCCAGTGACCGTAGCAGCGTGGTGGCCTCCCGCCGACACATGAAAAAAACAAACCCCACAATCACAGCTTTATCTTCTCCCAGCGAGGGCCTCTATCCTCTGCTTTCGACGTGTCGTTTTTCTCCCATCGCATTGTCATCTTGCTGACCTCCATCCGTCTCCCGCTTCCTTCGTCCCCCCTTTTATTCCGCGGTACTGCTCACCTCATTTCTCATCCGTCCCTCTTTTTCTTGCTTGCCTTCTGAACCTGAACCTTCTGAACCCTCTCTGCCCCGTTATCTGCTGTGGCTTTAATTTTCCTACCTGATCTGCACAGCAGAATAGATCAAGATGAATATCTGGATCTTTAATTACAAAGGATGATTCTTGTGTCACAGCAGTACATATGGGTAAGATTAGAAAGATGCAAAGAAACCCATAGTCTGATGCCTTTTTTTAAAATCTGCAGGAATTATTGCACATGTTGCTACTTTCTCATCAACTTATAACTCAATTCGATAAATCTGGACTCCCTTTTCATTTAGAAATAGCTTTCAACGGTCTAAGAGCTTCATCCTTTCAATACCAGAACATGTGACCCGCCTCGTATATAAATATAAAGTGTAATGAAGTTTACTTCATCTGTAAAGTGACTTTGTGGCCACAGTTTGGGTTATTGTCTTCTCTCTTAGAGTTGGACGACAACATTGACAATGCCTTAATTTACGTCTGATTAGCTGCTCGCTGTATTCTTTATGGTTGCTGATGTTAGTACGTGGCAATCTGTGCTTCCTGGTAAGATTCCCAAAAAATCCAAAATGTGCCACCCTGATGTCTGCTTTTAAAATATTGGTGAAAACAAAAAAGTCTCATTGATTAGCCGGAGATGCTCCGTCATCTTAACTGCACTGCAATTCAATTCAAGACAGATGTAACGACTTACGTTAAAAACTGAAGCCTGAAAATCAACAGTCAACGTTCTGTCACTGCATCGATGGAGAATCTTCCACGTCCATATCACGATGCATCTTAGCATCGAGAACTTTGAACATTTCTAATGCTTCTGTCACTCCTTATGACACAAGAAAGACTCGAGACCAGCTGATATCGGAGCGTCAAAATCGCTTTACGTTGGAGCTCGGTTTTATACATTTGTAAAAAAAAAAAAAAAAAATACTGGGAGCTTATATAAAAAAGAACCAGACCAGTCATGATGAATTTAATCCTGAGAAGCAGCACATTCATCATAAAGTTTAAACATAAAATACCAAATGTATTCATTTCTCAGTGCCCAACATTTTCTTTGCAAATGCTGAGAAACTATTTTCCCACGCTCTTTATCCCATCAAGTCTTTGTTTGTGTAGGTCTCAATCACATTTAGTCTATAAAAGGCTGCACTCAGAATCGCAATGTGTGTGTGCACAGTGGAGATAATACCAAAATTGTCCATCTCTAAGAAGACATTCCTGCAGACTCAAGGCCATTGGAGTTTCTCCAAAGCAAACATTCTGCAGTTTTCTGTTCATATCCATATCCTTCATGCAACTCATATGCAACATATCATTGCAGACGCAATGAAGGTTCACAGAGAGGGGAGAGTAGTCTTAAAGAGTAAAAGCTCTCATCAGCGTCAGCATGGAACACTTTGCAAAGAAGAGCATGACAAAAATAAAAATGTTATGTATAAATGGTTTTAGTTTGGTCATGGTTCTGTGTTAGAAAAGTAAAGGGTGTGTCTACTGATGGATGTACAGTAAGTCACACCATATATGGGCTTCTATGCTGAGGCATCCATAGGAGACAGTACGGTCTTCTTTCAGACTAGTAGTAGTTTATTTGACTTCACTTTGTCTGTTTGTGTCTGTAGATTTCACCAGATGTTAGCATTAGATAATGCCTCATTTGCATATTTAAACATAACATTTCAGAAAACTTTATACAAAAAATAATCGGCTTAATGCTAGTAATCAACTCGGGAAGTTTCATGGTGATATCTCTGAGTTTGTCACTTCAGCAGCACGTACATCCACCAAACCCTCCAGTTTGATTCCTGTCTGTATTCTGAAGGGTTTCTTACATTCAGAGCTTGATTCATACAGCGATTCATTCATTAAAAAAGCCCAGCGAGAATTTATTTGATTTATTTTCTGATTTATGGAGTGATAAAAAGTAAAAAACCTTTGACTCTAATATGTCGACAAAATGAAACAGACTTTTGAACCTGGCTTTATCCAATGTTCATATTTCTGTATGCAAATTAGTGCCTCATTTGCATTTAATCATAAATGTTCAGAAAACTTGTAATAGAAAAAATAATTGTGTTAATGGAAGTAATCAACTGTGGAAGTTTCTTGCTGATATCTATTAGTTAAAAATGTTTGGTAGTGTCTGCACTTAACAAAATTTCTTAACTTTTGTTACAAAGTTCTCTCATCTGGTCTTTCTTTCGTCTTCCTCCTCCAGGCGCTCTCGCCATCTTGATACCGGAGCTGGACCTCGTCATCTCGCTGGTCGGCTCGGTCAGCAGCAGTTTCCTGGCGCTGATCTTCCCTCCCATCCTCCAGATTCTGGCGTTTCACACGGAGGGCCTGACGCCGTTGGTGACCGCCAAGAACGTCGTCATCAGCCTGATCGGGTTCGTGGGGTTCCTCACGGGAACCTACATCGCCATCGAGCAAATCATCGCCCGAAATGGACAGAAACACGAAGAGACGTTCTCCACCTACATGGTCCAGTGATGAAGCGAAATGACTGTTGGCAGGTGGATGTTACACACCCCGGGCCATTTAGAAACCATTTTAGGGCACATTTTTTTCCTCTTTGATTTGCTGCTGTTGGATACGGCGGCCTTTTTAGGGTTCATCCATCACACGTTTAAACGTTACAAAGCTGTAAGGATTCGTGGTGATTGGTTTCATCATGTCACCGCCGCACTACTACAGTGTCCTGTTGTATCTGACATCCACAACGACTGGCAGTTACTCGTATTTCAAGTCACGTAGTGCAATCTAACGATAACATAATTATGATAAAAGCTAAATCATTCCTTCAGGTAGGAGATGCCTTGAACAGATTTTAAAAGTTTTAGAGGTAATTTAGCATTTTGACAACCTGAATATCTTGATGTGTTCTAATATTTTAGTCAAAAAAAATCAAACTACCTCACAAACTGGTATCGATTTGGTCTTTTAAAACTTTTTTTAAATGTGGACTTGTAACCGTCTGACTCGTAACAGCTTGACATTTAGAGCTTTTAGAGTTTGACCACCTCATTTAGAAAAACAAAATCGATTTTTTTTTTTGTTGCACTTTGATTTTTTGCCTTATTCAGTGAAGCGGCGCACTACTTTGACATTTAAAACACATCAAACTTCAAATCAAGTAACTGTCATTTTAAAGTTATTGTAGCAAAAGACAACAGATTTTTTTTTTTTTATAACAAAAGCAAGAACAAAAAAAAAAGGATTGATATCAAAATTGGTAATTGGAACCAGATCAAGTATTAAAAACAACAGATTCTTTAAGAATTGTGCTTTTAAATTTCGTTCATCGACTAGCTGCTCCTGTTCACACCACCGAGTACAAGTACACATGTATAATGTTTACAATACCGCTTACAAGTACACAAGTAACTTTCACCAAAGGAAAATGTGTTGTGTAATTATGATTGTGTGTCTTATAATAATTACAATAATTACAAATATACAGATCTTGTTATCATGAGTCGTCTAATTTTATCTGTAGGGACAGATGTTTGAGGTTTTTGTGTTACTGTTCTTTTAAAAACAGGCACTTAGACTTTTAGCAAATGAGATTGGCGACATCTTTCCTTCATTTTTATTTTTATACCGGTCAATCAACGTATTTCGATCTGACATTAGTACAATTTACCGCTTCCACTGACTCTTCTTGTAGTTTGCGGACTAAGTATTGGCGCCACCTACTTTGCATAACGGTAGTGGATGGAAACAAGCGTTCATTCACGTTTTCCTTTGGTGAATGACTCGAAATTTGGTTAAAATTTTGCAACACATCTGTATGATAACGCAGCTAGTGTGATCTTACACACAACAACTCGTAATATAAAGTCTATCACTGTGTTGGATTTCTGCAGAAACAGTTTTGAAGCAGCAGCAGCATTTTCTATAGTTAAGGCTTCTGTTTAAAACAACCCCATAGTTGGACCGGTAGATTAAATGTTACCAGCAAAGTTACGATGCCAAATAATCAGTGAGTGAAATGCCATTTACAAGATTTGTGTCTCTTAATTTAAACTCCCAACCATGACTTCTAATTATGAGATATTAAATGAGATACTACAGAAAATGTTCAAAAGAACAATTTTCTTTTGGTTCGTGCAGTTCACTTTCAATCTTTCAAAGGGAGCAAGATAAAATCCCCTGAAGTCACCTGATGGTGGAACATCTGGCTGAGTAAAACTCAAAACGAAACGCTGAACTTGTTTTGACACAGAGAATATTTATATTTTAATTTACGTTTTAAAGTTGTTTTTTTTACTGTCTTCATATTTCCGTCTGGTTCGGTTTGTGAGAGCAACAACGAACCAGGGTTAGATAAGAACGCAGATTGATAAGCACAATGAGAATCAATCAAAAATGATCTGGTACTCAACCCCAAAATAAAATATGTCAACCTTTAGTCGTACTGTCTTTGTGTAGGAGCTCTTTGGTTTAACACCTTTTTTTTTCTCGTCTTTAAAACTTTTATTTTTTTGATCCGATTCTTTTTTTTAAATGTGTTTTTATGTTTTAATATATTCATTAAATTAATGTTTAATGATATTTTTGAATAGTTCTTCTTCTTTTTTTTCCTTTTTTATTCAACGGCATGCATTTTTAAGACTTAAAATTAACCTTGAAAATGTTACTTTGGTTTAATTACAGAGAGGCTCTGCATGTAATATACTGTAATGTAAAATGTATGTAATATAAAAACACAGGTTTTAGTTCCAAGCTGTAGGTATTATATTCATAAAATCAACCCCATCCACCTGCTTTAATAAGTAGACAAATATCAACATGTACTGTAAGTTCGTTCTAAAGCTTCTGTACTGGTGTGCGTCGTCTGTGTTCATGTGGCAGTAGAAGGATTTTGATTTTTATCGTTTATCGAAAGAAATTTAAGTATTTATCAGTGGAAATTGGTAAAAACTGAAAGCTATGAGCCTTATGTGTACAGTATTTGTAACATCACACTTGGAGTTTGTGTATATATCTGTTTGTTGCACATGTAAATGTCACAAAAATGTTTCATCTGCTGTAAAATGACAAAAACACCCATTGTTCTCGATGGATGAAAATTATGTGCTAAACAGTTTGAATGAGATTTTTTCCACTGGACACTTTAAGAGAAAGGTGATGATGATGATGATGATGGTGTGCAGCCACCCAAAGAAGACTGATGCTCATTTTAAAGCTGCATTTATTCATAATTTTAACTGTCACTTAATCAATTCTGTACTTTATATAATCAATCGATCAATAGTTCAGTTTACCAGCCCAACACGTCATCTCCCAGTTAAGCTGCTGTTCTATCAAGAAGCCCCAGATTGGACAGACTGAAACCTACAAATGTTTATTATTTGATACATTACTTAAAACAGATAACACATTTTCATCTTAGCAGTCTTTCATTTCTTTATTCCTCGCTCAGAATAAATAACATTGAAAGTATCCACGTGTGCGCTTTACTGTCTTTTTTTAGGTCGCTGCCAAAAGTACTTCTTGTTAAAGTTTTGCTTTTTCTGGTACTTGTTTGTTCTTTTCAAATTGAAGGAAAAACCTGAATAAATGAGTAACACAGTGAATGCAGATGTCATTCAGTATGAAAATAAATCATACTATAGTCTATCGCAATCACTAGACCTCAGTCCAATTGAACACCAGATGTGGGGCACATCTTTTAACAGAATAGTGTTCGTCTCTGTTCTGGCAGCTCGTGGTGGCCCAGCATTTCACTCAGACATTTTATGTTGGTTTTCCTTTCATTTATCTCCCTCTTTATGTTTACATTGGTATATTTTTAGGCACATTATGAAATATCACATTAGAAAAGTGTGATGGAATTCAAGAACATCTTTTCAATTTCACTAAAAAGTTTTTGCGCTTGCTTGAGTTGTTTTTTCATCCTTTTCTAGTCAAGGCCAGGTTAACAGGAGGTGGAAACACTTTTTGAACAAGGTGTGACGTAGCATTGGCTGCACTTCAGCTGGCACTCTTTTAATGTTGTTATCTTGTTGGTTTTCCAACTGCCACCTACTGCTTAGTTCATGAACCAACGCCTAATTTTCACAGTAACAAACAACATTAATTTGTATTTTCTTTTGCTGTATTGCTCTAAATTTGGTTAAAATGTGATACATTTGGATGGAACTAACGTGACCTGTCCATCACCGATGGTCATGGTTTGATTTTACTCTTCATACAAACTGAAATATATCCAGAAACTAAATTTTAAAAATGCATAGGACGGAAGAGACAGCTGTATATCAGTGAAGCTAAACTACTGAGCTGTCTTCAGTTTGGTTTGGCAGTTGTTACAGTAGCTAATCTAACACAGCCAATCGTATTCCCTCCGCTGTCAAGTCATTCAAAGACGCTCAAAGGAGAAAGTAAAGCTCAGCCACAGTGCTGTCTAATCAGACAGAACTTGACTGAATGAAGAAGCCTTAAGATTTTTATTTCAAGGTCAGCAAGGCACAAGGTGAGGGGACACATGCCGTATTGTCATGATGTGGTTCATAGATGACAAGAGGTCCCACCCCTGTCTTACATTCTTTATTACTGACTTTATTGCAGTATTGGCACCAGGAAACCAACGTCGGAGGTCGCAAAGGTTGCCTGCGTGACCTTTTACTAGTTATGCCCACACTGCCATGACAACAAGGTCTTAAAGACGTAAGTGTGTGTCTCTTCTTTAAACACTAAAAGTTTTTAACAAGCATATTGAAACAGCCCAAGGTCTTCTAATCAGTACACAGTCTGAACCTCAGTACAGCTCTCCTTTAGAGTTATTCAACAGATGATTTAACAGTGACGCAGTAATTTTACATTTCAGTAATTTTCTAACACACTCAATTTTTCAAATTAGACCATTTTTATTCCCACTGTTTTCCTGCACTCTGTTTAACCAGCATTGATCTGCTCACGGTCGTTTTTTAGCTATTTGTTAGGTCACTGCTGATGATTCTAAAAACCTGATTATACATCGATGTAACTCACCTGTCTTTATTTCTTTCTACTTTATTTTTTTCAGTGCTGTGCCAGCGGCTGTAAATTTGAGAGAGGACAAAAACAGTTTCTTGAGGGACTTTTTTTTAAATATCAAAAACACCCGGGACATGACCTTTTGAGTCACCTCATGGTTTCGTGTTGAGTGTCTCGTTTTACCCACTTCACATGGAGAGGGAAGATTACTTCTGTTAATTTATGCGTCATCTGAGCGGAGATGGATCGCAGTTAGAGGTCAGAAAATGAAATGCTGACTTGTTTGTTGAAAACCAGATTAAATGTTGTCAAAAAGTCCCTAAATTACGACGGACATGTTATCAGTCCGGCACGATAAATTCATGAAGGAGTCGTGTCTCAGTTACACCCCAGGATTACCAGACTGGAGGAAGGCCATTTGGGAATTAAATGTTTGCTCCGACTTAGTTCTTCCAATTATTTTAACCAGCCACAAACTTGTAATTGACTCTCAGAAAACTCCACAGAGAATTTCAGACTATATTCTTGGTCTTTGTGCACAGAACATCCCCCTTTGGATTGTCATTAAAGCTTTGATAAAGTGTAAACATTCTTATGAAATGTGCTTATCTGTAAAATTTATCATTTTCTTTCATTATTTGTGCAAATGTCAGAAATGCTGTCAGTAGTAGCTAACCACATAAAGGCAAACTGTTCAACCTGTACTAACAGCCTGTCAGTTTTTGCCAGATTGTGAATAAAGGACCTTGGAGCTCCGAGGTTTAGTTCGTATTCTTCTTCTCCGTATCCTCTGAGGTGCAAACGCTTTTCAACATTCGCCGCAGAAGCAGCCCAAGTAATCCTCTTTTCTGCCTAATTGATACAAACGAGATGGAGGCCGATTGGATTGGGACGGAGAGAAAAAGGTCTGTTGGGGCTAATTTTCCTCCTTAAAGTTCCGCGCTGCACTTACGGTCAGCCAGAGATAGAATTACATTAACCCGTGTGGGAGCGGGGGGAGTCCCTAATGTAAACCGATGTATTCCAGCAACAGCACCGTGCATTTTAGATGAGCTGTTCATTATAGACCACATGCATTCATGCATTTATCTTTACAATGGTGAATATACCCCTACAGAGTGCGGTAAAAGGAATATGGAATTGTTTTATTGGTTTCCTTCTTGAGTTCTTGCTGCAGGGTTTTACAGTACTGTATCACGTTGGTCTTCTTTTGCCCCCTTTTCTAAGCACAAATAGTTTCCAGCTTTTTTTTTTTTCTGCTTAAATGACTCATTTTTCGCTTATTATCGTCTCTGCAAAGAGGCCAGAAAACACTTTGATGACACCTATTCAGCACTTCTTTTGTTGTAAACTGAGCTCTATTCAGTCTCACAATGCAGAGTCTGTTTGAGGGCGCTACGTGATACGGGACATTAAAAAGACTCTTTATGAAACTGTGTTTCTGTGATGAACCGCAACAGTGTACAATAAGTACTGGAAGGTTATTAGGTGTTAAAAAGTTCATCTAGTCCTGTGGATCCTCCTCCTGGGATTCAAGAGATCTCTGCAGCAGACATATTGAACAAAATGACAAATGGTTATGGCTCTCTGTCCTCTGACTCAACCTCACCGGAAAGAAGAGAAAGTCTTCGGGCCTGGGGTGTTGAGGAATGCTGATGGGGAGTGGAGCAGGTGTCGTGCCAGAACCGGAGCTGGGCAAGCGGGCAACGTAACAAGAAGAGGATGTTGACTGAGGAAGCTAAGAAAAGGAGAGAGTGAGCGGGCAAGAAGAGTAAAGAGTAAATCTGGGACTGACTTTTAGTGGTTGGTGAGAGCTTGGTGAAATAAAAGGCTGAAAGACAGACGCCGAGCTGGGCTGACTGCTGTTGGACTAGTCAGTAATATTAGCTGGTTGCTATGTCTTGTGATTTTAAGTAATTTAATCAGTTCATAAACAAATAAAGGGTTACGACCTTGCTCTAAATGTGTCACATTTTTACCCACATCATGAAGAGTTCTGGAGAAAGGAGAACCTGATCAGAAAAATAAATTAATCATTGATTAATTGCCTTAAAAAAAAAGACAGTGCTTAACTCATGTTAAGACTGTTTTTCTTAACTTCCCTAAAGTATACGAAGAACGTCTAATCTCCTACAACCTTTCCTCCTGCCTTAGAGATGCCTTGAAAAATTGTCAGAATAAAGGATGCCGTTGGAAACCTTTAGTTTCTTTCCAACAAATACAAGTCTACTATCAGTACATAGACTTTGATCATATGCCTAAACATAACATACTAGACAGCATCCTTCGTCACGTATACGGCACTGTGAGATCAGTCTCTTGTATATTTCTTTACAGGCTTGTTAAAACGCAACACTGAAATCTCTGAAAAGGTATGGGAGGCAATTCTTTATGAAATCCACCAGACATACCTTAGTACAATTCAAAATAGTTCACAGACTTCATTATTCAGTCCAGACTTCATACCATATACCCCAACACCTCTCCTTTATGTGATAAACATCAATTCTGGTCCTAATCCAAAGTTTAATTCCTTTTGGACTCATATATTTGACTATATATCCAAGACCTTTAGCACCAGATCCACTTGGTCAATCTTTCCATTAATAAATGTGAGGGCTAAGCCATTTCCCTCTGTACACTGTTGGCCAAACGCCGTATTTTAGAGTGGGGAAATGTGCTTCACATGGAGGGTCTTTGCTATAAGCTTACTAATAGAGATAATATCTTTCTGAAAACATGGCATGACCCCATTTCAGTGTTTCTCTGACTTTTATGCTTACCACCTCAGAAATATTAGGATTTCCAAACACCATCACCATGACTGACGTTAGAATACAGTAGCATAGGAAGATGGTGCTGCTCAAAAAAGGTCTTTGGGTTAATCCTTTAACTCAGGGGAGTGTTAGATTTCAGTAGAACCAGCTGATGTATATATTATCTTCTAACCATACAGAAGTGCTTCTTAGCTAATCTGACAAATGAAATACCAAAAATAAATAGTGCTCATTAATTTGCTAACATGGATTAAATGGTAGACTTTTATATTAAGTAATATATTGTTATGACTGTGGTCATATTCTGTAGTCTGTTGTGTGTTTGCATGTGTGCCCTGTGTTTTTTTTCTTGTCAATTTATTATGCAAATAGGAATGTGCCATCCCCGGGAGACTATTGGTGGAGAGGTTTCAGGCCCTGCCCCGTGATTGGCTGCAGCCGAGTACCACCTGGTACATAAGGAGCCAAGATGGCGGTGGACTGGGGGTAGCAGGCATTCCTCATCCTCCTCCTCTCCCAACCGGTCACACTTCTGCTTTGTTAAACCTTGCTAAGATTGGATTTAGTTTTCTTGTGAGTAGTAAGGGAGGACTGCCAGTTTTGTTAATCTTGTTTTCTCCTGTTTACTTAGTTAGGCAGGTAAGCCTTTTGTCTTTTGGTTTTCTTAGGTCAGTTCCTTACTTCCTAGACAGGGTCGTTTTGTTTGTTATTTTGGCCTTGGTCCACCCTGAAGCCTATTATCTCAGTTATAGTTATGTGTTCTTTTGTGAGTGTTGTAAATAAATAATTTTCTTTACCTTCAAAAATCAAACCGCTGTTCGTGGCTACTTGGGACTTGGGGAAGATGGGGCCTATACACGTTATGCCTTAGACACCCCTAGACTGGGGCATAACAATATTATCACCAGGGTGAATATTGGGTCTGGTGTTGGTTGCTTCTTGACATAGGCTATTGAGGTGATTTTGCAAACAGCAAGCAAGTATCATGGAACCAATGGTCCAAATAAAACATAGGAACATTACAGATAACGTTATTCTAAATATGATTCATTCAGTGGTCATCTTAGTGCTCAAGTCTTGTGTAGGTCACGTTTGGCCGATGCCCACAGTGATGCTCGCTCACGCCTACAGGATGCCGACTCCAGTTCACTTAACGCCCAACTTATCATCCCTCAACACTGACCTGTCCAGTTTTTCCACCTGAGGTGTCTCACCTGAAGCTGTTAGTAAGCTCAACAGATGCCTGTGTGAGTGAGTGTAGCGCCCGTTGTTAACTCGAGACCATTAAAAAGAGTTTTGTTATGGATGAAGCTGAAATATTTTTGCGGTTTTGGAGAGCAGGCAGTTCCCTGAATGCTCTTAGAAATATGCAGCCGCACCACCTTTTTCACTGAAAACAGACGATAAGCAGAGCTTCCCTGTGGACACTCAGCTTAAAGGATTCTCTGCTCTTACTTCTCATCTTTGAAAAGATGTTTTCCATTTCAAAACTCAGAGAGAGAGTCAAGCCGAGCCGGGAATAATGTATATTTTCTGTTTAAGAGGATGATCGTCTCTTCAGAAGCGGTGGGTGGCTCGCCATGAGCAAAACGGCCAATCGCTCTCTAATTAAAAAGCAGAAGTCACACACAGATGATTGAACACCAACATGTGCAGCTTCAGGACTTTCAGCTGTTGAATGATTACTTGAATCTGTTTTTTAGAAGTACTATACTGCAGAAATACTTTTAAAAGTTCACATATTTATACTGGACACTACCCGCCAAAACAGTCTACTTTCGGCTGAGTAACAACTGCATGTTAGGCTCTGTGGGCTTTAATGGGTTGAAGTACATTGCCTCGTGATCCAGTTCTGTTGCCCACGTTGGCGTTTTCGGCAGTGGACAGGGATCGGCATGGGCACCGTGACTGGTCCTGTGACCCTGTCGCTGGTTCACCACTTTTCCTTCCTTGGACCACTTTTGATAGGTGCAGACCAGGAACACTCCACAAGAGCTGCAGTTCAGTGTTCTTTAAATGATGATAAAAAGCATTCTTGGTTATGTTCTTAATATGAGGTTCAAAACTAAGATCAGAATCAAAGATACCTCCCAGGTTTTTTTACTCGTTGATGGAGGTTTGCTGTCAGTGTTTGCAGTTTTGTATTTAGTTTCTTTCTCTGAGCTTCAGTACCAAGAACCAAAACTACAGTTTTGTCCTGGTTGACATAACTTCACTGTCCAAAATGTAGGGGAACAAGCAGTTTTAGGGGCAACAAGTACGCAATTGATCGGATCTCGAGTGCGCTCCTCGTTCATCTGAAACAAGCAATTTACAACAAGTTTATGGACAATTAATAGATTTGTTATGATATGCCCTTGTCCTTATGACCTTTGTTGACCTCTCCTCCAAAAGGTTAATTCTGCACATGTAGCACTTGACAACATCCAAAGCTCTTCACATAATGAAGAAGATGAGTCACTGATCACGCAGTCACGCTGTCATTCTTTATGCTGGATTACATAATACCAAATGAAAGTGAACCACAGACCACGGGAGGTCAGTTGTTATTTGTACTGTTATTCATGCGCGAGGGCCCTTCAGTCCCCGTCATGGAGGGTTCTCCAGCTGCATGTGTACAGGACAATCAATAATGAGTCCGTTAATGATCTGACCTGACGGACCTGAACAGAACTTTCTGCATTTAAGGGTCATCTGTCAGCCTCTCTCCTGTTGATTGTCTGTGACTACGTTAACATTCAAGCTCACAGCTCACACAGTCGTAACATGAGCAGGATTTTACCTGAGAGATGTAACATGCACAGAGGTTGTTTTCATTTCATTGCCATGGAATCGATATTTTACACCTTTTTTTTTTTTTTTTTAACTTTGCAAATTGCAGCTTTGGATGATTTATACTAAAAAATATAAAGGCAGGAGGAAAACTGAGGAGATGACTTCATGGAAAAATGAGAGAAGGCAAGCTGTGGTATTCTTGTTTATCCTCTTTATCCTCTTTTGATTTTCCTCTCAGGATGCAAGAAAACATTTAATAAATTATAAAACCAAAAATACATTTCTGAGATTCCACGACACGTCACTTCCTTCCTCTCATCTTAGATCACATCACTCTTCCTGCTCCATTCAGCTCAACTCTATATTTTCATTTTAATGTCTCCTCACCATTCCTGTCACCTCCTTTCCATCTTCTTATGAAATGCAAGTAAAATCATATTTTTTACATCAACTTCAACGTGATTTCACCCTGTGGACCAACAGCAAACTCTCTCAACAGTGCTGAGTTTGATAATTGACAGTTAAGACAACATGTCCAACTTCACAGCAGAAATAACCAGGGTGTATTTTTATAAAACAGTCTAGACCTGCTCTGTATGAGATAACTTTAACTATATAATAACATGATAACATGAGCAGGATTTTACCCGAGACATGTAACATGTATGGAGGCTGATTTCATTTCAAATCATTTTTGATGTACTTTGTTGTACTTGTTTTTAGAGAGAGGAGAGGAGGTGAATTCACGGAAAAAGGACAGAAGACATATTTTTGTTTATTCTATTTTCATCTTTCCTTTCAGGACACATGAATAAATTTAACAAATAATAAAAGCAATAATACATTTCTGAGATTCTTTGAGCCTTCACCTCCTTCCTCTTATCTCAGATCTCTTTTCTTTTCCTCCCTTTCCTTCATCTGTTCTCTCTATTCATTTTAATATCTCCTCTCCATCCGTGTCGCCTCCTCCTTCCCATCTTCTTCCCCCTTTCCTATTTTATTACATTGACAGACATCAAGCAAGGTCACCAACAGCAGACATAGCAGCCAGCTAGTATTACTTACTAGTCCAACAGCAGTCAGCCCAGCTCGGCGTCTGTCTTTCAGGTGCTCTGAGCTCACAGTTTAGGTAGCCCGGCTAACAAACTGAGTTAACATTAGATAACAGCAGCTACAGTTGGCAGCAGTTTCATCACTATTCACCTGATAACAAGTCAGTGTAGCATCAACATAACTTAAACTCTGTTAGTTTATGAAATGTGACAAAGTATTGTGTCAAGGTAACCTACACAACATCTAACACTCCTCATCATCATTCCTGTTTGAGTCGCCTCTTTCCTTTCCCACCCTGTCTCCTTCCTCCTCATCACTCCTGCAGTCTCGTCTCCCGTTTCAGATCGTGCTCATATTCCTCTTATCTCCTCTATACGCTTTCCTCTCACCTTCTCCTCCTCCACCTGCTTCTCTTTGTTTTAATCTGCTGTTTGTTTCATCTCTCAGCGCCGGCTGCAGCGCTGATCTGTGCAGCATCGCATCAAATGTCGCTCGAAAGCCTGCGAGGATTTACACCATCCTGCTTTGTGATTCCGAGCGGTACCGGAGATGTGAACTTTAGAGCGTCTGATCTGTTGCTGCTTCTGATGTTGAAACAATGCATTCTGATATTTCTTACCTAAACAATATTCTGATGCTGGGGTTTGTCTCTTAAGTGTGGCTATGATGAATTCAACAAGTATTTCTAGCTAATGATAAAGCTAGTTAAGAGTTAGAGCTAAATGTAGCTTAATAAACCTTTATATATGTAAATAGTCAGGTGATGTAATCAGCGACTGAAATCTAGTGACTTTTTGCACAGGATTTTGGGTTTTCTCCCCTCTCCTTGTGTCATCTGCTGTTCCAGCCTTATTAGTTCTGTCCACAATGAGTTCTCACCTGTGACTCGTCATCTTGTGTGTATTGCGTGTATTTAGTTGTCTGTGTCCTCTGTCCTGGATTTTATCTTGGATTATTGAACTTTTTGCTCTGACTCATCAGCCACTTTTTGTTTGTTTTCCCACCTGTTCAGTAAGTAATGTGCAGATCCCAGCTGATGGTGGACGTCAATCTGCCGTTATTCGTCACTTTTCTTTCATTTATTTTTTGCCCGTGCTCTTGGAGAATTTGTTGGACAGAGTAGAGCGCTTCCATTATTTCAACTAAAGCTGCAAACACAGTCTGTGCAGCAGCTGCTCCACTCCGGCCACATGATGGCTTTTGTCCGTGTTGTAATACACACTGTAACACACCAGAAACAGGTTGTGATAATATAAAGCAAAACAACATTTCATAAATTGGGACAAATTCAGGAGAAATATGACAGTCAGTGGGTTTCCATCCACTAGAAGTTACTCTATCGATAAAAAGAAATCCCGCTCATGAAGAAACAAACATAAACATCATATTTCCATCATGTTTTCTACCTTTTTCCCCCCATGATTTAAGGTTGGAGCTCTTTAAAGTTACAATATGCGCTTTTTTTGGGATGAAAACATCTTTTAACGAGAAAAGAAGGCAGCAAGAAATCCAATCACCTGTCACCCCTGCTTTCTTATCTTATTGCCCCTCATCCCTCCTCTCCTTTTTCTCTCCTTTATCTCACTTTCCTCTCCTCTGGTCTCCCAAACTCTCCCCGATCTGCTGCTTTTGATCCCCCCCCCCCCTTCATTGCTTTTCCATCCTCCTCTCCTCCTGGTGTAAACAGTTTGGAAAGACGGTGTTGACCGATGGCGTTGCTCCCAGCGACAACTCCTCTAAACTGACAGGACACCCCTCAGATCTCCTCCCGTTACCACAGCAACGGACTCAGGAGAGGGCAGAGGGATGGATTGTTTGTGTTCGAGAGACACATAGAAATATGTTTGTGTTCAGACCATAGACTGAACCGATACAGAGAGCAGTGAGGTGATTTATATGTCTGAAATGAAGACTGGGCAGGGAGTTATACACTGTATAATGAGAGAGTTTAGGAAGAAGTATGAGAGAAGAATGGGAGAGATAAAAATGATGGAGAGGAAGGAGCTTAAAAAGAACAATTGAGATGAAGACAGTTTAGATATATAGATGAAAAGAAGTGCAGGAGAAAACAAAACATATTGTAAAATGTGCTGCTTGAAACACCAAAATGTCAAATTTAGTTCATAAGAACAGCTTTGTTGATACGAAAGTGACATTTTGGAAATATCTTGCAAATTGATTAAAATTCAACAGAAAGATTCACCATGCTTTTAAATAAATAGTTCAACATTTTGGGAAATATGTTATACGAGTTGGGAATGAGACCGGGCTGTAAGTATCAGGCTGTCAGGACAACTGTTAAGCTTGCCTTGAGCAACCTAAGACGAGGTCTATGTTTGATCCATGGATTACATCAAATGCCAGTGCCACTATGCTTAAGGTATGATTACAGTTAGCAGCTAAAAGACTTGATTTAGTTTAAGGAATGATCATTACCGTATTAGTGTACCGAACACTTTAGCATCCAGTTGCACCAGAAAATCACAAAATTTCCTCCCCACTGACAATTAATATTGTTAAACTCAAAGTTCACAGCTGAGTTTTAAACAATCTGCAAGGAAGTATTGGGAGACCCAATCAAGGAGTGTTTCTTTGACAGCAAAGAGAAACATATTGAATCAGGTAAATGTATGTCTTTTCACATGTTGTGTTTTGTCTTTTCAGTGAACACAGATGCAGAGTTGGATTCAGTGTAAAGAAAGTGACAGACAGAGGCGGCAGCTCACAGTGAACGTTCTTTTATTAAGACATGTTTTCCAGGGCTTGGTTGGTTTCTTTTGTCTCATCAACATTACAGACATTCAGAGCAAACATTCTCCACGGCGATGTGCAAAACAGCGTATGAAAGGAAAACAGGTACATTCTCATTTACTGTTGGCTTCCAATGCAACCGGCTGGCCTTCAGCCAGACACACAGACACTTTGTTTTTTCATATTATATATATATATTTTTTTATTTTTTTTTCTGTTCCCAACACACAAACACAAACAACAAGCTCAGATCATTGCATTGATTTTTAGCGCTTAAAAGAGGAAAAAAAGGAAACTTTTGATCTACACCACTACATGTAAAAGGCCGGTACTGTATTTTTTTAAACCCTCGGTGGGCCAATTATATTTGCAGCTGTCCTCGCCAGGTTGCTCTAACTAGCCAATACCTGGGGTCGATTCCCTAACTCCAGCTCGTATGGATGTAAATCACATCCATCTGCGTTTGTATAGAGTTTCTTTTATTTAATATCCAACTTTTTAACCTTCAAAGGAGCAAAATGATCAGGAAAATTGGCTTTTTTTCCACCTACATGATTATTTTCTTGTAGGTGGAGAAGGTGGAGAATTGCAGACTTTAATTTGCAAGTGAAAAACTGCTTTCAAAACTGCTTTTTGGAGACCTACAGTTTGCATATAACCCTTGTTTCAATATATTTTAATGATTATATGTCAGTATGTAGTTAGAATCAGCTGAATATTGAAATATAGTCATTTATGCAGTTGAAACAAACGTTATATGTAACACCCGTTCAACCTAATTTAGCCCAGTTTTCTTACAACTTGAAGGTTCATAAAAGCAGTTTTTTATAAACAATTTGTGCTTTCTGGGAGACGTAGCTGAAACTCTATACTTAGGTCATGTGATGACTGAACCTTGTGCTAATAATTTTTGTTAAACTATAAATTTCTTGTACTTTCAGTTGCTTATACTTAATATTTAAAGATATAATAGAAAAAAAATCAAATATTAAGAGCGAAATGTGTTAAATATGCTAAACCAAAGCAATGCTAAATTATATAAAAGCAATACATTTAATCAATACTTTAACAGAACCATTAGCTTAGCTTAGCATAACGACTGGAAGAAAGGGGATACAGCTAACCTCTAAAGCTCGCTAATTAACATATTTTATTTCATGTAAACAAACTTTTACAGGAGCATTAAAAGAAACAATTTCTTATTTTAGCGGGAGCCACATTCCTGTTTTTTACACAGCTGCGAGGTGTTTGTAGGTATGTTTTTGAGTTGCCAGCTGTTTCCCTGAGCTTCTAGTTTTTATGCTAAGCTAAGCTAATCACTTCCCAACTCCAGCTATATATTTAATGGACAGACATGAGTGGTATTGATCTACTCATCTAATCTCCCCAAGAAAGCGAATAAACAAACAACTAACATGCTTATTCGCTTCCTTGCCATGAGTTAGACGTTCAGATTGATCCCACTCTCACTTCTTAGCTTAGCTTAGCATTAGGACTGTTGAAACTGGGGAAAACGGCTAACTTGGGTCATAAAAACCACCAACCAGCACCTGTGTGTTTCTCAAATTTTGACTGGATGTCTAGATACTGTTTGACCTGCAAATTACCCAGCTGATCCTGAGTACTGAACCACAACAACAAAAGAGCATTTCACTTTAAATTTCCCCTTAAAGACCTTTCATGGGTTTGAAACCGGCAACATTTTGGCACGAAAATTAAATATGGACTTACACACACACATACACACACATACACACACACACATACATACACACACACCATCCCACAGCTTGCCCTGTGAAGAACTGGTCCCAGAACAGCCTTATCCACACACACACACTGAAGCACAGGCAGATTATCACAACAGCAGCAACTCCCTGCTTATCCATACATATGCAACATGCATCTTCCAATTTCCAAGAGTGTGAAACACAGTGATGTGGTCAGAATAATGTCCAGAACAACCATAGATTAATTTCTCATTTTCATGTCTCTCTTTTTTTGTCATTCTCATGTTTCATATTCACATGTTAAGTAAATATATTCATTTTCGGGGGAGAGGAGGTGTGTTTCTGGGAAATGATGTAGGAGGACGAGTCAGAAATCAAAGTGCACACAGTATTGCTTCTGAATGGCAGAGACACCGTGTTTTGTCTTTTTTTTTTCACTCTGGATTTGTTCACTGAAGCGTCTTACACACAGACTCGTCCAGTCCACAAGTGAGAAAACATGTCGCCTGAACGGATTAACACAGGATGTGGAGAGGTGGAGGTGGAGAGTCCATCCCACCTGAGCTGTTCTTGACCCGGGCAGAAGAAAAACGATGATGTGAAGAGGTGAGACAGTCCCAGAGGGTAAAAGACTCGACATCTCTGACCAAAGAGGAAAAGGTGGTGAAAAGTCACAAGTTGCAATTCCAAAATGTTGGCACTAAAAGTAAAGTCCAAGTCTTGAACTCTGAGTTCCTGTTCCTTAACAAGTCACTCTGACCCCCTCGTCACATATAAAACTATTTAAACTTTTTAACAGTTATATTAATAATTACACATTAATGGCAAAGATAGACTTGAAAACTTGAGTAAAACTAATTCTTGTCTCAAACTGATTTTGCATGACAACGTTAATATTTATGTCACTTTCAGACCGAAAATGCTATTCTGTTAATATTGTGCGGTACCAGTGGGTATGAACGAGGTGATTAATTCCTATCCAGGAAGTCCAGATTGAGTAAAACAACTTGTTCTCAATCCCAGCTCAGAAACAGCAGCTTGGTCAGCAGCCCTACACTTCAAACTTGAACCCTAGTGTCATTTTGTATGAAAAGGGTTGCCAGCAAGACAGATGCAATATGCATTTCCCATTTTAGGATTTTAAATGGTCACGTTTTGGTTGGGTGTTGGCACAAAAAAGACCGCAGTTTTGGCTGTGAAGTGAAGCCAATGCAGAAGTGCCAAAAACTGCAGTTCCTCAAACGGTGACTTGAGGTTGGCTACAGAACATCATTCAGCCTGCCTCAGCTCCATCCAAGATGTACGCCTTTGCCCATTTTTAGATTATCTGGGAGCCGGCGGAAGCAGGACTGGCAAGGCCACCACACTTTGAGCTTCACAGCATCTCTTTAGAAACCTATGGGTGATGCTATTCTGATGCAGAACCACTGACCAAGCTGCCATATTTGATGACTTGTTAGTGAGAACAAGCTGATAATAAATGGGTTTGAAAGACACCAAAAAACTGCACAGCAGTTTTAATTCTATGAGACAGATTTTAGACAGTCTTGATGATTGTGAGGTAGATGGTTTGCCATTAATGTTATAGAGCATGGCTGAATGATGCTAAATTGTTGCATGGTTCCACTTTTTGATACAAAACCCTGTGTTTGTTTGTCTGTTTCTGTGCAGACCACTGATGTATTCATGTCAATAACATTTAAAAAAGAAATGGTCAAACGGTCAAAATCAGATTGCAAGTTTTGATTTGGCAGAGCCTAAAGTAATCACATTTGTGACTCTGGTCTGCAGCTCTGTTAACAAATGTCTTGGTCTTCCATCAATCCTTTTGTCTTTTTATTTCATCCCAGTGAGTTTGGCTTCTTACTCCAAAGAATTATCAAAATAATTCCTGTAAATTAACAGGATTATAGTCAACAAGACAGTCTGACTGACAGGTGTGCAGCACCTTTAATGATAATACAAAAGTACTGAATATCACACGACTTAATATTCCCCAAAAGCAACAATTTGTTTTTCATTTCGATAAATCCTTTTTTTGAGAAAACGCAACACAACTTTCTGCGAACAACTGGGAAACATTGACAGCGTTGAGTATTTCTGACTTGTAACTGGTTCATTGTGAATTTTATGCATCAAAATGAATCAAGGGGAAAAAAGAGAATCACAATGTTTAATTTGAATAGTAGTTTGTGACTGAATTACTAAAGAACATCATGATAAAACACATTACTAAGTTAAGAGTTACTCCCGAGCTCTGGCCTCCCGCCTCCTATTTTTAAGTCTCACAGTTTCCCTGAAGGCATCACTGATCAGTGCGGCATCATTTATTTTAATTTGTCTCTACCCTCCACTTCTCCTCCACACCTCCAGCTATTAAAGTTCTTCTATTTTTCTGACTCATACAAAATGTTTTTTCTTTCCTGTGCCTTTATTTCTTTTCTTTATCTTTAATTAGCACTGTTTTACCCTCCTTGTAAAGGTTAAGTTCATCTTTCTTTTATCACTTTTTAATAGTTCGTTCTTGCCACAAAAGTTAAAAATGACCCACGATTCTTTGCCTCAACCCTCTCCTCAGCGCCTCGTCTCAGCAGTGAAATTTGAAGATGATCAGGACGATCCTCTTGTACTCCTTCCTGAAGTTGTGGTTCAGGACACCGTAGACGACGGCGTTGAGGCAGCTGTTGAAGTACGCCATGAAGTAGCTGGCCGTGAACAGCCACTCCGGTATCGCACGGCCCAGCCTAGAGTCCAAAGCCACCGCCAGGCCGATTAGGTTCAGCGGTGCCCAACAGACAGCGAAGAGCACGAACACGACGAACATGGTGAGGAAGTTGCGGAGGTCGTGCGGCTTGATCTTTGGCCGCGAGTCCGGCTTGACCCTCCGCCTCACCTGGATAACTAAGATCCAGATACGCAGGTAACAGTAGGTGACGATGGCGATCGGCAGGATGAAGTGAACCACCACTACTGTAATAGTGTACAGCGAGCTCACCGACTGGGCAAAGGTGCAAGAGTACACCCGTGGGTCATACTGCAGCGACTCCACAAACCAGTTGGGCACGATAGCGAGGATGGTGAGCGCCCAGACCAGCACGACGTAGCACATGGTGTTGCTGTTTGAGAACAGTTTGTCATACTTAAGGCTGTGACAGATGTAGCAGTAGCGGTTGATGGCGATGCCCGTGATGTTGAAGATGGAGCCAATGACGCTGAGACCCATGAGGAAGCCGCTGATCTGACAGTGGATGTAGCCGGCGATCCAGCCGTCGTGGAAAATGGCAGTCAGGACCAGCGGGTAGGGATAGATGGCCACTACTAAGTCAGCAAGAGCCAGGCTCACCACGAAGGCGTTTCCTGTAGACACGAGGAGAGAAAAACAGGTCATGAACAGGTAGAATATGAACAGAAGAGACTACAAAAGGTGAGTAAGATCCAGTTATTCTTGTTTGTCTTGGAAACATTCTCAAAATCAAACACTTTACACCAATTTCCTTCCAGGCAACCATCGGTTTCCATTTAAATCAACTTGTTAAGACTTGAAACTTGATTGGGTTCGGTAATTCAACAAGATAAACACTATAAACGTAGAAGACATCATCTGAGCTGCTAAACATGAACCAATGCTTGCTTTTTCTTCTGGGTTTGATTTTCCAACAACATACAGATTGTTGTAATTACAAATGCAATTCAGTTTCTGAATGTGTGGCTGCTCTGGAGTCCAACACAGAAGAGTTTCCCCTTCGTCTCTGTCAGTTGGTGTTCACAACTTGAAGGCTGAAGAGAAATCAGTGGCTGCTTGAAATCAATCTACAGGTCCTCTCCTCTGGAAAACACAATGTGCCTTCACCCTAAAAAGTGGTGTATATGTAAAATGTTATCATACTGTTTGGACAATGGTCAAAGAATTAATCAATATGTCAGCTGAAACCAAATTTTGATGAGTCCAGCTCAAGGATTTTGGTTCTGGCCCACACAAGCTCCAACTTCTTCCCTACCAGCGAGGTGACGTTCCATGTCCCTAGGTCCAGATTGTGATGCCAAGAAACAGCACACCACCCAGCTGGCAAAGCACCTGACCCTTATGCCTCTGCCTGTGGGTGGTGGGTCCATGATACCTCATCGGGCTGTGCCCTACAGAGCTCCATGGACTAAGGGTCACCAGGTGCTCTTTGGCAAGCTCCCCTCCGAGGTCTGGCTCCAGATCAATCAAAAACTAACATTCTTTGGTCCCAGTTTAGGATTATCTGCTTGTAAGCTGAGTATCTTTTGGCCTTCATGAATCAGTCTTAAAAGTAGCTTCTGGATTCAAAGACACAAAACCACTTACGTATGAGCAAATATTGTCAGTACCTAAAGAGGAAATGTTTAGAGTAAAACAGTGGTATATTTTCTGGCCTCTTTTTGTAAGAGAATGGGAGAGACACGATCTGAAGCCAGCAAATGTAAAAACAACATGTCCAGAAAGAAACAAGGCCTGTCATAAAAGGAATGAAGCCGAACACAAACAAAAGCAAAACAAATACAGGGAACATCGAGCCTCGGATCAACTCGGAACAGCACGTTACCGAAGGAAAGCAAGCAAACGAAAATAGACGAGCGAGAAGCAGACAAAAACCATAAACCCAAAAAACTCCCAGTCGGATCACTCTCCCCTCTAAGTTTAATAGCATCTGGATCATTAAGCTCATCACTCCCATTTAAATGTCTCCACCATCATTACATGCTAATGAATATGACTGTCCAAATCTAGCGAGGAGAGGAGTAAGCACTAGTTTGTATGCCAATCGCAGCAGCAGGTGGATTAGAGTTCATGGTGGTTTTTCGGCTCATGCTTTGACAATAAAAAAAAAAGTTCTCGCCCCCCTGCTGATGTGCTGTAAAGGTCTCCCACATGGGGAAATGAAATTCGAGGGTCTGATTTAGGAGTTTAACATTTACCTGCTGTCGCCTCGAGTGGACTGTGCAGCATTTCAATTTTCCAGCCATTGTGCAAAACTCCCTTATGAAACGCTCCTGTGTCCGTCCTGCATTAGTATGGCAGCTAGGATTCTATCTCAGATAATATTTACCTTTAACTCCAATTCAGGTGTTTTCTTTTGAGTAAAGCTTTCTTTTAACCAAAACTGAGCTGCTGTTTTTTATGCTAATTTTAATTATTTCTAGTCAAATCTTCTCTTCTCATCCCCTGTTGATGTAATTTAGTGAAAAAGGTTTGTGCTTAAACACACAGTCTTTTCAGCAACAGCCATTTGGTTGCATTTGCATTCAGGATAATTCAAAGTGAGGAAAGTGAAAGTGAAAAAGTAGTGCTTGTTTCTTTCCTCATTACACCAACTAAAGTCTCAGAGGAGCCAGTAAAACTTTCCTGAGTAAATAAAGTTTAAAACAGCTGAACTAAGTGAAGCATCCAGAGTAAAGTGGCTCTTCTTCAACAGCAGAAGTTTAACTTTTGTTCCACTGTTGTGATTTAGATGTTTTTTTAGCCACACTAGCAACAAAGTTGGCAACGTTGGTCGGTTCGTCCACCACTTTGGTCCAAACTGCTGGATGGATGGTCACATTTTTGTTCAGATGAATCCCGACGAAACCACTGATAATTGCCACTGTGAGGTTAACATTTTTCTTTTTAGTGAAATTAAATGAGTGAAAACTATTCCATGGCACATCTCAGGATGATTTGTAATAACCTTTGTGATCCCCTAACTGAGCTGCATGGGGATGGCGGATCAAACAATCGAATAAAAAGAACCACAGCAAAGTTAAAATATCTTAACTTCTGATGGTCTACCGTTAAAGTCGACTGTATTTTCTTCTGGCCTCACCCAATTTTACCACCCTGCTCTCATCCACTAAACTGATACCTGGTTTGCCATCCACTTACAGCAATCGTCAGACAGTTTGTACCAATTTATTTAAATTTTTTTGTTTGTTTTGTTGATGGTAAAAAACCCTCACAGGCAAGGAGACTTTCTCTTTACAGCTCTACCTTGTAAAAAAGAAAAACTGTTGTTGACAGCAAAAATTTAACGGTTCAAGGGTCTGTATGACGTAAATTTATTCAGCTGCCCGTGTACGTGCAGACCGTCAGCATGCAGCCTGAAATTTATGACCCGTTGCCACCTAGTAAACAGAACCATGCGCATTTCCACCGTCTGTATCGAGAGTATATTCAGCCCTTTAGTAAATGAAAGCGTTGTTAATTACATGAAATGTGATCTTTCAAAGCTGTCCGCTGTATCTGGGTAGCAACAGAACTCAGATATAGATATATAGATACAGTGGTACTGTTTTATTGTAGCCTATTTACAGACAACAAATACTCTCACTTTATCATTCCAGTCGCTGTGACAGGCTCACTCCATTGGTACGCAGCCAACCTAACAAATTTATACCACTTGTCTTCTTCGACGATGACGCATCGTCCGACCTTCACCTTAATGATGAAACATTTACAGCAGAATTGTACACGTTAGCCCTTCAGCAGTCCGATCTCTAACAAACCGTGTGGAGGTGCTGCCTGGGATGAAACCCCCCCAGTGGACGAGAGCTGCGTCTCATCACTGCGGCTGCTGTAATTGATATGTTTTGGTTGACGCTTTTATCAAATTGCATCTTCACACCCAGAGGGAAGTGCGTGGTTGTTAACTCTGTCTGCGTTAACAACACTTTGTTCTACCTGCTGATCTATGCTGCTCTGTTCAGCTTTTATCACCCTCAGTCTCCATCTTCATTATGAAGAAGCTTCATCGTTGTTATTCTGGACGTCACAGAAGGCTACTTAAGGAAGAGCTGTAGCTTGTTAACCGCCAGACATTGTGTATTAGTCCGTGGTTCTGTCTTTATTACTCTGTTTGAAACCGTTCCCAACAATATTGCTCCTCTCATGTGAGCTGAAGCCTCGTGCTCATAAATGCTGCCAGGTTCAAGTCCCTGTGTAGTTCACTTACTGAGGAACATATTACCACGGCCACAGCCGATCTCATTAGACCCGTTCGTGCTGTAAACATATAGATGCTGTGTACTCCAAGGTGCTTCAGCCGCTGTCATGCCCACAGTCCACATTTAAACTGTGTGTCTTTATATAGAAGCATGAGCGCAGGTCAGCAGAGGTGGAAAAACACATTAAGACCCTTAAAAGAAAATAACAGCATCAGAGACACAAGAGTCAATTTAAAGGAGAAAATGAAGAAAGAAAAGCACCTAAAGTCGAAGCAAATGTTCTCATAATGCTGGATGGTGTCTTGATAGTAAGTATTGTTATTTAGCTTGCTGAAGTGGTGATATTTTTAACTGATTTATCCACTGTTGGGTACTAAAATGATTTCTTACAAGCTGATCATATGCTTGAATGAAAAACGTAAATCTCAGGAGCCACATTAAAACTACGTCTCTGAACATTCAGTCATCCAGGTCAGTAAACCAAGAAGCTGGATTCTATAAGATGTTTTATCCAAAAGGTTTCAATGTTTTCAGTGGCTGCTTGTTGTTCTCATCTAAAATAATGTTAGCTGTCTGGTTTCAGGTGTCTTATTGAGGTATCATAGTTTGCTCCATGAGCTTGTGGTTTCAGTGATATTTCAGGTCTGCTTTTACTGGTGTAATCTTCTGCGGTCCAGACTCCCCTACTTTGCTACTTTTTTTTTTTTTTTTTTTTTGTCTGAATACTGCCTTAGATCGACTTCAAATCCAGTGCTGCAGTCAAAAAGTCCATTTGTTTGAATGGGGGTAGTGCTTTGTGGCTGCAGCAGTGAAAAGTGAGGAGAGCCGGAAACATGACCTGACGCCACATGTCAGCCTGAAATGTCTCTGAAGCCGAGGTTATTCAGGTGGATGCACAGGCTGAGCTACGAACCTGAGCGAGCTGTGGTCCGGTGACGTAGACAGTGAATGAGTGAGAGCGAGTGCTGTCATCGATAAAGCTGCTTAATAAGTGAAATAAAAAGCAGCGATTACACTGAGCATAAATAGACACAGCCCCAGCACATAATAAATGTGAACAAATAATGTATTAAGGTAGATACTTTCAGGCACACAGCATGACCTAACATTTCTTACAAACACAACAAGAGGCACCTAATGATAAATTAATGCTAATTATGCTAATACAAATGATAAAGCAAAGATTTCTATCAGCGTGCTGTGATCTTTGCACCTTGAACGCACAAAGGAGTTATAGTCGTTTGAAAGACATTGGCTTTTCCACATTGAAATGCAAATTTATGCAGCGAGTCGCTGTAGAATTCAGTCAGATCATCTGGCGTGTAGAGGCAGCAGCGGTGTGAAGTTTTTAAAGTTACTGTAACAGCGCGTCGCGCTCAGATGGACAGACGGCAGCACGAGCGAGCATCTCGTCACTGCAGAGAGAGTCTATTTTGAAGCGAGCTCGTTGTTGTCGTTCTCTCAGCAGTGTGTTCAAACGAGTTTGTTCAACACCGCCGCTGCCAGCGTGTGATCCTGATGGCAGCTCTGACTGCTGCCGCTGCTGCTTGTACCTTGTTCAAGTACAACAGCAAACACTGCTGTCAACCCCCGAAACAGAAAGATACGGAGTTTCAGTTTGCAGGAAAAAATAGACACTTCTCACTCAACTTTCAACTGACATTTCTGGATCATGCCGGAATATTGTAAAGAGACGGGAGGTTATGAAACTGAAGGTGGGATGGTCGAGATATTCATGACCTTCACAACTTTGTGATGTAGACTTTATTTCCTAACATTATAGAAATCTATATTTTGATTATCGAACACTCAAACTCTTTTTTTGTTCTATGGCTAGTTTTCATGGCAGAAAAACCTTAAAAAACAGAAGTAGAAATCCCGTTCTCCAAAGTCCATCCACACGCTTAGTGTGTTTCAGATTTAGTCATAAAATATAGCCAAATGCACAACTTTTGTCTGCATGACTGCATTCCTGAAAATGCTGCATCAATATGCAAGTCTCTATGCCAGACACAGAGACGCTTGAACTCCTTCACTCCAGGCAGCAACAGTTGTTACTGCACAGTATTTTAAACCCTCACATGACCTAATCTGCAATCATATGACTATCTTAGTTTACTATGCATCCCATGTGACATAAACACTGCAATAGTTCAGGACTCATTGGCAGATCTCATGAGCCATTCATGGTTCAGAATTTGGAGTTTACTGGCTCCTGGGCATGTCAGTCAAACAGCTACTTAATCTATAAGCAAACCACCAGACTGAGGACACACAGTTTACCTAACAAAGTTTAATATACCAATAATATATATCACATTTTTGTGAAAATATGAGTGATAATGCCACAGAAAACGTGAAATCTACCTGACGACAGCCTCCGTGATCCACATCAGACAAAACTCCAAACTTTGTGCAGCAACCTTTCAAGCCTACAGGAGGTGAGTGTTTAATAGTCAAACATAGATTTGGGATGGCATGCAGCACCATGTCAATGGGTGTGAGGCTGCATCGCATTAAACTGCACACGTGCGCCACATGACGAGACAAACACAGTAGAGAAATCTATAAAACAAATTTATTTCCAAAGTCACCATCTGAGGGTGTGAGGTTAAAGATGAGACGCATTGTGTCTCGAATGCCTCCAGCAGCAGCCGTGTCCTCGCCAGTGCCGCAAATACAAACAGACAGAATTATATAAAATGATAAAGCATCCGAGCAGTTAAAGGATATTAGATCAAATAAATCACGGCGCCGTGGCAGCGCACCGGAGCAGCTGAATCCTCCGGCAGGTGCGCTTGCTGCAGCACGAGGTTTGGCAGGTGGTTGGGATCAGGTCAGGCTCATCAGACACGATGTCGGGAGAGGGGATGAGGGAGGACATGACTTCATGTCATACGCCGCAGCAGAGCACATGCCTTCATAATGCAGCAGACGTTCGCCGGGTTGTTAAGCTTCCTGCCACCTGTTTCTGCTATCATAACATCTCTCTTTTGCTCTCTGTGGAGCGGGGAGTTTCACTATAACGTCTCATGATTGTGATTTATCCACGGCTAAGAGAAAAGCTCTAGAGTAACTTCTCTGTCCCAAATACAATGTGAACAGTTTTACTCGCAATAAAATTGGACCTGAAAGACTTAAAACGACAAGAACAAAGAACAATTACGTTCCTCAAGTCACGCCTGGAGGTAGGCCTAGGTTTGTTTTGTTGATTAGTCCAATCCCAGAGGGTGTAATATGAAAAAGACTTTTTCAGGTTCAGAAATGACTCTGGAGAGAGAAATATCCCTGAAATTTGCATTAACAGCACCCCCCAAAGCAGCCTGAAAACCACCAGTAAGGAGCCCCGGAGTGGCCATGAAGAAATATCTGGAGGCTTCATTTCACTATGCTTAACACTCCAAATGCTATTGTGTGCACAAGGTACAATTCGTTCCCATGTTTTGATTAATTTGTGTGCACGAGATAAGAGTATACAAAGAGAGAAAGCATATATTATTTTATCTTCATGGCCAACCCGAGACTCCGAACACCCAATGATCGGTACCTGCACTTTATAGTTTGATTTCTTCTTGTTGGATTGGATCGGCAATTATTAAACAGCCATGCAGAAAGTCATCTTAATGGATGACTCTCTTGTTAATTGTCCATAACCCTCAAACAGTGCCAAAGCAGCCATTATGCACCATTACACACCATCATTACCAGAACCTTTAAAAGCCAACAGCCAAACACATTTAAATGGCAAACACCATTAATGTGTCCCAACATTTACCGATCTCGCCTTGTGTCTTTCAACAAACATTCCTTATGGACCTCAGATGAATATTAATCACCTGAGCTTTATTTCTGCTGCATCACACACCACCCCCCCGATTAAACTAACCCTAGAGAAACACTAAGAACGATAAACCTGCGAGTAGTAACTCAATAAATTTAACTGGTTTGTTTTTATATCCGGAGTTCACAAACATTCTCCCAATCTTTGCCAAACAGCTAAATCTTCAAACACTGACTTCATTCAAAATCAGAGGTGGTTTTGTATTTATGTATTTTTGTATCTAATATTTAGCTCGTTATTGTAAACACGCAAGCCTTGTTGACTTGACCTGTGATGACCAAGCGTCAACCTCACCGCTTGATGCAGCAGCAATGCTGTCAGCCCTTCGTGACACTTGCTTGTCCGTCGGTGCTGCTAAAAGCTGTTGGAAATCCTTCCACTGCGGCAAGTACTGTACCACACTGTGTTTTCTGAAAAAGGTGTGCTATCTGAAAAACCAGAGGGGAATCTATAAAATATTTCTTTTGCCTGCCGGACAGCTGTGACCTTGCTCAGGCAGTACAGTCACCCAACACTGACGCTGTAAAGGTTTAATGACGGGTAGGCATTACATTGCTCTCCTCGTATTGCCTTCAAATCTATAGTTAACAAGAGGCATTCATTCAGAGGGGTGAAAAGAGAAAATGAACTCTGTCAGACCTGCTGCGAATAAAATGACACTCATGATGGGAGAAATAGACAAATAGAATTAAAATGCTGCTGTTAGCATCAGGATCAGCCTCTTCTGCTGTGGGTTAGCAGCCGAAACAGGTTTTACAGACAAAAAAGGGTTCGGCACCAATGGCTGCTTCCAATCTGAAGTACTTTGATGCGATCCAGTGCCTGTACCTCACCAACAATACGTCTTTTGAGCATCCAGTACTCACTAAAGGGGGCTTTTAAACGTTTTGATGGCAGATGTAGTCGGCAGTGAAAATGAACTCTGACAACAAAACTTTCTTAGAAACTTCTCAAACAACTCTTGAACCTCTCATCTGCTGGTCTGTGTGTTCAAAATGCACCACTTTTGTGTCGCACCGTCGCCTCCTCATACTGTAGCTCCTAAACTCTGCTGGAAGTAGAGATTTTTTGATGACATAATGGACATATTGATCATGAGCACTCAAGTGGATTTCACTGCAGTGAGTGGTTTGCAACCCAGTCTCAGTCAAATTACATTTATAAACTACTGATTTGCAACAGCAATTACACTTTGAAAGGATCCTGATGCTGTCCATATTGTGCTTTTATCATAATAATTATGGAACATCTGGCCAGTCACAAAATGTTGATGCTGCAAATGATTCACTGATATTTTTATTTACTTTTTCTACAATATTTGCTTGTAGAAAACTAAAAAAATATTCAACTTTTTATGGTTAAGCTTAGGGACTCACAGCAAAAGGGAGAGATCCTTGTCTGGATTACTGTGGTCACTTAAAACTCAAGATACTCTTCAATCTTTCCCGATAATAAGTGTTTTTGTTGCCCAAACTGAACCATCAATGTGATATCATGGGATGCGTATATATACATTTCATGTGTCACTTAACACTTCTTTTTCCACCGTTGTTTTCTGTCTTCTGATAGACAGGAAAGCAGGGATAGAGGTGTGGACCAGCAAAGGACCACAGACCAGAATAGAACCAGGGTTGCTGCAGCAAGGACTTTGTCCTTTTGTGCACGGGACTTATTCTCTACCAGGGCGCCCTTCAATAACACCTTTTATGTTTTTTTTTGAGTGTCATTCAATAGCTACAGATGCTGCATTTTGTGAGTTTTGGACATGCAGGAAAAGTCATTTTGTCGCAGTGTTATAGTACTTCGGATCGGTATTTGTAACATAGGTGTTTTGGACTAGTGGACAATGTAACCGGAATCAGCAGCTTCAATTGAAATAATGACAGAAGAGAAAACACAGAAGACTTTGATGAATGAAGCTATAAGAGAAAAGTGGGTGATCAAGAAGCCGCTGGACAAGAGTAAATCTGGGACTGACTTTTAGTGGTTGGTGAGAGCTTGGTGAAATAAAAGACGGAAAGACAGACGCCGAGCTGGGCTGACTGCTGTTGGACTAGTCAGTAATATTAGCTGGCTGCTATGCCTGCTGTTGTTGATAGCGAAGTTGTCGACATGCTAGTTTTTTCATCATGAGTAATGCAATCAGAGCAAATACGCCTGTACCACAGTGGGATTGTGCTTTGAAACTGGGGGCCCTAAATCACAAAAACACCAATTTCTCTGCGATGCTGCTTTAAAATTTGTTGAAAGCTAACCCTACACAGATTTGATTAGAGATTTGGACGGACAAATCCACTCCCAGTTTAATAAAATGCAATAAAAGGCCAAACCTAATTATAGCTACGCATGTATGTTTGTTCAGGTCTGTTTGTGGTCATCACAGACTCGCCTCAAACTGGGTGAAACTTGTCTTCTGCAGAAAGTTCGCTCATTTACATAATAAGTTTCATCTCACCGGGGACTTCGGAGGCTCGTTGATTTCCTCAAAGTGAACTCTGGTGCGTCTTGAGATGAAAATGAAGGTCAAAGAAGAATCGCAAGCTTATCTTAGGAGTAAATCCCCTCAGTGGGTGATATTTCAGAGCAGAGCAGGCCCCCCTCCCTTCTCGCTGGCTTCCAGCTGTCTGACCGGTTGGTTTGGGATTCTGTGCAACGCCCAGAGAACAGCCATCTGCTCAGCTTTACTTCTCATGATACAGAGAGTGACACCAGCCCACCATCCCACACTTAAAACTGACCAACCTCCATCTGTTTCTGCTGACGTTTCTCTCATGACACATATTTCATATATCAGACTTTAGGTTGATGTATTATCTTCTTCTAGAGCAGACTGACTCAGTTTGCAAGGTTATTTGTGGTTCTGCTTGGAGAGCGTAAGGACTTCAGCTTATTTTTCATCATAATTCTCAACTAGGCTGCATCTAACAATTCTTCTCATTATCAATTGATCTTCTTTAATAATCAAGTCATTGTTCTGTCTATATAATGTCAGAAAATGGTGAAAAATATTGATCACTTGTTCCCAAAGCCTGAGGTGACATCCTCAAACGTCTTGTTTTATCCACAACTCAAAGAGATTCCAAATCAGAGAAGCCGAAATCAGAGAATTTGTACATTGTTCTTTAAATATTAGTCAAAACTAAAAATCAGTTATGAAAATAGTTGGCAATTAATTTAATAGTTGACAACTAATCGATTAATCGACTAATTGTTGCAGCTATAATCTCTACCAAAAGGTTATGTTGGAATGTGCAATAGAAGAACATGTCTTACTGTCTTGTTTGTATTGTGTTAGGTAAAAGTACAAATACTACACTGTAAAAAATACCCTAACATGTAAAAATATTACATTGAAAGTATGTAAGTATGGCCAGAAACATGTTAAAAAAGTAAAGATTAAAGTAGTGGAGTACCACAAATTTCTACTAAATACAGTACTTAGTACACTTACCTGACGCTTTTATCCAAAGCGACCTACAGGGAGCAATTTGGGGTTCAGTATCTTGCCCAAGGACACTTCCACATGCAGACTAGAGGAGCCGGGGATCAAACCACCGATCATCTGATTAGTGGACAACCCGCGCTACCTCCTGAGCCACAGCCGGCCCAGTAGTAAATGTACTACCACCACAACAGGTGACATCACACACACTCCTGCCAATGCGTTCATGCTATTCCACCAATTGTCATTAGGTGGCAGTAATGTGTCAGTAAACATAGTAATCCACCAAAAAAGAAAACTACCTGCTGACAAGCATGGCTGTAAATGGTGCAAACTGTGGCCTGTTTCATGTGGAAGGACATGCAGCTTATTCGTCTGATAATTTTCTGTATTTACGTGAAAGTGCCGCACGGTACCTTTAAAGTTTATTGATGCATCAGCACGTGAAGAGTTAATAGAAACATGTCTGCCCGAGCTGGAAGTTTTACCTTGAGTTAAAGTTTTGCTGTCGTCTGAAGTTGATTGTTTGGAAGAGGATCCAGGAGGAAATCGACTGAAGCTTCTGGTAAGAGCTGCACATACAGCACACACACACACACACACTTCATAGATACACTATTTGTGATGTCAGACCGTACAAAGTTTGCTTTGCTTTGTTTTGGAGAATGAATGCAGCTTCAGAGCTAAGCTTGATGCTCATGAAAACTGCTGTAAATGATTGTTTTGATGTTAATCTAACACACTAAGAGGTTCTTGTCCTGATAGTTTAATTGTACTCTCTGTACGTCTCTCGGTGCCTCAGTGTCAGCCACAGGAGGAAGACATTAAAGACGGTTTTGCTTCAGGAGGTTTAACTTGATTGGCCCTCAGGCTTCAACGCCCCGCTGCCCAAATGTGTCTTTCTTTTCTGGCTCTAGCCCGCGGGATGGTTTAAAATTGAGTTTCAGAGTCTTAACGAGTTACCTTGCAGACCTGAGTGACGTTAAAGACACTGCAGACAGTCAGTCCGAGCATCTTATGCAGCAGCATTTGGCCTTTTACTGCAGCAGTTTGGACGCTAAAAACTTTGTGTAACTTTTCTGCCATGAAATAACAGATTTTAACTCCTGTTGATCTACACTGACCTGTGATCAGGTGAATGGTGTCTCTGTCATTCGTACGTCTGTTCTCACACTATGTAACTTTGGGCTCCGGGTCGGGAGAAGTACGTAACGCTTTACGGCACTAAGTCACACACCACCAACTATTTCACTGATTTTGGTGAAACTGGATCATATTTTATGGAGAAAATGTTTTCTGGTTTTCCCTCTGATGTCCTCCGGCTGCTCCGCCTCAACTCTCTGTGATTTACAGAGTTTCCTGATGGACAGTGAAGTAAACTGCTGACAACTGTAGCTGCTGTTAGCTCATGTTAGCTCAGTTTGTTAGTTGGGCTGCCCGGACTGTGAGCTCAGAGTACCGGGGGAGTGTTAGTGTTTGTACCACAGACGTTTTTGACCACCGGGAAGGAAAAGAGGAGGTTTTCAGGCCTAGGTGAGTGCAGTCCTGGAGCAGAGTCCGTGTCATGCCAGAACAGGAGCTGGGCAATCAGGCAGTGTAACTGGGCTTAGCAGCCTCTATGGACATAATGGCACAGGCAAAAAGACAGAACAGACATTGATGGAAGAAGCTAAGAAGAGAAAAGGAGAGAGTGAGCGAGCAAGAAGCCGCCGGACAAGAGTAAATCTGGGACTGACTTTTAGTGGCTGGTGAGAGCTTGGTGAAATAAAAGGCTGAAAGACAGACGCCGAGCTGGGCTGACTGCTGTTGGACTAGTAAATAATATTAGCTGGCTGCTATGTCTGCTGTTGTTGACTTGCTAGTTTTTGATCATAAGTAAAGTAATCAGAACAAATACACGTGTACAGCTGTCCATATTTACCACAGTGGGCGCTGAAATTGCAAAAATACACATTTCCACACTGTGTTGCTTTAAGATGGAGTAATCAGCAGCACGGATAAAGGGGAGATGTAATAAAAATGCAAGTTCATGAAAGGATCTGAGTGACATTTAGAGTTCATCACCAGCCTGCTCTGCTGTGGATTACTCTGTCGGAGTGGGACTGTGATCTGGCCCCGATAAGGGGAGAGGCGCTGATCTACCGGCTCCGAGATCAATAAAAAATGTTTGACCCGTTCATGCTTTGAACAGAATATATTATTATATTTGTATCTTCAGGTCTTTTTCGGGAGCTGCAAACTGAGTGTGTGCAGATTATGAATGAAGGTTATCTGTCGGCTTTGTGTGGATCTTTTGACATAATGAACTGTGACAGGACTTTGCTGATGATCAGGTAACGTGTCTCTGACAGGGCAGATGGAGAGAGGAGATGATGGATGGAGGGGAGGACAGGAAAATGCAAGAAAAGGAGAAGAGCGCACTGGTAGGAGAAGAAAGGAATTTAGAGGAAGAAACTGGGAGACATGAGCGACCTGACAAGGCAGGAGAGGAGGGAAGAGAGGAGTAATTAAGAACAGAGGAGAGTGATTGAAAAGGGGAGAAAAAAGAGGACGCTGTGGGAAGGTGAGGAGAAGAGTCTGAAGGAATGAATCAAATGGAAAGGAGAGAGAAGGAGAATTAGAAAGGCAGGAGATGAATTGAGAGGAGGATTGAGAAGATGAGATAACCCTAAGAAAAGGCAGAAGGGGGATAGAAAAGGAGATAAGAGAGGACAGGAGGGGGAGATGAGATGAATAAGGAGGCAACGGGAAGAATAAATGAGCACGAGTGAACAATTCATCCACTTCTCCACCTTTAACCATTACAGTTCCACTCAGGGATTACAGGCATCCAGCAGGCTGATGGAAAAACAGGATATAAATGACTTTTTTTGACTGATGGATGGATGACAGCTTTGATGAAGCCGATGGGAATGACAGAATAATGTGGCTGTTTGTGTATTGATTCATGGCTATGCTAATTTGTCATTGTGACAAGCATGGAGCTCTGGAGCATGACTGTGACTGCATGATAGCAGGCTGAAGATTTATACACCCAGGTGACAGAAAATGATCTTGGATAGAGAGAAGGATGATTTAAAGCAACACAGCGGAGAAATCTGAATTTTTGAGATCTGGGTAACAAACTGAGCTAACATTAGCTGACAGCAGCTACAGTTGGCAGCAGTTTACTTCACTGTCCATCAGGAAACTCTGTAAATCACAGAGAGTTGAGGCGGAGCAGCCGGAGGACATCAGAGGGAAAACCAGAAAACATTTTCTCCATAAAATATGATCCAGTTTCACCAAAATCAGTGAAATAGTTGATGACCTCCATGTCCCGTTGCAATAGTTCAACTAGTCTGAGCAAGTTAAAGTTCAAACGTCGGCTTGTTTAAATGAAACTTAGATGTCCCAGTTAAAACTGGGATGAAAAGTGGACATTTTTAGACATTTAGGTCACATTTGACCACTGTCTCAACATCTTTTCAGTGACTTTATTTTAGCGTGGACTTGCTTCACACTGAAAAAGCAAAAGTTTTAGTCAACGTGCATATCATGTATTCTCACTACTTTGTTAGGTTTAATCTAAAAAAGATAGAAAGCCCTGAAGGCAAACTTCTCCCACGTGCAGCAAATGTGTAAAATTAAAGGATGGGCCAATCAAGAGGCACATTCACATCCCAAAATTCAGTGTAACAGTAATCTTCCCAGTTCTTCTGGACAGACACAGCATGATATGTCCTTGATGTCCTACCAAAAGAATATGAGACAGCAGTGCTCAGGTATCTTTTTGTCTCTATATTTAACGATGGACATAACCTTTCCTTTCCCACAACTCGATATTGAAATATAGAAAAGGTTTTCTTGGAAAGCCGCAGGAGCAGGAGCAGGAGCAGCATGATATTAACAGAAATGTTGAAGAAGCAAACTAAAGTTTTCCTGGCAAAGAATAACTGATGTTTTTCTACACCGTCTCCACTCTCGAGGCGTTGGTTGGTAGGTGTACTCCATCACAGATGCTTGTTTGGTGGTTGAAAAGCTTCAGAAACCTCCTCGTCCTCCCTCCCACACCTGTCTCACATTGTATTATTACTAGATAACTTGCACAAACAGAAAATCCAACTTTCCCCACATGCCTCGCGATATGATAGATCAGCTGTAGAAGCCGGCGTTTGTAGGAGTGCAACGCTATGAACGTCTTCCAGGAGAGACTGTCTGTTATCACCAGATTTAAACAAATATCTCACGAGCATCTCGACAGCTGGAAGCGTAGCACTTTCGACCACGTGATTGTGATTGCATGTGCATGTGATTGCATGTAATATGATTAGATCGGCAATTATTTTGACAAGCTGTACAGCTGTGAAGTGTTGAAACGTCAGTCCAGGTTTGTTAGATTGAGTTTTTCCACCAGCAGCTCTGCACACTCAACTCTCAGATGTCAGAGTTTCCCTAAACCTAACCGCAACTGTGACCCTACGCTCTATGCATTTAACTGTGCAACCTTTTTTTAACCAAAACCAAACATTGCAAAAACATAAAACCTGTCCCTGGTAGTGGTGAAATATTTTCACAACCAAAACATGAAAACATTCGACCCAAATGTTGGATTTTTTTGGACTTTGCAGTCCAGGTTTCTTTACCACGAAGGTGTAAATGTGAGGTTTTTTTTTTATGTAAAACACTTGATTTGCATAACATTTAGCCACATTTGGTGGCATGCGTTAATTTCCTTCCAGTACAACCTCCTGTTGAGTCCATTAACACAGAAATTAGGTTAAGTGCTTTCACTGAATGGCAGCTCTCTGAGCCTTTCAATCAAGGAGACTCCCTCCTCCTCCTCCTTCACCTTCTCTCGGATTATTTTTGGTTTTGACCTGGCAACAAGCGTCAAACAAACAGGCTTCTCTAACATCAATGTTTCTGATGGGTAGGTGGGAGGCAGGAGTTTAAATTGATTTTCCTGCCTTGATTGTTAATATTGGAGCTTCACAGGAAGTTCCTACACTCCAGGAATGCCAGGGTCGTAAATGGAAGCTCATCAATATTCATATATTGTCTTGTGAGTGCAAAAAAACAGGCCGCCTGTCCTCACTGAGTGCTTTTAATGTGATATCTTCTGCTTCAGAGGGCTCTGCAGCAGCATGCTGCTGAGTGAGAGATAACAATTAGGAGGCTGATTGATTTTTTTTCTTTCTCCATCTGTGTGTTTGAGGAGTCCTGAGTGCCTGGGTTATATATGCACGGCGTTGCTCTTCCAAGTCTTGTAGTCCACATCAGTCAGTGGCTACTATCAGATTTACACATCGATTACAGTGAGTCACCGACTCTCTCTTCACTACTTTTAGCTTCCAAAAGTCCTTGAACGAGAGCCAAACATGGCAAACCTCCAAAACCTGCATCTGCAGAGCTGCCCCAAACGTCTGGACTGTCACTGACGGGGGACAGGTATTCTGTCTTTTTTATTTTTATTGTATAAAACTAGAACAACATGTCATACAGCGTTTGGTGTTTGATCGTCTGCAGCAGCCAAAAAAACCTTCAGTCAAACTGTCTTTGAGTAACACATCATGAAGCGATCTGTTGGGAGTCGCACCGCATGGCACCGACAGAGAAGTGCAACTCTGAGGGAGTGGAACAAGTTCTCCAACCTGATCTGTCCCGTTGATGATCTCATAATGAAGAGAAAGTGTCAGACACTGAAGGTTACACAGTATACTGTATCATCATTAGGCAGGGAGTGTGGAGATTCACTCTCACTGCTGTCAGTGGACACTAACTGGACATAGTATCTGCAGGGTAGTGGTATATAATCCAATAATAACCCTTTCTCTTAAGTGTCTTTTTAGCAACATTTTAGGAGTTATTTTTTTTATCAGGATTTCCTGATATTTGTGCAGCATATTTAAATAGAATTCATGTGACAACTTCAGAAATCAAAATTAGACCATTGCTCATAGCTTTTAAGGGTAAATTTATGGAAATATCATGAGAGAATTGAAGGTACAAGAGCATAAATTTACTGCAAGCACAGTTTGGGCTAAGTTCATAGGGACATAACCTCCAGAAAAATGTAATAAAGTTGTGGAATAAACTTCTTAATATTCACCAGTTACTGCTGATATTATAAAAGTAGAGTTTAGTTTCCTCTACCTGCTTTCCTGAGTTTCCTGTTCCTGAACACGGACACGATGACCAGCAGGTTCCCTATAACATCCACCACGATGGTCGTGATCAGGACGCCGGCCAGCAGGGTCACCACCCAGGGGAAGGACTGATGCTGCTGACCCGGTGTCCCCTCCTCCCCTGCCGGCGTGGAGTTGCGGGGCACCAGGGTCCCTTCCACCATAGTGGGCTCATGGTCCTCCAAGGACATCAGTTGCGGGAGGTGCCTCGGGTCGACGAGTCGCATCGGGTCGTGGTCGCGGAAGGTCGGTCCATTCAGCATAACGCACGAGATGTCCGGAGACGCTGCCAGTCGGTCACTCCGAGTTGGGGTGTTGATATGGACTCATGACGTCATATTAAACGCTTGACGACATGTTGTGGCTTTAATTTGAAAGTCCGGGATCAGTTTTTTTATACTGCTGACCTGAAATCGGCCACAGAAACAAACTACAGGAGAACTGCGAGGAGAGGAAGAGGGAGTGAGACAGCGCCTGAGGCGTGACCCATGCCCGGGGTAGCAGCTTGTTCAGGGGGACTAAACTTCCTCTAAAGGACTCTAATAATGGATTTAAACGTGTGGTTTATGAGTGCTACACATAGAGTCTATATCCGGCTGAGAAAGAGGGAAAACATCATATAAACTTAAGCTATTTCATCATCTGATGTGTCTTTATAGTGCCTGATTTCAGGGGGTGCTGCAGCCCCTTCAGCATCCCTACAACCCGCGTCCATGTGGCTACCAGACTACCGGGGAGCTGTGCGCATCGCTGCGCGTAATGGCACCGGAGCGATGCGTCCTTTATGCGCCCAAGTCTCCAAGCATGGCACCACAGGACATTTATGTGAAACTGGCACGGGCAAACAAAAAAAAAAAAAAAAAGTTTTTATGCTCAAGGAATCCTCAGAGATCAAACATTCAAACGCAGAAAAGTCTTCTAAACGCAGGCAGGTGCCGCGTCGTTTCCAGTCTGTCACCCCCCCCAAAAAAACCCGCAGATCAGAAGCTTCTCACATCAGTTTGTGAATCCGCGGATGGACTGATGTTTCCACTCTGAGGGTTCATTCACAAATCCGCTCCGTTTACTCGTGATTCCCGCTTCATTCAGTGTCAGCTGCCCGCTCTGTCTCTCATCAGTCTGTCGCCATTCAGATTCTCACGCGCGGAAAGCAACTTCAACTCTGAGCGTGGAGGAGGTTCACGAGCCTTATAGCATCCAGCAGGGATGCGCACGCTCTCTCTCTCTCCCTCCTTCTTTCTCTCTCTCCTCCTTTCTCTACTTTCTCTACTTTCTCTCCTTTACTCTCTCTCTCTCTCTCTCTGCTGTGGTTTTGCGTAAAAGTGCGTGTTTCGGTCGCACACTCTTCCTCCAGTGATGCGCTCTCTTCATGTGTGTCACCTGCGCTCCAAATGCTTTTATTTCATCCACAGTGATGCTCTTTCTCGCTCCGCTTCTTATCGGCTCTTCCAAATGATGTTGCGCGCACCCTTACCTCCTCGGATGCGCGCCTCCCGGTCATCATCGGACGGTTCACGTCCCTCTGTCTTGTCATTAAAGACTTTATACATACATATTAACCTAAATTAAATCCACTATAGGATCATCGCAGGTCTTTTTTTTAAGTGTTGAGTGGCTGTGATCAGACTTAAAATCTCATAAATTACCAAAAGGCTAAGACACATTATGCAGCTGTGATCAGGTGATAATATTAGTGAGGATATTTCAGTGTTGGACGGCAGCCAGTCAGTTAATGGCAGATAAAAAATGGTGAAGCTATTATTAAAAAATCCTTCACATTTATTGCCTTTTTGAATTTGTTTTATGAGCAGTCAGAAGGTGAGAAAGAAACCTCGAAGACTGTTGGGCTGAGAAACCAGAAAATCTTTCTTCTTCTTCTTCTTCTTCTTCTTCTTCTTCTTATTATTATTATTATTATTATTATTATTATTATTATTATTATTATTTCATTCATCTTGTTCTGTTTATTCCAAACAAACACACAAAGCCCACAGAATCATTTCCTGTCTTGGATTACAGAGCGGGAGGACAGCGGAAATTTGGAAGTGCAAATGTAAAATGTTTCACATGCTTAGTGCACTGGGACTCATGAGGAATGAATGGATTTGTATTGAAACCGACGAAAAGATTCTTGTTGATATATTTTGATGTAAATCATCATCCTGTATGTAGCTCCTTTAAAATAGAAAAGGTTATCGACTCAGCTTGACTTGACAGCTTGACATCTCTGCAGTATTTATAGCGAGCTCTTTAGGTGTCAGTGAAATATTTAGGCTTCTTTACTGTGAGTGGTAAGGTGGAGGTGAGTGCAGCTGGTTCTTATACTGCACTGTACTTCACTCCAACAGCAGTCAGCCCAGCTCGGCGTCTGTCTTTCAGCCTTTTATTTCACCAAGCTCTCACCAACCACTAAAAGTCAGTCCCAGATTTACTCTTGTTCGGCGGCTTCTTGTTTGCTCACTCTCTCTTTTTCTCTTATTAGCTCTCTTCTCCTCTGTCATTACTTCCATAGAGGCTGCTGAGTGTAGTTACATTGCCCGCTCGCCCAGCTCTGGTTCTGGCACGACGCCGGCTCCGCTCCCCGTCAGCATTCCCCTGCAACCCGGGTCTGAAAACCTCCCCTTCCCGGTAGTTGCATGCATGTGGTACAAACACAAATTGACCTTTGACTGTCGGTGGGATTAACACTGACCACTATCATTCATCAAAAATGTATCCACGAAAGACAACGACAGTCATTTTGAGCATTTTACTGACAGCAGATCAGAATGAAATATTCAAATAAGTAGTGAAACAAAGAAGGAGACGCCACATTGAGCTGTTGGATGAAAAGCTGCAGGCGCCTCCAACTTCTCAACCAACTCCTTTCACTGTGCCCTGCTGCTCGCAGACTCATGCTGCGTGCAGCATAAAATCAGATGACAGTTGCTCGTAGAATGATGGAAAAAGGCCAATTATCGCCGGACTATTTGTTTTGCTGCTCCCTGAAACCTGGGAACTATAGAATTAAAGGTCCAGTGTGTCAGATTTAGAGGGCTCTATTTACAGAATATGATAGACATAGAATATTATATTCATAACTCTGTTTTCAGTAGTGTAATCACCTGAAAATAGATTTTCTGAATTTTTGTTACCTTAGAATGAGACTTTTGTATCAACAGACGCTGCAGGTCTTCTTCCACAGAGTCCATCATGTTTCTACAGTAGCCCAGAACAGACAAACTAAACACAGGTTCTACATAGCGTGCTAGCATTTTGCAACCACTGTGCTTTCTCCTTCATTTCTCTACATTTGCCGTTTCCACTAAGTATGAAAACGTAAAGGTTGCTACTTTAAAATCCAGCTGTAAAACTTCGCTTCACTGACCTACTTTGGTTGAAAGTTTTGACAGCCAAGTGAAAAACTTTTACACCTGTAACCACACGCAGCAGTGATGTCATGCTGCACCCTGCATACACCTCTACATCACTGCAGCAAGATGTGAATTTTAGTCACTGGAGGTCAGCAAAGAACAGAATTTTTCAGCTGACGCTCAGTTCTTTTTGATGCAGGCACCATTCATCCAGCTTGGACGAAACTTTGAGAAAATAAACATTCAGGCAACTTCCTGTTTTTTTAAAACTTCCAAACCTAAAGGGCTATAACTTCCAGATCACAGTCACCCATTCAATCATTCATTCTGACAGTGAAAAGCTTGGATGTCGTCACAGACTCAAAGGCTCCTCTCTGGTGCAGTTACATTAAAGCTAATAAAAATAAGACTTTGCCTGAAATGAACCACAAGTAGCAGCGCTGGAGCTTGTACTTAAAACAATTCAACAAAGGATACATGGACACGGAGATCTAGACCATCGGTACTGGTCCAAAAACGAGAAGTAGAGGAAGAGAAAAGGAGGTGACGGCTGGGGTATAAAAAGACAAGACGGTACCCAGAGAATCTGAATCATTCATTTCCACATCAGACGCAACGTTCGCCAAGTCTTTGGGTTTTCATCCAAACAGGGCAAATACTCCTCTCCCTCATCTGACATGCACTTTGTTGGTGCTTAAAACAGCCAAGTCTCCCTGTGCGAATAATGTGACTCTGTGTGTGTGTGTGTGTGTGTGTGTGTGTGTGTGTGTGTGTGTGTGTGTGTGTGTGTGTGTGTTGGTTGCTTGTAAGAATCCACACACACACAGTATATGCAAATACAGTTGCGCTTCATTGGGATGTTTGACCAAACTCGGAGAAGCATGCTTTATGAGCGTTGCAAATACACAAACACTTGAACAGACACTCGTGCACAGAAGACACAGAAATTCTCATGTGTAAAGAATAACACATACAAAGAGATACAAACACACTAGTTTTTTTTTTTATTAACATATTCTCTCTCCTGTGCATCATGCATAAATAAATCTATCTGTAATTTCAGGGCACGTTCACACTCAGCATGTTCTTAGAGGTTTATTTAGAGCCCGAGGCGTTAACTCACTGAGTCAGTCAAGAAAAAAAAAAAAAAAAAGCAGCAGGACAGAGACACACCTGAAAATGATGAATGGATGTCTGATGATCAACTGTGGTGTGTGTGACTGGAAAAAGCAGAAAATCAAGCAGCAAAGTCAGACTGATTAAAAGTTCAGTTTCTGATCAGGGTAATCAAAAAGTTATCTATTTAAATTTGACATGTTTTAATGTATCAGACGCTTTCCTCCTCGAGGTGCTGAACTTTCCAAAAAGTCTCAGAGCAGAACACCAAACAACAGAACAGGCTGTCATTGTGTTTTCTCATCTGACGCCCTTATCAGCAGGATGAACCAACACAAAGACACAGTGACAAAAATGATTCATACGAGTGTTTTCTGCTCTGACACCTCCGTTATTGTAGTTTGGTAAATACGTTTATTAGGTTTCTTGCTGAGGTGCAGGGACTTCCTGAAGTCTCGTCATCACTGAGGTTGTCAGGCAACCAGCAGAGACTTCAGCAATTTATTACAGTTGACGTGTTTGTGCTTTGGCTTTTGTCTGTGTTAGAAAACACTCAAATCTGTTCTCAGCATGCAAATGTTTTTCTCTATTGAAGATTGGAGTAAGATTTTTGTGTAAAATCCATGCTTTGCCCAGATGTCTGTTTTCAAAATACTGCATTTCGTAACTTTACAACTTTATTATCCAACTGAGGCATGAAAGTCAACAATTAACATTAGCAGGCTGTAATTCTGAGTAAGCTGTAAAGTCATGGATGGATGGATGGATGAAAAACTGTCAAACCATGATGGTAAGATCAGACCGTACAACGTGCCATTAAATATTACGGTGTTTTACTGTACAATTAACAGTCTCTAATATAAAATACTGCTTCATTTTGTAGAAATTCCCTGAAAAATGTGTAGAAATACAGGTTTGGAAATACGGCAACACAGGAAAACACAGTCATACTTCATAGCATATTTTACGATCTTTTACTGTCATCTTTTGGCAGTTTTTCACTGTAAAAATCTACAGACATTTTTTACAGTGTACATTAGAATTAACCCATAACACAGTAGCCATACGTTAAAATTAACCTGAGATAACTCTAAATTTAAATTAAAACATTTGCAGAGAAGTTAGACTTTTACACGGAAATCAAGTATATGCAGAGAAATTAAACTATAAAAATGAAATATGTGCAGAGGAATTAAACATTTGCATAGAAATTAAAGATATAACGGTGTTAAGAAGTTAACCTGTGCTTAGATCTATACAAACAGAAAACTATATAAAAGGTAGAGAGTAAAAGTAGAAATAAAATAAAACAAAGGACAAATGAAGACGTTCAGCCACGCCGTAGATGCAGAATCTTCCACCTCCACATCTCGACACCTCTAGCTGTCCGTGTGTGACCCGAGAGGTGAAAGTCAGGTGAAAGAACTGGAAATCAATAAAACTGATTTATTGGCACATTTGCTCATAGTGCTGAAAGCAGGCACGTTACAATATCTGCAAACTGTTAATAATAATGATAATGATATTTATTTATGAAGCATTTTATATAGAAAAAGGAAAATAATAAAAACCTGAATACATATAAATGTAGCCATTATATTATTATATAGAACATGTATCATAGTCTCTCATGAATAAATATCTAATGACACTTTAAGCCACCTCTCTTATTGAATCCATTTATTCATGTAATTCAGGACAATTTTGCTGCAGTAAATCACCTGTTGTTTCCGTTCCATACCGTCCTATAGGTGCAAAACAATGAGGTGCCATTTTTAGGCCATATTTCCCAGAAATCCTTGCAGCCTGGCAAGAGAGGTGTGTGGATCTGTAATAGGTTTTTTCTGACCTCTGACCCCTTCCTCCGTCCCCTGGGCTCATTACTGGCCGTAGTCACAACAGAATTGTGTGTAGATTGCTCCGCTGTTTCCACAAAACAGATTTATTAAAGTACCGGAGAGGAGCTCACGAGCATGAACGAGCACATGGAAACACACACACACACACACACGCGCGCGCGTGGAGGCATACATGTGCAGGTACAGGACACACATTACCACAGAGTCTAACATGAACATACACATACATGTCGCCGCAGAGCCGTGTGGACTACATTAGCGTTCTCCAGGGTCACATGAAGGTCGTGTGATTTTTAAGAAAGTATGATGTACTGTATGTAGGTATATGTGTGTGTGTGTAGGACATGCAGAAACGTCCATGAAACACACTCATAAAGGCACACACACTCATACCTTTTCATTAATATAAGTAGATATTAATGCACATGTCCAAATCTGCATATTTATGAACATTATTTAACCTATGAACCGTACATTGTCTGTGCATTGAATATACCTAATAAGGTGTGTGCAGTTTTATACTATAATCATGTAACCAAAAATCTGAATAAATGAGTGGAGAAATATAATAAATGCAGATGCTTCTACACATGTGACGAGCGCTCACTGAAAAGGTTTACTGAGTATGAAAATGATGGACGTAATGTCCTCGCACTCGCCTGATCGCTCCCTAATTGAGCACCTTTGGGAGGTTTTGGAAACGACATGTTAACGACAGCGCTCTCTGTCACATCATCAACATCAAATGAGGGAATATTTTTGAGGTAGTAATGTTTGTCCCCTTCAGTAGAGTTCAGAGAGCTTGGACAAGAAGCACTGAGGCTGTTTTAGATCCTCATTAAGGACTTTGCCTTTCATTTGTCAGCGATTTGTAACTATAAAATTCTCTTCTTCGTGGTGTAAATGTTTGTCTTTATTGGCTTCCTACCTTACCTTAGAATGAGACTTTTACATCTTCAAATGCTGCAGGTCCTCATCCATACTCCAACACGTTGAACTGCCGTGTTTCTACCATGTTTAGCCCAGAACAGACAAACTACAACAAAACGTCACTGGTTCTTGATTTTTTGCATTTCTTGGGCACCATAGTTCGTCTTTCAGTACACACTTGGAACTCTTAGATGAGGCGAGGGGGTTACAATCCACTAAATCCGACATACCGATCCTTCAAGTAATTGTATTTGTGTTTCTTGATGTACATATTTAAATTTTTTGTCTTTCTGAGTTTAACTTTTTGAATTATTTAAATTAAATTCTTAATATTCTGACTTTTTTACATACAGTGGCACTGAACAGTTATATTTTTATTTTATTATTTTGTACTTGGTATCTTATTTTGCCTGTTGTGACCCCGTTTTTCCTGAAAAGTTAATTAAAAGTTAATTATTAGTGTTACTATATGTAACGTCTTCTTGCTTTCATGATTGGATGGAAACTTGAAATCAAAGTCAAATTTATATGGAGAAAATACGTGAACCAGCTCAGGTCGACATATTGCTGACATGTTGGACTAAAGGCTCAATAGGACGAACTGTTAATGTTTATATGGTTAATGGAAATGTCTCATTAATAAAAAATAAAAAAAAAACAATCATAGACACATCACTGTTGCACTGGATGACATGTTTCTTCATCACTATGAACACACACATTGTCTTGCTGCCACAAACGCTAACTGAAGCTCCAAATGTGGATTAATCTGCTGCAGAAAACAGTCCCCAACAAATACACTATTTCCTCCTTTTTTAATGAAAATTGCTGAAATCTAAAGTGAGCAGCTGTTTTAGGAAATGACGCCTTTTCTTGGAGGAACCAATCAGCGTCAGACAGAGGAGGAAAGTCAGAAATAATCCGGAATATTACCGACAAATTGTTGAATAACATAGAACAGCCTCATCCTTTCAGCAAGAACTTGTCTTTGTCTTTGTTACCATCACTGATCTCTGTAAATCGACGTTAACGCTGCTTCAGTATTGACTGAAAATGACAAATACAGCAGTCATGGTCAATTAGTGCAAAATTCTCCAATAATTCCCTCAAAATAAATCAATATATGGACCGAGGTTTATAAACTATGTACAACATGTAGGTTTCTGCTCACGTCGTTACGTGATTGAACGCTGACTCCACTGCGCACGTCTCTGGCGCGTCGCGTACGCGCAGCGGTTTTGGTCTCCAAACCTACCGGGAGCGTTTCAGACGCGGAGCGCTTAGCCCGCCAGACTTTGTTTACTTGCTCAGATTTGGCCATTTTCCCGGTGAATGTGCTTCTAAATATGCTTCTACATGTGTAAATATGCTACGGGGTTAATTAGTTTCGCTTTTGTCTGTTTTTACGACCGGCAGTTTGCACGGGGTATTTTATTTTGAAAATCCACCGGATTCTCTTTTACTTTTTCTGTGTTTGGCTTTCGCCCGCTCTAAAAAAAATGAACTCTCTCTCCTCCCGTGTAACAACAATGGGATTGTTAACTCATCTCTCATCTCTCAACACACACGCGCGCACGCACGCACGCTCATGCGCACTGGTTGTTCTAAGTGGATAATGAGGATGACACCCAGGGTGCTGAAATAATTGAAGCTGTTTGATGTCTCGCCATATACTGTTCACCCATACACACACACACACACACTGATGGACGTCAACCTTTCCTCATTAGTAGCTCATGATGAGTACACACACACACCAGCAGGACCACAAATGCAGACTCATAAACACACTTTGATGCCTGATAGATGTCTGATCCGTGATGCTGTTCAGGGAAGCTCAGACAGGCTTTTACAGTTTAAAAAAAAAAAAGAAAAAGAAAGGCCTGACAGGAGTGTGTGTTTATGTCTGTGTGTGAGAGAGAGTGCACTGTGGTACTCTTTTCTAGATATTTACTGTGCACCTTCACGCCAGATGCAGTGCAGCAAAGAGCAACCCCCAAAAAATTGATGAATCGAGTCGTTAGTGAAGAATACTCGCGTGTTGTCGCATGCTGCGTCACTGTACACGCTGGAACGACAATGTGGCAGGCTGCACACAAAACAAGTGTCAAAATGACCACAAAATACAAACTGGGATGGAAAAAGGTGACAGAAACCGTGGGATCACTTTTGAAGCAGGCCTACTGTGATCGACTCAGCGCAGAGATTTTAATAATGAACTGTGAGGAAGCACTCTGAACATTCATATCGAACAGCCAAATACGATTTGACTGACTGGGTACAGCTCTAGTATAGCAAAACATGCTGAGGCAGTGTTTAAGTACAGCAGAAGCTGATGGGAATGTCTTTTGTTTTGCAGGTTTTGACCACCTGACGACGGTACGATGAAGGAGAATCCACCAGTAAGTCATTCATTCATAATTCATCCTCTGGTGACCATGAATGTACTACATTTCATGTCAGTCCATCAACAGTTATTGAGATATTTCAGTCTGGACCAAAATGGTGGCAAACATTCAAACGTAATTAACACGTTACCTACATGCGACATGCAATGTTACACTGCTGCTCTGTTTTCTGAACCTAACCCTGAAAACATGTTAAGAAAAGCTCGACAGGTCTGCCGTGTCTTGATGCAGTTAAGATGTGATTAAACAGTCACTGCTCTGCGGAGGCGTTTAGCTAACGGTCAGTTAAGTGAGCAACTGCCCCGTGGCCCTCGAGAGCCCTTAAAAGCCAACCAAATTCACTGTGTGACAATTGGATTGTGGTGATTTACTTGGGAAAATTCACCTTTAAAGCACGGTCAATTAAAAAGGTAATTACTTTTACAGTAATTAGCTTTTTTTCTTTTTCCCAGTCTTGTGGCCGTGTGTCAAAATCTAGTTTTAAGACGTTTTTCGTGATGATTTTTCCTCAACATTTTGTCTCACAAACTGTTTGACTTAGAGCAAAACTGTGGCCAAGCACTATTAAGAGTACTGGATGTTTTTGAGGATCTGGGCAGAATGTAATGAAGACATATGTAGTCTGCTGTGTACATGCAGTGTGAGGAACGTTGGTTGTAGCTCATTTTTGCCACAGGGGTCTTCTAGCAGATTAATCCAGCCATGGCAACCACAGTGACGGACAGTAACAGTACAAAGGAAATGACTCATGTGAGACATTATGTCTCCACTTTGCATGTACAGATCAGATGCTTTGTACATTCAGACATCCTCTCATTATATTAATTCTTCATGCTGTGGCATTTAAACACGACCATTGTTGTTTTTCTAGATTTTGAATCAATCTGTGTAGATTCTTTCTTGACCTTAGAGGAAAACATATTCATATCCACTCAGTGTTTACTACCAAGTTGGAAAACTGGTTCATACAAAGTCCTGTCCTTTATTTTTTTATCTACCTTGTCTAAATATACCCCTGTCTATGTAATGCATGATGGTACTTATACACCGCTTTTCAAGTTGCAAAATACCACATTAATAAGTGATTAGTGAACTTTCTTGGTCACAGCCATAACCTTCAGATTCAGACTGCTGTCATCAAATATCCCCTCCAATAATAAGGACTTTCTACTCCTACCCCAACTCCCCTACTATTTGGAAGATCAGCACCAAACAAGACCGCAAGGTCCAGCAAAGAGCAGTTCGTTCAGCTGAACATACAATAGGTGGTGCTCTTAAAAATGATGCTAGAATCATGAGGGGTCCCAACCACATGGGTAATGGCCTTTTATCCCTGCTACGATCAGGAAGAAGGTTCTGGATTCACCAGACCAGCATCATCATTATTATTATTACTGCTACTTTTACTTATTTAGTTCAATTAAGAAAGTAGGAGCTTGCAGAAATACATTTCACTGTGATTTTTCATTTATAAATATATGTGACAAAGAATAAATTGAATTGATTTAATTGATTTACAATGAATGCATATTGTACATCTGGTCTAACTGTTGATTCGGATTTGACAGACTTAATTTGTGATGCAGTTGCATCGAATCTTCAAGCTAATAATCTTAAAGCTCGCGTACCCAAAATATTATCAGTGTTCCCGTTTCTTTTCCCTGATGACGCCTAAAGACATCATGAGCGTATCGTGAGGTAGCAGGTGTTTGCTTCTGTCTTCAGGGCATCAGCCGCCAGCCATCCTCTATCACTTTCCTACACAATTGGGTCAGTGGCACTAGTCCAGAGATGTTTCCAGTGACTTTACCTCAGCATCTACTGTGTCCATCTGAGTACTGAGTAAATAAAATATGACACTAAACCTTATGAAAGAACTTCCTAGTGTGCACACAAGAGTAAAATGTGTGATGTCTGTAGAGCTTTCGTGTCATCTCCATGATAAGGGGAGCATGTTATCTGCTGTTTGTTGTGCTGATTGTGGTACACATGATGAGATTGAGGAGACGGAAGCGAATGGAGTGGTTGCACTCACATAGTCAACATTTTTATCTGGCAGAAGATGTCAACATTTTTATCTGGCAGATGTTAATCCCTCTTCCCTCTTTAAATGAATCCCTGTGTGTGAGAATATGAATGTAGCAAGTTACTGAAAAGTCTTTGAGAGCTCAGATCAGAGATTGTTTGAGGTGTTTGTAAGCTGATGAAGTGTCTTTATTGGTCAAAGATTGTTGATGCTTTTTCTCAGGTCGTGAGATACTGCTGTTTATTCTTGACCTTGGACATAGTCATTCAACAGAACAATCTCAAGTTAAGGATCACTTGGTGGACCGATATCCGATGAAGGTTTAACATGAGCGTTTTGTAAGACGACCAGAGCATTAGAGGTGGTGCTGACGGCGTGTCGTGTGTTTTATTAGCCTAATTAACCTATTACGTGCTGGGTTTGCGGTTCAGTCCCCAGCTCCTCCTGTACTCATGTCAAAGGTTTGTGTGAATGAGAGGCAAATGGAGATGCCTGGTGAGGTTGTTCACTTGACATGCATATGTTAGGATTTATACACAGATCCAGATAGCAGGTGACTCATGAAGGACAACAGATGTCTTCATTTCCATTTTCTATTTACAGTTTTGTAGCATTTTTTCTGCTCTGACTTCAGTCCATTTAATCATGACTGTTGATGTCGCCCAGTCACTAGAGACGATATATTAAACTAAGAGTGTGTGAAATAAGTATTAAAACATTTTAATATTTGTGTTGATTAATGTTGCAGCAAGGCAGATGGAGGCGCCTATTCTGACAAATGTGACGCATTTATTTTCTAATCCTCATTTCAACCTGTCAGGATTTAACTCAGGGTTTAATCCATTTTTGGTGGATTAAGGAAAATAACACCTCTGAATGTTCCCTGATTTATTCAGAGGGATGAAGAGAAAATGTAACACTAACACTATGAATCTCTTTATAAGCTGATTTTTATGCATAGTGTATTATCAGTGATGTTCAATGCAATGAGTCTCTGGTCGCCCCATTAAACCTCAGCACACCTCAAATTTAACACAATCTGAACTTGCTAAGAATATTTATCAGTTACTTTTTTAAAATCTGCATGACCCACTTTTCATTTAACTGTAAAAACATCAGAAATAAATTAGATCCATTCGAATTAGCACTAATTAAAAAAGAAAATGTGTCTAGTTTGAAGAACATCAGGGGCAAACGCTGGGGGGATTTCATTAAATTAAATGATGACTGATCAGAACACACAAGGCCGAAGTTGCCTCCTAAGTTACGACAGGCTGCTGACAAGCAGTGTAGCATCTTTTTCAAACTGATTCCGCCGCAGCAGGGATGCTTTTCATCACTTCACAGAGAGAACAATGAGAGCATCAGCGATCTGTTTTAACTGAATATTCTCTGCTCTGCCTCAGCGTAAAATCACTAAATCTGTCAGCGCTTCAGCGTGGTGTTCACTAACGAGCCTGTTTGTAACCCGTACCGTGACTTCACCTGTCTCTGCTCCATGTGAGCCCCCAAAAAAGAGACACCAGAGCGACAATAGAGACTCTGAAGTGAAATAAAGCGAGTGACCAGATAAATAAATTAAATATTTTGTTTGTAGCATCATTCATCCTGGGATGAATCAGTAGTGAGTTTAAAGCGTCCACCCAGCAACATCACTGAGCTAAATGAAAAAAAGATTGTAGACTACCTGTGGCTACCATTCCACGCTAACACAATGCAGCATGCTATCTAGGATGTCATGTCATGGCTCCATGACTGAGGCAAATAAACCTCACACTGCAGACTACATGCCTGTCAGAGCACTAATACAACAGCCGTGATAGAACAGGCATAATACAACATGTGGCTGGCTCTGCTCCCCGTCCTCCTCCTCCTCCTGTGGGCTCATCACCTGACATACTAACACCCTTGCTGTCGCACACCGGCGCTTTCGTGTGTTTCCACTGTGTTCATGTCTGCATGAGTGACAGGGACGGGAAGAGTGATTGACAGCTGGTTGGAGAGGACAGGCAGCTTCACAGCTGGGGTCTAAAGACAGTGTGTGTGAGTGTGTGAGTGTGGGTGTGAGAAGGGAAAAAAACGAGTGTGAGCGAGGGATGAATCATGTTTATCTGCGACAGGAAAAAGCAATATTGTGTGAAGTGAATTATAATTACAATTATTAGAATCAATCCACAGCTAACTTTAGATTTTTCTTCTGGTTCGCTTTACTCAAAAAAATTGAGATGGACGGTGCATATTAATAAAGTTTCTGTTACATATGCAGAAAGGTTAAATATTTCTCTGTTCCCAAGACATTAATTGAATTCTCATCATACCCTGAGCTTGAACACAGTCTTTTATCTGACCTTGTGCTCTCCCACACTCACCCCATCTATCTTGTTACCAGCCTACACACCTAATGACTACCTCTTTGTCTTCCTGCGACTGCCTCATTGTTCTCATGTAGTTCTTTCTTATCTCGAGCTTTATGTAAGTTATTTGTTCTTGAATATCTAATATTGTGTGCCTCATTAAAATTTGGGGACACTGTTTAACCAAACTCTGAGTGCTTGTTGCTTCCAGAAGCAAGACTTTCAAGGGTCAAACCGTGAGCTGCTAAATAACAGATCAACACAACACAGACCAAGTGTTTAACAGGCTTTGCTATACACCGAATGACTCTTCAATAACACGAGGTAGATCTGGAACATAAAGGAACTTTGCATTGCAATGTAAAGCTATTTGCATATCCACACACGCGCCAGGATGAGGCTGGCTTTGCTTCTTGGAAATTGCATTGTTGCATGCTGCAGAAAAGAGGTGCTCAGATGATGCTGAGGTAATCTCTATGAACACATCTGCATATGAATGCAGAATCTGTAGGCAAGGGTGCCAAGATTTTGGCGCAGGAAGCGTTCTGTTTCTCTTTGTAGTTCAAGTAGTATTGACCAATCACTGAAAATGTGTCTTTCTCATCATTTCTAACATATCCAGTATCTGTTTTCCAGATATCTGCTGGCTACACCAGAATCCCAGAGACATTGGTCGTTGCCACCAGAGGTTAAATCATCGTCAGACGATAGCTGATGGGTTCTCAGATTGGTGTTGAGGTAAGCTTTGCAAACCCTGCCAAGGTGGGATATCTATTCTCAATGGCCTTTCACCAATGTCATGGATTTTCTTTGTTGACAAGGGGTTTCTTTACATTGTATGCCAGGACTTCATTCCTCACTTGGCCATTGAGATCCTCAGCTTCCTCTTCTACATTCTCTTTTTAACATTACTGTTTGATCTGTGTGACAGTTTTTGCAGTTACAAGCCACCTTTACTCAGTTTGCATCTTCGATGTTGATGCCATATTTCTATCTTCCAGTGTCATCGTGGTAAGGCAGATTGACTTCTCTCGGTTTTACACTTGTCTGTACGTGAGAACAATTTCGCTGTTGTTGGCTTTCAAGGCGTTCTTCAGTTGCTGGGATTCTTGTACTTCCTCTGCGGAAATCTGGTGAAATGGGTACTTGAGGGAGGAACGTGACCAAGGTTGAGGATGTGAATCATTTTTCTGAATGATCCTTTACATCATTGATAAAGGTCTCATATTGGTTTGGTGTACACAGGGAATTTTTCCTCAGAACATAGTCACTCATGTTGAGTTGTTTCTGAAATGAGATAGGTGAAGGTTTAGCATTGACTTCTGACTTCTGAGGACTCTGTAATGTTAACGTCCACTGCCTTCAAAAGCTTACTCTAGAGACAGTTCAGAGTCAGAAAGGAGACGTTGCAATCACGTGAGCTACACAAGGCCGAGTATTGGCTTACTACACTTCACCAGTGACACTGCAACAGCACGTGCATCCTAACAGACCCAACAATCGATGATGAACTTCTTTTTGATCAATTTGTTGTTGTAGCATTGTGCTATAGATTGTAATGGATTGTAGGTACCACTCTGTCTATGATGGTTCTCTCAGTGTTTCTGTAATATTTCCTTCTCTTCGAGTACTTCAGATATGCACCTTTATTATTTTGATGTTGTTTTCTCTGATGGAGCTTCCTTAGTGTTTGTATCTTGGGAACTACAGTTGTGAACCACATTTCCAGTGTGTTTGGATCGCGATTGTGTTGATCCTATCAAAGTGTGTGAAACATGCCGTACATATCCAAGTGAAAAATGTCTAAAATCTGTCTTTGATGTACTTTGTACCTGTGATACTTCTGTAGTTTGAAATTCTCTTCTTTTAAAAAAGATCACTGCGAATGCAGATGATACGATGTCACGTCCAGATATCTCACAGCAGCTACAAAAGAGTGTGAGAGCAGGGAGTGTTGGATTGTTCAAAGGAATTTGGGGAAAGATGAGAAACACCTCCTGAAGCAGAAGTTTGAGGGAGTAGATGAAGAAGAAGTAGTTTGGGGGAAGTAGGTTCACCAAATAAACAAAAATATATCATCGCAGTCTGATGACATATTTCAGGCCTCTAGGCAACAGAAATTAGAGCAGTGGAAAGTGTGTGTAGTCTCTGATATGCAGTCTGCTATAGCTACCTCCAAGCACACACACAGCTTATCTGGATCTGGCAGAAAGTTGCTGACTGGGTCAGATAAGAGCCGCTTCTGTTGTAATGAGAGTCTGAAGCACGCAGACAACTAACTGTCTCACCTTTATCTCCGCACCTCCATCTCTCACTTTCTGTTTCTCTGTTTCACACATTCTTTCATCCCGTCACACTTAAACATTCACAAAATCTCAGACTGCCAGACGCGGGCCTTGGCTGTGTCATCCTGCCTTTATCCCGTATTTTCTTCATCTCTAGCGCACAGACGCGCGTCTGTCTGTCTGTCCGTCCTCTGGTATGTGGCCTGAGCTGCACTCGTTATTTCATAAATGCGGTGGCAGAATAAGTTTTATTGCAGCTTCGGCTCATTTCCTGCATTCCCTCGCTGTTTTTACGCCACTGTAATCATTTAAACGCATTAATGAATTACTTGGCAAAAGAAAATTAAAAAAAGGAGATATCAGTACGAAACTCCGCTTAATTGATCCTGTAAGTCATTCCACTTTTTACTCAGGGAGAAGGCACAGATTTACTGTGTGCAAATGTTGCATCATGCTGTTGCATATTTTACTTCTCTTTGTTAAGACTCTATAAAGACTTTAATCACCATCAATGGGTGTACATCAAACGTACTTTTCAGGCAATTGGATCAGCCTGTAACCTGAAGCTTTTAACTTCAAACTCATTTTAACTTCAAAGTCGTTGATAAAATAGTTTTTTCGTAGCTGTTACCCCATTTAAATTACACCATCAACATTTCTGATGAATTCCAGTCTGTCTTCAGAGCTTTGTACCGCACTAAATTACCCTCTTGGAAGCTCTTAAAAGGCCTTGTATTGGTGCTGGATTCATGTGACTGCCTTTTTATTGCTTTTGAAAGGTGCCTCTGTTTTTAATACTAGAGCCTGATCAATGAAGTGTAAACAAAGTAAAATATATTTTAGATTTTAGCCACTTTTTTTGCTTTGACAGCTTCATGAGAAAGCTTTTCGATAAACAGGTACGCCTTGTTGAAATTAGTGGACTTTCTTGCCTTCTTAATGTATTTAAGACCATTAGTTGTGTTAAAAGTTCATATTATGGCTCAGCTAAGTAAAGAAAAACGGCCATCCATCATTACTTTAGGACACGAAGGTCAATCCAGAACAATGCAACAAAAGCAGCAATACTCCTGAGCTCTAGTTTGGCCAGTAGTCTTATAAAACCAGTACCCTCCACTTGTATAAGGCTGGATATCATTTCCATGATCAACGTCCAGCTGCTTTGATGTCGGGGTTTGTTGGGGTCCACTTTGTGGTCTTATCAGAGCCTTGTTGTAGTTGTAGTGTGGGCTGTGTTGTAGATGATGGAGCTGTCTTCTTATCGCATGACTCGTGAGAGCGGTCTTTTTCTGTTTCCCCGACAGATCCTGCACAGATATTACAGATGACTGTATCAGATGGGTCTTTGGTGAAGTAGTCCCACACTCTTCCACCCTCAGCCATCTGTGAAGAAAATTACTAGCTACTAAGAGTCGTTCCATGAGTGCTGATATAGTTGATAATTTTTAGCAATATTTCTGTATTAATGTAACTGTCACCAACATGAACTCATTGTTTCCTGTCGCAGAGTCCAACAGTGCCCCTGCTATAAACGTTTAGGTGGAAAATCAATCACTTTTACACTCTTATTAATGTTATTGTGTAGGCAGGATGGGCTAAGATGCTCCACTCCCCATGAATCTGAAATACAGTGAATTGTGCACCCATCTGTGGTAAGGTCCCATCCTTCAGTCTTTGTTTTCCCGTGGCTGTTTTTGAAATTGTGGTGCAACTGGGAATTTACTAGCATGGCTCCAGTTCCATCATGAGATCCTGGAGCTCCAGCAGCCCACACGTTCTTACATATAAATCTTGCTATCTTATCTGTGGCGGCATTTTTACAAGCTTCTAGCACAGGGCGTGCTGAAGCTGAGAGTGCTTAACAGTAGGCAGTCATGTGATACTACCCCAAAAAATATTTGTACTGTCTGGATGACTCACGTCAGCGATGTGCATGTGGACAAATTCCAGCAACCCGTGATTTCCTCTGATAACACTAATCCTGTCTGGAGAAAGCTTAAAAGTCTTTTTAAAACTTCTTTCCAGACTGTGATGGAGCCCACAGATGTTTTTTTTAACACAAAGCAGCAAGAGGTCTGATCTCTTCAATCAGTGCTCATAGAAGATAATATCTTTATTCATATTCTCTTTACAGTATTGGAAAAACGAAACGCAAAGACGGCATCTTAATAAAAATCTCTCACAGAGAAACAACAGAGCAAAACATGGGGAGGCCCACATTGATACAAAAATAAACTTTATGAATGAAAACAAATGTAATGTACATTCAAGGGAAGTCATGTTCTGCACAAGTAACAACCTACGACAGCTACACACAGTATGTACAACACGATATCTCTAGATTATAAGATCTTTTTTTGTACAAAGGACTGAAAAAAAAATGTTCTTATCAAAACAGCAGTCACAGTTAAACCACCAGTAATAGGACAGACTTTGTGCATTAACCCACAACTTACAACAACAATGGCAGATACAAATCTGAAGTGGAGATGATATCGAGCGTCCAAAAAAAATGATTCATTCGAGAACAGCAGGAGTGAAGTTAGTCCAATTATGATTAGTCAAACACATTTTTTCCCAGAAACATTAATTCCTGCTCCAGTGTTTGGACTGAAACAACAAAGGCAAGAAGAGACACTCAAGTTTATGACAAACCTGCACAGAAGTTTGATTCATTAAGGCCCAGATTATTCATCCAGGATGTTAACTTCAAAGGACTTTTCAAAGACGTGAATGCAAATTTTCCTTGACAATAATTTGGTGACAGTTTCTGGATACAGTCTTCTGTAAGAATAATTGATAGTTTTTAAAAGTTTAGTGCTTTAACATTTTTTCTATCCTATTATTCAGATTTCAAAGTTGTTTCTTGTGTAACTTTAAGACATTATCATTAAAGGAAGACTGTAAATCAGTTAGCAAGAGCTAATGAAAGGAGCGATGTCAGTTTAAAGCTGTGTGATGCGTTTAGCTGAGCACAAATACACATATTTAATGTTCTATGTTTGAAATAGAAAGCTAAAAAGTAGCAAATCAGTAAACCCGTCACAAAGCTGCAGTTCTTCATTGAACTTGAAACTGATATTAATCCTCTAACCCAGCTCCTTCTGAGACAGTATATCCACCAAAGTATTCCTCTGACACGGCCCTGTTGTGATTTTAAAATATGCTTTGCTGCAAGACAGATTTCCCCATTTCAGACAAGAATATGAGGAGTGATCATCAGCTGAAATGACTGACAAACGCCATGATACTGTACGTACAGTGGAAGCCATGCAAACCCTGAGTCTTCTTTTTTCTAGAAATGGTGCCAAATCTCATCTCAGCAAGACCGCAGTAAAAACAGCAGTGACTTAAACATGTATTAATATTTGCAGAGTGCTGCTATGGTGCCAGATTGGAGTAATTTAGCAGTTAGGACATTAACAAAAATTTTTTTTCTTTTTAAACCTATCCAGGCCTGTCTGAATCACGCTGATGTGCGTTAACACCCACACGTTACAACAAACGCCTCGTTCTAGTACAAGCTGTGCCCTCGTGTTTATCTGAGCCACCCAGCCCTCCTTGTGCTGTATAAAAATTCAGTAGATGCGAGCTTTGATATTACAAACATCATCTGCATCCCCAACACGCTCACATGGAGGCAGCGGTAAACACTGTGTACACATTCGCCCCTGCGCTCCGTCGTGTGCCAGAACACAAGCTTTCCAAACAGCTGGAGAATCTGATTTTAGTCTATCTGTGCTGGAATCCACCTGATTACAGTGTGCTGTTGTTTGGACTGTATAATCGCATGCCAACATTGGTTCTTATGCTAGCAGGCACAGCAAAAAGTACACAGACTGTACTGTATGTTTGTTCAGTTTACTAAAAGAGGGACAGTGCATGACTTCCACAGTAGGTTAGAAAACACTCAGTGAATTATTTTAGACCTGAAATGACCAAACATGCCGATAACAGCTCTTTACATTTGAACGTTTGCTTGTTTTTCTCCATTCACATCATACGTTAATACTTTTTATTCTTACAATAAAGAATTTAGGAGCAAGTTAACTGAAAAATAAGAGCTGAAATTAAAAGAACACGTTTTTCAAGCAAAAGTGGCAAACAATCATTGCTTTGCATTCTTTATAAAGCCTTTGTTTGGTGGTGAATATCGACGCTCTTAACTGTCAACCAGTCGATTTTAGAAAATGCTGCTTGGGCCGAACGTCAACTCCCCTCTTCAGTGTAACACATTCACTTCTTAATATGCTGCATTCTGCAAGTTCTTGATCAAAACAAGCATTTCTTTTATCTAAGGCTTGCATATTTACACCATTTAAAATGGCTGCATAGACACTTCTCTCTCCTGCTGCAGAAACCACCCCACATTAAGCGTTCCCTTTATCATGGAGGGCAGCAGCACCGCAGAGCTGAACTTTATCACAAACACTAATGACTCCTCCAAAAGAAAATACTGTAATCTAGTTCACACTAATAAAGTCCACGAGGAGCTGCTTACAGATTCAAAATCTACAGAGTGTACAGTAATGGAAACAGCACGTGATACGAGCAACACGGAAAGTTAAAATACATCTACATACGTCACGACTTCCATCACCGTGTCCCCTTTGTTTATGGCTTTCATCTTTTTTTCTTTTTTTTTTTTTTTAGGCGAGGATCCAGCCCCCTTCATTGTGACAGACAGCGACGATAAACAACAGCAACGGTACGCAGATTAAAGAGTTCAATGAAATGTTTATCCTGCATGAAATGTGTCATTTTTAATCAATTTGAAATAGTGGGCCAGCATTAGACACACACACACACGTGTGTTTTTCTGATTTCTTTCATGACCACGAACATAAAACACGAAGCAGAATGTGGATATGATAAACCCCATTTACCTTTCATACAATGCAACCGTCCTCATCAAAGCTCCTTATCGGGACTTCATCAGAAAAGGCATTTCTGAATGAGCGTTGTTGTCTGAATGTCACACTAGCCGCCGTCATGGCAACAGTGTTTTTTTTTCCTCGTGTCTGCTGTCGCACGTTCAATCACATCAAACAGCGCGTATTAAACATACCGTTATCGACGTTTGGCAGAGCTGGAGCTGATGCTTTTTTTTTTTAGAGTGGTTGGCTTGTTAGACAAGTGTTTGAGAAGAAGAAGTGATTGCTGTACGGGCATATTTTGAAAGCAGATTTCTCTTCTGAGAGTCAGATTCTCCCATGTTGAAAAAAAGTTTTGCCTACTTTGAAACAGACTGTTCATGATTTCATAACCCGAACAAGTTAAGGAGTGGTGTCGGTGTTTTGTTTTGTTTTTTTGACAAATAGATGATGAACTTCAGCTGAACTTCTTCCGCGGTCCTGAATTACCCCCGTCTAGTCTGGCACAGCAAGACTGCACTACTTTAAAAAGTCCAACAAATGAAAGACATCTGAACTATTGTTTCCCATGGTGCTTTCATCTCCATCAGAGTGAAGAAAAAGGACTCAGATCTCATAGCAAGAGACTGCTGAGCTGCTGTTCATTATTAGTTTCAAAGAGTCCCATCTGAGAAGTGTACTTCTACACAAAGCTGCCTTAGAATGGAGTAGTAGAACATAGAGACATGTACTTCTACTGTTTTAGGTTCCCAGATGAAACTAAAAGTGAATAATCGCTGGAAAGGACGCAAATTGGCACAAAAGTATGTAGGGTTTGAACCAAAACTTGGTCTTAAAACATCACCTCCTCGCAGCTTCCGTAATCGCTCTCCACCATACTCGACCCGTCAAAGCTGCGTGGGTTCTGCCCCGCCGGCCTCGTTTGAGGCTGGGCGGGGTTCGGCGCTGGCGGCGGGCTGGCCTGCTCCGCGTACGACGGCATAGCCACGCTCAGACGCATGCTGAGTCTTTTGTAGCCTCCCGAGACGTTGTCGAGGCTGCGGGTGTGCTGGGTGGGGTAGTAGCTGATGGCGGTGTACTCGTTGGGGCACTGGGAGCTGGGAAGAGGAAGCCCGTCGGGACCCAGGAAATCGTCCAGGTTCTGGTTGCTGTAGCAGGGCGGGAGGGGAGCGCGGCGGTCGCAGCGATCCAGTGGGAATGGGAAGCCACCGAATCGAGAGTTTCTCCGCGAGTCCATGGTGGAGGTGGAGTATGTGTCCTCTACGATGTCAAACTGGGGGAACTCCTGGACTGCTGGGCGGCCATAGTAGTCCGGGTCTGCCGGATAGACTGAGGAGAGAGGAAAAACATCAGAATCATTCATCGCAAACTTGTTGTGGGGTCCAAAAGTCTGAGACCACATTGAAAACCTCTTAATATTTTTACCTAAACCTTGAAATAATCAGAAGGTTTGTAGAGGTGAAGGGAACAGCGGCTTTCTCTGCATCGAATCATGGCTAGACTCAACGTTTCTAAGGCGGCAGAGCATGGAACTCTAAAAGCAACTGTAGAAACTCGATCAGTTGTATCTAAACCACGATCAGGCAGAGCAGAAGTGAACGAACGAACAGAAAGAGAATGATACCGCAGAGGATCAAACCAACAGTGAAACATGGTCGGCTGGGGGAATATTCAAGTCTGGGTAGTAGCCTTCCATTCTTGAGAGACACACTACACCCTCTGGTTTGCATCTTTGTGGATAGATAGATTCATACTGCAGCAGGATAATGACCCCAAAAGACCCAAGACCAACAAGTCCTGACTGTCATTCAAGCATTAAAGCAAAAGGGGGACAAACCAAATACGATATGATCATATTCAAAATTCACACTTGCATGTGAAAACAGTTTCTCCTGTGTTAACAACTCTACTCTAATCAACACTCTTGGTCACTTAAAGATTAACACTAAGAAACACTGGGACAGTTGTTGCTGTGTGGGGAGTTCAGGGGGGATTTGAGCAAGTCACAGGGTTTAAAGAAGATTTGACAGACTATTTGCATATTAAATCCTTCACTGTGGGTTTGATTAGTGGGACAGGAGGAGGGTAGATGTCTAAAGAAAGCTCAATGTCCTAAAGACACCACATTTATTTAATATTTTAGAGAAATGACGCATCCAGACTCTTAATGACAGCAAAAGCAGAATAATCTCTTCTCGGATCAAAAGAATTATCATCAACCAACATTGACAATTCAAGGGTAACCTTGATGTTAAGATTCAAGCTTTTTGTACTTTGCCCTGTGTGCGCTTAACATTTATTCACTGATAAATTTTCCCCAACCTTGAAATACTTATTTAATGGTAAATTATGTCCTGTTCAATGTGCTAACCCTGAATAAGAAGTTACACCTGGTAGACTTTTGAAATCCTCTCCAGCAGCTTTAAGAGCAGTGGCAGGTGAATAGTTGTTTTTCTTTGTTTGATGGAGGACAAAGCTTGTTGACGACCTTGCTGTGATTCAGTTATTTTCCCTTTCAGTGTTACCTGTGCACACGACTGTCCTTTGTACTTGTGTAAATGGTTTAAAGCGGCATGTTGTCAGTCAAGAAAAGCAGAAAACATATTTTTGGCACTTGAACTCGTTGACTCGCACTGATAGAATAATTATCTGCAACTTATTTGGCACTTGATGAATAAGTTAATTGCAGCTTCTCCTTTTATTTTATATCGCTGTGAATTCAGTCCGAACTTTTGGTTAGACAAAACAAGAAATACAAAGACCTTGACTCGAGCTATTAGAAGCAATGTTTTACTATTTTTCACATTTCACAAGCAAAGTAATTATATTTATATATAGTAAGATAGGAAACTGACGGTGGAGAGGGAGGGGATGACGTACAGCAAATGATCTGCTCTGGATACAAACACAGTAAAGATTCAATATGTGGTACGTGCTCAACCAGGTGAACTGCCGGGACGCCCCAAGCTGATTATTTAGACTTTAAAATAACACTGGGCTTCACTGGACGATTAATTGATTAATTTATTAGTTTCAGTGGCATCAAAAAACAAAAAGAGAGTTAAGCATTACTTTGTCAAATCTGCAGAAACTTGTTCCCACTCAGTACATATCCTGGTCACAACTGTTTAATTACTTCAAGATCCAAATGTTTGTTTATTCTATGTGTAGGTAAGGACAAAATGTGATGTGTGTCTTCAAAACAAAAAGTTTTAACAGTAATAACTATGAAGTAATAATTATAATCATCAAAAAATCTGAAGGAGGGAGACGTTGCAGCTCAGCTCGTGCTGTTCTGACAAACAGGAAACACCCCGCAGTGACGAGCGGTGAAATCTGAAAACAAAATGAGGATTCTCGAGGATTACCTCTTCAAATTCCTGCCCTTCATTCCCCCAAATCTCAAACTGGGCAAGGCAACAAGGCAGACACATTATACGTTTGTTCAAACAAGACAACATTAAAAACACCTCCTGCTGTCAGTTGAGTTACTGAGAATACTAAACAGACCCCCAGCTGCTCGTACTGTGGAGCAGAGAGAAAATGAGACAAAGTGGCATAGGGAGTTACAAAAGAGAGACCGGAAACATGACAAAGAGAGATATTTAGAGGGAAGATGAGGCTGAGAGATGAATGGTGGAGCAAAAGAAAAATCAAAAGGAGGGAGACAAAATGAAGGAGTGGGGAACAACAGGTGAAAATGACAGGTGACAACGTGCAGGGAAAGAAGAAATCAAGAGTAATAGATGGTGTAAAAGAGAGAAGGAGGTAAAAGAGAGGCAGGTAGATAGCTGGAGGGGGGAAAGAGAGGCACAAAGAACAGATGAGAGGGAGACAAAAGTATTAACACAATGATGAAGATGTTTCCGAGCTGAAGAGATGAAAAACTGACAGCATCTTTAAATCTCTTCTCTTCATTGACTTTATGGCGCTGAAACATCGCTCATTGAAATGTCAGAAACACTTTAAAGGACTCCTTCTTTACAGATCTATTTCAATGCACTGCAGTCCATGACTGCAATCATCTATCATTAAAATTATAACTTATATTACAAGCATTTATATGCTGCTAAAAGCAAATATATCTTGAAAGATAGTCGCCCAAATTAAGTTTTTTATCAACATTCCCACAACAGACGTAACAATTAAAGTTCTAAAAGTAACTGCAAAACATTCAGAAACATGTTTCTTAGTTAACTTTTCTAAACTTTTAAGCACGTTTCCTGACACTGTACCCTGACAACAGTAGATGAGACAAACAACAACAAACAATCAGAGGTAAAAGCAGTCTGTAACAGAGTGTGAATCACTGCCCGTGCACATACTCTCTCCCATGAAAGTTTTCAATCAGTCAAGCTCAATATCTTCGAGCGGTTTCAGGAGGAGTTCCCGGCTCCACCTGGAGCTCTAAGTTCAATGTCACTGTACGGACAGGTGGCGGAGGCATGATGACACACAGCGGGGGGTAACTTTTGATGGTGGACAAGTGGTGTGTGTGTTGTACTAGCCTCTCATCCCGCTGTTAGACGCCCCGGTCACTCTGCCCTACAGGGGCATCTTTGAGAAAACAAGTCACCTCGAGAGGAGGCTGGGGTCAGAGTTCGGCTCACCCCTAAGACAGAATGTGTTTACTTATTTTAAATTTAACCGAAGCCAGAATCTCCCCCTATCCTGTTACTTGGCTACTGTTACATGATTTGCATGCCCAGCATCCACAGGGTCCCCCTCCCTTCTACTGCTGTGTAGTAGCTTCATCTGCAGTTTGTAATGCATTTTTGCACATAATGAGGACTGTGGATTTTGTCCCACATCTCTTATACTGCAGTCTCATTAGGAAGCCATCGCTTCAAGGCCAACGCATTACAGGAGGAATGATTACAGTGACCAGTTCTGTACTAAAATAGTTATGAACCTGTCCTTTAGAAAAGGGGGCATTCAGGTCCAGTTCGGTAAATGTTTAAGAGCAAGAGCTGCAGTGGACGAAGTCACGGATCAGCCTCGGGCTGTAATATCGATAATGAATGGCATAATTATTCATTTAAAATACTTTGTTCACTTAAAGATGTTTTTACACTAAACCGAGCTCAACTTTGAGCCAACTTTTTACCTGAAGCTTCATTTGTCAAACTCAATCCAAGTGGGAATATAACGCCCTGAAAGAGAATTCAAGGCCTCATGAAACTGTCCGCTACGCTTTGTTCATTTGTTAAGGTCTTTACATTTTACCTGTGAAGTCAGTTTGGAGACTCTAGGCAGTGAAACATATAATGTAAAAGAAAATAAAAGTCATAATTATTGTCAAACCTCACCACGGTACATATTTATGCCGGATGCCAGGAGGTTATTTCAGTTTTGGTTGGCTGCTGAGCCAAAAAGATTTGAGTATAATTTAAATTCAAACAATTTAAATTCAAACTCACCATCATTTATTTTTAAATACCAAATTTGTGACACCACTTGATGTATACATTGTTAATCTGCCTTGAAAAAAAAAAAACATTAAAATCATAATATGTTAATGAAATTTCCTTTTTTTTTTTTAAACATGAAGGCGGCTAACCAAAGGCAAAGCAAAAACTCTGCTTTGATTTTGAGGCTAATATCTGGAACTTTCTGCATGTTTTAACTGCACATCAACGTGGATTTCAGTTTTCAGTCGGTCTTAATGAATGAATTCAGAAAATTTGGATGACCAATTAAATATTTGGCATCAACGTTAATCCTCCAGCTCTGCACATACTCAGCTAAACAGAGGAGTTTTAAGTATTCACCACTTTGACAGGTCACGGTGAGGTAAAACTTTTCTAATAAGTATTTAAACAGGATTTTAAAAAATGCTTGAAAATGAGAATCAAAGTTATTTTGTTTAAAAATGTACAATGTATTCTCCTCTGAGCCACAGAGGTGCATTGTCGTCCAAAACTATTAAAAACACATCAGTGAGTCTCTCTGTCGACTGGGTGACAGGTTTCTTCATAACTATGAACACACACTGAAGTTTATTTTGACTCTGTCCCGCATACGCCATCCTGCTGCCCCAAATACTCACTGGAGCATCAAATGTGGATTAATGCGCCGCTGAAAATAGTCCCCAACAAATGCACATCATTTCTTCTCCAGTGTGAGTTTGTTAAACACCGCAGTGACTTTTTTAAAAATAGGAAACTGTATTCGTGTTTTTGAAGGTCGGAAAGTATTTTTAGACGAACTAACATCGTTGGTTTTAGTGTTTTTATGGCATTTGGTCACAGTAAGACAAATATAGAACACGCCTCGCTTCATCTTTTAACATTTTAACATCATTTCTAAGGTTATAAATGCAGAAATGTGAAAATTTCATCTGGTTAGTGAGTAAGCACCACTTGAGTTTTGGAGGGTTTTAAATGAAGCTGCTTATCAGGGATGTTGACAACAAATATTTTAATATTTTATTGTTGACAGCCTCGTTATAAAAAGTAATAATTTCTGGAACAAAATCTTATTTCTTGCTCGTATGTTCTTTCTTTTTTTTTTCTCTCTCTCTCCGGCACCATATAATTTAATATCTTGAATATCTTTGATAGCCGTAAATCGTTTCATGATGGCTGACAGTTTGATGGGGCTCTGTGATTGGATGCTTTATCACCAATTCAATAGTGATGGTGATGGAAGATGAAGGCCTAATTAGTTGGGCTTTTTTTCCCAGCTTTTATACAGAAACACTCCGTTGTAATTGAGTATTTTTAACCAGCTTTTTTGGGGCATCTCAGGTGAATCACCTGAACTCCCCCACAGAGCATGTCACGGATTTAGTTGTAGCACCGGGATCTGTGTGAAGATTCAGCTGTCCGGATAACAAGTGTGGAACAACAGGAATGTGTCCTTTATTCTCAGCGATAAGGTCAAGCAGATGAATGACCTGCCAGGCGGGCGTTGCCTGGGGAGCGATTGCATGACGAACGCCTGATCTGCCTCGAAAAAAATGGCAGTGAATGAATGTATTGATTTCTTCAATGCAAAAGAAAGAATGTGAGGAAGGTAAGGAGAGTGACGGAGAACAAAAGAGGAGAAAGGAATGAAGTAAGTGTGATGAATGGAAGGAGAACGAGACAAACAGACTAGAGGGAGATAAAGGGAGGCGCAACACATGTAAGGTGGAAATGAAAGAAAAGACGAGACATGACGAGAGAATGTTTCACGTCATCATCTTGGTTTGCTGTGATAAAATGTGAATGAAAGCTGCATTTTAAAACTAAATCATGTGATTAAATGTATTCTTCTTATTTACTCCAGACGGGTCGATTTCAATTCAGGCACATCTGACTGAATAAATCTGTTCATGACTCTCGCATGACGCTCAATGAGAGGGATTTCCAAAAGGCAGGGAGCGAGAGTAAGAAATACAAAGCACAAAACAGAAGATGATTTTACGAGTGGGTGACAGGAGACAACAGAAAAAGAGGAGTGTGAATAAAGGAGGGTGTCACACAATATAGAAGAAGATCGTATAGAACATAACAGAAGAGAAGAGAGAGAGGGGGAAGGAGAGAGGACCAATCACGGACACGCTGAGAGATGAAAACAGAAATCTTGCTGTTGTTTCCTGATGTTATCGCATCCAGTCAGCCTGAATATGAATGCTTCGCCTTCTAGAGTTTAATCAGCGTTAGGTGTTGACAGATGACTCTAAAGGCGGGTCGGTGTTTCCCATGATGCACCACCACAGCATTAAAATGAAATGCTTGTTTACAATGACCTTGAATGACTGAATAATGCAGCCCGTTCTGACCTTTTGTATATTACCGCGTGGCTTCGTAGCATGACAGAGAATGTTGTGCTGTACAGGTCACTGACATATTTCTGCTTTGGAAATGTCAGACTGAAAGTGCTCCGTAACTTGAGGTACTGACGATACCATGATATAAAATAGAGCTACTATTAGCTAGAAGAAATGGAAAAGCCTCTCAGAAAACCAAATATAAGAACATGTTGGACTACGTTTTGTGACATTTTGTAGTTTCTCAGTTTGTATAGAAAGTATTTTCCTGGAACTATAAGAACAATAACCCAATCAGTACTGTCATTTTGACACAGATATTTGTAATATCGAGAATTTAATTTAATTTTTAAAGAATTGCGTTGCTGATGTGTATTTAAAAACCAACATCTGTGCATCTTGGTCTTGCAGAAGAAACACACCGTCTGCATATGCAACTCACCTTCGTAGTCCATGTCCCAGTGGTTCTTCCTGATGGAGTCGTTGTCGGAGCTGGACGGCGGCCTGGCGGGGAGGTTGGGAGCAACGCTGCACACGACCGGCCCCTGCGTCTTCGAAGAGGAAACCCCGCCTCCCGATGAACTGATCTGGCTTCGCGGGCGAAGCGACCGGAATGGCGAGTGATCGAGGTCGTTGATGGGACCGACCAATGAGTTCATCTCTATGGGGTTGCCTTCCTGGTTGTTGGCTTTGAGGCTCTTGGCCAGACTGTGCTGGAAGTAGCTGCAAGTGTGAACAAATATGTTGGTTTCAGTTAAATATGAATCTTTATGGAGTGTTGTATCAGTTTATGGACAGAAACCTGACTCCAAATGGGGGATAGTGTTGCTTAGTGACTGCTGAATGCATAGCTGTTTGACATTATTACAGTATGTCAGGGCTATGTGCCTGTCTGCTAGGTTTGCACATCCTCTCCCCTGTAGTGGCTTTAACTACATGTTTGGGATGTTGGAGCAGAATGTAAAAAATTGTGTTTCAGAAATTGGGGAGCAGATCAATTTTTAGCCTGCTGTGTTGCAAGTAAAACATATTTCCAAGAGGTTCTTCTGATGTCCCTGAACAACTTCACAGTTGTATAATTGAAGAAATTCTTTGCTGATGGAATAAAAGTTTCTTTCTCTTCCTTGTTGGGTACTTCCCCCTTGGATGTTCAAAGGCTTTATAACAATATATAGTACAGAAAGTCAAGAAAGCTTGAGGACAAGTTTTTCTATTTGTGCTACTGGAAAGGAGTTCAAAATCTCCTGATAAGTTGTTTTAACACTTGAAACAGCATTTCAACACAGTGTAGTGTAGTTTTTTTTTACTTCAAACATATCACCTGGACTAATGGGGATATTTTAGACAGAAAAATCAGCTCTTACCCGTTGGAGTCCTGGACACAGACGGGCTTTTTCTTCTTCTGCTGAACGTAACGTTTCCTAATGCAAACAAAGATGCCAACCAAGAAGAGCAATCCGAGCACGCTGGCGCCGATCTCCATGATTTCTACATAGCCAATCATTGGAGATACCTGATGGATGGACGTGACAAATGAAATCTGTGCTACTTTCAAGAAGGGCACTGAAAGAAAGAAACCGTAAATGATTTCATGATGTTCTGACTCACCTGAGGCAGCGGGTCACAGTGGATGGAGCCGTCAGTGACTTTACAGTCGAAGCCTCCAGGACACGGATTGGGTGAACAGAGTTCGATCTGATTGTGGCACCTGTAAGAATAAAAAATATTTTAATCTGCTGTGGTTTTCTTGTGTGCGTGTAGTGTTATGTTATTTGGTGGATGCTGGTTTAGTGCATACACGTCAACTAAATGCTGTCAGTGTTGGTGCTCTGTTCAAAATACTGAAGGTAATTCAAGGCTAAAGGTCTGTGGCCATGTTAAAACAGATTGAGAACTGTGACTGTACAGAGGAGTGTTGTTTACGAACATGGCTGTTGAGGCATGTTCGTAAACAACCAAGGTGGCTGCCAAGATGAAGTCCAACTGGATTTGTCAAGTTTACATCACACTTTCATTGCTCTGATTGGTTGTAGGTCTAACCAATCGGGTCTAGGGGCATTTTGGGCTTGAAAATCAAAAATGTAGTTCCCAAATGTAGAAGTTCCAGACTAATTTGGTCTGAATTTGTCTGATGATGAAGGGTTAGATGAAATACAAAAGCACAAAAAAATGATGTAAAGTGAGGCTCGAGTTGAGTTTAAAAAGAGTCTGAAATGGCCCGAAGGTAGTGGACTTTTCCCCTTAGGCTACACATCAATCAAAGCTATCCTTCACATTAAATTGAAATATGATTCAGGATCAAAAAGTTAGAAACTTTTCCCATGACTGAAGCAACATTTATGTCTTTTTTCATCACTTGAACTTTTCAACTCACTGAATCGTCCAGATTGTGGCCCCAAAAAAAAAATCAAGCCCTTGATGACCGAAGTGCTGCGATATGACTGTGATGACGTCTGAGGAGTGCTCCAGTGAAGAGCAGGGGACAGAAGCTCGCCCGTAAGTTAAGGTTAGGTTGGCCGATGATACTGAGAGCTTCACCCTCCATCTTCCTGGCCCCCCCGGACCCACTTGCAAGAGCTCTGATTGCAAAGTGCTGCTGCTGTGATACAGCCAGAACCTATCATTTTATTTTACATAAAACTGCCTGTTGGTGAGCTTCACCCACTCATGTCCCGGGTGTTGGATTCACTCGCTGTACTGCACTGGAAGTATATTCCAACAGTTACAAAATAAAGTGAGAGCATATGTGCTGCCATCCATGGCGCAGACTGATTAGGATGTGACGCACATGTTAAGATAATTATCAGGCTGCATCAGAAAAAACAAAAAAACCTTCGCAGCGTGATAAAACATATGCATGTTTTCCCCACTTCCTCCAATTACGATCCGCTGGTGGTCATTTTTCATTCACCGAGTTAATCAAAACCTTTCCCGGGAATGTGGACGCCTGTTAATACCCAAAAGGAGAGGCGTGATTCCACAGGCTGCTTTAATGAAAGGAGGAATATGCAAATGTGCCGCTGTAATTTCATTCGAACGTGACTGTTCTCTTTGTCAGCCGTCGGTGGTGTGAGCGGAATACAACTGGCTGGTTGTAAGGGCGATGAACAAAGTGTGCGACCGTGTGCATCTGACGGTGTGTGTTATAGTTAGAGTCCAATCATATATGCATGCAAATTCAAGGCCATGAGCAGGGTTTTTCGGAACGCAGGCATGTGCTTTGGTGAAAGTGATGTTGCATATAATGAGGGTTGCGCTGGCTGGCCTTGCTAGAATCGTGATAATATGTCTGTGTATGTAATTATGATTCTATGTGCATGCATGTCATCTGTTTGACCACGCTCCTACTTTAATCAACCCAGCTGTCTGCGCAGGTAGCGTAACGGCTCATATTTCACTCATGCTATAGGAGCACAAACACAAACAAAGCGGATTTTCTTCTCTGATTGTGTCTCCACACAACATCCCGTGTACACGCAGCACTGAAGCTGCTGCACTGTTAAAGGGTAACTTTTTCAACCTGAACCTTATTTTCTAATGTTTTTGTGTCAAAGTGACAAATGGGGATAACAGGTTTTGAATGTGGTCCAGTATTGAATGAGAGCGCTGCAGCCTGCAGCCGTGAAACGAGCCACGACGTAATCCTTATTGGCAATTGTGCACCGTCAAATTACGTCCATTAAAAGTGCTTGTTTTTGCCACTGACAGACTCTGATGAAAAGGAACCTGGCCTTGCAGCAGCTGCTTCACCTTCCTCTGCCCCCCTCTCACCCATGTACCCTGACTTAAATAAACCTTTCCCGAGATTTTAGAACGATGCTTCTTCTTGTGCAGCTTGGTTGGACACACAGTGGATCAACCAAGAGGAACAGAAAATGTTTCATTTCTAGGTTTGTGTTGTCACACACATACATATAACAATTTAAGGCGGTCAGTGGCAAAAACAAGCACTTTTCATGGACGTAATTTGATGGTTGGAGCCCATTTTGCGGCTTCTGGCTGCAGCATTCTCGCTCAATAATGGACAAAATTCTTGTTGACCCCATTAGTCCTTTAATGTGCTGCTCAGGGGACACCTCCTCCTGCAGACAGTGATGTTGACTGGTCAGTACAGTGGCTCTGTACTGACCCGTGGTGCGGGTAGTTTGTTTCTGGCTCTTTCTCAGCTTCTATCCGGATTATTATATATATATTATATTATTAAGTATTGCTGGCAGAGACAGTGAGACCTTTTCCATTACAAGATGTGTGACTTTATCAGTGCGGGTTGTTTGCAAGTACTGCATGGAGCTGTCATTTCAAATAAACAGAAGCTGTGTGATGAAGAAGTGGAAAAGATGTTCAAATAGCTCTGAAGCAGGAAATCATGTTCATAGCCAAAAAAACCCAATTTGTTCTAAGCTAAACTTTCCTTTTACGAAAATCTGAATAATACCAATCACATGATATCAACCACGTTAAACTGAATGTTGCAGCTGTAACCAGCAAATATTTGGAATTCTTACATAAATGGCTAATTAGTGATCAAACTATCTTTGATTACTGTCTTGTTGGACGATACTGAATCACTTCACTGACACAGCAGATGTTTTGGGTCTTTAAAAGTAAGTTTGAATATCTTTTTTTACATTTTCATCATGAAGAAGACTTAGAAAACACTAAAACTAGTGAAACCAAACTCCTCTTTTACAGCATCATCAGCTGTAGTTCTACACAGCAAACATGTTCAACAGTAGAGAAATGATGCATTATTGATTTAAAAAGTGAATAAATAAAATGTGTGTGTGTGTTTGTTTACCGTGCTTCAGCGTTGTCCAGCGAGCAGTTGCACATGTAACCTTGAACCTTGGGTATGCACACCCTGCCGTGGGCACATGGCTGGGAGGCACACGGGTTGTCGGCCAACTCGCAGCGGGCGCCGTGGAAGAGTCCTGCACACCTGCAGCGCGGCTCTGCGGAGTAAATAAAACACACCCAGACGTCTGAGACAAGAGCTACTGATCAAAGCCACGCGCAGTTTCCCCAACAGGCAGTAAATAATCAAAGCAAAGGTCAACCTGATCCAGCCAGAGAACACCAAAGTGTTTTTGATATTTAAAGGCAAAATCAGCCCAAAAAACCTTCAACACAGTTTAACAGCAATTTCGTTGTCATTTGTTTTTGTTCCTCGTGTGATAACCAGATACAACCAGCAGCTACACAGGTGTCCGTCAACAGAAACAGTCTCACTGATCTAAAAAAAAAACAAAAACCAAACATCATGTTTCCTCATAAGAGCTTTTTTTTTTTAATTCCAGAGCCGCCATCGTGCATTAAAGTTCAATAATCGCAGGAAGAGAAAACCACCTGAGAGGACAGCAGACCAATTTACACCCACTGGAGCTTGAAATGACCAGAATGCAATGCAACAAGGACACAAGCTGTTTTCTGAGGAAGGGACATGACTCTCATTCTCATGTTATTACTCTCCATTTTCAAAAAAAATGGAGTATTTGGAAAATGAAACCGAAAACAAAACAGGTAAATTACGCCTCAGTGTAAACTCCCTGGTTGTGAAGTTAGAGGTGGAAAAAATATTCATTTTAATAACTGATAACTGAGGGATCTGTCTGTTTATTTGTCTTCTGGTTGACTTTTTTTGACCAGAGAGACATTAACATTAACACACACACACACACACGACTCAGCAAACCTGCACTTAATGTCTGACCACCTGAAATGCAGCCCTTACAGCTAAACTGTACACAAATGTCCTTAAATGACTCACTTCAATAGTAGCATAGCTTGGATGTTCATTCTTGGCCTTTGGGGACAGGATGAAAGAAAATATTCTTAAACTTGAAGTTCCAATAATTGGCTTTCCGAACGCTCGACAAAAGCTGGACTGGTACATTTTTAATGAGCTAATGCATACAATATCAGCACACACCAGTGCACTGCAGATACAGTATATGGCATAATGCAAGACCATAGTCTGTCCAGCAGAAAGTGCTGAATTCTTTATTGTTCAGCTTCGTATATAACGTGGTCACAAAGAAGATGCATGTATATTTTAAAAGTATCAATTATCGATGTCAGCCTGAAAAATCCAGCATCAACTTTACTTTTAAGTGCATCTATGGAGCTGTTCAGGTGTCATTATGTGACCCCCAAACATGATAACAGGCAGTCTTACACTGGGGGAACATGATCTCTGGTGTTGGATGAGGATGCCCTGCTCGATCTTTTCTCCAGTCGTCCACCTTCCAGCTCGGCACTGTGACCGGTTTTGGTTTACGGCCGATGGGGTCCAGGGTTCTTGCCGTTTTACCAACGGATGTTTCATTTGTTTTCCTCTTACAGCCACCAAAAACATCCTTGAATACAAATAAGCTTTATGATATCTGAGGCAGATCCATTACCTGGTTGAAAGCACCAAAAGCTAGTAAGTAGACCTTTTCACTGAAGTACTGTGGCAGTTTCTTTGTTACTTCACTTAATAAATCAAGACCTTACAAGTTAAGCCTCACTGTCTACATCTGTTCTGTACTGTTTACCTAACTTCTTGTCATTTTTTACTGAACAAACCTGAAGCCTGAGTAAAGCAGCAGGGGGACGACTTCACATTCTGGAGCCAAAATAAAGAAACATCCACGGCCTTCATTGTTTTCTGCCACCTGTCTGATTACATTTGTTTGACCTGGATGGATCTTCTGGGAAATAATATTTACTCGTTTTGTGCCTGAAGCATAACAGAAAATGTGATTTGACGTGATGATGAACAGAAAAGTAATACCTGGCTGTAACCTTGTGTCCTGAGTCTACGGGGGCCAACGGTAGATTTTCTTGAAATTATGCAGCTCAGTGACCTAACAGGTAAATCCCCCAACAGGTTCTCGATAACAACTACGATTGTTTACACTTCTTCCAAAGCACGGAGATGCGTATAATCTTCGCAGCTTTATGTTTGGTTTCATATCCAGCTTTCGAGAAAAATAACACATTGCCTGTGCCACAATCTCACAGAGACTTGTGAGAATAATATTATTTTAAAGCTCCTGGTCTTTTATCTGTAAAATTGCAGGTGTGCTTATCAGCTGCTGTTCTCACTTGAGAATAAGGCCACCAGACATCATATTTTATGAAACACAACGCAAAAAAAAAAACCCTCGTAAAACAAGACAATGTAATTGCTCCTCTCTGACACCAATGTTTTAGCTCTTGAACTGATGCATTCAGCCAATTAGTGAGTAAGACGGTAATAAAGTCAGCAGTCACAGGCCATAAAGAGCTCCCATATGTAAACAAATCTCTCATGGTGGAGTGGATGTACTGCTGCTTTAAGAACTTATTTTTTCATGAAAATATCTCATGTTAGAAAATGTATTTAGTTCGACCTCTCGCCTGTGTAATAATAAAGAACCTGATGTAACTGATGTGTCCTTAGTTAGTCGGTCAGTACTATCCGACTTCTATCTATATATTCTGTTTTTTCTTTATACTTAGAGGTTCACTGCTTTCAACCACTGACTTTATATAAAGATGGACGACATGACAGTTCCCCCAAAAGTGGAGCCAAAACTTCTTGCTGCTGTCATAAAGTCATAAACCTCCATGTCCCCTCTTTGTCAGCAGATGGGACAAGACTAACTAAAATATGTAAAAGTACACGTCAAATAAAATGTTACCAATGATGGTTTGTCATTTTAGGTAGTTGATGTATGTTCGAGTGTTCATTTCTTGGATACGTTTGGTTTTATAAAGTTATTTGATGCTCGGCCCAGGATGGTAACACCCGTATCAGGGACATTTTTACTCTATTTGGATTGGTATTTGATCTTTTGTGGTTTGAAGCTGGAAAATGTGACATAACTCATAACCTCTGTGTACTGAACACCAAATCATATTTTTGAATGAAGCGATGGCAAGAGTTGTAGGTTTGTTTGCTCATGTTGCCAGGCCACTGCCAATCAAATCTCAACAAACCAAACAGTCCTGATGAAGCAGGTCAAGTTTTCAGACTTTAAACTTGAGTCACTTGACCTCGTCAGTGAACTCACCTCCGCTGGTGTCCTCCTCGCAGACCCCTTCGTTCTGGCAGGGGTTGTTCTCGCAGGCTCCGGCCTTGCCACAGCACTGGTACACCCCGAAAACTCTCCTGCTCCCCGGCCTGGCCCACTCTGATGTGTCGCCGACTCTTATTTGCTCCCCGTTGAGCTCAAGACCTTCTAGGCAGCCTATGAAATTATGTGGACGCTGATGGACCTCCGGAGCGGAAGAAGCAAAGAGCAGAGCACCGTGGGAGCGCATCAGTCGGCACGGCTCGGCCAGAGTGGTGAAGGCTGGATGGTGCTGGTCCAGGGTCAGTCTCATGGCGGTGGAGTTGACCTCCAGCAGGACGCTGTGCCACTGGCCATCTGACACTGGATCAGATCTGATCAGTAATGAACCGGGGGAGGTGTTTCCACAGCTGTACCTGAAGCGCAGCTCTCCATCCGTCAGCTTAAGAAGGAAAATGAGCGACAAGAGAAGAAACAAAACTTTTAATTTACTGGAAGAAACATTGAAGTTGAGGCTTAATGATGGGATCTAAACCCAGAACCTTGAAAGGGTTAAGCTCTTTATCTTGTCAAGTTAGATACGATCGACCGATCAGCTCTGTGGAGGATCAAGATAATACGTTATATAAAGAGTTTTATTTGTTCTTTCTCCCTCTTCTTTTGTCAGAAAGAACGTCTGGGAGTGTGAGGGAAGTCAAGGACAAGAGACTGACTTAAAACTTTAATTTTAGGTTGTTTGTCTTTGCTTATGGGAAAACCAAACCGTCAGTTTAATTAGTTATTGTTTATATGCTCATAACAAACTCAATAAAGAAGAATCTCTCAGGTAATATTGTTTTGAACTGTGTTATTCTAAATCATAAATATCTAAACATAATATCATTTTATGGATGTTTGCCTTCAGGGCAGTTCTGCAGCGCTGTCGTTTTCTTTTATTTACAATTCATTGAATTAAATGGAGGAGACATGTTTCAGTTCCAGACGTTCTCTGGTAAACTCAAAGTTTACATCTGGATGTGTTAAACGTACTCGTCCTCATATGTTTACATTCAGTTGACATTTCACGTGCATTTTAGACTTTGTTGTTTTACGGTTATGTAACATGTTGTGGTGCTCGATATATTGATTTCTTCTGGTCAAATTACAGCAATTTCTGCTGGTGTTATTAGCCCCTCCGGAAACATTGATTTGGTTGGTTTGAAGGTCAGAAGACGTCTTGGTTAAAATGCGTTGAATGCGGGACGTTACATAATCGTTGTTAAATGGCATGATTTTATCTTGTGGATTGGACCTTCTTTATGCTGAGATATCAATATTTAGATGCTGCCGAACCAACGTTTTACCCTCCTACGTTAGCATGGAGAGATGGAAAATTGGTATGTATGTACCGAAGTAATTAATACACAAACATTTCAGTGCATATAGAATTTAGTGGCATCTAGTGGTGTAGTTGCTATGTGTAATACCTCAACCTCTCATTTTCTGAGTGAAGGAGAAACTACAGCGGCTGCAAAACTAGTTAAAAACGCAAAAGGCATTCAGTTCGAAGCCCTCCATAACCAGGCCCCTTTCTACCTCACTGACTTGCTCACCACAATCCATCCTGCAGCCTCCTCCACTCATCTGATGCTAACCTCCTGCCTCCACCGCCCAGGACCAAGCACTGAACCTGGGGCGACAGAGCCTGCTTCTCTGTAGCTGCCTTCCTCCCCAAACACATCATTGACTGCACCGACCTTCCAACATTCAAATCTCTGACACAAACACACCTTTTTAAAACAGCTTTTAATGTTTATCTTAGTCCAGTGTGTTTCTAGTGTACTGTTTTATGCTGTTTTGCTGCAAGTGTCTCCATAAAAGCATCCTGTGGAGACTTTAAGACAAACAGGACTGCGACTGACAAGTCTTTTGTGCTCCAACTAAAATCTGCTTTCGCCGTCAGCTCCTCATGTTCCTCCTGTACAACGCCACGCAGGGCGCAGTTACACATTTGTTCAGCATTTCATCAACATCAGCGGGAGCCTCTTAACATTTCTGCATGCTCAGCGTTCCCACAACCTAACAAGCCAGCAGCTTTTTTTTTTATTCATGTTTTCTTTATGTAACGGAAAGCTCCTCATATCTTCCCTATTAAATAAACAGATGAAGTGTGTATTTTGCAAATTGCCGAGCACCACCCCGTCAAACACTGAGAGCTATGATGAATTATTGATACCGACCTGCTCGGCTCCTGCTTCTTTAATTGCTGCAGGACAATGAGCTCTTTTCTTTTTTTTATTTTTGGCAGATCTATTTTTATTTTTCCGCTTTCTATAAAACTCTGAGGTATAGCTGGACAGGTCGTTCAGCATCCAGCCTCTGCAGGGTGTCCTCAAGGCAATACTGCTCTGCTCTCAGTCTAATTCCCTGTGGCTCGGATGATTTAACATCCGAACAGGGATGATTAATTTTTGTAGGGATGGATAACCGAAAATCTTCACAGGGATCAATGACAGAGCACAGAGAGGGGGGGTGTGGGTAGATGAGGACTGCTCTGGCATTGGCTTATCATGGAAAGATGCTGAAGCGCTGGCAGAAGAACAAGTCCAAATCTCGAGACATCCGAGGCGCCTGTCGCTTGTCTTTTAATCTATTTTACATGACTTGGTGTGATTTATGGTGGATATTTGAAGGCTGATAGCACGGTATGACGCATTCAGGATTTTACAGTATCAGCACAGCCGATGCAGCGCGGGCACCGTGTCAAGTCAAACTCCGCAGGGACTGAAACTCTACAGCATCAGTGCTTCATGACTCCATAAATCATATACCCTGAGCGCAAACGCTGCAAGCTTCCTGCGGGGAGCTTTAATACTGCTGGGCAAAGCTCAGTATTCAGTAACGGCTGCTACAATCATGTATTCTGCTTGCATGTGATGTTATGTGCACAGCAGAGCATGCAGGAGGCAGCGCCGCACCTCAGCTTCACTGAGCGTGCTCACTCGTTTGTTGTGCTACATATTAACTTCGGTATCACGGGAAAAGCTTTGTCCATTAAGTGAAAGGTCACATTTTGCTCTCTTAACTTCACTACACTGTGTCCTTGAGAAAGACGCTGAGGTCGTTCCTGCTCGTAGGAAGATCGCATCGGCTATCATCTGATGACAATTTAGTCTCTGGAGGTAACCCACAATGTTTTGTGACTTTCTACGTAGCTACAGATATCTGGATAATGGATATCCAGGCCAAGACTTCCTCTTCGTGCACCAGTTTTTGTCCAATTATCAACTTATGACGCAAGAATGGATCCATAATTTAATCCCTGTAAACATTTATCTGCATATGAATGTAATAAAGAGATAAATCATTGTCAGACGATAGCTGATTTCCGGTTTCCAAGAACGCATTTTGGCCTCTTTTGCTCTCAGACTGTTTACCTGCATGCAACCACTTTGCACTTTACAACATAAGAAGAATCAGGCCGTACATAACTCAACATGCTACCCAACTCCTGATACAGGGTGTGATCATCTTGTGACTTGATCACTGTAACGCCCTCCTGACCGGCCTCCCAGCCTGCACAGTGAAACCCTTTCAGATGATCCAGAATGCAGCAGGGTGCTGGGTCTTCAATCAACCCGAAAGGTCACATGTTACCCCACTGATCAGTGTGCTCCACTGGCTACCTGTAGCAGCCCACGTTAAATTCAAATAATCGCTAATGCTGACTACAAAGTAGTCTCCAGTACTGCACTCACCTACTTGAACGCCCTCATACAGGCATATGTTACCTCACGCCTTCTAAAACCTCCTGAAGATCCAGCTCTTCAGAGTACCTCCTCTCTGAGCACTACCAACAACTAAGGATGATAAATCGACCCCTCCTAGACCTGTCACGGTACTTACTTCTGCACCAACATGTCCTAGTTGCACTGTACCTTGATTGTTTCCCTCTTTTGTAAGACACTTTGGATAAAAGTGTCAGCCTAATGACTAAATGTAATGCAAAATGAAGAAAGCATGCTCAAACATGACTGGTCAATACTACTCGGATCTGTTTAGAGATTACAGTGTGACTGCAGTGACCACGAGGGATGAGTGTTGGTCCACTGATTCTACACCAGTGTTCATCTACATCCTGGTTCACTGTCGAGTCCACAAACTGCTCTGCTGTCAGTGCTTAGCTGTCAATCCTCATCAAGGACGATGTTTTCTCTCTGCTGACAAGACACCTTTACTTCTGCTCGGCTCGCCACAGCGGCCTTTCATTCGAGCAGCTAAATTTCCATTTCAAAAGTGATGACTTGGAGTGAGATGTGTGCAGACATAAAAGAGAATTAGCACGAGTTAATAAGTCTGAACTTTAATTTGTATTTTTTTTTTTCCCTTTCAAAGATGAGCCTCTTGACGGCGCGTACTGATGAGATCTGGTAGTTTAAAGAAAGTGACTGAGATGCACGGCGGCTCGTGTCCTGAGAGGTATGAAACACACAAATAGCGTCTTGTATCTCCAGGAAGTTTCTCTGAAGTCATCACAAAAAAAAAAGGAAACAGGCGAGGGACTTCTCAGATGACCATGTTCAGAAATTCCTTTTGAAGCCATTTGTGCTCACAATGAAATCAGGCAGGGAACTCGTTTTTGCATGCGTGAGCCGACAACCAAAACCCAAGAGGTGGAACCTTGGGAAAGACTGAACACTGCGTTTGAAGTTTTTCCGAGGAATCAAAATGATTGAATATTCTGCGTGAGTGCACACGGATGTGACACAAATGAGAAGAGCCCACAAGGGAAGGCATCACGCTGCATTTCAATCCCATAGAATAACGTTTTTTTTGTTATCTGTTTAGAGAATTATTCATGCCTCCCAAAGAATACAACAATTCATTATTCTCTTTCAACGTGCCCGTTTAATATGGTACAGTAGAACTTGTATTGTAGCGCAGAGACGAATCTTCCTTTTCCTCTACAATTCCAAAGAAGCACGTCAATAAATCACGAGGACTGCTTTTTCATTTGGACTCCTGCAGGAGTCTCGCTGCTTCCCTCAGCGTGTATTTTTTTGAGGGAAAAGGGCAACATGTGGCTCACGTGCTGCGTCTCGGACCCAGCAGTCATCACAACTCGAGTTTAAAAAGGGCACTGATGAGCTGATTACACTGGGAAAAACAAAAAAACAAAAAACAGGGAATAATGAACCCAGACGTGCATCGCGCCTGGCTTCCTAATCCGCTGTGGGACTTGAAAACGTGTGCTGGGTGGGAGTTCACCACCTCCTCTGATATTCAATCAGGCATATAGCACACACATAAAAACATGAAACAATCTGCCGCTCTGAGATAAAGGAGAGACAAGCCTGATATGCCCTAACGTGTGATCGTCTGCAGGATTTGGCAAGAGAGAACCGGCAGTTTTTTTGGGGATGTTTGGAGACAAAAAGAAGAAATCACAAAGTTGACAACAGACTCTCTCTCTCACTGTCACGCTGGCTTTTCTTGTCAGCACACAATATGAAAAGGCCCAGGACGCCGCTGGTATTTCACAGCGAAGAAGGGCACGTTGTCTGAAATGTCAGTGTTGCTGAAATAGCACAAGTTGAAATCGGATTTGATTTTACTTCCCCAAGTTTGAGGGTGTCAACAGGTGCTGACAGATGACACGGGAGTGTTCTGCCATTATAAGATCTGTGTTTACTGAAAACACAAAAGGACAAACAGATTAGACACAAAATGTTCACCAGATATCAAATATTTAAAAAAACCTGTGACACCTGCGCTGATAACACGACTGCTGCCAAACAAAATATTGACATTAAAGATGATATCAGTCGGCACAGCTGAAGCGTTTGTGGATCACGAGCAGGAAACATTTTGGATTGAAAAGCTTCTCTCGTCGGCGGCGTTTCCCGCTGAGAACTCCCGTAGATGAAATCAGCCACACTCAGATTTTATCATCCTGATAGCAAATTAGTGTCAAACAACAACATTACACTGACAGAGCCTGAAAATTAGGAACAGATTTAATCTTTCAGCAGCAGCTAAACTCCAACAGCAAAATAAATTACCTGCCAGCTCGAGGGAGGGAATGCAACAAATATTTACACTTCCTTCAAATGAATGAAAATAATGACTCTCTTGTTCGTTTAGTCATAATTGAATTGCTGCTCGTATGTTTTTATCATCCTGAGCTGTTGTGACATTTCCAAGCGACACACTGAAAGGAGAGCTTTATGCCTCGTGAACACAACAGGCACTGACGTACACGTCTTCGTCCTTGGACTACTTTGAGATGAATGCCGCAGTGATGCTGAGAGCCGACCGATGCAAATAAACCACCAGTGACAGGAAAATCTAATGAGTTAAAAAATGTATAAATTCAGTCTGATTTTTTTGGTTTTATGCTTCACTGCTAACTCCTGATCCTCCAGCACTACTGAGTCAAACTGTTTTCACCACTGGGACCTTTGACGACTTTGCCTACATTAATTAATCGAGCTGAAGTGTGCGTCAACTTTTAAATCGCCTCAGGAAACATTCATATGAATTTGGAATTAGATTTTATCTTCATGCGGCTAGAGCCACAGATTCTGAGCTTCAAAACAGATCCTCAGAAACTTCTGAGTGATGCCACACATACACCGTCCATTCTTTATAGTGTCAGTGGGTTTAAGCAGCATTTTAATGTTTTATCTGGTTCAGCTGGACAAGATTTTAATAATTTAATGAGACTATAGTGGGATAGTTTCAACCTTTAAAAACCTGGTATAACAAAGCATCATATTTCAAAATCTGGATCTTCAAAGTAACTAGTAATTGTATCCGTCTGATAATGTAGTGGGGTAAAAGTGGAAAGTTGAAGTACTTCAAAACAGGACTTAAGTCCAAAACGTATAATATATAAATATATGTGTGGTATTAAGAACAAGCTACAAAAGAACAGCTGCAGGAGGACAGAACAACACCCATCTCCAGGCTGAACTTTTGAAATAAAGAAAAATAGGCTCCATCTGTTAATAACAAACAACAATATAAGAAATCATAAGAACAGTACATCTGCCACAAATGGTTCAAAACAAATCCCGTCATCTGTTCCTCTTTAAATGCAGCCTCGGAGAGAAATATTACCTGTAAAGTTCCCCAGTCTTTGGTGCTGTTGGTGGACACGATGAGGCCTTGCTCCTGGAAAGTCTTGAACCTCAGTGATAGTTTGAAATTCTGGTTGTCCTCGTCCATCCCGTGAAGGTACTTCAGGTAGGATTTACCGTCGAACCTCACCGCCGACTCTGAAAGACAGAAACATGAAGGAAACCGACGTGAGCAGCCTGATGATGAATCAGAAGTTTATCAGCCAGACTGATTTGATAAAGAAATGAAGCCAGTCTTCTTCCTCACATCACCAATCACACCTGAAGCCAAAGGTAACACTACGAAGGGAGCACGTTCAAACAACAAAGACGTGAACGTTGAATGAGATTTGAATAAATCCACTAATGGTGTACTTTCACATTCAGAAACACTCACACACATACACTACTGTACTAGTCTTGCAATACCAGACAATCCAAGATCTCCACAACCTACCCACAGGGAAGAGTACAGCCACTAACAAACAGGACATGCCTGATGATGAAGCTCCAGGTCTCCTTCATTATGAAACAAACTAGAGATTCACTTTGTAACACAAAGAGAGCTTTTTAAAACATTAAAAATGGACGTGCAGAGCAACGTTAGATCAATTGATTGCATATTATCGAAGGTCTGCTCAGTCCACAAGATGTTTGCTTGGTAGGTGGAAATCCAAGCTACACTTTTGATATGTTTAGGAAAGTTTTAGTTTAGATTTACAATCATTCAGTTTTGAGCAGAATTTAAAAGTTTATGTATGGTTAACTTTAGTTAATGTGTTTAAACAGCACAGGCTATAATAATTTATTGGCACTGAAACCAAATTCTGGTTATTTTTGTAGATGTTCAGAGTCTCTAAACTCTCCAGACGCTTTTTAACAAATCAGAGATTCAAATATTAATTTCTGCAGAATAATTCCAACCAAATTAACTTTTTTTTTTACTGTATAATTCAAGATAACAAAACTTTGAGAGAGAGAAACCTTTCACTAATCTTTTTCAATCCTCAAGGCAGTGCTGCGTTTCCACCCTCGCCTTTCACTAAATGTGACAGCTGAGTCTGCAGATGAAGAGTGCTGTAAACTGAATGTAATGTGTAAACTCGCATCTGACAGACTAGACTGCAAAGAGACAGAGAGAAAAAAACATTTTTTTTAAAGATCTGTTTGATCTTTTTAACTGGAAAAATCTCCAAAAGCTGAAAAATCAAAACGCCCCAAAGCCAAAAAAGCAAGAGAACAAAGTCCAGCAGAAGTTTAAAAAAAGGAAGGAAGGAGTGAATTCATGAATGGATGGACGGCTCAATGATGAATCCAACAGCAAAGCTGAGCACATCAGTGTACAGACAAAACTTCTGCTTTTTTAGTGTTTCTTAGATAAAACTTAAATGACGTCTGTGGGGGGATTCAGTAACAACACATTCCCAAAGTTTTTTCCACGTCTTTTCCTGAAGTGGGATTTTTATTCTGACACTGTGCTCTCTGAAGGAAATTTAAAAACAACAGTAGTTTCTTTTTGTGATGGAGTTTGTTTGAGTCTAAAAGTCACCAGTTTGAAACTCGGACGTCGAATCCTGTTCATCAGCATCATCATCAGCTGCTCTGAAGAACACGACGGTGGTCGATCAACTTTCAAAGGATAAAAACTAAAAAAGAACACCTCACAATTTAATGACAAATACATAAAGTGCAACTTTTTTAATTAAACTTTGAATGATTAAAAAGCTTAAACATTCAATTCAATAATAATGTTTGTGTGGATAATAATTTGTCAAATTCTCTAACCTTTATATCTTCTCGGAATTTAATCAGGCTGTTTATTATTTTTTAGAATTAATTTAATAAAAGTCCACAAAGTTAAAAGAAAATGATTAAAAACACTGTTTGGTATTCCACAGCTTCTACAATATTCAAATTACAGCAATAGAAAACTGGAAGCTGGAGTCAGAAAATCTTTGGCACATTTGTGTCATAAATGACTTGACTGATGAAGAAATTGTGGCTGATAAACTTTCGAACTACAAACGAATTATCGATCTACTGTTATGACCCCATAAATTACTATTATTATCACATTATATGATCAGAGACAGAGTTGGAGCCCAGTTTTACAAAGCTTGTTGATCATGAAATGTTCACTTACTCATGTTTTTTTTTCCTGTTCTCCGTCCTCACACGACATCTCCTTATCACCATACCCCAGACACTTTTAAGACCAAAGGGGTATTCCATATAGTCAAAATATGGCGGTGATAACACATTCGAAAGATGTTCCCAAGGGAAGAAGACTCTAAACAAGGTTATAATGAGTATATATCCCGGAGAGCCCCTGGCTGACTTTTATTCTGTCCTCACACCACTAATCCTCACAGGAATGCCAACAGAAATCACTGAGGACGATCCGACGAGGTGGCGCCGCCGCTCAGTGATATAGATGTTCTGCCAGCTGTAACAGGACGTAACAGAGGGCCCGCATTCATACTCAGCGTGTTCTGAGTGATTTATTTGAATTCTCGGGGATTTACTCCCTTTGTTCGCTGTGTTTTAGCTGATAAAAGGAAAAAAGGCTCTCTGATCTCAGGCAGAAACAGATATCTACATCGAGTCGCCTGAAAATGCAAGACTCCGTCCTCTCCGAGTGATGGAGGACGGGTCTTTGTGCTTGGAAAGTCCAGCAGAACAGAGAGGGGAATTCACAGAACAAATACAAGAGACTCATCCTCAAACCCACAACTGAAATCTCTGAGTCACTGTAGCAACACAACAGGTTACCTCAGGTCTATAAAGAGCAGCTGGCTTTAATTAAAGACCACGAGAAGACCACGTGGTACAAAACAGCCAAACGTTTTGCCCGTAAGTCTATATTACATGCCTCTCTAAGCAGGACTTGTAGTGAAGTCGTGTGTTCACGCTGAAATCTGGACAAAACGCAGTCGGTATGAGAGTACTGAAACTCTCGACTTTTGAATTTGTTAGCGATTGACGTGGTTGTCTATCCACAGCAAGAAAAGATTCAAATAAACTGCAGCTGGTGGTAAAACAGCTCCAGAAATCTTGTGTTATGTCTTAAAACATGCCATATTCTGCATCTGCATCACATGGAGTCAAGCAGATGATAGACGGTTAAAGGGATATCATGTTAGTGTACGGTAAATATGCGGGAAACGGTGGATGACATTGTCATCCAACGTTAAAATATTTTTACTTTTTGCTGTCTTCCACAACCAAATTCACAACTGGATATTACATAACTCTCTCACACAGAGAAAACACGGACGATCTGGGTTCAACCATCGAAGGTCCAAAGGTGTCCGTCGACCCTCTGCTTGAAAATTCACAGACAGTAGTGTCCCTGGTTTGAATGTAACTGTGTGCAACTTGTCACGTACATTTTTGTGCAGCATGAATGAGAAACAAAATGTCTTACTGTTAATATGTTTGTCGCCTAATTGCTTTTTTAAAAAAATAATGAATATAATTCGTTTATCTAGCTTTGAGCCTTTAAGCAGCCCGCCTCTCCTGTATGTTCTTTTAATTTACTGAGCACTGTCTTCTATAATTCTTGTACTTTTATGTACAATAAAAGAAAAAATAAATAACAAGATCAAAAAGTAGTTTTTTCCATTACGACAGAAGAAAGAAAAGGTGCAAACGTGGATGGAAGTAAACCTGCCTTGACCTCCTTTTCCTAATTTACACCTTCGCTACGTCCACAGCTCGATGAGATGTGAGCCGGGAACAGCGTGCACTCTCTGCTCTGCAAGGATGTTAGGAGAGAATTGACTGAAATGACTCCGCTGGAGCTCACGTACGGCTCGTTTTCTCATCCGACGATGTAGTTTTGAATCAGATCAATTGTCAAAGCAGCAGGAAGACGCCGCGCACTAGTCCCGCTCTTCACAAGAGACAAGGGGCTGAGTTAGTGTGTCTATGACAAAATCGCGGTTCCCTGCTGGTAAAGCACACACTCACGTCGTTACCCACATGCACACCCTCTCATTAAAGCCTCTCCAAAGCCCAGGTGCATACATAGACAGACAGACGTACCGTTGCAGGGACAGACACTCTCCCAGGTGTGTTGTGGGGTGATGTAACCGGCTCTCGCCGTTGTGAAATGGCTCAGTCTTTCTCCTGTCAGTTGGACGGCGTTTCTGCAGCCTCGTGGCGGACAGCCGGTGCCGAGACACCCATTGTGGCTCACCCTGAGGATGCTGAGGCTGAGAGAGTCCTCGATGTCGGCTATGATACCTACATAGAAGAGATCAACTTTCAGACGGCACATTCAAACTTCAGCATCCCAGGGTCAACTAAATTGTGACATCAATTTTAAATCTCAGTATTTATTTTGGTTGATCACCTGAAAGTCTGTTGGTCGGCAGAGACTGGACAAGTCCACTCTGTGGCCTCCAGATCAGCAGGGCCTCCAGGACCTGGGTGTCAGGTAGCTGCTGAAGGCTGGCCAGATGAAGCTCCTGTTTGGGTAAATTCAGAGCTTGTCCGAGGCTGCGCTGGAGGCCTCTCCAGTGGTCGCCCAGAAACTCCTCAGGTGACAATCCTGCCAGCTGCAGCGTCAGGCCCGAGTCAAGCGCCCTCTGGTCGGCCGACCACACATGAACTCTGACCCCGGCCCAGACGCTGAACTTCCCATCGCTCACGCTGACGTTGAGGGAGTAGGAGCCCTCCTCCAGGTTTTCATCCGCCCAGATTTTGCCATCGGCGAGGTCGACAGAGAATCTCCCCTTGTCTGGATTTTCTGAAACCAGCTTGTAGGTCAGGACATCCTGCAGGTCCTGGTCAGAGGCGTGCAGCCTGCCAATGACCCGGTTGGCAAACAGCCCACCGGAGGTAGTGATAAAGACCTCCAAAGGCACCACAGAGGGAGGATACTTGCTCTGCTCGGTGACATTGATGTTGACCACACAGATGGAGGAGAGGGGAGGATGGCCGCTGTCTGTCACCTGATCAATACATTGATAGAAAAAAAACACAAAGATTAGACTGATAATATGAAGCTTTCTTTATAAATCAACAACTAATTAGACTGACTGATGACAGTGTGACTCATACAAGATGTGAATCTCAAGGATGAAATTTGGAGATTTAGCAGATATGAATATATATTTAAAAAAATGAAAGTTTAAAATGTCGTCATAGAGTGAAAAACAGCAAGCAGCAGCTCAGGAGGGGAAACGTATTCCTACCTGAATCTTGAGCTGGTGATGGGGTTTCACCCTCTTCCTGAGTGGAGCGGACAGCGACAGCAGGCCACCCTGGTCGACGTGGAAACGGCGGTCCTCGTTGCCGCTGACGATGTGGAAGGAGAATGGCGGGCCGTTCTTGGGCGTGTCTTTGTCCGTCACCACGAGCTGCAGGATGCCGCTGCCGACCGACTCGCCCTCCTGCAGGAGACAATAATTCACTGTATTTAAAGGTCCGCCTTGAGCCGCCATGTTTGTAGTCGCCCAGAACTACTGGTGCTTTTGCAGCCACCACAGTTTCTCCTTCATGCTTTGAACAGGAGGGTGAGGGGAGGTGGATGCAATCCTTAACTACACCACTAGATGCCACTAAATCCGACATACTTTACCTCCAAGAAAGTTTGGTCCCTGCTTGTAACTTCAGCACCACCGGTCAGAACTTAACAGAAACCAGCGGTTCCCTGGTAGGTGGGTTATCAATCAATGTGGAGTTAATGGGCTAAAACATGGAACAGCTTCGGTGTGGTCTCTCAGATTTAAATTAGAGCACGTATCACAAAACACAGTCCTGTTTAAGCAAAGAGCGGCTTCATCAGACTGTGAAGAAATGTCAAACTCAACACAGAAATATCAAGTCTTTGTTGGAAACTGTTACCTGTACAGGCCAGGTGATTGGATGAACATTCTGGCAAGCTTCACCCAATCGGATCAGTGAACAATGCAACATAGCCAAACCTTTATTGAAGTCAGTCAGAAGAAAAACATCTTCTCCATCGAGGAAAGCCTTCAGTGTTGTTCTTTCAATGAAGAACAGCGTCTACGCTAACGTCTTTAGCAGCTGTCATTGTTGTTTTTTCAGACCCACGCCTGTAGCTCATGCCTGTAGTTCCTCATAAGATGCTGATTGATCCAAACCTTCAGCTTGTGTTCAGACTCGAGCGCATAGCTTGAAGCCTGGAAAGTTGGATTCTCTCGTCGTCTCGAGTCCAGCTGCCTCGCAAGGTTAGCATTCGACTTTCTTTGTGGTTGATACGTTTCTAGCACCTTCAGAACTGCTTCATAAAGAGTAAAACTCTGCATCAATTTGTGAACAGAACAAAGGAAATATAGGAGTTATGTAATTCAACTTTTCAACCAAATTTAGCTGTTTAATCCGAGACATTTTGACATCTTTTGACCCGCAAATAACGAAATGAAAACTTATACAAAACCTAAAATCATAACTTTATAAGTCACCTTCCTCAACAGAAACTTCAGTGAAGGTAAACCCTGTTCATGGTACTCATGTGTCTGTTTAGCATGCTGGAGTGAAGACCAGGTTTTTCATGAAATCGCAGATGCAACGGGTTACGCTTCTGAATCCTTTGAGGACGATCTGCAGAGATACAAACCACCTGTCCATCTGCCGCCTTCACTGAAATATTCAAATTCAACTGCAGCCTAATAGGGCGCAGACACTTCACTACAACAGATGTGCCAGTCATAAAAGTGGCAAATAGTCAAAACAAAGGCATGTGACAGCTACAGCAGAGAGGACGCTGCTGCTGCCGACGCCGCCGCCGCCGCTGCTGACCTGAAACACCTTTCTCCAGTTTTAGCAACATCCATCTGTTTAATGCAATCAGAGACTTCCTCACGAGTCCGAGCTGGCTGTGGAGACGTTAGCAGATGGGATGATATCACAGAGTTTGGATTCATCACCACGCAGCGCAGACAATTTGGCTTGCCGAGCAGCTACTCTGTGACTGGATGGGAGTTTCTGAGCTGGCAGAGCTGCGGCAGGTAGAGTGATGGAGAGCTGGCAGGGAGAACTTTAAGTGCCCGTGAACGGCGCTGCCAGAGGCATGAACGCACACATGCAGAGACATATTTGTACTCTCAGGCATGTGGGAGACTACGTCTTACTGTAGCATGCAGCGTTACGAGCTTTCACAAGGAAAGGAGGTAAACAGCCTGTTAAAAGTTTGTCCACAGCAGCTGACTTGCTGTCCTGTAATTAGAAGTTGGAGGTGAACGGGTGGCTGTGAGGAAAACACACACACACACCTACTCCAACAAATGTTGACAGCCGATCTTTCTGCCTCTTTGATCTGTTCAGAAACCTCGCTCTGGTTTGGAGTTCCAGTCTTAAACTCTCAGCACTCGTTTTTTAATGAGCTCCGGGCGCCGCAGTTACGACGGAGCGGCACTTACAGGTCAGCATATCTTCAGCGAAATGTGTTTGAGAATGAGGAAGAAAGAGATTCGGAAAGACTGAATGATGGAGGATGACTGATCTGTAGTGATTTCTCTTTAATTACACTCAATCATTAGTTCATCTGTCTTCATTATCGGCTCATTCAGGAGCAGAGCAGGTTGACTGTTAGGAGTATTTGACACTACGTAAAACTTTTCCATTAACAGATGAACGGAACAGGAGTTGCATGTTGTGCTCATTTTCAAATAAAAGCGAGCCCCCTGTGTTTATATTTTTCCACTGAGTTGTCAAATTTCACACATGAATGCGACTGCTGCTTTCCCAGAGGTTATTTGGGGGAGCTGATGAGCAGACGAATCTTTCCAGGGCGCTCTGGGTGACTTCTTTTTTCTTTTACATATTGCTTGTTGACTTTTTGTTGATGCTGTGTGTTTGTGACTGTTTGCTCTTCTACTTCAGGCGGCATAGCGCCGACATGTTTTTAACAGCTTCAGGCGGCGAATGTCGTCAGTTTCTCAACACAAAACCAAAGCTGTTTTTCCCCAACCAGAACACACTGGAAAATAATCTATTAGAATTTGCCTACAGTGTCCCGCCGGGGTCAAATAAATTATTGAAACAGAGTTAAAGGCAAGAGCACTCCTAATTATTGGAGAGCGCACAAATGTTAAGAATTTCTAAATGAAGGTTTTAGGGCTGAAACACTGTGCCAACACATCCAACCTGCTGAACAAGCGGACCCTCACATCCTGTTGAGTAATTTAACTACATGCATCATTTAGCCCCGATGTGCCGACTTTCTCACTGCTTTTCCTCTGACGCTCGATGCCTGCAGCCCCACACTGGATGCATCACGCAGGCAGAAGTAGCCCAGCGTACTTTAGCCTGCATGTGTCAACCCATTGAGCAACTGTGATAAAAATTCCTATAGCCTGACAAGACAAGCCATCAGCGTGTGGGACGTTACATTGAAGAATAAGTGGAGAGTGGAGGCACTTTGGTACGGCTCATAAGCCGCTGCCTGAAAATGCCTTGACTTGTGTTCCACAGAAAATAAATAGAGGTGTCATCGCACTGTGTTCAACTGGGTCAAAGCTAAAGTTAGCTCGGTTCAATGTTACACTGCAAACGAAAGAGCTTATCTCAGCGTTACTATGCAAACACGAGGTCAAGCAGGCTCCCTAAAAGGTTAGTTTGGATTTATTAAAGTAGGTTTCATGAGGCACAGGAGCACCAGGCGGCAGGTCGACCTTTCCATCGAGAAACTGAAGCGTTGATATTGATCTTTGCTTTCTTAAAAGTCACCAGACTTCTTTGACAAAAACAGTAATCTAACCTTGCAAAACACAGGAGTTGCTGGCCCACCGCTTAGTTTTTTGTGGTATTGTGCAGCTTTGGTGTTTGAGCACAGCAGCAGCTAACAGATCCAAACTAACGGCTTTAAAGAGAGCGATGTGAGGCTTGAGTTTTGCTTTGGAAAGGGCTGCTTTCGTCCACAGCAGTGCAGTTTCCACACCGGTCCTCCTGTCGGCTTCTCTAAACTGGTAATGTGCAATACATTGACTACATTGACCCCACATCGATATATTAGATCTACGATTTTCACATTCAAACTAGCAAATCTGGTCGAAAGGCGACAAATTTGCAGGTCCACCTTTTAGCGTCTGATCCTGGGGTTAATGTGTAAGCGGGTGCGAATGTATGAACGGTTTTCATGTGGACATGTGTCACATACCTGCAGCAGCAGACTGTGGTTGACCTGTGAGAAGACAGGTGGGTTGTCGTTGACATCCGTGACAGTGATGGTGATGAGAACCGCCGACGAAAGTGGAGGATCACCTTCATCTGCCGCCTGAACCGTCAGGGAGTAATGAGGGGTCTGCAGAGGAGATGGAGATGAAATTCAACAAATGAGTCATGCTTTATTTCTTAATCCTTCTTATTTTTTTATTGATTGAACAAACAGACTGACCTCTTCTCTGTCCAGCGCAGTGCGGACAGTGATTTCTCCACTGCGAGAGTGAATAGAGAACTGCTGCAGGGGGTCACCGCTCACGATGGAGTAACGCAGCAGACTGTTGATTGGACCATCCTGATCTGTGGCTGTTACCTGGAAGGTAAAGAAAGCGGTGAAAGGTGAGGAGAAGAACGCAACTTCTGAGCGATGTTAGCTATCAGGCAAAACTCAGATGTAGGATCAACATATTACGCCGATAGCATCCAGAGAGAGAGAGAAAACGTGTTTTCACTGCTGTTTTCATGCCTTTCTGCTTCATGGTTCAACCTTATTTCAAAAATAATAATATGATAATGGTTGGTTTAATGTTTTTTTGTCTTCTTTCTGTTTGTGACAACACAGAAATCTGTGTCTAATCAACTTAATTTTGTCTTTTTTCTTAAAACAAGTAAAAACTATGTGGGAAGATTGACATTTTTTGACAATTTTCTCCTGATATAGGCCTACCATTAGAGGATTTCAATGGCACATTGTTTGATAGTTTTTCTCAATAACAGACAAAGATGATTCATAAAGATTAAGATGTCACGTGACAAAATCGTGAGCTCATCCTGTCGTCGTTATCCTCTTCATTCACTGTGACGGTTTTAGCTCACAGTAACAATGAATCCTATCATTTCCTCCGCTGACAGAGGTCACTCTCCTCCAATTACATTAAAACAGTTAAAACACTTTTAAACAGCGACGTGTCGCGGTTAAATGGTGAAAACGGAGCGACGGGAACGGCGACCAGAGAAGAAAAATGTCAAATATGAAACCATATGATTACAGACACATCATCGAGCCGTGGTCGAACCATCAACGAGTCACTGAGCTGTTATTGCTGTGTTATCTCTGCTTCTGGCCTGACAGATGACGTGTGTGTGTGTGTGTGTGTGTGTGTGTGTGTGTGTGTGTGTGTGTGTGTGTTTAATCCGTTTTTCTACATGTGTATGCCATTGACAGGCCCCCATGTTGCTATTGTGCACATGAATTCTCTGTTTGTGTCTTATCTTTTTTTTTTTCATTACCCGAATCAACAGCGAGCTGCCAGCTGTCATATTACTTACATGTGTGTGTATTCTGTGTGTGAAATAAGATAATACAACCAACAAATACCTGTATGTTACACCTCTGATATGTGTGTTAATGCGTGTTGTTTGTGTGTGTGGGTGTGTTGAGGATGAAAAGCACAACACAGAAAATTCTGTTCTGAAGTTACAGATAACGGAGAAACGTCCTTCAGGTAAATTGAACCTTGGAAATAATTTAAAGTCCAATTCAATTCAGTGATTCAATTAAAGATTACTGATGTTTTTTTGTGTCTATGATGTATGAATGTTCCTCATATTCTGTGTGTGTGTGTCTGTTTATGGGCCTACTTGAAGAATTCATCAAAAAGTAATTTATTTAATGTAACCTTCAATATTTCTTTTCAGCCTCGCTCTCCACAGCAGCAGAGGGTCTGCCAGGGGGATTCATTCAGTTAAATTATTGTGATATGAAACATTTTTTTAAATAAAAGGACTCGAAATTTAACACATTTTAAGTTCAAAATCCAAAAAAGTTCATAGATTATCTTCTAATCTAACAATATATATATATTCTTCTTGCAAGTCAAGCACGAATCCCAGGACCTATTATTATTATTATATTATTATATTTTATATTTTATTTATTTAAAAGGATCTGAATTCACATGTTATTTAAGCGTGAAACACATTCTCTTGATGTGTGTGCATGGATGTTCTCAGTATGTGTTGAGAATATTTATAATACACGTCTGATATCTAATACGATTCTTTCTGATGTTCTTTCATAGAACTGACTTATAGAAGTATAAATAAAAAATAAAAAAGCTATGTCAAATTATTATAGGGTTCATAGAGACTTGGCAAGTTCAAGTCCAGCATGGACAACAATATGGAGTGTGGTCTAGCGACTGCCGAGGTGACCTTGAGCAAGGTACTGCACCCCTAACTGCTCCCAGGGCGCTGCTACGTGGCTGCCCATCACTGCATTGTATCTATAATGTATATCTATCAGACCCCTGTGTGTGTGTGTGTGTGTGTGTGTGTGTGTGTGTGTGTGTGTTGAATGAAAGGATTTCTCCATTGAAGGATCTTCTTCTCCAAAGGACACACATACAGTCTTGAGAACCTCTAAAGCTCTAAAGACAGCTGGTGTGTGAAGGTTCTCGGTCGTCCAGGTCATCTTTCTTTGAGAAGGGTTAAATCTGGGGCAATTGGACTTGGTTGAAGATCTGTGAAGACGTTTCACCCCTCATCTAAGAGGCTTCTTTAGTTCTGACTGACTGAGGGGAGACCCAGGTATACACCCTAAGTGGTGTCATCAACCAGGCCATTGTTTCCACTTGGTTTGATAGTGCTTGTAGAGAAACCACCCCTCAACAGAGAAGGACGCCTCAGACATCAGTTATCCACCACCACCACTACAATGCTGTCCTTTCATCCCTTCCCAGGAGGCTGAACAGCAGTTCACACTTGGCCTCATGCAACTCAAATGACTGTCGTCCACACTGGAGGTGAACCAAGTGGAACCAATGGCCTGGTTAACAATCCCACCAAGGCTAAATACCTGGGTCTCTCCACCAGTCAGTCAGAATTGAGGAAGCCTCTTGGATGAGAGGTGAAGCATCTTCACAGATCTACAACTAATGTCCAGTTGCCACAGATTTTTCTTCTCTAAAGAACTCTAAAGATAACATTTCAGTGTGGTGTGAAGAGCAATGCAGATTCTGGTGCTTCGAGATGAGCTTTTACACCAGTTTGTAACACATTTTGTTCAAAAAGTTTCTTCATTTCTTAACGTCTTCTTAACTTCTGTGTCCTGCCTGAGTGCTTACCTTCATTATCAGGCCTCCAGGCGTCAGATCCTCGGATATCTCCGTGCTGTAGTCCCCTCGTTCGAACGCCGGCGCGTTGTCGTTCACGTCCGTCACGTTGATGATAACTGTGGTGATATCGCTGAGGGACGATTTGCCACGACTTCCCTCTATAGAGAGGTAGTACTCCCGGGAAACTTCAAAGTCCAGCGGCGCAATGAGGGTCAGAAGGCCTGCAAGACCACAAGGTAAAGACTGAATTATTCTTCTTATATTTATACAACAAAACCCCACAGAAAATCTGATCGATTCTGCACAAGAATCAGGGAAGCTATATGGCTGGACTGAACCTCAGATCTTTTCCACCTCTCTTTGGAGCACTTTAGTCTAAAACATCACAGCGGTTGGTCAACACGAGTGTGCTGTGCAGAATTCTGATGTAATGTTAGATTTGTTGGTGGTGATGAAATCCTTGAGTTTTAAACAGTTACCTCTGATATACAACATCAGCACAAAGCCGCCCAGTTCACCTTATGAGCAAAATACTCTGAATTCATAAAACATGTGAAAGAGCTTGATTCTGGTACAGCCTCTTTGCCCCTGTTCGATTCACCAGTGGGTCCATCATTACAAATACATGCTGCGTTGCTGAGCACTCTGCAAAGCTGCACAACTTGGTTTTAAATTCTAGTCGAGGTCTCAGTGTTTTTAAAAACCACCAGATACAGTTCATCACCCTGAGATGTGGGGAAACACTGAGCATCAACTAGAGTTTGAATCTTGGGTTTGGCGTAAGAAGGCTCATTACACAGCAGGAAAAAAGGGATAAAATGATAAATCTACCATCTTTATGTCCATCAGTGTGGCTAAGAATGTTAAGCTTGATCTGAAGGTGGTGCTAAGACGGAGCATGGCAGGCTAAGTCCAGCACCATCAGCAGCTCTACCTCGTTAGACTTGAGTCCACTTTCATCAGTTTGTGCTCCAGCTCAGGCTCATGATGATTAAAATTTATTAATGACACAAATTAAGCATGTTAGCATGTTCACGTGTAGCATGTTCTTCGCAGCAAGCATTAGAGCTGCAGGAAGTAACAATGTTTTATCCAACCAGGAATCCAAAACCTGAAGATATTCAATTTAGAACTGTATGAAAGTGGAAAAGTAGTAATTTATTGTTTGTAATAAATTATAATTCAACTATTAAAATGATTAATTAATCTCTAAAAATTCTAGTTTCTATATAGATGAATGTGTTGCCAACATTTCTATTTGACCAAATACTTTACTGTAGTAACACAAACAACCACAACAGCAGATTAGCCTGTAAGGGTCAGATTGCGGTTCCCAACCCAAGGCCCTTTAATGTGTATGTAGCATATTAACATATATTATCATGCTAATAATGCAATATTCTAATGTTTAGCATGGCAGTGTAGTGTGTGTGCAGGAATGTTACGAGTGCACATTATTAAAATGGATAACTAATTTCCACTGAATGTACAGCAATGACTGACTGACGGGAATTGATTCTTTATTTTCATCAGCTGTTGGGTAAGTGAAAATTGAGACCCGTTTGTTGCGCTACATGAAATGTGATGAAATGACCAAAGGATCTAAAAATCCACTTAAAGTCTGCGCAGTACCAGGACCAGGTTTTAGCTAAAAAGCTCTGGTCCAGATCACTGACTCTCAGCTCTTTTTCAGACCCTTTTTTCGTGCATTTCCATCCTCTCCACCGCTGCTTTTCAGTCCTCTCTCTATGTAAATTACTGGGATGCTGCTCCGCCTGACTGCCCATTATACTGAAATGCAGAATGTATATTATGTAGAGTGACAGACATAATATACGTTTAAAATCGATGTTCAAGCAAAGTGCTTTTGATGATAATATCCACCATAAGTCAAACACACACCGTGTGTGTGTGGTATCGTGTGACGTATCTGGTGAACTCTCACTTTTGTCAGCTCAGTGAAGCTGTGAGTTTAACCTTTCAGGATCTATAAATCTCTCCACAGCCTGCTGCTGTCTTTGTGTGTTATCTGTCATCCGCATGTGAAGTTTAACCTCAATTTATGGCAGCGATAAAAGAGGCATGAAGTCCTGAAGGGGATAGACTGTGCCGTGTCCACTTTTTTACACTTACATTTAGTCATTCAGCAGACGCTTTTATCCAAAGCGACTTACAGAGAAGGGAACAATCAAGGTACAGAGTGATAGGAACATTTTTTGTCTCTTATTGAGTCACTCCTTTCAGTCTGAAGTCCTCATTTATCTGACATCGAGCACATTAACAGATCTTTTCCCCTCTGGGTATCTCCTCCTCCACTGGGCATTCCATCAATAGAACAACTTCATTCGTGTTATTGAATTTTTGGTCTGCAGTTTCTATGGAGTATGAATGATTTGCCTCCAATGAGTTGGACTTTCATTGGAGTTCAATCAATTAAGAAATTACAGCTTGGATTGTTTAAGTAAATGCTTTGAGCGAAAGTGCTAAAAAATGCCTTTCTATGATTTTGGCGAGTGTTAATTGACAAGACGTCCCCTCAAGCTTCAAGAACATGGCAACATTTACTGTTTTCTGACACAGATTATATTGATTAATCTGGTTTACCATAATCTGTTGTTGGTGCACCAAAATTTAAGATATCAGGCTTGTGTTGTAAAAGTTGTATCCATCCATCAGTCCATATACCATACTTCCTGTTATCAGGGTCGCCAGGGGGGTTGGAGCCAATCCCAGCTGACATTTGGAAATAGACGAGGTACGCCCTGGACAGGTCGCCAGTTCGTTGAAAGTTTTAAATTTAATAAAATAGATTCTATAATATAAAAAATACAATGCTTGTACTGAACTGAACCTGCGGCTTGAAGCATTTCAACTCCATCAACTTCCTTCATAGGTCTGACGTATCCTGCGTTTTCCCGACAGTCATAGCAACTCAAGACAAGTAGGAAATATAACTTTAAATCACAGCAGGATCTGTTAGAGTAAATTAAAATGTTCCCCTTCTTTCAGTAGCTTCTGTTAATGTCCTTATAAAGAATAAGTCTGGTGATATTCTCTTCATAACGTTATATAAATTTCACTCCTCTTCCCTTGTAGTAGTAAAAACCTGACTCACTTGTCATCTCTCAATAACAAACAAACTAAATCTAAACATGTAATTTGTGTTGTGATGAGCGCGCTATCAGTTTTTATAGATAAGGTTGTTTGGAAGCTGTAAACTGTTCCAACTTTATGTTTACTACGCTGAGCAGCTCCGTGGCGACGGGATACCTCCGTTAGTGATCGTATTGTCACTACCACACAGAGCAAACAGAGTGTATCTGTGGACTGCAAGCGCATCACATCCAGCAGAGTGTGTAGGTGAGACGCACAGCCTGTTTTCTTCGGGCTGCCAGCCAGCCTGCTGAACCACACTTCATTAAGATAAAACAAAATGGGATCGAACAAAAAAAACCAAACATCTACCATCTTCGCTCAAACTAAACACCTCCAGGTCTCAACACGTAAATTATTTGTACCTCGTACACAGCACAGATCTCACTATTGATTTCTCTAAGATCAAGGAGATTTGTACAACCCGAGTGAGTGTTATTTATTTATTTGTTGCTTCTTTTTTTGTGCCTTTTTCTAAGGAGACAAAGTTGGCTGAGCTTCAGTTTTCATCCTTTTTATCAACGGCTCACATCTCATTCATGCTCTTCTTACTCAACCAGCACATCCACAGTCTATACTTTCGATCATTTCATCATTTATACACATTCAGGCACTAAGCAGGCATCGAGTGCCTTGCTCAGGGGAATTCTGACGGAGGCAAATGAGAACAGAACATCTGGTTTTTACATTTATCATCAGATCTGAGTCACATTTTATAAGAAACTTGCATCCTGTTATCGTCTCTGTGTGCGTTAGACCAGTGTGGACAATTCTGCAAATGCACCAGGAGGACTGCACTATCGGCTTTTAGGATTGATTGTTGATTGTCAATTACAGTTTTTACTTAATGTAAAATCTGTCTTGGTTTTCCTGTGTTCGCATCTCAGTGCACTTTTCTTGGAGTTCATATGTGCTGAAATCACTGGAGTCGCTTTCTTTTCCGTTGCTCTAATGATGTGAGGAGGATGACAGCTAATTACAGTGTAACCTCAGCTGGCATCATCACACGGGAAAGACCCACTAACTGTTTGTTTCTACAGATGGAGTCACACAAAGGCGAGTAAAGACATACACGAATGCTGTGACTTTTTATTGCAACGTGGGAAAGCATTAAACATTCGAACTCTGTCTATAAACACAACAAACCATTTGAAGCAGTTCGCCTTGTGGTTCATGTAATGATGGGTATTTCTGGAAAAATTGGGAATCCAAGTGAAAGATAAAGAACCTCTTCCAGCGTGGAGAAAACTTGGATGGACAGACCAGAGGCCTCTTTTGCAGCGACTCTCCTAAAGTGGACATGCTGCAACTGTTGATCACTTCAGGTAAGATAAGTGGTTAAAGAAGGCAAAGTCGAAACAAAAAGGCATTGAACGAAGTACTCTATTGGTATCACTTTAATAATTTTTTAAATGATACCCAGCCCTCGGTCCAGCAGAGGGTCGTCTTACAAAGTCCTACTGATTTACAGTATGTGTAAACCAATGCTGGAGGGCACTACAGCAGGCAATAAGCCATGCTGGTGGATGTTTTTTGGGTTCTAAGCAAGTGGCAACATCTGCAGCTGTGAAGTGAAGCCAATACAAAAATTGCAGTTCCTCTTCTTGTCCACTTGAGGCTGGTTCCAGAAGTAAGTCAGTCTGCATAAGCCCCCATTGTTAAAAATGCCCAACTTCCCAGCAGAAATAAGCTCCGTAGCACTGAACTGTTGATCCCGAGCAACAAGAGAACTTCCAGCAAAACTGAACTCTCATTTTAATATGTTCAAACAAACAAGCCAATAAATCTTCGCCCCTTTGGCAAAAACACTTCCTTGTATCCTCTCTGAATAAAAGACTTGGCACTGATTTTCCATTAAACTTTTAACTCCTTCCACCACCTGCCAACCTCAGAAAGCTCCCTTTGTTCTATAAACCTTTTTTGTACTAATAGTGTAAATATTTCCCACAATCCTGCAGATTTCCACATTCTCACAACGCAACCGCCCGAGGCAAAAATTCTTCTCTGTAACAGTCATGTTTGTGCAGGTAATTATGCTAATGCTCTGAGATTTATTGTGGCGGTGACTTATTGCCGTTTGAGATGCTGCACATTGTGTCTTTAATATAAACTGTTTTATGGTTTATGTACAGAAGCTTCTGCATGGCCGCTTGCGCTCCCCGCTGCCAGCTCTCTGTCAATAAGGGCTCGTAGCTCTGTTCTGTGTTTTGATCAAAGCAGTCTGAGCTCATTCTGCACAGCGTGATGCGACTTCTCAGAAAGAAGAAACTGGGTGAAGGTCATTTGTTATTGTCAACCACAATGTTTCCCACATCTCATTGTGTGTACACACACACACACACACACACACACACACACACACACACACACACACACACAGACACACACACACACACACACACACACACACACACACACACACACACACACACACAAACACAAGACCAGGCTTCAGAAAGTCAAACTGAAGATTTAATAAGACATTTTAAATGTTACGGGTAATAAAATCTGACACTAATTTAAGGCTAAAAGAAAGAAAGCTTTTACCATAATGACATAATTTATCTCCTAACCCCTACATGTGAATTTCATGACATAAATCAAACAGACATGCACATGCACACACATCCATTTTGGTCCACATGACACCTTGTTCATACGAGCAGATCTCAACCATCCGAACAGCACACCTAAGCCAAACCTCCTTAAAACCAAGTCTTAATATTCAAGTGACCTTTTGCAGAAGTGACGACTGACCAAAATACACTTTTACCTTCCTAAAATAGTCCCCAGTCTTAAGGTGAAAACCTTAATAGATCCTTAGATGAAGAAGTAAACAAGCCCAAATACGCACCAAAACGACAGCCATGTTGCTTCAGGCACTGGTGAGACGGTGACATACAATCCAGAAAGTCCGGTTTATCTAACAGATCGTGAGTTTAAAGACTTACCGGACGCCAAAACACTGCACAGAGTTTTATGAGACAGGTTGTTATAACTCTGTAACAACTATTTTATGTTTCGTCACAGTGGTCTCAGGTAAACAGTACAGATACAGCATTCGTTTCACAATCTAACAGAAATCTGCATCTGCATGTGGCAGTTTTTAGCTGCACTGCACAGCATGCAACGGCCTTCTGCTTTGTTGTACCCACTGCATTAACTCAGTCAAATGAATGCCCAGATGACACGTTCTGCATTCAAATACATACAAACCCTGCAGACACACCAACAGATACCCCTCTAGTGTCAGTTCTGTACATGCTCCATGGTCAAGTTAGCAGTGTCAGTGGTAGTAATATGCAACATCTTTCAAGACTTTTAAAATAAAGCTTGCAGAGAAACATTGCACATTTTATGAGTTTAAACAGTTGCAGTTTGGTTAGGTTTAGGCGCCTTTCTGATTCACCGAAGGCTGTTTTCCAAAACTTGTCACATTCACCTATCTATTCATACACTCATGGCCATGCAAGGTGCAGACTGCTCATCAGCAGCAGGACACTGTTTCCTATCCAAAGCACTTACACTGATACTAAGCTCACGCGTGCACACACCGGTGTCACAGCCATCGGGAGCAATTTGGGGTTCAGTATCTTCCTCAAGGACATTTCAACTTAACATAGTTTACATTAAAAACTTAATGAGTTACAGTACTCATGTAACCAAAGTTAAAAATGTTGACTTTTGGTTTAACACGAGACACAAACATTGGTGAAATCCTGGATGAAAGTCCTGTGTTTGTTTGACCCATCGATCCACCCCAACATCCTCAACATGCAGACTTTCTTGCTCTGTCACGTCAAAACATTACACCAGATGGGTGCATCCAGAAATGACACTTGAGGGGCGTTTAACATCACAGGACTGCTGACCAAGCTGCCATATTTGATAACATGAGAGTGAGAAAGGGCTGAAAAATAGTCCCTTCATGCTAAATTCCAATCATAAGCACTGACATCAACTTGACACTAACGTAATGTCAAAGAAATATCTGTACTTCATATGCATATTTCCATATACCTGCAACTGTTTTCATATATTTCTATTCATAGGGCGCCCACAGTGACAGTTTTTTTTTGCTGTTTTATTGCTACATTCAAAACGAATATGTCACTCTGCTCTTGACAGCGCCGTCCTCGTCACTCTGGTGTGTCAGACGGGTGTTTTCATACTTTATCCTGCCTGCCGACACTTAACTTTCAACCGCAGAGATATATGAACTGTCACTGTCAAACACTGTGATTCACCAACGCTTTGCGCTGTCACGTTGGGTAAACCACCGTTCATCTGGCACCTGCAGTAGCATATGACAAACTGCGGCATGCCAAGTGTTTAAAAAAAAACAACCTTCTGATCCAGGGCCAGTGTGAGATTTACTGTTTACAACTACGTCCGTCACGGCATCCGCGGAGAAGCTTACTGATGACGCAGAACATCCATGATTTATTTATATAATTTTGAATCATTCAGCGGACATCAAAAAACAAAACTCATAAATTATCAACGGCGGTCTCTACAAGCCTGTGAGTCATTCTGTTTTTGTCCTATAATAAAAAAGAAAACTATTGATTAAAAATGAAAGAAACAAGTACGTAATGATTTGAAAGTACTTCTCATAACTGCATACATTATGCAGTTCCTGCAGGAATTTGTGCGTCTTGTAAGGATAATAATTAAAGCAAATGCAAATCAACTAATCTCAGCAGTGTCTGTGAGAACATTTAATTTCTCCAGAACGGTTTCAAGACGTTACCACTTTGTTTTATTAATGAGTGAATGTTGTTGGCAGCCGTGCATGGACAGTAAACATCAACAACTTGATTCAAGCAAAGGGGAACACAGAGAGTGAGAAGATTATATGATCTGTGTGCTAAATGTGAAGCTAGAGCCTTGACACAGTTAGTTTAACTTATCATGAAGATAGAAAGCACCAAAAATCAATCTACCAAACCATAACATTCACTAATTAACATGTTATATCCAAGCGCCAGAAGTGAGTCAGTCTCCATAAGTCCCCATGTTAAAATGTCCAACTTCACAGCAGAAATAAACATGTTTACAGCCTGGTACAAAAACAGTTTTGGTCTCTATAGCTAATTTCCCCGTTCATGACAACTGTACTGAGGGTGAATTTTTATACAACTCACCTGTTCAAATTATATTAAGGCTTAAAGTTATGCAAGCTACACATACTGAGCTTTAAAAAGCCTCTTCAGATAGCTGTGGGTGACGTCACGGATACGACATCCAAACGTGCAAACGTCCAAATGTGCACAGACAAATCATTGACCTTCCAAAATAAAACTTCATCTGTAGCTTTTGCTGATTAAAATCCCAAATATAAATGCTGGCATTAATATTGTAGTCTGCAAACTGCACACGGTCACTTTGTCCACAGAGAACAATGGTGTATCGATAGAGAATAGATCCATCTAAAGTTTGTAAAAAAAAGTTTGATAAAGTTTTTCTGGGTAAAAAACAGTGGACGACTACACAGCAGTGCTGAGATCGATCACTTCTGGAAGAAGGTTCACTGCTGGGCCATGAATCAATTTCTAATGCGTGTGTGTGGTTGTGTGTGTGTATGTGTGTGTGTGTGCGTGTGTTGGTTATACTGGGTTCTGTATGAATTTTCATTACTCTTACTGACAAGCCTTTATACAAATGCTGACTCAACTGACTTGACGACCAATGCACACACTCACAGCGGCATGAAGGCGTGAACGTACCGGTGCGGTGACAGGGGAAGTAAATTGGGTGAGGTGTAAATTAAACAAACACACACACACGTCTGTTTGTGACGTAACGACATACTGAGAGAGCGAAGCGTGTGTGATGTGTTCAAGGCAGATCAGAGGATGTATCGATCGGTACGAGCCGCACAGCGAGCGAACACACAGGACGGCTCGGCGGGAGATCGTGAAGTTACCGTCTTTCTCACTTGACTTCACGTTCAGTGCTGCTTTCCAAAGCAAATGACTTTAAATCATCAGTCTAACTCAACGCTGCCTGAGTCTGCTGTGATTACTTTGAGCTCGGGTTAGTTCCTGAGGCAAACTATTGAATTTCTGACTCCTGACTGCGTTACAAACATCAGACCTCTGCCTGAGGTATTTTCTCAGCTTTGTCATTCATGCCATCAGACAGACCTTTTAAATTCCACTTTATTCTTAAAGTTTAATTGTCACATGAATAAATACAAATGTTTATGTTTTAAAAAGTGTGATATTGTGTTCCTATCACTTCGTAACAATGTTCATTCACCCAGCTTAGTTTTTCTTCTGCTTCGGCCTGCCACGTCTCTTCTCTCCCCAAATAATGAAAGCTAATGCAGTGGACAGTGATCAATGAGTGTGGTTCTTATGACCAGCTGCCCTTTAATGATTTATTGGCAGCAAGCTGTGACACGGTCCCACACAGTCAAAAGGGCAGAGGGGACCATGGGGAAAAAAAGTCCAACTCTCTCGACTTTTTATTTTTCAAAACAAAAAGGAGGACAGATTAATTTTGTGTCAAGTAGGTGTGAGATTATCTCGTCTTTTCGTCTTTTAATTATCTGTCAGAAATCATTGAATTATGTGCCTGATTAGAACTGGCCTTTATCTGGGACGTCAAAGGTGTGGCATAATAACAGGCATGAAACACTGCTGTTATTATTAATTTAAAGACGTTACTAATTACCGTTAAACCTGTGACACAGATGCTGCGTAGCCTGGCAGCTTCGAACGGCCTCGGAGGGAAATTAAATTAAAGCATCATCAAAGCTCAGACTGTCTGCTCGTGTTGTGCCATAAAGCATCAAAGCTGGATTTTTAAATTGTTGACAGTAAAGTAAAGGATGACTGAGAAGTTTTGAGAGTTTCTCGCAATGATAAATAATGGAAGAAGGTTGAACAGGCCTCACAACACAGGAGCAGCAAACAAGCTCAGATAAACCAGCTGTATGCTGTACCTGTTCAGCAGACAGACACAGTTAGCGACTGGCTAATTACGGTAATCCACTGCAATCCTCTCATTTGAGCCCTCAGAAGTCTTTGATTTTCTCCGGCTTATTCATTAAAACGTGGAGCTTGGACACTTTCTGTCTGAGCGGACTCAGTCTGGCCATAAATTCATGTACGGCCTTGACACAGAAAGAAGACTTCATACAACTGTTGTCACAGGATGAACAAACTGATCTTTATGTGTAAAATCATCACAGTGTCCCTTTAAAGGTTATATAGTATATATACACACAATGTTTACAGGATGACTGTAGCAGCAAATTAGTATTTTATCGGTGCAAAGCCATCCTGCATGTTAGTGCATGTGAGTTTCTCCGCCTTGGCTTTGAGAAGACTCAAAAGGCTGTTTTTCTTTTTTTTTGTCTGTGAATTAAGGATTTATTCCAACTAAACCAGAGTTGATTATTACAGTAAAGATTGTGAAAGACTTGCTTGTGAGCGATAACGATATACAGCGTCTGTTTCCGGTAAAAAAAAAAAAAAAAAGGTTTATCTCTTTGGGGATTGTTTCTATAATCTTGTCAGAAACTTAAAATAAAAATCTGCAAATGACAAACACATACTTTTAGTGGGCGTGTGTTTGGGCGTCATTTCAACTTGTTTTTGAATTTAAGGTTTATTTCAACCAAACTATCGTTGGTGATTGTTGGAACAATGGTAAGACTTTCAAAGACAGTTTTGAGTTTATTTCTGTCCAGTTTAAAGTGTGTTTCATGATTATCTGCAAGATAAAATGACTGTTTTTGTCAATGGAGTCTGGTCAATCACACCTCTGAGATGCTGTGCTCTAGTGCGACATCTAGTGGTTTGTTTTGGACTGTGTGCATGTGTAAATAAAGTCAAAAACTTTTCTAACCTGTCTGTGAGTCCAGCAGGAACCGTCCGTCCTCGTTCCCGGACACGATGCGGTAACCAATAGGATCCGGTCCTCCACCGTCCCTAGTCAGGGCAGAGACGCTCAGCACCTCAGACCCGACTGCCATGGATTCCGGGAGCTGAGCGGTGTACTCCGAGCTCAGGAAGACAGGCTGGTAGTCGTCCAGGGCAACCACATCCACCGTCACTGTGGCGACGGAGTAGAGGTGACGAGGCAGGCCGCGGTCGGTGGCCTTCACCTTCAGCTCGAAGGTGGGCGGGGTGTCGGGGGTCAGGGGTCGCTCCAGCCGCAGGATCCCCGAAAACTCGTCCAGAGAGAAGTAGCCGCTGTCACCTGCCAGGAGGGAGTACTTCACCTCCGAGTTGATACCTGAAGAAATGTGAATACGAAAGTGTGAAAAGAAAAATGACCTTTAATATGTCACTTAGTCACAACTGAAATATGTGCTGCTGCACGACAGCTGGATACTTTTCCGTGAGGTGGAAAACAAATTAGCCAAGAAGCTGCTACCATTATCAAAACCACATCTGGATTCCCACGAGGCGTGTTTACAATTAAAAGTGAAGACACGATATATCATAAAACTTTCAACTGTGCGAGATAAAGATGAAAAACTGCTGAGATTTTGATGTTAAAGAAACTTCTATACGGGTGCCAGAAAACACAGCGATGAAGTGAAGTGTTTCTATCTGTACATTTCCAGGTGATGAAGCTGTTTCTACCACAAGTCCACCACTATTATGGTGTTAATAACAGTGACATTATTTTGACAAAACTTGGAGGAATGATGCTTTTCGGTCCTGATTTTCATCATCCAGATGGTGAACAGTAATTAAAGTCTTAAAGTTTAGAGCTCAAGTCCGCAGTGTCTGAAAAACAAGCGTGCGAACGCCCTGACTCGATTACTGTTCTTATAATGGGAGTCAAAAAGTGGCGAGTGACGTTACAAGAAAGCGCATACAGGTCATTAAAATCGAAGGGGTTCATTCACATGGGAGCGTGAACGTGCTCCGCAAACTTCATGGCAATCTGCACATCAGAGTTCAATCTTTCTCAAGGACAAGCAGAAATGTTGTGGTGCTACAGGAAAGTGCAGCAGGGCGAGCCACCAAAATAGAGAAGAATCATCTGCCTGGGACCATGAATATCCAGAGCATACTAAACGGCAATCTGTCCAGCGGATATTAAGATGTCTTGCTCTAATACCAAAGTGTCGGACAGATGGAAAGACGGACTGGTGGAGCCACCAAATGACGTCCATCGCCATCTGTAAGCTTTAAAGACACACACAACTGCTAACCCGAGACCAATGGTGTTTATTTTAGGAGTGTAGTTTTAAGCCTTTGAAAAAACTCTCGTTGGCAAACACTGCAACCGTATTTGCCTCATTATTATTATTATTATTAGTGAGGAAAGACAAACCACACAGGTCAATCGTCACCTCTACCTGGTCTCTTATTAAAAAACAAGCCTACCTGCCCCTGCAGTTCAAAGAAACATGTGAACCTGTGAGGCCGGGCTGGAAGCAGACTGTTTTTGTTTTTAAGCTAAAGACTAATTAGGAGTGTCGCAATTAAACGTCAACATTTTTCACTCAACAAACAGGTGGTTTGGCAAGTTCTGGAGTTTGGCAAACTGACGATTAAGTTTCTCTCTTTCCTCGTGTTTCCTTAGGCTCTCTGTGAAACGTCCACGAGACAAAATGCCAGAAGATACTGCTCCAATTTCAGTTTAATTCTGAATAAATCTGGGAAGGTTGATAATGATATAAATGCATCATATTATGGATCTATCGATATTTCCCTGTGTCAAATTCATGAAGAGGTTTTTAAGGGTAAACAGGGTTGATAACGTCATCGACTGAACCAACAGGCTTTCTGTTTTTGATGCATTTCTCTGACATTTCTTTGGCAAATAAAGCCTCCAATAATAAAAAAAACAGCATTCATTAGTCATTGTTGTCTGTGAGAAAATTGCCAGCGTTGAGGGATAAAAAACAAGCTGCTGCACATCTGAAGGAGTGGCTGACCTGTTCTGTCTGCTCCCGTTTCCCTCCCCAGCTCTGTGTGTGTGTGTGTACAGGTTGAGTATTTGCATTACGACTATTCAAGTGTGAATATGCGTGTTTGTGTGAAAAAACATCCGCTGATGAGGAAAGTATCTGCTTTATTTTACCGTTATCCGACTTTACCGCTCAAACACCTGAAAACCAACCGACCATCAAAGGACAACAAATTAATAAAACATTCAAACGCGGCGGGTGGAGGTGTACCGAACTGCGTCAGCAAACTCCAACAGAGGAGAACTGGTTCAGATCTGCTCGGTGTGTGTTCGGTCGCTGAGAACACTGAAGTTTCTTTAAAATCAAAGTGTAGGCGCGTGATCAAAGTGTGTGCTAAGATACGAAGACAGAATGACAAATTTGTGTCAGTGAAATGAAAAAAACAAGAAGCTTTTATGAATCACAGGCAAGAAAATAAAGAAAAAACAAAGAAAGTCTTTCAGGGGAAACACAAAGGAACGAATTGATGCTGTTTGGCAGTTTAACTCCAGAACTAACCTGAGAACTTTGTGTGTGTTTATGTTAACACTTCAAGCCTCATTATGTAACTTTCCTACCTTAAAATAACAGCTGCAGAATCATGTTGAAGCTACACTGCCTTGTAATCAGTTGACTGGTGCATCTGTCATTCACACTGTGCACACCGCACGCCTGTTCTCACACTGTGTAACTTTCGGTCCCGGGTCACCGCAAGTACGCTTTACGGCAATAAGTCAAACACCACCGACTATTTCACTGATTATGGAGACACAGTGTTTCCCCTGAAGTCATCTGGCTGATTCCTCATGGACAGGCTGCTAAATGTAGCTGCTGTTAGCAAGTTAGCCATGCCGCCTGGATGGGAATGCAGAGGTAGTGTTGGCGTTTACACTGGTAGCACAGGAGCTTTAGACCGCTGGGAATGCAGATGGGGAGTGGCGCTGTAACGGGTGCCAGAATCAGAGCCAGGCGTGTGAGCAACATACAGCAGTCGAGCTCAGCAGAGGCAGAGCATGGCGAGGCGAAGAGACAGAAGAGGAGAAAGTTGACGGAGGAAGAAAGAAAATGAGAGAGTACGTAATGGCTGTCCATTAAATCCGCAGAAAGAATGAATCCAGGTGTTTCGTGATAACTTTCACTTTCTGAAGCAGGAGTGGTTAAACTTCTTTTTTTTTTATCTTGGCGCCTATAATTGGAATATACTGCCTGTGACCCAAAGAGTAGAGCCAGAGTGAAGGGTTAAAATCAGTGAGGGGCAAACAATTACCAGCACAGCTGGAATGAAGCAGTAAAGAAGTACCAAGTGGGCGTTTCGGAGAGCAAAACACAGGAATGGCTTAGTCTTTTATTATGATGAGAATAAGAAGTACCACATTCACACACACAAAGGCAAGCCTGTGCATTAGGTAGTATTAAGGATCACTCATACCAGGGCTATTGGGTTGTCAAACATGTTCTGACGTGAGAGAAACAATACAATGCTCTTTATTGTCTTTTTGTCTTGTAACTCTGCACCCAAAATAATATAATATAAATAATATATATAAATTATATTTTTAAAAAGTCGGCCTACCGGTGTCTGGGTCCTTGGCGTATATGACAGCGATGGGAGTTCGAACAGTCGTGTTGTCAAACACGGTGACCTCGTAGTGGCTGGAGGAGAAGCGAGGAGGGTTGTCGTTCATGTCCTGGACCATCAGCAGGATGTCCGCCTGACACGACCGACCGCCGCCGTCCGTCGCCTTCGCCACCATGTTGTACTCAACCACCCTCTCTCGGTCCAACACAGCCAGAGTGAAAAGCTCACCTGGAGATGGAGATGGATACAATAAGTCATCATGAAACTCAAAACAAGTTTTCTTTTTAAACAGTCTTCAACAGTGTCGACGAAACTATCAGCCGCGTTGCATCGTAAACAGTTGAAATATGTACCCTGATCTTCCAGAGTATAGCTCCATAAAAGAGCAACAGTGAGGAGACGAGAGGCTAAATTTAGTGTTTGATATTTTGACCTGTTGGTGGCTCTAAATGATCACTTCACTCTCAAGGATTCATCCTTTGGGATCCAAAAGATATTTCAATCTGCACCAAAGTGTTGGACCCATCAACTAAAAAAAAACTACCTGATATCTTACAGGCAATCTGGTAACATGAGAGCAAGATGCTATGACAGAAATCAAGTATGATGGATGTCAGTGGGGCGCTCCTGAAAATGGGAAAACAATGAAACGACAATAGAAATGTTTTTGGCTCTTTTCAGCACAGACAGTCTCTGAGCAGCTGCAGAGTGCCGATGGTATCTCCCACACTCAGCGCAGCTCACTTTGAGGGGGAACGCTCGTGTTTTGACCCCATCATACCTGTCCTGTGGTTGAGATGGAACTTGTCTGAGTCGGGACCGTGCAGGGTGTAGGAAATCTGGCCATTAGCTCCCACGTCTGGATCTGAAGCCGAAACCTTCAGCACAAAAATGCTGGAGGGCGAGTTTTCCATTACCGCCTCCGTGTACACCAGCTGAAAGAGGAGGATAATAACAATAATCAGGCCTCCATTTACATAGCACTTTTCTCAGTGAAGCTACTGAATGCTGGATAAATAAAATGACACAGCAGCCAGGCTCCTGTAATGGCCAAAAAGATGATTTAGACATTTTGGCACTGGTCAGAAGTCATTGCTAGAGTTACATTTGAAGCAAATGATCTTAACTTATCAAAAAAAAAACAAAAGTTTGAAATTCAATGGTTGTTATAGAGACACCATCTGAAAAAACAGTTCCCACACAGTAGACCTGCATCATCAGCTCACCCAACAAAGACAGAGTGGGACACTAATTGTAAGGTTAGTGGTTCCCCACTTCATCATGCCCTTGTTTAGGACACGGAACCCCAAATAGCTAAAGTTGAATGTTGAAAAGTAAATTTTTGGTGTATTTTCAGTTTGTTAAAGTTTGCTGTCCAAAAAAAATACACACTTTCCTTTTAATCTTTAACTATTTTTATAGTTCTCAGTCATTTTATGGCATTTTTATGTATCAGAGCACGACAGTTTGATAAATTTGTAAGCCGAATAATGTTACTTGACCAAGTCTTAAATTGGCGTACAGCAGTTTTGGTGAAATTTGCACAAACAAATCAAATAACTTGAGAATTCTCGCTAGGTTGCAGCACATGAAAGAAACCAAGAAATCAATAAATATCACAGCTCATAGCTCCAAATATTTGATTAAGTATAAACTTGTTATTTGGAGTCTTCCCTTCAGAATTGATATTGACATGTTTTTGGTTGTTTGTGGAAGCTGCAGAATAAAATATGAACAGAGAAGAAGGTTGGGAAATCCCGTGTTCAGTTCTGTTATTGCAACTGTGGAGCTCTGTATGTGAATACATGAGAGGTTTGGAAGTCTGATTACATCCAATAACAAATAATTTCAGGAATATAAGAAAGTGTTTGCACTACAGGTTGGTGGAGGTTGACCAATATTGGATAGTAGTCGTAAAATATCAGCATAAATATTCAGCGTGTCCTTAATTGCTCTTCACTCTGATGAAACTCAGACTAATGAGCTTCTTTATTAGTGACCGTTTCAGGAGGGACTGTGAGGCAAGCAGGGTGTATTATTACTCTGGAACGAGGATTTAATTTAATGAGAAACATTATTGGAACAATAAAAGTATAAAGAAAAGTGTGCAAAGAAAATAAACTTTAATTGCTGTTAACTGTTCTCAGGAGGCGAGCCTGATGTTCTGTACAAACCTCTGCGGTTTCTGACGAGCCGTAACTTTTAATGAAAACTAAGGACACTGTGATGCTGTGATGAACATTATCTGTAAACGTAAGGCTGAAATAACTCTTCACTTCTTCACCTGTTCACACAGTGGACTGTTGTCATTGATGTCCAGCACGTGGACGTCCACAACAACCGGAGCTTCGAACTTCCCATCGCTGGCCAAGACTTTGAGCGTGTATCTGTCTTTGGTCTCTCTGTCCAGAGGCTCCTTCACGATCAAACCCCACTCGCCCTCGTCCTCCTGGATGATGGCAAACTGGCCCAGCGGGTCCCCGTCTGCATGTGTGATGAAGAACAGACAGACACAGATAGTTCAGATTTGAAAAATGACTTTAGTGAGACAGACGACATAAGGAGGGCTGTGGATGTCATGGTGGACGCTGAGGTTATGTTGTCTGCATCTTCTCTGGGAATCATGGAAACATTTCAGCAATCAAGGGGAGAGTTAGGAGCCGTTGGATAATGTGCATAAATTGATGAATTATTTGGGTCTTTCTTGCATCAGTAAAATGATTTGAAAACAACTGCGTGCGTTGTGTGGGTATTTTCTGCTTGAAATGACAAACAATTAATAATAATATCAATAATTTGGTGCATTGATCAATCCACAAATAACAGATGAACACATTTTTTCACTACAAATGCAGAAAGAGCTTTTAGACCTTCATGTTTGGAGATGAAACTTGACCACAGTGTTTATGAAACCAATCAAAATTATGCTTGAATATAAGGATGAGACAGAAAAGTTAAAGAGACAAAAACACAGTGAAGAAGAATCCAGAGTCGCCTTAAAAAACGTCACCGATGTCATAAAACGTTTTTTTTTTATCACCTGACAGATGTAAGTGACAAACTGTTTTAATGATCCTGTATTATTGTTAGTAGTATTGAGCTGCAAATCAGAGTGTGTGTATGTGAATGTGAATGAGGCAGGAATTGACTGACAGCTTTATGGGTCACGTGAAAAATGTTTTCTCGTTTGTTCGCCGTGCTGTGATGTTTGTCGTTCACATAAAAAAGAAATGAGTTTCTTATTTGTTATGCTGTTTGTTGTCTGCTTTCATTGTAACACCTCTCTAACATGCTGTTACCTTCTCAGTAATATAACGTTTTTTTTTAAAAATTCACAGCTTTCTTATTTAATACCGCAGCCTCTTGGATACTGAGTTCTGATGGTGTGTTGTTCCTGATGAATAATTCAGTCATTTCTGTTTGCCATCTTTTTTCCGACGTACTTTGCATTTTATTGTTTTCCTCAATTCTCACAAACTTTTATCTTCGAGATGAAAAACAAAAAAACAGACAGCTGACACAGGCTGGTGAGTGTGCGGCCATCAGTCTGTATGTTACCTGTCTGACAGGTGTCGTACATTGATGCAGCCTTTGACGCTTCGACCTCAAGAAGGGAAACTGTTTGAAATCTTTACAGCTGTCAAAAGTTGCCGTACAGGTATTGTGACTTCAGTGGTGAACGGAGATGTTGATGTTATTTGGTAGTGACAAAATACTAATTGAGCGCTACTGAACATAAACAGCCTGCGGCCTGTGAGCGTTCAGTTATAACTTGAATGCGTGTTGACAAATTTTATTAAAAGAATACCACAGAGAAAGAGGATGTCATGTATTAAGTTACTGATAATAAGGGCTGATTCTGGAGCTGTTGGTGCTTCATTACTTATGTTGATAAATCACAAAGACAATAATTATGCAGTACGTTGCCAAGATTTTTATCCTGTTTTGCAGAAAAGCCCCTGACACCTCATTTAGATGACCAATATGAAATAATACTATAAGTTTGGTTATATTACATCATCCGTAACATTTCTGTATTTATTTTGGGGGGATTTTGGCAAAAGGGAAAAAATATATTTATCACAAAATCAGGACTGGAAGAAACATTTATCTTTTTAGTACTTTTTAAAACTCAAAATCTCAAGACAAATCACCTTGACGACGAAAAGGTAAATATTACCTTAAACATGAAGGCAAGTGTTAGTGTTATTTACAATCAGGTAGTTTTATGTCATAAGGCATCAACTATAATTATGTAACAAACAAGACTGTAACCACCACTGACAACATCTCCTCCTTCCTGAGAATTTGAGGGTTTTACAACTTTAACTTGAGGAGGAGTTTACTTTGAACAACTACACACAAATTATATGTATGTGTATTTAGTCATATTCTCAAATATGTACGTATTTGCTATGTGGATATCCCTTGAGAAGCATTCAGGGGTCCAGCCCACTGTTCTGATAGCCCATTATTCCAAAACCACAAAAGCCCAGTGCTCTGAAGGCATTCCCCCTGAGTTTCTTGCCTTCAGTATCTTAGTGTATTTGCATGTGCAGGAAAGAACATAGTCAGGTGACTTTCGTTGTGATAACAGTAGTCAGGTAACCATTGTCAGGGTAATAATAATAAACGTGGGTAATGGTGTGTAACGCTGCAGTTTGTTGAGGTTTCATGTCAAAACTACTTGTTTAAGTTACAAAAAAGAAAAACAGTTATCAGTTATCTAACAGGCCGGTTATGGCTCAGGTGGAAGAGTGGGTCATTGGAGGGTTCGATTCCCAGCTCTCTCGGTCCAGTTGAAGTGAATTGCTCTTCATGGCTGTGTCGTCTGTGTCTAAGTGTGTGTATTGGGAAGCTTCCTATCATTGTGAACTCTACTGATTTGTTTAGGAAAAGATCATGGTTTTGTCACTCCTGGTGAGCAGTTGGTACCTTGCACGGCAGCCTCTGCCATTAGTGAATGAATGTGTGTAAATATGACAAGCATTATAGAGCACTTTGAATGGTCAGTAGACCAGAAAAGCTCTGTGTATATACATACAAAGAGTACAAACAGGCTTTGCAGGAATGGACGTTTGTTGGACTAACAGGCTGTCGGACAAACGGGCTTTCAGTACAGTTAGTTTTGAAATAATGGGCTGTTGAAAGAATGGCAGAGCGCCCCAGAACTCTATTATTATTATTTCTAACATCCCGGCCATGGCCCTGATGAAAAACGACTGGAAATCAAAATAATGAATTTTGAATGTTGTTGTGTGAAGCGGCTTTGTTAGACGGGCAGGCCTGAATAAGGAAAATCCTCACATTGGTGGTGGGCAACTTTAACATCCAAGGTCTTCATCTTCATCTGTTTTTGTTTCACACCAGTGTCTGCCAGCATTAGCCAAACTCTACCATTTATAAATAATCCCATTGAAAATATTCCTCTGTTGCACTTTCCTAAAAAACAATGTTGTGACAGCGGGCTGCTTTAGAAAAGTCCAGCTTTAACTCTCTGAAAGAAAACGGAGGATTTGCATTAATATGAGGCTTTGTTTTTGTTGTTAGCTGCAGGGCATCTAGTTGGTATTCATGTCTCCTCGAGCTTGTCAACCTGCTTCTCTTTGGATGAATAACATAATATCATGACTCAGCTGAGGCCGATTAACGGAGATTTCATTTCACCTCATTAATGTCTTGATAAATCCTGCAAATCTTCGATGAGACAGTAATCTGTTGAGTATACGAGTGCCACACAATTACACTTTTGTGCACACATGTGTACAGACTTAATGATTTGCACGGAGGGAGCTACAGCCAATTTGCCACTGGTTTATTGACTGACTGCAATTACTGTCTGAACAATGTCAGAGTAAAATCTAGCAGCCAGCATGTGTCCAGGACATGTTTAGCTTAACTTAGCTTAGAGCTAAATTGGTCTAAAGTTTACAAGCAGAGAAACCCACTACCTTCTGCCAAAAGAAGTAAGAAAATGCACCTTCCAACAGCTCGTACCTTGTTGGCTTGAGAGCAATTTATCTTATTTAATTAAATGTTCAAAATTTGACGGGTTTTCCAAAATGGCACAACTGCTCTCAGATTTGAGCCCACACCACTGCAAACCACTTCCAAAACTGTGAACACGCACTGTAAGACACACTAACCTGTGATGTAACACGTCACTAGACGATTTTCCAGTGACACGTCAGCATCTGTAGTCGTCATCGAGATAATGACTTCACCGGGACTGCTGTTTTCCACCACCGAGCCTCGGTAGATGTCATCAGAAAACTTTGGCGGGTTGTCGTTCTCGTCCGTCACGGTCACCTCCACCAGGACGCTGGACGACAGTTTGACGTCACCGCCGTGGTCCATGGCGACCACATTGAACCTGTAAATCCTGGTCGCCTCACAGTCAGTCTCCCGTGTGGTGGTGATCCAGCCACTTTCTCCATCGATGGAGAATACCTCAGTGATGTCCACTATGGGGTCATTGGGTAGAGGCTCCAAAATATAAGTCACAAGGCCATTGGTGTCCGTGTCTGGGTCATTGGCAGTCACCTGTGGGTCAAGATAAACATTTGGTGACCACATTCAAGCAGTGAGTATTAGCTGGTTTCAAAGATAAAGCATCAAGACTTTCTTGATCTCACCTGAATAACTGTGGTTCCAGCAGGCATGTTCTCAGCCAGGAAGGCCCTGTATGGGCTTGCATCAAACACGGGCTGATTATCATTAACATCTTGAACCTGGACGCTGATCGACACCAGTGATGCAACATCAGTCCCGTTGTGGTTGCCCTGAGCGATCACATCTATCTGATACCATTTTGTCTTTTCATGATCGATGGTCTTCTGCAACAGCAAAGTTCCACTTTCTTTGTCCAAAGTGAACACTTTGTCTTTGTTGCTTTCTACCGTATTCCCATCCACCAGGCTGTAAATAAGAGGCATGTCAGAGTCTGCCCTCACAGAGCCTATCTCTGTCCCTATGGGAATGTCCTCTGCAGCTGAGAAAGTATAGAGAGGTTCTGAGAACTTTGGAAGAGGAACCTCAGGAGGAACCACTTTGACCTGAACGGGGACTGTGGAGTTATAGAAAGGAAGGTTGCCATCGCGAGCTTTGACTTTGAAGTTGAAGATCTTGTTCTCCATGCCAACAAGACTCTCTTTAACACTCACAACCCCACTGAAAGGGTTGATCTCAATAATGTCTTCGGTGACCTCTGCAGCTTCATCTACCGTGTAGGTGACATCTGCATTTTTGCCATCATCTGCATCATAAGCCATGATTTGAATGACAGGGGCGCCTTTATTTACTGTTGACTGAATTGAAACCTGGTATTCTGATGCTTTGAACTGAGGAACATTGTCATTCTCATCTGTGAGAATAATCTTGACTGTGCAAAAGGCCACTTTTCCACCGCCATCTTTTGCCATCACCTTGATAGCTATGACTCTCTGGGCAGGGTTCTCTCTGTCCAATGGCTGTTTCGTAACAATCTGTCCATCACTGTCGATGGCAAATTTCTCATCAGCAAGCTTGTTTATGATGGTGTAGTCGACACTGCCATATGGCCCATCGTCAGGGTCAATGGCTGCTAATCGGATCACTCGAGTGCCTGCATCAGCATTTTCAGCCAGTTCTGCTTCGTAGATGTTCTGCTTGAAGTACGGACTATGCCTGTTGGTGTTCATCATGTCAATGTTGACTGGTGCTGTTCTCTGAAACACTCCATCAGACACAGCCACTGTCAGGTTATAGTAAGGATCCAGATTCCTCTTACAGACATTAGAAAAGGAGATGATTCCTGAGGATTCATTGATGTTGAAGTACCGGCCTTCGTTCCCTGAGAGGATTTTGTACTTGAGGTTATTCAGATCTCCAGTGTCTGGATCTGAAGCTTGGATTTTGATGACTATGTGGCCACACTTTGCCATTTCATCCAGTGAGGCTTCAAACTGGGAGTTGACAAAGTCTGGTGGGTTGTCATTGATATCTGTGACATTTATGAAGACATAGGCTTCACTGCTAAGAGGAACAGAGCCATTGTCAATGGCTTTGACTTTAAAATTAAAGTGTTTTGTGTTTTCATAGTCCAGCACCTGTTTTGTTACAATCAACCCGCTATGTGGGTCTATCTCAAAGAAAGCCGTCTCGTTCTTCTCCGTTTTCACCATGTGGAAGGTAAGATCTTTATTTCTGCCTGAGTCCTTATCAGAGGCAGAAAGTTGTATCACAGAGGTGCCGACTGGGAGCCCCTCGTCAATAATCATGGTGTATGACAGCTTTGAGAAAACTGGCGCATTATCGTTCACATCCTCTACTTCTATTTCAATGGAGGCCTCTGAGAAAGTTCCAGTCACAGAGTCAGTAGCTCGAACTGTCAACACGTGCATGGTTTGACTCTCGTAGTCGAGGGGGTTGGTGACAGTCAATACACCAGTTTTGAAATCAATGTGAAAGTGCTTTGAGGCATTTTCCTCTTCAAGGTTGTAGATTAGCCGATAGCCTTCTGGATTCCTGGCCTGGACGTGTAAGATGGTGGTGAATGGGGGGACATTTTCGGGGACTTTCAGCGGATACAGAAGAGTCTGGAAAACTGGGTTGGTTTGATTTCTCACTTGAATACTGAGCTGTGCCACTGTGCTGTGACTGGGCTCACCTTCGTCTATAGCCAATACTGTCAGCACATACTTATTCAGAGCTTCAAAGTCTAGAGGCCTTTGAAGAGATACATCACCTACGTCAGGATCTATCCTGAAGAGGTTGTAGTCCTCCTCCAGAGAGTACATAATGGATCCATTCTCTCCTAGGTCTCTGTCGATGGCAGTTGCTTGATACAAAACATCTCCTGGTTCAGAGGCTTCAGAAATCATCATTGAAAAAGGCAGGTTAAGAAACTGTGGAGCGTTGTCGTTGACATCATCTATAAAAACCTTGACCTGGGCTGTAGCTGTCCTTGGCGGTGTTCTCATGTCTTGTAACTGCACCACCACATCATAAACATCTTGCTCCTCTCGGTCAAAAGGGATACCTGTTGTTTCAAGAATGCCTGATGTTTGGGAAATTGTAAACTTTCCCATTGGGTTTATGACAGAATATATAAGCGGCTCATTTAAATAACAGCCTGTGGCTTTGAGTGCCGCCAAAGTTTTGACTGTCTTTAGATTTTCTGTAACGCTAGATGAATACACTTTCTGCTCAAATCCAAGATCGCTGGCTGTTAGGTTTGTTATGTTTACCTTGACGGTAGCTGCGTCTTTATAGAGGCCGTCAGACGCTTTGACAACCAGCTGGTAAAACGGGCTAAATTCAGTCACATCGTTCATGGTGATGACTCCAGTGTCAGGGTTAATTGAAAAGACATTGTGAAGATTCCCCTCAGTGATGCTGTATGAGACTGCGGAGTCGGCATCATGGGCCATGACGCGTACAACCTCTGTATCTCTGACAGCTGGGAAGATGATGGATGGCTCGTACACTGGGGAGGTGAATTGTGGCGGGCAGTCATTCAGGTCCAGGACGCGAACAGTGACCTTGGCAGGCTCTGTTGCATACAGTGATGGCTCCCCTGAGTCCTTTACCTGCACTGTGAACTGATACTCTGGCTTGGTTTCAAAGTCAACTGGTGAAATTAAAGAGATAGTGCCCATACTGGAGTCTATCTTGAAGACGTTTAGAGCCTCTGGTTCGAGGATCTGATACACCAGCAGAGAATTTGAATCTCTGTCAGCATCTGTAGCCTGGACCACCAAAGGGGTGTTTCTTTCTCCCATAACCATGCTATTGACGTGAGCGGACTCACTTATTTGCCCCAGGTACTCCTTCTGCTGAAAAACAGGAGCATTGTCATTCTCGTCAATCACGTAGATGTAAACAAGAGTCTTGGATGAGGCTCCAGCTGTGGTGGAAACTGTAACTTTGAGCTTGTAAGAGGAACAGTTCTCAAAATCCAGGTGTTTTTGGACTGAAATCAACCCAGTGTAAGGGTTGATATGAAACGTCCCGTTTGGGTTGCCACTTTCAATCCCATAATGCACCGCAGCAGGGCTGGAGGCTGAGATGGTGACCACTGGTGTTCCGAGGATGCTCAATTCACTGATCTCTGTTAGGTATTCATCCGAGGGGAAGACGGGTGGGGTTTGGTCAGAGATGCGGATGTGGACGTGGACGGAGCAGAGGTCACTGCGCTGAGGGAAGCCCTGGTCAGTGGCTTTTACTGTCAAGTGGAACTGGTCCTGAGGCTGAAGGTCCAAAGGTTTGGACACACTGATGGAGCCCAGCTCTGGATCTATGGAGAAGATGTTGTCGATATTCCCTGCAAGAAAGGAAATTATGTGTTACACAAATCAACAACTTTAAAAGGCTTTCAGTCTTACCATTTTTATCCTGGTACTCCATGTTTTAGACCTTTTGTAATAGGTTTGAAGGTCTATAACTGAAACATTGTTACTTCTTTAATGCTGCCTCCTATATACCTGGATTACTTTGAGTTTTAATAATAACAATATATTTATTATTTATAAAGCTTTTTACTCGTCATTTATCTATTATTGGGTCCCAAAATCAACATTTTGGGGAATACAGTAATTCTTGTCATATTAATCTGATAAAAGTTTTCAATATTGACTTGTGTCAAGATTTTATAGATGAAAGTGTTTTTTTCTTGATTCTACTGCAGTAATAAGACACATTTCTTCTGGTTTGAAAGTACTTTTTCGTTTACTCATCTCACCCTCTTGACAAATTCTCTTTCTATAGTTTCGGTGTAACGTGTGATGCGAGAAGCAAAGACAGAAGTAATAACACTTTCATCTCTCAGGTATCATCCTTGTGCCCTTGGACCCTCTGCTTAAACAGTTGACATTCGAGTGCTCTGGTTTAAAAGTAAAAAAAATATATAAAACTTGAGGAATGTAAAGCAGAGTCAAGCTAAAAAAGAGAGCAAGCATAAATAAAAGATAAAAATAGCTCCCTTTGCTTCTCACCTGAGTGCAGAGAGTAGCTGATGTCAGCATTGCTGCCCATGTCCTTGTCCAGAGCCTTGACCCGGATGACCTCTGTGCCTGTGGGGGCCTGGTTGGAGATGCTGGCCTCATAGCGAGGGCTGAGGAAAGTTGGTGAGTGGTCGTTACAGTCCTCCACATGAATCACCACCTTGACAAAGTTCCTCTTCACTGGGATCTCCTGGTCACGTACCTGAGGAGGAGCAAAGAAATGTCAAAGAGATTAACGAGGCAGTTAATAAATATGATACACCAGTTTATCAGATATCTTCATAAGATTCTGCTCTACTGTGTTCTAATGAGATTACCATCACAATGAGTGTATGAACAGAGATCATCTCGTAGTCAAGCTGCTCCGTCATCACCAGGACTCCACTCTTTGGGTCCAGATGGAAGAACTTGGTGCTGTCTGGATGAAGGCTGCTGTGGATGGAGTACACCAGTTTACTGTTGGTGTCGGCGTCCTGCGCGCTGATCTGCAGGATGTCCTTCCAAGGGGAGGTATCCTCAGGAACCCTCACCTTCGACACACAGGAACAGAGTAATTAAGTTAAAAAAACCATAACAAAACAAACAAAGGAAAAATCAGGGCTTGAAAAATGGATAGAAAACTGGATTCCTGGACTTGATGTTTCAATTTAAAGTCAATTCTTATTCATAAAAGTGGTCACAAAACATTTTGAGGACAAAAACTTGTTCTGTAACAGCATAAACAGGATCACAGAGAGCACTGATAACTGTTATTTAGAAAACAACAATGATGCAGCAGTTGCCGGATAATATGCCGGATGATAATCACAGTAAAGAATGCCTGCAGAGGTTTATAATAATCCACAACATGTGTCTGAATTTAAATTTAAAGTGATACGTCTGACAGATCTCTAACTAGCTTCCTGGTTAAGCCTTAAAGTGAACTATAAACTACTGCACCTCAAGGTTAGACGTTATACTCCTTGAGTGTAACTCCCAGGGAGTTGTAACTTGGTGGCTTCTCCAAACTGGGGTCTATTGTAGGTAATGACTCTGGATAAGTAGCTCATAAAGCTCCACTTTAAATAACCTGTGCCGTCCCTTTAATCTAATCAGATATATATGTCTAAAAACAGAGTTCTTCTTTCTGTTTGGTCCAGTGTTTCTCAAACTCTCTGGGAAAGACAGGATGAGCACACGGGGGAAATATGCATCTTTAGCTGAATGACTTTGAGTCATGAGTGTTCTGATGCAAGAAAGACTATCGATACTCAGGTTAGCAAGAAACAAAGTACAAGATAGACTGACTTATGTCAGGGAATAAAAACAACCCATGGTGGCAATTATGGTACTTCCTTTAAATTGCGCCTGAGTGCTGCAATTTGTGTCACAAAACACACTCTGCCTCAGTAATAACTCATTCAAATCTGAACACACAGATATGATACACATATTTTTAGATTCAGTGTGACCTGCACTTCTCTATCGCAAGTAAACATCAAACAATCCTTTAAGAAATCACAGAAAAATCATACAAAAGAACTTCCCTGAGTTTTGCAGATTTCTTTAAAAGTAATCTGTCTGTACATTCATGTGCGCTGAAGAAAAGAACTGCTAAAAGCTAATACAGCATAGTTTGAAAGCCAGTTTGCTAAAATGTAAAGCAGTATAGCTAAAAAAAAAAAAAGAAAAAAAAAAAGGGCTTACTCACTGACTCCATGGCAACATTATACAAACATTATACAAAACAAAACTAAGAGCATGATTATCCCCCAAACAGAAGTGAAGTACAGAATAATAAGAGAATAATAAGAGAGTAATAAGAAGTGATGTTCATTAATCCAACACGAAGAATCCAAAATATGACAAAATCTACAACAAAAAAAATACTGGAAGACATTTTTAATTTTGTGTCTTTTTTCAGCAAAGTTTGAGAAAAACCAGCATGATCTTTGATGAAATGTTAGTTAGCTCAGATAGTTTTGCTGTATTTAACTCTTGGATAAACACGCCTAAGGACTTGCATTGTTGTGACAGAGGACCAGCTGTGCTTTCACACCTGGTTGCATGTCTGACATACCCATAATTATCTGTAAAGAATCTGAGTTTAGGGATTAGCCTACTGCTGTTGGAACTAACCCGTGAGCTCTGCTACTACTCTGTATTCTGGATCTTTGTCAACTCTCACCTTGTACAACGGCTTCAGGAAGACGGGGCGATGCTCATTCATGTCCAACACACGGATGTAGGCCTGCAGTTCAGAGATGGAATACACAGGGTTTGTGAAAATGGATACTCAGAATGAATAACATCAAATATGGAAGGCAGCACGTCAATGCTGCTTCACCCGCAGCACCTGAGAGGCTGCTGCCTGCAGGATTTAAGATTAGATTCTAAACGAGAGATTTTCAACTCACATGAGGACATACGTGTGTATGTATACACATACATGCATCAATTGTTGATGATTTCACTTGCATGATGACTTCAGGGTGCCAGCACATGTACAGTTTGCTGGTGTAAGAGGCTACCGTGGGTTTTCTACATTTACTTTTTGCAAATATACGTCATGTTTCTGTGAAAGTCTAACCTGCGTGGTGGCGTTGTGGTGTCCATCAGTGACCCGCACCGTCATGTTGTAGTTGGAGCGCCGAGCAGCATCGAGCCGGCGGGCAATCAAGATGGTTCCCGTATTTCTCTGGATGTCAAAGTCTTTTTCCTCGTCGCCACCTGAGAGCGAAAAAAAAAAAAAAAGACGAGATGAAGAAGAGATGGATGGAAAGAGAAAGACAGAGAGGTTTATTCCATCAAGTGTTCATGCTACAGTATGTGGGGTCATGAATCAATGGTGTCCACCTGTCAGGTGTAATATCTTGGCTGATGTGTCAGACTCTGCTGGTCTGATTTTGACCAGTTGCAGGAATGATGCATCTTGGCATCGTCGGCCAGCACTGCAGTGATTTCCCTGTGGGGGGCGCTGTAATTAATGATCCAATATCTAACGCTGAAAGGCCATTTAGCACTCTGAAGAAACTTTGAAGAGTTATCACGATGTCTTCCGGTTTTAAATATTATTTATGTTTTTATAGACACAGTAAATTCTGTCATGAAACTGTGATCAAATGTGCGTGGTGAGATTCACTAAACAATGTCCAGTTTTATAGAAATGTTTGTGTTTTTTATCCTTTTAGAATTATTGAGTTCAAATTGAACAAAAAACAGAGAGAAACAGATTTTTCTTTCCTTCATATGAATCCATTCATCACGGCAGGACATTTTGATGGCCTCTTATTTACAGACAGAGACGAGAAACCAACCGAGACACCCCGGCCAACAGCGACAAAACTGTCTGTCTGATGTGACCCGTCTTACTGCCTGTCTGTCTGATTTTAAAAGAGCAGTCTGACTTCATGTTTAACCTTGACTGGTTCACCTTTCGGTCCTGCTGGCAGGACGGTGGAGGTAGATGGTGTAGGGACAATTAAATGAACAGTAACCGCTGTGGCGAGGCTCGATACGCGTTTGGCTGGGATTAAAGTCAGGTCAGTTGACTGTTAGCAGCTTTCCTGTCTTGTTTATCTTGGTTTTCTGTCTGCTTGTGTGTATTTTTGGAAGAAAATATCAATAAAAATCAATCGATACATCAACAGAAACCTGATTGCAAATGGTTGGACGAAACACGTGGCTCATCAAGCCGGTCTGGTAGTTTGAAGAAGCAGCTAAGGGCTCTCGGTTGATCAGCACATCTGGCTAAGCACAGCTTGTTAGTGATGCTTAAGAGCAAAATTTGGATAAATTGGTCCTCATATTGTTTCTACCAGGATGGTATATGTTTCTTCTGACTTCACGGGGGAGTAACTCATAGTCATCGAAGTAATGCGCAACACAAAAGGCAGCAAATTTCTTGTTGCTTAGCGGCCAATACCGGGTGAAAAGATCTGCTTTTGTTGTTGCTTTCTTGTGTATTTCATATGCATCACATTTATCCTGTTTTATCTGATTATTCACTGACTCACATGATTGTTTTCCTTCTTTCCTTTCTTACAAAGGGAACATACTGTGTTTTAAATCTGCAGTAACACTGACTCACTCTGTCCATCTGTTTCCCTTTATCCTCTCATCCTTTTCTTTCTTTCCTTCCCTCAGTCCTTTTCTCTGCTCGCTGCACCTGATTTTTCTTGCTTCATGGCTTTCTTCTCTCTCTCTCTCTCTCTCTCTCTCTCCCTCTCAGCAGGTTGTGTGCATGTATGTGAGAAAGGTAAACCTCATGCCTGCTCAGCCAGATGGTGTTTATTATTAAGATATCCACCTTGCGAAGGGCTAAACACACACGCACTCACACACAGTTTTATGCCTCTACATATGTTTGTATTACTGTATGCGATGGCTGCATTTCATCGCCTTATTATTTAAGTCACGTATCACTTTTGCATTTATGTTAAAAGAGAAGTGGAATAAAGCCGATACATTTCACTAAATTTCTACCTTTTGTTCGCTTTTTCTCTTTTCTCCCCTACACAAACACAAATACACACTCTGCACACACTCTGTTTGTTCTTGATCGATAGATAACTGGGTCATCCAAAGGTCTATTTCTGTCAGTTACGCCCCAATGACTGAGCTCAAGCACCGCAGGCTCAACAGCCACATTGACAGATCTGTTTATCTGATTTAGATTTCCAAATTCCTGGATTGACTTCCTGTAAGTCACACATCGACACCCAGGAAGCCTTTCATGGAAAAAGAAAAACGGCTGAATCAGATACAGCATCGCACATCGCCAGCTGTCACCTCGACACAGAGAGAGGAAGATGTACTGTAAAAGCAATTTTTCACTTTACTGATCATCTCTGGGAAGATATGATATCCACACCAAGGTTGGAGGTTCCATTCCCTCTGACGTCAGCCATGCAAAAGATATGTTTTACTCAAACTATTGGGAGAGAAAATCATCTATGTAGGAATTTCCTTGACATTTCGATGTATCCATCCATCTTCTGGATGTTTATCTGGGTCAGGGCCACAGTGGCAACAAGGCAAGCTGAGCAACCTGGAGCCCATCAATCACTGGTAGCTTAATATGCCACATAAGTAGACATCACATGCAGAGGAGAAAGAGAGCAATGTCAGGGCAGAGTATAATTTATTTCTTTAATTAAAAAGGTTCAATTCGTCTCTCAGTCGTCCTTTTGTTTCCAGCAGACACACACCAGACAGACAAAGTTAAATACTAGAAAGTGAAGGAGGTGGAATGTAATAGTTGGCGACCAAACCAAAGCTAAAGGGAGGGTTAACATAAGAATTGTATTCATCAGTTGGAGACCAATCGAATGCTACCTGTTGCTATGAGTCTAAAAATGGTGATACCATGATGATGGGCCGACAGTTTTAAGTCAATAGAGATGGGGGAGAAAGTAAAGTGCCCTTTCTACTTTTAATTCTGTAGTGTATATTACATTTTTCTGCTGCTGTAACAAGTAAATTTCCCCATTGTGGGATGAATAAAGTAAAAATCTAATCTAATCTGATCTAAAGAACCAGAGCCTTTGGTGGGATCGCAGTTCAATCAGAGGTTGAGTTGAACACAAATATATGGATGTGTCTATTGCTAGCATACATCTGCACAGTACGTCCAGGCAAACACACCTTTGTAGTCTCAAAATCTCAAAAAACCATTGGCCCAACTGCCACTCAAACTTAAATGGTCCTCAGGTGATAAATTCTTACCTATCCCAAGCCTACTATCCAGCTAAAATTCCCTGCAAACACCAACAACATCTACAAGGCACCAAGCAATCAATTTATTTTCTTTCCTTAGGTTTGAATAATGATATGGGCCCCATCCTCCATCGCTGCAACCCTCAGGACAAACTTTTTGTCTCCCAGAAGAACAAAGAGCAAGTTGTTTGTTTTAACTGTCACTTTTCTATTGCAGTGTATAATGAGCACAACAGCCAGTGGGGACGCCAGTATTGCTTTATAGCTTCTTTTTCGTTCCCTTAGAGAGCTCGGGCCGGGCTGCAACTGAAACCCACTGAAGCATTCGATATTATCCTGATACAAATAATAAACTTGACCTGACTGGATTATTCTCAGTTCTTTTTCCACCATAGAGGATCCATACAAAATGACTGAAATGGATGAATACGATGAATTCTGAACAAAATTCTGAGTCGAATGTCATTGCTGACTCGCTCTCTTGATCCTCAGAGGGTCAAACCAGACAGCAGACGTTCCCTTCAGGGCAAATTGAGGAGGCAAAGTTGAAATGACCACAAAACAGATGTCTTCTTCTACTGCAACTTCCTCCGTTGACTGCTCCAAGGCGTAACACAAGGTGGTTTCATTTCTCAACTTGCCGTGCCTCAGGCTCTCCTCCAGGTACACAACCTGCCTCAACAGTTCCGCTCAGGAGAGGACGAACAACCACATGTTGTCCTGCCCATGAACACAGAGAATAAGGTCAATGTTCCTGCAGAGCTGACATCATTTTCTCTGATTTGATGTGCAGTCGTGTTGTTCGAGTCACTGCTCAGAGGTTGGGACAACAGCTGAGGGTCGGAATTAAAAATTGACTGATTCTTTCCTTTGACACTTTGTCTTCACCCCCGCTGTGAAATACAGTTACAAAAACTTCAACCAAAGTTTGGCAAAAAAAAAAAAACTTCATGGACAAGGCACAAACTTTTTGAACTGAATTAGAAAAAGTAGAAAAAAGTAGTCTGTGTATATGTTCCTCCATTATCAAAGGACCGCCAAAAAATGCTCTTTAGGTATCTATCACTTGAAAAATTAGGCCAGACTTTGATTTGATTGCATTTCCTCAGACACCATGAAACAGTTTCCATCCTAATCTCAATAGTTGGAGCTTTCAAACATGTGAATACTATCAGGTGACCAGATAAGGGCATGTGAAGGCCATTAAAACAAGGTGAACAATGGTGGATAGATACAAAAATGTTGATAATGAACTGTTTATTTATCATTTATTAAGAATAAATGTCAAAGTTCTCAGATCTGAGCATCTTAAATGCAACAAACCAGATGTAACATGATTAATAGTGAGTTTTAGAAGTGCAGGTAGGTTCTAGATTTAGTTTTCTTTGGATAGTTAAAACAGACTAACTGTTCTGAAAGTACCCAAAACTTTTAGAACCAGGAACTACTAAAAGGTTCCTTCAGACAATTACACTGCAGCCTACAGACCTGTAAAGCTCAGAAATATTGATCACCTGATGATTAATAGTATAAAAGCTTTATTTGTGCACTGTGGGTCACATTACAGTTCCCACTGGATTTTGTCCTTAGCATAAATGCTCATTGAGTCCTGGACTTTGTCGCTGGTTCATCTGTTGTATGCTTTCTCATCCACATGGTGGAAATGCAATGAGTTCCTTCAAAGGTTTCTCGCCCCTGCAGGGGAAATGCAGCTTTCCAGGTACAGGTAAGAAAAAGGTACCGATCCTCTCATCCAACCCTTATAAATGCATATTTCCTCAAATTAACTATTCCATTAAAGCAAAGACAGAACTCTTGTCATGTAAGTAAATTTTCCATTCTTAGGAAACACTGCTGGATTCAGACCCAGAGGACCCAGAGAAACCTGAACTCATCCACTCCTCACAGATGCTCAACCCTCCCCTGCAGGGGACAAACCTCGTCTCCCAGCAGGGAGCCACGGCCTCGGACCTGTAGGTGCTTGACCCTCATCCCGACCGCATCATACCCAGCTGGGACCCGCTCCAGCACACAGATCACAGTCCGGAGAAGCCGGACAGACGCTACATCCATCTTTAAACAGCAGAGATGGAGCCCATCGCCTGTTCTTTGATATCCTGTCACTGATTTTGTGTTTCCACTTGGCTCTAAACGTACCGTGTTGTGTTTGTGGAGCACTTTGACATATTTTGACAGTGAGAAAAGTCTTCTTTTGTCGTCGTGAGTTATCTTATAGCTGAGGAGACTCGATAGTCATCTGGGCTTTGCTGCTGGAGAGGAGGAAGGTAAAGCGGGGCGATAAATACTTGATCGTATCGTCATGGGATAGGAGTCCTGTGACACAACAACATTCCCTCATCTGCCGACGCCGAGATGAGGGTCAGCAATACACAACTGTGGGGCAGACTGAGGTGGAACAGAGTGTAATTGGAATACAGCGAGCGGGCAGCGGTCTCCAGTCTCATCAGGAGAAGAAAAGAGAAGACTGATCTGACAGCTGACAGGCCATTAGCGATAATTACCGAGTTATGTTCACAGACCACACGGGGAGAAAAACGCTGCACAATTACCCAGCACTACAACAAACACTTCAAACTGCTCCGATTGATAGGACCCAGAGATGTCAGAGAGACTGAAAACATACAATGTTTACATAACTAGGAGACACATTTTTTACTTTTACTTCAGCATTCTGATCCCATGAAACTTTCTACTACTACTGGGTACTAGGGTTGCAGAGGGGCGGAAATTTCCGGTAAATTTCCCGGAAAAACATGACATTTAAACAGATTTATCTGAATGCAGAACTTTATCAAGCTTGAATTATTATTTATTTTAACAATATTATGTAGTCCACGAGCTCAAATGTGTGTCTTCAATAGTCTCTGTGTGCTCTGGGCTCTAAAGTGTGGTCCAGGTACAGAAATCACCTGTGCAGGTAGGGGGCGTGGCCTCAATAGTTTTTACAGGTTTTACAGATATATCTGAATGCAGATTTCATTGCATTTGGCAGCTGGCCCATCTTAACCACACGTTTACACCACAGACAGTGTAAGGAACAGACGTCATATCCGTGACAGGTGTCTGAAGAGCTGTTTTGAAGCTCTGTATGATGGCTCTGGCTCTGGCCGCTACTATATTGGCAGTCCTGCCTCTGCTGCCTCCCGGCTAATCTTAAAATCGTCAAAGACGTGGATCACCGGTTGACCTGAGACGGGCTGACGCCTGAGTGCTCAAACAAGCCGCCTGTGAGGACACCCACCTGTCAATCAAAGCGTCCACGCTCTTAATTCTGCATAACTTTAAGCCTTAATATAATTTGAACAGGTGAGTTGTATAAAAATTCACCCTCAGTACAGTTGTCATGAACAGGGAAATTAGCTATAGAGACCAAAACTGTTTTTTGTACCAGGCTGTAAACATGTTTATTTCTGCTGTGAAGTTTTAACATGGGGACTCATGGAGACTGACTCACTTCTGGAGCCAGCCTCAAGTTGGTGGAAACGAAAAAGTTTCACTTTGTGCAAATCTCCTCTGATACAGGAGAGCAGGGCCGATTTAAGACTGCATTGGTCTCTACTTGACTCTTGTGTTTGTGCTGATTATATTTCTGTTGGCTGTGCAGCAAATTGCCCGTCAGGCATAATAAAGATTACCTTGACCTTGAATTAACACCTGTCGAAGAGAATTGAAGGTAATTGAGGTAAGAAACATATTTCCAAAGTTGCATGTCTTGTCTTGAGAAAGAAAAACATATTTAAGGTTTCTAAAGCATCAGACTTAATAATAAGTCATGTGTGAAAGGAAACATTAAAAGTGGATAGATTAAAGAGATAATACATGTATGAGGTGACAAGACTAATGAAGTTTGTTGTTACTATGTCTTGGATTATCATGCTTTAATAACTACAAAACTATTTATTACGTGATTTATGTGTAGCTGGTGTGATAACGTCCGGCCTCCTCGGGATGACCAGGACTTCGTGACATAACGTAACACACCAATGTCAGAAGACGTAGCATCGGGCGTCAGCAGCTATGAGACAACTGATCGTCCCCTCAGGGATGCAGAGAGTGTCTGTTCTGTTCTGTCGAGTTCTGGCACGGACCAAACTTGGCACGGCAACCCGAACAGGAGGAACCTCGGTCTTTCTCTGCACACGCCACCCCACCTGGCAGGAAACGGCCTGGCAAACCCTAAATTTGTGTTTTCCTGGGAGGCGTTCAAATGGAACGAGACACCAATGTCTCCGGAAGTCACGGGGTTCAACTAAAGACGTTGTTACGCCTTTTTTTAATTTTCATAAAGCTCTCGCCATAATGTCAAGAAGAGTGGACGGAAAAAGGAGAGAGGAGGATGAGCAGTGGAGAGCAGGAAGAGGAGGAATGGCCAGTCGTGGCTCCTGTGGGGATCTGGCAGGTGATGAGAGGAGGAACGCTGCTGATTTATCCTCACAGAGAGAAAACGTCCTGCTGGTACCGCTGACACCGAGACCTTTTTTTCCTTTCCTCCTCCTCCTCCCCCCCTTTTCTCCCTATTTATCATTCTAGGAACACTTACGCCTCTTTAGTGACAAGGTCGTATCATTTATCCAGCCTTCGTTTGTATTTATTTATAGCTTAGTCGATCTTTTTCTATCTAATCTATCAAAAATTTCTGCTTGTGCTGCAAAAATTTTCAATTTTAATCAGTCAATTGTAAAGATTTGACAGAAATCATGATCAGGAAACCTCATTTTTTTAGTTTTGTCTTTGTGTCTTCATGTGCGTGCATGCAGACCGTATTAGCTAAAAAAATGAGGTAATATTTGGATATCGCAGGTGAACAAGGTGAGTCAAAGCCAGCGGTCAAAGCCCACTTATGCTAATCCTTCTATTGCCCCTCTAAGGCATGTCAAACACCGTCCTGTCTGAAACTTGGCCATGAAGTGTCTCTTCTGGGGATTAAATGAACACTTCCGTTACCTTTCAGACACAAAACAAGCAGCGTTGCCATCACTTCAAAGGCCTTTGTACATTCCTCTAAGATTTTCCACGAACTGTTGTTTTCTGCCATCGCTGGTCACCTCGTTTGTTCTTTGATGTCTCTTTTCTTTTCAGCTTTTCACCACGATGTTTTGTCTTTTTTCTTCTTTTTAGATGTAAATTCTCTCATGTTGTTTCTGACAATAAGGTGACATGATTAAATTGGTTGCCAGCTGACAGAGGATTGACTTTTTGTCTTTAGGAAACAAACAAAAAGCACAATTACAAAAGGAAAGTGAGGCGCTCCGGATGCAAGCATCAACATGCTCCCCGTCACGTTCGCTGGATTTACGTTATGTTGAACAAAATAACTCTTTAAACTTTGGACCAAAACATTCCTTTGAAATTACCTGTGGAAATATACTTGTCCCTTCTGGGTGCTTTTAGTACATCAGTGTACTGTTTGTCACCAGAAAATGGTCAATTAACCTGAAACGTGCAAGTGAGAACTTTCCAGGAAAACATACGTGAAGACAAGCTTCTTCATCCACAGGAGCAAAATATATATATACTATATATACAGAGCAGCCCCAAAGCAGGTTAGGATGCAGTCTGTGATGCTGTTCTCACTTTTGTTCACCTGGAAATTCACTGCTGCTCAAACATTTCTCACTTTCTCCACCTACACATATGGAATAACCCGACAGCTCAAAGTCCAGCATGTTCTCGCTCCCAGCTCATTAAATACTGAAGCGTGCTTCAAACTAAAGTCGCTGTAGGTAACCCTCGAGCTTCATGTCTCAATGTACATGTGGAGCTTAAATGTTTGATGCGTCATCGGGTGAAAGTCAGCGCGTTGAGGAGGTGGGCTGGACAGATGGGTCAAACAAACACAGGACTCACACAGGATGTGAAACCAGAGGTAAACCTTCACTTCTTTAAGTTATGTAGGCTACGCAAGTTAACCAACCAACCATGTGACTGTTTCACCAGCTTTATTTTGAAAGTCTAACTGAACGTTACAAATCTAATTTTGCTAACTTGACTGCTGAGCCCTGCCCTACCTACAGCATCACGACCAAGCATCAGTATTCGATGAGTTCGGGGGGAGAACGTGTTGGAAAGTCACCGGCTGAAGTTTAACAATCTGATTTAAGGAAAAATGGGGTTGATCAAAAAAATAAATCACAAAATTGTGTCTGAGAAACTCTGAAATTCACCAGTTGATGAAACATAACAGTAAAAATATCAGAGACTCGATTTAGCTCACTCATATTGTTTGTTTCTGCTTGGCTGTTGCAGGACTTTGCTGACCTTTAGAAAAATAACTTGCCTCCTGTATATGGAGGCTCATATGGATGGATGGTGGCTGTAACCCGTTCGTATTCTCCAATGCGAGTCAGCGCTCTACAAGTCAGCACTTTGGTGTAAGTGGCAATATGGTCAATGTCAGATATCGTTTCCTAATGTCTTTCTGCCTCGGCTGCAGGAGTTTAACGTCGGACAAAAGCAGAGTCACTGACGTATGAGAGCTCGTTAGAGGTTCTTTTCTTGAGCATATTGTGGACGTAAATATTAATCGTTAACATCTACCCTTTGTCTTTTTTTGAGAGATCATTAGCCTCATTTGTGTGATGCTTGTTATTCATCAGAGCTTAAAGTTGATTCTGTTGTCCTGACCTCACCTGCACGGCAAACAGCTTCAAATCAATACTCGGCTCAATACCAGACTGTGGACTCCAGAGTGTGTGTGTGTGTGTGCGTGTGTGTGCGTACTCTTTTCCGCTCACCTGTGATATCAAACCACCTCTGCTGATGCGTCTCCGTCATGATAATGCCCACCATGTGAGTGACGGGCTCTGTTTCCATGACGGCAAAGGTGAAGTGGGGCTCGTCAAACGTGATTGGCTCGCCAGAGGACGGCGGGCGGGCGATCCACTCGATGTCGAGTCTCGCCGTTGACGAGCGCGATGGGCTGCCCTGGTCTGTGGCTTTAATCTGGAAATTAACATAGATATTAAATCGACATTTTAATGAGTGTTATACTAAAAATAGATGTGTAAAACAATATTAGAGATCACGGGGAATAATTAAACTCCGTCTGGCTCCGCCTACCTTATAGGTGTTGGAGGTGAGATCAAATTTAAATTAAATTAATGCCGGAGTGATGTCTTGATAAAACTGAGTGAGGTCAGATTAGCGGTTAGCTGAGTGAAAATGCAAATGTAACATTAAATGGCTGCACCGCTGTCTTTTTTTATGTATTGATGTTTTACTGAATTGTTTACCAGATTTCCATATATTCATATTTTCACCAGGTGTAAATGTGTTTCAAAAGATAAGGATCAGTTTTTGGCTTGAATTTATGTTATTTTTACATATCAAAACTCTGTGTGTGCTGCTGGTTCTGGTAACAAGACAAGAGAAGAGAAAACACGCCAGAGTCCATCATAATCTGTCCGAAAATATCAACAATTGTATGAATTATTTAGGCTCTCTATGAATTAAATACCAGAAGGTTCCTGTTCGAACCCTGGCTAAGGTCTGTGTGTTCTCTCCGGGTACTTTGGCTTCCTCCCACAGTCCAAAGACGTGCAGTTAACGGGATAATTGGCGACTCTAAATTGTCCGTAGGTGTGAATGTGAGTGTGAATGGTTGTTTGTCTCTGTGTGTCACGACCCTGATTAGCAAGAGCAGTTACAGAAAATGTATGGATGGATTTATTGACTGATCCATTCATATCTCTGTACTACACGACACGCGTCCATTCTCCGTCTTGCCCTTTGTGTTCTTCAGGTCCTCTTTGTTTTTCGTCATTTGTCTTTGTCTTTGTACAACGTCTTGTGACAGTTTGTGCTCCTGAACTTGCCTTCACTTGTTTTGTAACCACCTTATTGCACAACAAAACTTCCACCCAGATGTACGCGTTTGTGATTTTTTTTTTTTAAATGCCGTAAAAGTCAAATCTTCCACCATGTCGATGACTTTGAGTGATAGTTGTGTATATTCTGCTCAGGTTCTGCACATACACAGTACAGACTTACACCAGCCTTATTGTTTAAATATCTGTAAAGCTGTTCAACATCAAGAGAAAACCTCAGAATGATGGTTCTGTATGTCAATAGAACAGAAAAAAAAAAGAATTTTTGGATTTTTTTCAAACCCAGCAGAGCTTTTCTGCGGCTGATCAGCCTCTCAGCTACCACAATGCAGAGTGATGACAAGGACTCATTGGTTTCAGAGCAGGTGTTAGCGAAGTGCCTTTCAGAGTATTAAGCACGGGTAATTTAGCTTCTTTAGCAGAGCTGGTGGGCTCGGTCAGGACTTTAAAGTCTCCACACCTTCTACAGAGACAAGCAAATGAAGCACAACTCTTTAGACAGAGTATTTACCTCAGGCTGGCTGGAATACAAACTCATTATCAGTCTTGCTGAAAGACGGGAGGTACATTTTCGCTTCAAAGCCACGTGGGAATTTCACATCCTATTAAAGTCAAAATCGAGTTCTGGACATTTACCGTGAGGATACTGTAGTTTCCAGGCCTGAAATCGCCATGCGACATCACCACCCCCGTCACTGGGTCGATCTCAAAACGCTCGTCGTTGTTGTCTTGGAGCTTGTAGGTCACCACGGCGTTTGAGCCCTCGTCGTCGTCACGGGCAACCATCCTGCAGACCTCCCGTTTGCCCGCCTTGCGGCGCTGTTCGGGCAGCTTGACGTGGAAAAGTTTGTCGGTGAACTTCGGCCGGTTGTCGTTGGCATCTAGGACTCGGATCACGACGGTGGCGGTGGAACGCAAAGACGGAGATCCGTTATCTGAAACGATGACCTGAGAAATTTTTTAAATAAAAAGAGGATTAATATTAGTAAAATCACATCATCAGTAAAGCTTGTTGAAACCTTTTAAACTCCTCTGAGCTACCACTGGCTACCACCACTTTATTTGGTGATGAACGAACTGTAATCAAGCATAATCAGAGACTCTTTCAGACTCTCCATTAACCTGCTTTATTAACTCCTGTTTTAAAAAGGTACGACGTGTTCACAAGTTAGACTCCTGCATGAAGGATCCTGTGTTGAAAAGAGTGCAGTCAATTCTGAATGTAAACTTTAACATGACATATTAACCATCACATAAAAATCTTAAAAAGGGAAGAAAACTGTCTTTAAATTCATGTTAAGAAATAGTAACGTTACGTTTTCTTCTGCACCCTCATCAGTGGAGGTGAATGAAAATTCATATGGTGGGTGAGAAATGTTGGGAATGAGCAACAATTTAAAAATCAAATAAAAGTTTCAGTCAATTTCAAGCAAAAACAAAAAACAAAATATTCTCAGGTTTCAGCTTTTTGGATGTGAAGATTTGCTGCTTTTCTTTGTCATTTGTGGCACTAAATTAAAAATCTGTGGGCTTGTATGAGACTACTTTTATATAGCTATAAAGCAGTGTGTATAACACAAATGAGTTCATCTTTAACAGCCTGTAGAAAAGTATATTGTTATGGATTTATTGATACTCTAAACCTCAGACGCACCACAAAACAGCTGGATTGCTTTCCCTGTTTTGGTATCACTCCAAAGGGAAGTGAAAATAATGTTTCTCACCTCGACACTGTGCTCCGGTTTATCCTCTCGATCCAAGGCCGAGAGCGTGCTGATAACACCTGTGCGCACAAACACACACACGGAAAGAATCAATGGCGTTAGTGTGTGTGTCAGTCTCATTCTTGGGAAGTGAGAGTGCTAATTACACCTAAACAAACAAACACAAACAGTTAGGAGGTGTTGCTGCTTCTGTTATTGCAGGTGTGTGTGTGTGTCTCACCTAAAGGAGCAATAGAGTAATGTATGTGCACCTAAACAAACACACTTTGGTTTATGGACATTGTTCCTGCTGTTGTTGTTGTTAGTGTATGCTGTAACCTCCTGAGGATGTACAGTACGAGTGTGTAAGTCAGTCTGTTCGTGACTTAGAAAAGTACAACTTAGAAAAACTTTTTCCTTTTACTTCTTTTCTCCAGATTTTTTACTTAAAATGTTATTTTCACTTTGCAAAACCAGTGATCATCATTTACAATGCTGGAATACAAAAGAGAGTAACAAATAACAAAGAAAAATATAAATGATAATACTGTAATGTTACACCAACATCAAGAATTTAACTTTGACTTCAACAGACTGGATTAATGTCAGTATACCAAAACTCCACATATTTGTTATCAAATACACTTTGAAAGACCACACAAAGACTACTATGGTTTGCATTGTCACCCTGTGGTTTACTTGTGAGTGGAAGAAGGTTAAAGTATTCTGAATACTTTAAATCCAACAGTTTGTTTCTGATATAAGACGCAAATTATGCGGCCCTACAGGTTATTCAGACTTGGCTGCTGTACAGCTGTTAGTTGGAAGGCTGAAGCTGTTGGGAAACCTAAACTTTTAAACAGACACTCAGCAGTCGACTGGCACATTTTTCTCAAACAGAAGACTAATTTAAATGATTTACTGCAAACTGTAAGAGCATATTAACATAAAATATAAACATACAGCAATGTATTTGTGTTTGATTTTACTCTGTCCTGTCTCTTTTTTTCTGCAGCTGTGAGTGAATTTCCCAGTCGGGCTTTTGACCTCGTCTCATCTAATCTAAATAAATTAAGTCAAGTGTTTTAGGGCAGCTATTAGCTCTAATAGGGACATCAGAGGCACACTGGCAGGGGAGAGCTGCTAATGCTGCTGGCGGCATAATAATAGGGGTCAGGAGGAGGAGTGCGTGGATGAGAGAGAGATGAGAGTGCATGTATATGTGTGTGTGTGTGTGTGTTTATCACTTTTCAAAGCAAGAACTGAGGAAAACGACATGTTTATTGTTGGTCTGAAATGATTATAGATCGTGCGCCTTTTTATGAGGCTCCAGCATGCCTCGGCATTTGCAGCTTTTGAAAGGATGAACATCAGTTTCTATAGTAACAAAAGGAAAACACCAAGGTTACTAGAGCGACCTTACAGCAGATATAAACCTAATTTTCTTAGTCCGCCTACAGTTTGTAGAGCATTTGTAACATTTCAACAGTTTTATTTCTCCTGATATTAAACCACTTGATGACTGAAATTAAGTTATTAATTTAAAAAAGGAGACAAAATAAAGTACACTTTCAAAATGTTGATTATGATTGCATTAGATCATCTACATAAAGTTGCAATATAACCGCCAAACATACTTCTTTGGCTTATTATTTAATAAATGAATGTCTTTAAAACTTACTATTTAACTTCAATGATTTATAGAATTATTTATTTTGCAAGTTTCTCTATTTATCTGTACTAATGTCAGTCTTTGTGCTGCTATAAGACCCTTCTGGGGATCAATTAAGGACCATCTTCTCCCTATTCTGTGTGTATTAGTCTACAAGTTTTATTGTTTATACAAAAAAAGTTTTGTTGATTGTGTAGCCGTGCATCACACTCAACCTCAAATAGTCAAGGTTTGTGCCTGAAGGTGATTTAAAGGGGTTTAACGATGTATTGATATGTGGGATAGTCTCAAGGCCTGAATATGCTTGAAAAGTGTTTGATCACATCTCAAAAGTGCCAATCTCTGTGGAAAGCGTGTTTCTCAGTTTAGGAAGGTTACAAAAATCTCAGGCTGCAACTCCACAAAGCATTGGAAAGGTGTGGGGGGCGTTTCAGATGTTGAAAACAGAGGGCCTTAGGCTGTCGGTATACTTCATCAGAAGTGCTTGTTAGACAGTTGAACAGCTTTAGGAACCACCCACTGCACACACAAACCTTTTTGACATTGGAATTCGGGAGCTGCATGCTTCAACTTTTTTTTGTGTAACTTTCTGATGTTCACAGTAAGAAAAAAAAGTTTGAGCTTCTCTCTCATCTCTCCGTTTTCTTTCCTGACATAACTATTTCTGCCACTTTTCGTGTGAACAACCGAGCGCGAGATGTGGAAATTCAATTGCAGGGGAAATAAATCTGTCGACAAAAACAGTAACATCAAAAAGGTCGCTGCCGCTGACTGACAACGACATGCTCCTCGAGTTTCATCTTATCCATGTTAAAGTATACCAGGGGCACATGTGTCATTGTTTCTGCAGGCTGAGTATTGTCAGGCCAGGTGTGCACAGGTGTGAAAATAGGCAGAACTCCAAGTAAGATGCAAAGTTTTTCTCCACCATTCATTCTCTCTGCTTAACTACACAGATCGCCTCTGTGTCGGCAGTCAAGGAGGTGTGGAGCAGTCATGGACACAAAAGAGTTGGAACACTGCCGCTAGCCATCACTGCAGGTTTTTATTTGAACCCTCTCTGATGGTATTATTTTCCACAGCCTGTTTTGAAAAACCCTGTAATTTTCTAATAGCTTTCTTCATAATAACAACCAACTCCTTACCCCACCATCAAAAGCTGGTGGCTCGAGTTATGTACAACACACAGTTGGGATCAATCAAAGAGGCTTTGATCTCAATGCATTTGAGAATTTAAAAGGCAAGAGCTCAGTCCTCATCAGTTTATGTATGTCATGTATTTTTGTTGATGTTTTTTGCTGAATTTCCTTTTTATTTGACCACTGTCTCTGAAACATATTGTCCCTGTGATCTCTACCCTTTTTTCGATTTGTCTTTTTTTAACACTCAAGTGCAATTTTGAGTTATTTTGAGTATTTTTTTTTACTTTTGATTTGACTTTTGGGGTGGCAGTAGTTCAGTCCACAGAGACTTAGGTGTCCTCGTTCAAGTCCAGCACAGACCACAGAATGAAGTGTGGACAGTTAACTAAAGAGGTGTCAGTTTCACCTCCTGAGAACTGCCGAGGTGCGAGGTACCGAACCCCCAACTGTTCACAGGCCGCCGCCGCAACCTGGCCGCCCATTACTCCACTATCTCTCTACATTTGCGTATCTATAAGGCCTTTGTCTGTGTGGTTGAACTCGAGCCTATAAACTTAAAGAACCATTGTGTAGGATTTAGTGGCATTTAGCGGTGAGATTCACAACAAAAACTCCAACACAAAACTCACAATAGCCCGATCTACAGCCAGTGTTTGGTTTGAGTCCATGGAAGGGGGCCCATTGCATCTATAGATATAAAACTCTCATTCTAAGATAACAAATTATTATTTTGAAAACATAATTATGAATATTACATTTCATTTCTGTCAAATTCTGTAAATGGGGTCCGCTAAATCTGACACACTGGACCTTCAAATACAAATCTGAATCCTGGAGTTCCACTGCTATAACTTCATACTGGCTTTAGTAGTTTTTGCATGATCTTTTGTCCCCATGCTCACCTGCATGGATGGACAGGAGACCTACAGAAGTTGGGCCTGATATACTCCAACTGTGGACCTGCATGTGGTCTTATTTGTACTGCATTAAGTGTCCGGACCAGATGGCAAAATGTACATGCACCCTGCTGGCTAAATGGACATAGAAAGCATAATTACAGCTTTGCATCGCCTGAGCTTGTATATGTTTATGTAAAATTTTAAATACTACAAGTAGCAGCAACAGCAACAGTAGCAGCACTTGTATCACTGGTAAAACCTGTATCAAACGACACTTTAAAGAAAAGGTTTTCCGGTTCTGCTGCTGGATTATAGATCTGCAGAACTGAATACTCTGAATAGAACAGAAGACCGCATGGGTAATATCTGTGTTTATGTGTTAGGACAGAGTGAACGGGGCAGACATAAGGAGGTGTGGGAGCTGTTCTCTGGAGACAGAGCTGGGAGGACCTAAGTGAAGTGAAAGACCCCGCTGAGGGTCGTTCAGGCCTTTTTACGACAGTGCAAACAAGCCCTGCTGGGAGGACATCATTAGGACAGGTGGGGGCACATTAGAAAGTGTGTTTTTGTCATTAGTGCAGACATGGGAATCAGAGGTAAAGCCTCGTCCCTCCCTTGTCGCCTGTTTTCACTCAGCCGTGCTCGACTGCTGTCAAAACCACGTGAAGATAAACAGAGTTGTCTGGCGTGTCGGGGCCCGGTTTATCTGCTTCCTTGTCGTTCTATCTGGAGTCACTGCTACTGCACATTTTAAATGATGTGGCTTTTCTGAGCAATTTCCGTGGTATCATTGAGGGAAGTAAAAGACTCTCAGGCTCACAGAAAAAGTGTGAGTCAGTCAAACACATCAACATATCCACCCAGGTCGGTTAAGAAGGGGAATTTCTTTCTTTAACTAAGAATACAAAACGACCTCTTCAATAATGAATGCATGCAAATGAAGTAGTGTGTAAACAAACACCAGCCCAATCCATCATTAATTGAAAGAGCAAATCCACCAAGCGGGCACCTCAGGGCCCTTAAGCACTCCATTATTGGATCACTATCTGATGTGCTCTGCGATGGTAATCTCTCTGCCTCGTTTGCCCGACTCCCCACCACCAATATCTGACCAGTGCAGCCATTGTGTGTGGACTAACTTTTGTCAAGGTGAGTTCAGGTACAAAATGTGAAACTTTAAAATGGTCGTGCAAATGTTTACCAGCTCCGGTGGAAAGACACAAACGGGGTGGAACAAGCAGATTCGCTCTATGTGGCACAAATTAAGATGAAGATGTATGAGTTTGAGATGTTAATGTTTGAAAGGAAGCCAAACATGTTCAGCTGTGCCGAACAGTTTGACTTCCTTTGACTGATTAAGAGAGAAAGAAACAAAATGGAAAACAGCCTGGAGGGGAAAAAAAGAGTGAAACAAGGGTACGTTTACAGCTGAGATTATGTCTTCTTATTGTCAACAATCTCACAAGAAAGATCAAAACCAACAATGTGTTTGACTCTCAGCTCCAACTGAAGATGTAAATCTTTAAAAACAGCTGGCCAGTGTAGCTTAACTTCACTCAAAAAGGGGGGAAAGATGCATTTTTTACAGCGGTGGATTAATCCGCATTTGGTGTTCCAGTGAGCTTTTGGAGGCAGCAGCAGGGTGTAGGTGGGATGTTCATTGTAATGATGCATTTTTAATGTTTTTTTGGACAACAATGGAGCTCTGTGGCAGAGAAAACAATGCTTATTATTGCTGGTTTGGGTATTTTCAGTGGATTTTCAGTTTTGTTGGCAATAAAAAAAGATTCACACTTATCCTCTAATGATATCCACTTCTCAGTTTGTGGCTTGGGAAGTAAAAAATAAGAAAATAAAGCGAGACAAAATGCTATACTAACATCAGTGTAAAGATCGTAAAGACTGCAATAATTTGAGGAATTTGCTGTTGCAAAATGCTAATGAATGGACGCATTCCTGGCTTGTCTGGCCTTGTAAACAAATAACCCTTTTTTTGTCAAACGTTTAATGAAACCTAGACTGAACCTAGACAACAAGCAGACACTGATTTTCGGTCATTTTGGTAATTTGGCACACCCTTTTTCCCTGCACAAACCTGTTATCAGTGTCAGTCAACAAACTTCTCTAATAGCTCAACAGAAACAGATTGAAATGGAATTCATTTGTGTGTTTTCCCCCACATTGTTCAGCACAAATTCTACTGAAACTTAAACAATTCTTCGAGGTTGAATTACACAAGCAGTGCTGCAGTATAAAGCATGAACACACTTTAGGAGAATAAAGCCTTAGTCACAAACCTGTGTATTGCTGTGAGTCATTTTCATCCTGTCGAGGCATGAGAGGTTTCTACACCAGTCACCCTGTACTGCACATTAGTAACAGTGTGTTCATTTGTAAAAAAATAAGACACGGTGGATCATGTTCGAAATGTCAGGTTTCAGCAGCACGTTTATCTCAAGGTAACACAATCTCCCAGATTTACATGAATGTGCTTGATGAGCGGGCGCTGACATCAGATTTTCCTCGTATTTGTTGTCTGATGATTTTTCACGATAGTTAATAATAGTTGGAACGTTGCTGTCTTCAAGTGAAAGGTCAGATTATCTGCTAGAATGTCAACACATCCTTTTAATGGCTTTTGTACCTCACATGTAAATTCCTCTTTGATTTGAACTGCGTGGCCTAAAGTATGTGGACACTTGACATTTGTTTAACTGGACATTAATCTGCTGTCCTGACAGTTTTTTCCACCAGAAGTTGAAACATGGCTGTAAGGGATTTTCCCCCCTTCAGCCACAACAGCATCAGTGAGGTCCAACACCGGCCTGCACAGAGCCAGGACCTCATCTCAACACCCAACACCTTTAGGATGAACTACAACAAGCCAGACCTTATCGCACAACACCAAACTGGAAAAACCATTTCAGTTTGCGGGGGCACTGTCGTGTTGAAACAGGAAAGGCACAAACACAAACTGCTCACACAAAGTTGGAAGAACACTTTTTGTCTCAGATGTCGTGATACGCTGAAACGTTGAAGATTTTTCCTGTTAAACCCAAACAGTGAAAATCAGCCTGAGGTGCTCAAGAAAATGCACAAGATTGCCCACATAGGTTTTCCCATGTAATGGAGTTTGGGAGATTTGTGAAGTTATGGTAAAAGTTGGTGCAACTTTAAACAGCCTTGTAATCATTTCAGGTGATTAAAAAATGTTTTTCAGTTTCTTTGTGGTGTTTTTTGTACAATTTGTATTAATGATTTACGCTTTTATTTATCTAATCAGTTGACTTTTTGATGATATTTAGTTACTTGCGTCTTTCAACGCCCCTAAAATGGTCCAATCCTGTTTCTTCCATTTTAGAAACATCAAAAAAATCAAAAATGTATGAGGTCATTCATGTTTCCTCTCATCTTGATTATTGTAATTTGCTGTTCACCACACTGAGTCATTCTTTATGTGTCTCAGTTCGAATTGGTCAAAACAGCAGCTGCTAGACTTTTAACCAACGCAGGTCATAAGTCTCACATAGCACGTTAATCTACATTGGTTACCAGCATTTACGCAGACTGGCTCCACTTTATACTTCTGAATTAATGTGCCCTCTGACCTCAGTGAGGTATTTGAGGTCTACTGACCAAAGACTTGTGGTGGTTCTGTTATCAAGGCTTAGAATCAAAGTTGACTGAGCGTTTGCAGTCATGGCTCCCACGTCTTCTACTATTCTGTTTTGTTTTTTTTTTTTATTTCTGATTTTTTATTTTTGTTATTTGCAGTTTTTATAACTTGGTAAGCATAAATGTTTTACTGTTTTTATGTCACTATTTCCTCTTTTTTAATGCTTGCATTGTACAGCACCTTTTAACTTAACTACTTAAACAAATTTACTTACTTTTAAATTGATTTTTATTTTTTTATCTCATTATTATCATTATTATTATTACGACAAGTGGGTCCATTGAAGACTTTTGGAAGCTAATGGTGATCCTTTATGAGAGAAAGAGCAAAGTTCAGTTACTTTTCTTCATGATTTTAGGTCATGTGCATACAAAAGTCTACTGCTGAGACTTCACATTAGAAAAAAACCCTTGAACCCCTTTTTAACCATATTTCACCCTGGGCTTGTCTGCATGAGTAAATGCATATCAAATACACCTGCTTTCGTACAAAAAAAAGTTTGTTTTAATGTGACACTATCCAGCTGTTTCAACATCTTATGTCCTCCCTGCTTTCTCTGACGTCTCTCTATTGGCACAACTCGCCCTCCCTGTCTGTAATCCTTTGGTATACTGGCCTTAGGGTGTGGACAAACACCAGAGCTACCTGGAGATTAGATGAAGAGGACAGGGCTTGTAGTGGCTTGTAGCTCAAGAGCTAATGTTGCGCTAATTTGCCTGAGCATCAAAGTCTGCAGGTGACTCAGTTGCAACTGTCAAACATGAGCACTCACATACCTGAGCGTAGTTACAGGCCTTTTCCACCTACCATTTTAGCTTTTTCTCCACAAGTGCATAACCTTTTAGAAAATGCATGAATGAGTTTGTGAGTGACCTCTGAAGGAGTTTCTCAGTATGAAGTTTAATTTTCAAGCTCTGCCCTCTGTGCAACACGCCCAGGTTCTGCACGGCTCGCTCTGCTCAGACTTGCAATGGTGCATTCAGAGATATCAAACATTTTTCAACCCCCTATCCCTGTGGGAAATAACACGCTGTTAGGTTTTACAGCTGTAGTAATACACCACAAATCAAAATGTAAATCTGCCACAGGGACACGGCGACACACAGTATACAGACGTGTCGAAACAATTTGTTAAAGAGAGGAGCGCCGCGGTCCTCCAGATGTTTTATATTGACAAGGGGAGTTTGAATCAAAATGTAGATCAATCATAAAGGAGCGAGTGGCCCGTATTTCTGTCCAAACCACTTGTAAAATGGGAGGATGACACTGTGCAGACTGATCCAATTACATCCTTCATCCCAGAGTTACTGTATATCTGCCGCTTTTCGAGAAGTAAGATTTACCTCTCCAAAAGCTTCATTTCATGTTTACAGGGCCATGATGAATATTCATATGTCTATAATGTCACAAAGCTGGAAGGTTAAGCTGCTTAGGGGATTTATTTTTTTATTATACCAAAGATAGAAAAAAGGATGAATGTTTGTATTATATAGCAATGCCCATGTGTACTTTTTTCATCTGGAGAACTAAAAAAAGTATTTATTGTTTGTTCAGGGTGCCGACACATAGAATTTAAGGACTTTTCAAGGACTTTCAAGGCTTGTTATGCTCAATTTTAAGGACCCAGCATGGCATAGTTTGAAACCAAAGTAAACTACTGTTATAACACTGAGAATTTTTATAATGGAAACTAGCAGAAAGTAGATTATCTACTAATGTCATGTTATGTTATGTAAACAATGTTAAAAGAACTTCCATTTGTGCACAACATGTATAAATTCAAGGACTTCCAATAACAAATGTCTATTATTAAACTCATTTTACAAGGAAAGCTGAATATTTTGTGTTGTGTGCAACCTCAACACCACTGGAAATGTATACTGGAAACCAGTATAAATATTACTGGTGATTGTTTTGCATGTTCAGTTGAAATGTGTTGCTTTTCAGTGGACAATGTTGCTGCTCATTCACTCTTAATTACCTGTTTTGGGATCCACATCGAAGTACGTGCGATGAGATTCCAGCATCTGGAAGGAAAGCATCCCCTCAGAGGAAGTGTCCACGTCTGTGGCCGACACCTGGACAACGGACTTGACCTTGTCCACGTTCTCCTGGACGGAAGCGAAATACACCGGCTGAGAAAGTTCCGGAGCGTTATCGTTAATGTCCAGCACTTCCAGGAAGACGTGAGTCCAGGAGATCAGCGGCTCAGTCCCCAGATCAGTGACGTAGACAGAAAGCCAGTAGTGAGGCATCATTTCACGGTCCAGTGTCTCTGTCGTCCGGATCACACCTAAGGCACATGAAAAGGGTGGGATACAACATTGTTTTCACTTGTGAACAGCACACAAGTATTTACTTGTTTCAAATTTGCTATTGTGCCTCAGGAATTAATCTCTTATCAGTTTAATACGTAACAACTGTAAGCGCCCTGGAGGAAATATCAATCACCATGACTTTCATCTAGCTTAAGTTGCCCCTTTTGCATTTTAAAGCCTGGATTGGCGCCCAAAGGCTCAGCAGCGGCACGGATGACACATTTGTGTTGCCATAACGTTCTCAAATTCTTCTGGTATGGAAGAAGATGGATACCACGGGGCAGTTATAGCATGTCGGGGTTCTTAAAACGAAGCAGATCAACTTTTCTGCACATAGTTGCAGTTTAAATTTGGATATCCTGAGGGAAAGCAACACAGAAAAAGAGATATATTTCAGCACGGGTCCATTTTGACAGCGAACGCTATTTGCCCTGATTTTATCTGAGCCCTACGTGCAGCACCAAGCTAATGGAATGCATTACGATATGTTGAGCAGTCACAGGGTATCCTCTGTAAAGGAAATACTGATGGATCAAATAAGGAAAAAAAAAAAAACACCTTTAGCCATGCCAGAGGAAATACCGTGTTGTAAAACCATGCACGTGTCTCATCTTATCGTCACCTAAGGGAAACTACATGAGGATGTACTGCTGAAATCAGAACATCTGCTGAGGATGACTGTGTGATAAGATCAGAAGCTCAACAACCACTACTAATAGCCCTCGCAGTGAAATTGTTTTGCTAATAGGAGATATGATCTGTATTAGCTGTTTAAATTGTCTATAATCACAGGACTTTTAATTAGATGGCTAATACTCTACTTCATAAATTGCATGCACTGATGTTTTGACATTTTGGGAAATGCATATTTGCTTATATGAGTTAGATAGGATTGATACCGTTCTCACGTATGTGAGCTAAAAATGAAGCTACAGACCGCAGCCAGCTAACTTAGCAAGACTGGAAACAGGTGGAAACGGCTCATAAGTAGCAACATTTCTTGGTTGGGACCAGTAAGTGTAGTCAAACTATATCAATTAAGATAAATCTGTTCAAACTAGATTGTTTTAATAGAGAGTGGTTGTGTAGACTAAGATAAAAACGAAGAAAAAAGCAAAACATTGTGGGTTTTTTACCTGATTCCTCATCGATGGTGAACACTCCAAGACCGGAGCCTTCATGGATGTGGTACCTGACAACTCCATCTCTGCCCCTATCTTTATCTGCAGCTGTCAGAGTGACAACTGACGTCCCCACTGCTGCATCCTCCACCACTCCGGCTTCATACACAAACTCTGAGAACACGGGCCTGTGGAGGTTCTCATTGACATCCAGAACTTGAATCTCCACAAAGCAGGAGGAGGAGAGGGAACGAGGGAGGCCGTGATCGACGGCCCGGACTGTGAGGTTGTAAATTGGCCGTCTCTCAAAATCCAGCTCCCTCTCGAGGGTCAAGGCACCCGTGGAGGGGTCGAGATGAAAGATCCCGCCCTCTGTATTCTTGAGGTTGTAGGTTACAAGGCCTCCGCTGCCCAGATCCAAGTCAACGCTCTCAAGCCAGACTAGGAGGGTGCCCACAGGTACATCCTCTGGAACTTTTATTTTGTAAACTTTGGGCACAAATTTGGGTGGATTGTCATTTATATCTTGCAAAACCACCACAAGGTCAATCGTGGAGAACAACTGAGGACCAAGTTTGGCTTGGTCCCGGGCTTCGATCCAGAGGTCATGCCTAGGTGAGGTTTCTCGATCCAAACGACCCGTAACTGTCACCTCGCCAGTCATTTCATCAATACTAAACATGTCAGCGGACGACAGCAGGGAGTATTTCACATTCCCGCTTGTATCTAAGTCAAGATCTATAGCACGAGCTGTAAAAATAATGGAGTCCACCTCTGTGTTTTCAGGCACACGTATCACATATCTGGGCTGATCAAAAACTGGAGGATTGTCGTTGACATCCATGACATTCACTGCGACAAACTTCCATGCGGATGTCTGCGGTGTTCCCAAATCATAAACAGTGATGTTTAAAATGTAGAACTCCTTCCTCTCTCTGTCTAACGGGCAAACTAACTGAAGGTCACCAGAGAAAGTGTCAATGGAAAAACAGCCATCCTCATTCCCGCTTGATATGGCATACACAAGCTTACTATTAAACCCGGTGTCGGCGTCTTTTGCCTTGAACTGAACAATGGAGGAATTCAGTGGATGGTCCTCAATGAGGTCGATTGAACTCGGGATGCTCAAGTCAAACTTTGGAGAATGTCGGTTGGTGATGTGAATGTCGGAGAATGTGTCTTCCTCTTGATTGGTTAAAATGGGTTTGATCGACTCTATCAGTTTGTCAGTGAGCTGTTTGAAAATGCCTGTTTCCTGGCAGTGGACCGTTGCATCGTCTCCCCGGTTAGTGACAGTTATCCTGACAACTGAAGCTTCAGAGTGATGTTTGCCATCGGTGGCTACAACTCTCAAAGTGAACGAATTTGCTCGCAGAGGAATCGGTTGCTTGAGGGTGATGGCTCCTGACACAGAATCAATACCAAATACTTGGAGCTCATTTCCTGACTCGATGACATACTTCAGCTGCTGCAGCTCATCTAAATCAATGGCTGACAGCTCAGCGATCGTGTGCCCAACGGGGAAATCTAGAGGCACAGTGGTGTTGCAGCCCACCCGCTCAAACAGAGGGATGTTATCGTTGATGTTGTTCAGGGTTATCGTCACGGGACATTCGCTGACCTGACTGAAGGGGCTGCCGCTGTCGGAGGCCCAGACTCTCAGGTGATAACGCCGTTTCATTAGCTCGTAATCCAAGTGTTCGGAGGTTGATATGACACCTGTGAACGGGTCTATTGTGAAAGGTAAGGGGCCTGAGTTGGCAATAGCGTAAGTCACAAAGCCGTTTTTGCCTTTATCTTTGTCCGTAGCTGCTACTTTCAAAACACTGCTGCCAACAGGGCTGTTTTCATCCAGTGTGGCCTGATAAGAGGTTTTGGAGAACTGTGGGCTGTTGTCATTTTCATCCGTTATTTCAACCACTATGTGAGTCTCAGCTTCACCGTGATTGGCCACCACATCAAACTCATAACGATTCTTTATCTCATAGTCAAATTTCTCCGTTGTTATGATAATTCCTGTTTTGGCATTTATCTTGAATTTAGTGCTGTCTGGATTGTTTTTGATACTAAAGGTAACATTATGAGGTACAGAGATGACCGAAACCTTAACTACATGAGTTTTAGGGGGTGAAAACTCACTCAGTGTGACAATGTAGGTGTCCTCAAAAAATGTCAACGGGTTATAATGATAGGCCGGGACATGGATTTGTGTAATTGGAGAAAGTAAACTTGGGGAGCTCCTGTCTTTAGCTTGAAGGGACAGGTTGAGCCCGAAAGGACTTTGAGACCAGATAATCCGCTTTGTAGAGATCACTTGGAAGTCACTGCCCTGTGCACCTAAGGGGATTATCTCAAAACACTTGTGGGGATCCCCTCCAACAATATTAAGGGATTCCACAGGCTTAAGTCCTGCTTCCACGTGGACATTGATAGTTACTTTGCCGTCCGTAGATACTTTGGGTTTGGGGGGTGGTGTGATAACCGGAGACCCTATGGACATCTTTTGTACGTTTACTGTAACCCTGGCCACATTACCAAATTTTTGAACACCGGATATCTTCTTTGTTCTGTCCTCAGCTAAAACAGTAAGGTCGTATCTCTCTGAGCGGGTGTGATTGAGCTTCTTCACGAGGCTGACTGTGCCTGTGAAAGGGTCGACGACAAACGGATGAGCTCTGCTGGTGAAGGAGTAATAAAACTCAGCGTTGCTCCCAATGTCGGCGTCTGTAGCGCTAACCCTAACCACACTTGACTTGAGTTGAGTGTCCTCCCTGATTGCCACGTTGTACGAAGCAGGATAGAAAAGAGGCTTTAGGTCGTTGGTGTCAAGCACCTGGACGAATACCTTTGTCTTCGCCTGGAAGTCAAAAGTGCTTTCAGTTGCCTCCACAGTGAGAGTGTAAGTGTCCCTGACCTCCCTGTTGAGGAGTGCCGAGTTACTGGTGCGCGTTTTGATCCTGAGAAAGCAGAAATCCCCAACTTTAACTGCCTCTGCTTGGAAAAGCCCATCGTCATCACCTGAGACGACATCATATTTGATTTCCCAGAACAGATCTGTCACTTCAATGCCCATCTTCACTGACGTCTCAATGTACGTCCGCGGGGCAGAGTTCTCATTGATGGTGGCGTTGTAGAGATGGTGCGTGAACCTCAGCGGCAAGCTGTCCTTCTCTTTTCCCGTAACCCCCTGACACCTTGACACATGCAGGAGGACCGCTGCTAAAGCAAGGAGAGTTGTTCTAATAGATGCCATCTTTAGTGCCTCCATGAAGATCCACAGATCTGTGAAAAGAAAAGAAAGAGAGAGAAAAATAAATTTAATGGAACACACTAAAAACCAGGAAGAGAGGAAGTTTCTTGAGTAAATAGTCTTGTCTGTATCGCTTCTATACCTGCAGAAAAACATGTAATGCACTATTTGTAAATGGACCAATCATTTCCCCTAAGCTCCACAAAGAATACAAAATGGACACAGAATACACAATGACACAACAGCCGAGGGGAAGCCTGTGGCGAGGTATCTGACTCCTGTCCCAACTTGCCTTGACTAAAAAAAAGAAAAAAAACAGAAGCCAAAGCAAAACAACGCATTGTTTCGGGACCAGAAAGATGCCTCCAAGCCTCTTCAGAGAGGCGGCAGCCAAAACCCTTCTCCATAATTATTCCTTTGGTGGCCAAACGCAATGTAGTCATCAAAATTATTACGTCTAAGCCTTTGTCATCACAGAGCTATGAGGGGGGATTTGTAGTTTGATGACTCTGTTTCATGTCGATGACAGTGGGTGGTTCAGTCCTGATCCGAGTGTAAACGGCTGCATGTGTACTGTAGGTGTCTGATGGTGACTGCTGTATGTGCATTAGATGTCCCTGGAGGCATGAGCCACCAAATTACTGCTTTGATACTGATATTGTAATATCTGTTGGAATTGCAATATCTCTTTTACGAGGGAGACCTGGCCAAAAAGGTAACGTTACATGTTAAAAACAGACACAATTTGTAACTGTTTACTAAAGTCGAAGCGTCACTGATGAAAACCACTGCCTCATTTATGTCACTCATAAAATATCTATTGAATGTTGTGTTAAAGTAACAAATTAGATGGTAGATTTTCTTTAGATTAAGTTTTTCCTTATCTCAAACATGTATTGAAAAAGCTCTGAATGCACATTAAAATCTAAGTGGCAATAAATACATTTTTTGATCTAGTCTCACTTTCAGTTTCCCCCAGAACACATTCACTGCTGAGAAAACTGTCTCGTCACATTTCAAAAGATCTTCGCTTTAATCTAATCCTAATCAGTGTTATGCATACTTCGGTGTTGTAGTTCTGTTGGCGTAACGGATGTTATCAAAATCCCAGGAATATTTGATTTTAACTCAAGATTTAGAGTTCCCTGGCTAACCGTTTACCTGTGTACAGGTACAGTTTGTTGACCTTCGTCGGCTGATAGTGAAAGAACAAGGCGGGGAGTGATGAGTAAGATGTGGGAAAAGGAGAAGAATGCATGCGATAAAATTGGCAGTTTACACCTTGCACTTTCTACACGGCAACTTCAGTAATTAATAAAAGGTACATGAAGCCCAAACACTTCAGCTTTCTTGGTAACCTTAAACCCTTAAGATCGATACAACTGCATATAATTAACCCATTGGAGCATACCCACACCCTTTGCATTTAATGGCAAATAAAGCCTAAATGTGCACACAAACATGGATGTAACACAAATTAACTTGAGCCCAGTTGATGCACAGCCACACCGTGCCAGTTTGAATTTCACAACACCCAGAACAGCAGAAAGAACCGGAAGGCAGAACACTTTGCCCTTCACTGCCACTCTGACAGAGCTAAAAGCAACTTGCACAGAACAATCTGGAGGGCAGAGATGTCGGTCCCAGACATCAGAGATGATAAGATATCTGTCATGTTTTTTTCCTCTGTCACTTCTCTGCAAAAACAAGCTTGTTCAGGTCGTCTTGTGAAAGAAAATTGTCCCCATTTTTGCAAACCATTAGAGTCTCTGTGTCTAGATAAATTTGAACACACAAAGAGGAAAGACAGGAGATGCCTCCATTTTTGGCCACAGTTCTAAAATATGCTTTATTGGTGGTCATGGGGTCCCCATGGGAGCGATAAGGCCCGAATGTTCTTGGAGGTCGCTGAAAGGGCAGCCGGAGCCGGAAGGGAGATCCATTGAGCGGCACAAAGTTATGAATACCAGTGTCATATCTTCTCTCATGGTTCATAAGGGTATATGAAGTACTGAGAGTTCAGGTCTGTGTCTCCAGGTAGACTGGCGCTGGGGGTTTCAGTGGAGGGTGACAGGTATGTGGTGGGGGTTTTATTTCCAGTCAGTGCACTTGGTGACAGATAATCAGATTACAACAGTGAGGTTCAATTTTTGGGTTGATAACTTTCATCTGGGAGGCTGGATTAGAATAGTTTTAATATGTATTAGTCTAGCAGCTAGGTCCTATTTTAAGTCAGGGATACTTCACATGCGGTACCTGAGGTATTCCTTTTAGACTAAGATCTCAATAGAGATACCTCAGACTGCAGAGCTTACTGCATGAATGCATGCAAGCGCTGAGTATTTTGTGTGCCAGTATGTCTGGTTCTTATGCATCAAATTTCACCCTGATCTCTGTCTCAGATGTATAGATCTACAGGATTGGTATAATGAGGTATAAAGTAATCCTCAGTGCTTATCCCTGTGGACAGAACAAATCTGTCTAAATTCAAATGTCTCAAACGGGGATTTAGCAGAGAAATTCTCCGTAAACTGTAACTTCAGGTACTTTTCAACCTGTCTTCAACACGTTTTTGTGTCTAAGTGACTAATAAGGACAAGAATATTTGAAATTAGTTCAGTATTGAGCGAGACCGCTGCTGCAGCCGGCATCCGCAGTCAACTATTGACAACTGTGCACCGTCAATGTACGTCCACTAAAAGTGCTTGTTTTTGCCTCTGACAGGCTCAGATTGTTGTTATGAGTGTGGGACATTACTGAAATGATTAAGATTATTTCTGTTTAACTAGAAACAGCAGTAGAAACAGCAGTTGTATCGCTGCGTCCAACGCCACCAGACGTCATTTAAACTCGACAGAAACAAAATACAACTCACCAAAACATTAGTTTGTCTAGTTTTCTGGCTTTTTTCCCTCCATGCTGCAGAAAATGGACACTTTCCTTCTCACATCGGTAAACAAAACAGGACTGCCTGCATGGTTATCACTCGGTGTAAGCGTCTAAGTGAATGACTTTAAATTTGTCACTACAGAGCTATAAAGGAAGCCCCAAATCATAACAGAAGCTCAGGTGTTCTTCATAGTAGAGATCCAACAATTCCCACCATAAGCAAACACTTTAGTGCCGGCAGTGACAAGGAAACATGGCTCATGGTGGGCAGCCATCTGTTTCAACCCAGTGGGTTTAGAGTTGGATAGAGGTGGAGGTTGGTGGGGGGACGAGCAAGAGAGATGATATGAAAGAAGGGAGTCTCCCAAAAATTGTAACAAAAGCCATCAGTTTTCAATATTTTCCATTTGTTTCTAATAAATTAACATCAAATTGGCAGCAAATTCAGAACACTTCACTGTTACAGCTGCAAAAATACTCATCGTTGCCCAGTTAATCAAAAATTGATCCAGAATGTGTGTCCGATTTAGGGGGACCTCATTTACATAACAGCAGAAATTAAATATAATATTCATAGTTATATTTTCATTAGTGTATCATCACCTGAAAGTAAGAATTAGTCTTTCTTGTTATGCTACAATGAGACTTTAATATCTACAGATGATGCAGGTCTTCTCTCAGGAATCCGCCATGTACAGTGGCCCAAATGGGACAAACTGAATATTTGCTCCAGTGTAAGCACACTGCAACACATAAACTACACCCGACACATCACAGGTATTACTGCATGTATTAAAATTGATCAGCCATCAAAAGAAATTAGAAATATCTTAAAACATTTATCTTATTGAAAGAAATTCCAGATGACCCAGCGCTCTGTATAATTAGCTCTGCGTGAGGATATGGATCATCAGACACTATTTGGCAACATCATAACTCATGAGACACAAATATTTGTTTGTGTAGCGTTTCCCGTGAGGCTGAAATGAAGGTAAATCAGCAGCTAAAGCCTTTAGAGAGCCGGAGGGAGGTTATTTAAGTGGGAGATGAGGATGGATTACACTCTGATTGAAAACAGGAGAAATATAATGAATTCCATTTGAATCTAATGAACGTCGCAACAGACATGTAATGAATCCCACAAATCAGCATTACTTGCCTCACCATCACGCTCAAATAGTCATACTTATCTCATACACCGCATACTGATGTAGCTATGGTGGAGGTTCACTTTTGCATACTGAGCTGTGAACTACAGCCTGGATGAATAAAACTCTCGATTTCCTTTTCCTAAACTGGAATTTCGACTGTTCTACCAAGGCAGTCACTCCTACACCTGACAAGTATTTGTAAAATGTAACACTGCTGTGATTTTTTGCCACTCGTGGAAAAGCTTTTTATGATTCTGCTGTAAAGCCGGCACGTCATTCCGGAGTCTGTAAACTTGGCTGAACCTGAGATTGAGACTGAAAAGAAACGTTCATGTTTTCATCCAAACATTCGGCGCTGCAGGGCAGAAACCTCAGGCCATTTCTGCTGTTACTGAGGTCAGGTCACACGTTCAGATACACACCATCTCGCTTACACCCACATCGCACGCCTCCACCTCCTCCTCGGTGTCTGTTCCAGGTTGCAACCTGCAGCCACATGTTCAGCGCCCGGCTTCCTGGATCACATTTCGCCATCACCCCTATGTCTCCCAGTACAGACAGAACAGTATCTGCAGCTTTTTTTTTTCACTTCTCGTCTCCACTACACCTCTGTGAGAGTCTGACTCTGCTGGAAACTCAACAATGTGGAAATCTACAGCAGACTGATGCAGCTTTAAAAACACAACTCAGGGAAGTTTGGCTGTTTTATGTTTGCCGGCTCTCTGCTGCAGGCTAAGAACACGTGATCACTGCTGCTCATCCCTCCTCTGAGGAGTGTTTCTAGCAGAGCGGACCAATATCTGCAGGCCGATATTATTAACCTAATCATCTTTAATGTTAAGGTTTATAATTGATGCAAGAGTCCTGCCATAGGTACCTACGGTGTACAAAGTGTTTGGGAAAATGCTGGGACAGCAGGGAAATGTATCATGAAATGACTTTAATTTGAGACAATGGTTGTAAAGTGTGGGACAGCTGATAGTACATTCCAGGATTCCTGTGGGAGAAGTTTGAAGCTCTGACAGCGTAGATTTGATTAATAGTTCAGTGTTTGGATTATACCCATTACCCATATCATAACTTCTAACACTGCTATCAATCATCCTCTAATTACATCCCTGACAGTCATATTGTTATTGAGCTTAGCTTTTATAGTCCTGTGTGCAGTGAACTGCTTTACTGTACAACTACGGGTAAATACTTCATACAACCCTACGTCAAATGATCCGAACTATCCCTTTAATATTGGTACTGGCACAGAAAATCTCAAATCAGTGAGGCGCAAACTACTTTTTCAAACTACACCAAAATTGACTGATCTGGAGCTGCAACAGAGAAAACAGTCTCCTCTTTAAGAACTCATTCTTTTCTTCTTCATTTTTCATTATCTAAGACAACAGGTGTGCTCTGTGTGTGTGAGGACGCTCCTCTTAAAAGGAAGTGACTCACTGAGTGAGACATGACGCTGCGTTGACCTCTGTTTTGTGTTTCCAGAAGTCAGAGTGAGAGATATTAAAATTTATCACTGATTACATGGACACATTTTTATTGAAAAAGAGAAATACTTGAGATTCAATTTACACCTCTGTTTTATTAATCAGGCTTCATGTAAGAGTATAATATAAGCACTTTTTAAGTACCGAAACCAAACATTTCCAGACTGTGGAAGCTGTTCGTATTAGCTTTCATTGTTTGTTTTGTTCTTGAATATTTATCGCTTGCTAATTTCCAGGGTTAGAGATCAACAGAAGACTAATCTAGCTGTGAATGAGTCACAACACAGCAAACAAATATGAAGATGGGATTGTTTCATTTCAAATACTCAAAAGAGTTTTGGTTTACGTGATTGTGTCAAGATCAAGATTAAGATGAAATTCAAGTACATTCAAATTCAAGCCCTTTCCTAACCTTGAAAATAAGTTAAGCAAACTTTCAAAACTTTGTACGAAACCTGATTCCTGTAAATCTTAGATAGTAGTAGAAGTTGTAGGAGATAATTGCAGGTCTTGGTGTGTGTGTTCATGATTGTTTGAGTCACTCTTAGTCATCAGTCCTACATGCAGATACACTTGGTGCACTTCACTCGATGTACAGGTAGTCACTCATTTCCTGTGATGACTATTGCAACACAGACAAGTTGGATCATGGATCCATACAGCTGCCAATCTGGCTTTCTAACCCCCCCCCTGGGGCATTTTTATAATGTGAGGGCAGAGAATGTGGTTTGATCTCAAGAGAGCCAACAGCACACAGCAGCAGGCCCCATCAGGCCCATTGGCATACGGGTAATTATCCTCATGTGTTTGTACAAAGGTTTTTCACCAGTTGACTGTGGTAATGGTAGAAAGTGGTCTTATAAGGGATTTAAAAGAGTTCAGGTTTTTCCTTTTTTCACTGGAAAACTATACGGCATGATCCGTCCTCCTGCTTCGTCTCCGGCTGCATTCAAACCATCAACCTGTTTCCTGGTTATTGTGAAGCGATTACACCCCCCATTCTCCAAAAAGAAAGGAAAGACGAGGGAGCTGCCAGGACTCAGATGAAATATAATATGTAAAGGTGGCTTTGGTTTTGGATGTGGGCGTTTCACACGATTTGAAAAAAACAAAAAACAGACGGACCAACGTCCCTTTCTGGAAATGAAAATACGGGTTTATTTATCTGCCAAACATTTTTTGACATTACAAATCTTTGTAGTATCATGCAGTAACCCGAGTTTCATCCTGTTCATCTACAGTGCACCTCAACTGATAACGACATTTTAACCCCCACGAGTTCACATTTATAAAAACAGTATATAGAAGTCAGTTGTAAGCATATTAATGTAATGTAATCTTTAATTAAGTAATATTTTAATTATTAATGAATTGTTTCATTATTTAAAAACACTTCACTCTATATATATATATGCTAATAAAGGCCATGAAATGCAGCTGAAAGCTCTACAAGCTTAACAAGTCTTTCGCGTTTAATATATTAATAAACTTGTCTGTAAATGATTTACGAATGTGTTAATAAATGTTGTATAACACAATCAAGGACATTAATTAGGACATTTAATATTACTAGAGATCTGTTATCGCGTGTTATGTGTCACTCACTAACTATTCAGACAAATCCAATCACTTGAAAATGTGCTGACAGCTGCTTACAAACAACCAGACGTGCCAGATGGTTTGTTACACTGAACCATCTGAGGAGTCATCCTCGGAGACTGTAAAAGGAAAGGCACTTTAAAAAAATACTTGGCAGGTGATTGGATGAACCATCTGTCTGTCAGCGTCTATCACAGGCTCGGGAGTTAAAGGGGGAAGAGAGAAAACATCTTGTCCATTGAGAAAACCTTCAGTGCCACTCTCTGCTCTTCTTTCAATAAAGAAATGCTCTCAAGTTCCGATATTATTGATGTTAGCAGCATCTATGCTAACCTCTTTAGCAGCTGCCATTGTCGTGTCCAATCAAACAGTTGCTTCTTGGTGTCGTCACACCTAAACCACAGTCATAGCAGCCAGTTATTCCACATAGGAAGCCCATTGGTCTGAAGCGCTGTGGTTCAGACACAAGCTCATTACTTGAAGCCTGTCATAGCCATGTGTTGAAATCATGCTAAATAAAGGGATTCAATGTAAACTGCTGCCTTTTAACGTCATTGGGGCGTCATGACTGTCCTGATGGTGCCAACACGTTTTCCTCCACGTGAAACTAAACTTGCTTTCAAACTTCATCTCATTTGCATAATTGCAGAGTTCAATTTCCTCCCTATCTATAAAAAAAACAAGATCCATAGTCTGTACAATCTACCAAGGTAATGAGTCTGTGCTGCAGTATTAAGCCATGATGGATGGGGAAGCTTTGCCCGATGTCAGTCTATTAAGTGCTCACTCTTGTATTATGGTTAAAAAACACAACCCAAATTTGCTGACTACAAAAGCACAAGTGATGTTTCGCTCTTCCTTTAAGATTCACGGAGCAAAATAGCCTGAAAATGTCAAATTTGACAATTAAGTGTTACGACAAGGTGTTACAGCAGCGGGTCCCATTCATATAAAAGGTTGTTTCCAACGACACTTCGTGAGACGTGCTTCTCTTTAGCATTTCAAGCCCTGTTTAAAGTTCTCCGGAGTCTGACAAAGGGCTTTGCAGAAGTGATGAGCACTAACAATCAAAGGATCACAGCTTATTGTATAAAACTGGTAAACGAGCAGAGCAATAAGGTTAAATACCCTGGATGTTAATGAGAATGTATCATTATAGTCAAGATGCGATTGTCAGTCCAAGTCTCTGCTGGCTTACAACTTCAAATACTTTGATCCAACATACAGTTTGTACAAACAGGCCATAAGGTTACTATGGATCTATCAGAGTGGGTATAAACTGAGTTAAGGGTCTTCGTCCTCCATCTCATCCTTAAGAATAATACATTACAATCCCCACTAATCCCTCTATAACTGAGAGCTTTCTGTAGACTGTCAGCAGTTATTTTAAATTGCTCATGGTGGTTGAACATCTTGCGGTATCGTCTACACAGTGTGAGGTCTTGATACCCCGGTGTCTCTTTTCCCCATACACATCCCATGTGGGATTAAAGTCCACTTTATATGATATGATACCCGACAACACGCCGCAACAGAGTGCGTTTATCATTCAGGCATTATAAAGAAGATATTGTTGATCTGGAACACATCCACACATAACTCACTAAGCCTTATTGATTCTTGTTGGACCAGTTGTAGACGTCATTGTTTGTGGACTTCCATTTTGAAGCTTCACCATCTGACTGAGAAACCAAGGACACGCTGTGGTAAGAACCTTATCAACCACAAGGTGACCACGCCCGAAAGCATGGCCTGCTCTATTTTACTCTAAATGGTACCATAATTTATGAAATGAACATCATGCTGTATGGAAGAAGACTTGAAACTAGCGACTCTGACCATAAACTCACGAGGAAATCTACTGAGGTAATAAATCAAGTGAGAAGCTTGAGAAGGTTATTTTTCTATTACAGTCAATACAAATGCACAGCCGGTGGAGTCTCCCCCTGCTGGCCATTGGAAACAATACATGCAGAATATACCACTGAAATAAAAGAAGCAGTTTTTTTTCCTCACAAGCTTACATACAATGCATACAATTGGACTTATTTATGCAACCAGTGAAGTCGCCCCCTACTGGCCTACTTTTTTTAATACCTGATTCACGATTGTAGTAAAATTTGTGGTTTCCCGCAGCTCTACTGCATGTACCATCATATTTCAGTGGACCAAGAATGCTCCCACTGTTTATTCAATCAAGAATCTGTTCTGAATTCCCACCTCGAGTGATAAATTTGCTGCATTGCTTCAAAGTTACCAAAGAAAAGTTTAAGAAGATTAAAACCCCACTGTGTTCATCAAATGTAAGAAGGGTTTATGTAGAGAGTTACCCCAGGAACTCGGTTAGCTGGTAATGTTTCTCTGATGTTCGTGGTATCGCTTTTTATGTCAGGCGAGGTGGAGTGCCTCCACTGTAAAACGCTGCAGGAAACGATGTGTTGATGTGTACAGGAAGGGAACTGTCAATCATATTTTTACAATCTGCTCATCCCTACTGAGTCTTGCCAGACCACCATGAGAGAAATGAAAGTTGTCGGCTGGTGTTGAAAGTCAAATAAGAGCAGAAGACAGATACTAATTAAAATCAGGTGATGGAGGGTCGGGGGTCACAGGTAGGGCTGTACGAGCCACCATCATTCCCCTCCATTAACTCTCATTTATGGAAACTGCTTCCTAGCACTCGGCTCTGCTCTCATTTTATGACTTCTTTCTGCAGGACTGTTATCAAGGCTCAATGACTGACACTTGACCTCTGTCCAACAGTCTCTACTCAGTGGTAGAATCCATTCATTCATTATTCATTGGACATTGTTCCCACATTTAATACAACATCACCGTCAGATTTATAGGTTTGAGTTTTATGGCATAGAGCCAGTTTTTGATGGGATCCGCAAAAGCTCACTTTACCCACAGTACTCTTTAATTGTAATCTAATTAAGCAATCAAAGCTTGCATAAAAACATCCGTTAAATGACTGAAAACTCTAAATTTTTTCAAAATGCCATCTGCAGAAACTCTCACGGCGCCTTTGCAGCAGTGTAATTTAAGATCAGACCTCCTGGATTTTGTGAAGGGTGGGGTTACGATGTTAACCCCCGTCTGGAAGGGTTCGGGGGTTGGGAAGGGCGTGGCCTCTAACCTAACCTCTCACGCACAGCATGAAGCTGAGGACATGGAGGCCTTTAACTGGAGCTGGGTGGTTTTATATAGGGATGAGCTAGAGGCTGCTCTGAGCTGCTCTGGTCCAGAGGTACTTAACCCTGTCAGGACTACAGAGCGCTGTAATGAAACTCAGAAACACCCTGAGGACAGGGAGAGAGTCCGTCTTAAATGAATACAATAAAAACGTCAGCAAATGTGAGAAAACATGCCATCATTACAGAAACTAATGTTTGACAGTCAACTTTTGATTTATTTGTTCATGTTAGCAAAATTTAGATGCCCCACACTGCTGATATATGCGTTATATGATTTATGCTCCATGCATGCTGAAGCAAATGCATAAAATAATCAACAAGGGAGTGTGTTTGTACCTAATCCAGCTAATTAAATGACTCAATCACTGCAACACATTGTTGTAAAAAGCATATAAATGCTGATACAACATACTAAGCATTTGCAAAGTGTGTGTCCTCGAATCCCTCAGGAGGAAGATGTTCCATGTCAGAGGTCACCAACGATCTGAGCTTTGATGGAGCTTTTCGTCTCCGTAAAGTTAGCTCCTCCACACCCCAAAACTTTTATGTAAGACTCTTAAAATTCTTCAAACTGTACTCTACAATAAGAGGATTTTTTGTGCTGTCATAGCATCTATAAAAAGCTGTGGTGGTGCACTGTTGTGGGCAGTCATAAAAATTCAATGTGAAGTCATGGAAATGTTCTGGGGATGAGATTTAAAGCGAGTGTTGGAAACACTGAGAATAAACTTGGATTTGGACAGAAGCGCAGAGCATTTAGAAACTGTCTGAACAACATTTTTAAACCACAGACTTTAACTATTATATTATAATTATAATATCATTTATAGTATGTGATCATCTCTGTAATTTTATCCTGTACAGAACTTCAGCCTGTATATTTTTCTGGACTTCCACTCTCATGGCTGCAGCTTGAAGGGTTATGGGTCATGTCATGGGTGGAAGGTTGAGTGGAAGGCTCGAGGTGTCCTTTATAGTTAAACTACCCCTCCACACACACACACACACACACACACACACACACACACACACACACACACACACACACACACACACACACACACACACACACACACACACACACACACACACACACACACACACACACACACACCCCAAAGGGTCACTCAAGCCACACAGCAAATACCGTAATTACAGGGAGGGTCAGAAATGCCTCAGCAGTACTCCCTGTTAGCAAACTCAACCCGTCAGCCATTCAGACGGTCTGATGCTTCATTTGGACCCGACTGTATGAGCCGGGCGGTTGGTGGAGGGTGTAGACAGGTGTGTATGTATTTTGGGGGATGCATAGATTTGTGTTTGTTTGGATTAGGTGCCCATTTTGATGTTTTTTTTCTGTCTTTCTGAGGCTAATTTCAAAACTTCCTTTGGAGACTTTTTACAGTTTACTTTCAGTCAAGCAATAAAACAGCTTAATTGCATTAGGGTAATATCCATATATCCTTTATGGCGGAGCTGTTCCAGCCATCTTTCCAGCTAAGTCTAGACCTTATCTCATTTACTCCAAACAGCCGCGTTATCTGCACCGTCATTAACGAAACTCAGCTTTTGCCATCAGACGATTCAAAAAGCTTTCGGTCCAGACTAACTGTAAAATTTCAACATTTCTGCCTCAGAAAACTAATCCTACTTTAAGAAATTACAATTCCCTATCAGATATAAGGCATTTCTCCAGGGTCATAAAACAATTATGTGCTTATAAAGCTTAGAATCAACTAACATCTAAACACAATAAAGCTTTAAGCAGCGTTCAGGTCAGATGCGGTTCAGGAAAATGAGTGAGTAATTTTCTTTTCACACCGTTTACAAAACAGCTACCGATGTGTCGCTTTCCATTATGGAACATCACATTTAAAAGAGATGAACTGGTCAGTTCGTTCAGGTTATCTTGGCACTCATCCATCACAAAAGCCACCCTCCACTTCATAGTACGCGCCATGCAAGCTGGCCTCGGTGGGAAGTGACAGGACTCAATGCAGGAGAGAAATAACAGCTCTTGATTTGAGTCATTCGACAGAAGAGACAAATCGTTTCTTTTTCCTGTCAATTGCTGCAAACACATGATTGTGCAATGTCATTCCAAACAGAGGAAATCAGCTCCAGGAGAAAAGACATAAGAGCAGGGAGGGACTTGAGATGTCAATTGCTAAGCTGCATGCGTTAACATGTGCCTTCACTCCTGCTCTGATCCTCCACTCCCATGCTAACGCTCCGAGCTAAAACTGTCAGAAATGAAAGCTCACACACACACACACACACACACACACTCTGATTTATCTGAAATGAAGTCAATTGCTTCATTGATTAAATTTTAAATCTCTCTTTGACAACAGAAAACACATCATAAAGCACAATGGGAAGCTCCCATGCAGATCTCTGTTTATATATATATATATATATATCCTGGTCAGTGTTTATTAATATTGCACTACTAAACAGTGGTGTTATTCTTCACAATACAGAGTGTGAAGTGGGGTGAAGTAGCATGCATGGGTCGACAAGGAAAACTCACCTCAGGTCCAGTTAGGTGACTTATCCAGGGATATCCGTCTCTTCTCTCCCCCCTCACACTTCAGGGACTTAAAAAATCCTTCGAAAGGCCGGCAACAACCGGAGTACTCCCATGGTGGTTTGGTGTTAAGTCCATGAAAACAAAGAGAAAATATACAGTAAAGGAAAATAATAAAAACACACACACACATACATACAGAGCTGTAGGAGTGTTTTGACTGCCGCTAACTTTAACTTCAGCGCCTTCTAAAAGGCTCTGAACCAAAGTGAAACACCTCAACACTCCCTCAGGACTCCATCTCCACCCACTTCTCACACTGTCCCTCCTCTCTCTCTGACAGACACACACACACACACACACACACACACACACACACACACACACACACACACACACACACACACACACACACCTACCTTTCCATGTGCCCAGATTGTGGGCTGTGCCCCCCTCCCGCCCCTGCGCCCCCCTCCCCCTACCTTCTTGCCTGTGGGCTCAGGCCTTTGGGCCTCGGCCAGGATCGTGCTTCTAGGGTGTGTGGATATGTGTGTGTGTGTGTGTGTGTGTGTGTGTGTGTGTGTGTGTGTGTGTGTGATGTCTGTTGACGCTGTAAATGTTTTAAATTTAGTCTCATTTGATTCAGAAATATTTCCTTAAAGCAACAACAGAAATAATGATAATAATAAATGCAAAAAGATTTGAGAAAAAAGTAATTTTGTCACACCATTAGTTGCTCAAAGCGAGTAAATTAAAGGCTTAATAAACACAGCATGTGAAGGAAGAACATCCCTTAACTGGTAAACAAAGGCTCTCAAATGAGCAACTTAATGAAATGGTTTTTCTTCTGTGGTATGGAGGGAAACTCTCTCGGCAGTATAGTCGTAAAACCCACCTCCACATTTACTGACCAAGAACAAACAACTTAAAGAGCCATCTGCTGAAACTGAAAGATCCGCAGCAACAAAAAGGGTCAGTTCAACTAAATTACAGACAAAAAAGTCCCACTTACCCAAAAAGCTGTGCCTGGCCACTGTTTATTCGTCCCTCAGAGGAGTGACTGCAAACACAGAAACTATTCATTTATACAAGTTAAAAGATGCAAAATGTGCAAGTGCAATGATGATTCTATACTTCCTTGGCTGTTCATGAGTATGTGCTGAGTGTGTCTGAAACTAACATTTCTGCTGTCATCTCATTACAATGGATGCAATTCGTATTTTCCAAACAATGGCTTCTGCATTTGAATTTGAATGTTTTTTTTTTGTTGCCAGATCGGCTCGTTTTGTGCCCAGTTTGGTTACTTTTTATTTGACTGGGCGGATAAACAATGTTAAGGATTACTGGGGCTACTTTTTGCACCATTTAGGTAGTTTTCCCAGCATTAAATGTTACAGCTATTGTCTAGCAAATTGTCCCTGTCTCATCTCCAGTTCTTATGATTGAGGCTGACAACGCAGTAGGAGTTCAAAAGGCTCGATAGCAGTGACTGAAAACTGATTTTTTAGTTTATTACAACTAGGCTTGATGGACAAAAAGAATATAACCCTCTGCTAAATGGAAAGAAAAATTTGGACTACTTTTAAGCAGTTTTAAGGCTCTGATTGAGGCTCCACTACCAGAGATAATGATGATTTTACTCTCGATAATCCACAGATCTCACAGTTTATTCATTTAAAACCACTTTCTGTCAGACGTGTAGTCTTTGACCACTATGAACAGTCTGGCTGCAACTAACAATTTTGGCATTTACAATTAAATTACTGAATTTTAGCATCTAAAAAATCTGAAAAATGTTCATCACTTGTTTCCAAGCCAACAGCCCAAAACCCGAATATGTTACATTAAGATATAAAATTATATAAAAGTGAGTTCTCATATTTGAGAAGCTGGAACCAGAAGGTTTTTACCAACTCATCAACTAATTGTTCCATCTCTAACAGAAACACATTAGTATTGAATATTATCACCAAAACATGTTTAGGGTTTTATTAATTAGTTAATGAACTGACAGCTGAAGTGATAAGAAGAACATTTGCATTTTGTTTGTTGCTTTGCTGACCAGTCTGGGTGTAACCCTGTGACTCACCAGTAACTAACAGTCTACAGACTACTTCAAACCGTCTCACCTTAATAGAGAGAGGTAATTGGCTGTTGTAGTTTTGTAGTTGCAGCAGTTGTGTTGCTGTTGTGTAAACACTACAAATGAACTTACTGCATAGAGCTCGACTCCTGGCCCGAGGCCATGAATGCGGTTAGAAACGAGAGGGGGAATAATGTGGGTGGTGGTGATGGTGGTGCAGGTTCGTAATCTATAGTATGTGACTGAATTAAGAGGCATTAAGTAATTTCTGTCTTAACAAGCAAAGAATTGCAAAACAAACCCGAGTCACGGCCTGTAGCAGCCTGTAGGTAACAAAAATCTGAAAGTCAGCCGATAACTAATACATCAGATTTAAGCAGGGATCCAGTACAAAGGTACGATAAAGAGTTAATGCATCATCATGATTAAGAGTGGAATTATAACAAGGATTTGTTTGTGGTACAGGGAAACACACAAAGGAGGGGATTGTTGTGTAGAAGCCTGATCAACAGCCACATAAACCTGCTGCAGAAAGAGTCATCTGCGCACCGGGGCGCAGAAAATCTTCTTTAATACCACATTTATGCTTCAGCCAGATGTCCTCTGACAGACGAACAGACTTCTTTATTCTTTGGAGACCTCGGAGACCAAAGAGCACAGGCTGTAAGTTCAACCTAAATAGTTTGGAGGGGAACCTCACGTTAAATTTAACTGTAACAGTTTCAAAATTTTAATGTCTTACTTGCACCGAGACAGATCTAATACTGAAGCACCATCGTACTCAGACTAACCTAGCTGTGAACACTGATTAGCTACCTTCATTTAAGCCCATTCCTCTTAGAAATGCTAGCTTGGCTAACGTACGCTGGCTAGTAGGCACTGTGGTTAAAATCAGTATAATTAGGCAAAACCACATTAGAATAGTTTTTATAATTGTAATGTAAGGGGCTGATTTTTGGATTATAACCTGACCTTCCATTGGTGGAAACCGTCCAACTTATCCAAATAATCACAAGACTACACGGCATGCATTTATTATCCAGCACAACCACATAACAAGCAGCCCAACTAGACGGTTTTACACCCAATCTGACGGCACTGTGCTGTACCCATTCTGTAGGAAACATCCACCATCATCCCAGTGACAAAATGGCCCGTCCGTGAGAACTCAACCACTTCAACCTGAATGAACACGAAATGTCTGAAGAAGTTGGTGCTGAACACCATCATGCTAGCGGTCAGTCTGCAGGTAGACCCAATCAATCCAACTTCCGGAACTTTGCCAGAATCCTCAGTCAGTCTGTGCTGAACTTACTAGCCGTCTGCGGTCACCTGTCGCTATCTTGCTACTGTCAGCCGTCATGTACCTGCATGCATGGCATTAATTGCGGTTAACTGTTTAATGTGTCAGACTGATTTATGTGTTTTATTTGCTGTGCATGACTTTTTATGTTTGTGTGCTTCTGCTTTGCATGTTTCAGTTAGCGTGCAACAATGCATCACAGTCTTCACAGTACGTCACCCACTAGCTCCACCCTCCTGTCCAAATATGGTCACTTCCGGCTCCAAAAAATCCAAGATGGCAACAAACTCAAGGCTCTAAAATGGTTTTCCACAAGCGAGTAGGTGAGCCAAGGTGGGTTCACAACCTGGTTGAAAGGCAATTTTGGGGGGACTATCACAAATGTCAGTAATGAATATTGTACTATCCCTTTAAAGGTGGAACAGAAGGACAGCAGAAGCTTCCCTGAGGCTCCAAGTCCAGTATTTGCAGGCCAAGGTAGAGAGACCTGATGCCACAGAGGAGAGAGAGAACACATGGACCTGTGGAGAGAGAGAAGGGGAGGGGGGACGAGAGAGAAAAATGGGCTGATGGGGTAAATGGAGAGGAAAGCAAAGACAGCGATCAATGGAGAAAAAGGAGAGAAAGGTAAGGAGGTGGAGAGCAGTTCAGGTAAGAAGAGAATAAAAACTAAATGTGTGCTGATAAAGAAAGAGTGACTATGAGAAATGATGAAGTTATAAAGGAAAGAAAAAAGTAGACAAAAGGTCAAGGTGACAAGAGAAATCCATGCAGAGGAGCAAGAGTAGATAAGAAGAGGAGGGACGAAATGAAAAAGGCGTGAAGACGTGAAATTAATCAAAAAATAAATACAATAAGAGAGACAGAGAGGTGGAGGTGATGAAGGGGGCGTATAGGAGAGAGGGGGACAGATGAACAGAGAGAGGAGAAAAGGAGGGAGGAGGTCTGATCTAGAAATAAACACCAACAGAAGGTGGGCATGAAGCCACCAGCAGCAGGTGAACCTGAGCAAAGAGCAGGAGAGCCTGGAGGAAATGAAAGCTAAAATCCACCTTATGTAACCCGCTGCTGCTGCCTCATGCTGTTCAATCCATACTGCTCAACATTTACATTTACACTGGGGGTCATTCAGCCGATGCTCCTGACCCACACTGACTTACAGCGGAACAAAATATCAATCCAAATCATCAACATGTAAATGTCAGATTTCGGTGTTTGTCCTTCAGAATCGATGACTCGTTGTGTATCATCAGCCCCGTAAGTGAAGAGCAAACACAGACACACACACCAATTTCTATGTACACAGGCAAAGGAAATAGACTGCGGCTCTTTTATTTATCAAGCACCTCAGAGGAAATTGGTGCTTACTGGGAAAAAGTGGAAGTACTGAATATGTGCTCGCACTGACCAAGCATTTTTATCAGCTTTCTTAGCCTCAGGAAGTTATCTTTACTGTCTGAGCTGCGCTTACCTGTTAGAACAAACAATTTGACCATAACTAGAAACACGGAACGAGACTTGTGGGTCTTTTTTCATAAGTCAATGGAAAACAGAGTGTGGAGTGGACACACTGAAGCTATACCAGACTGCTGTTTGGAAGAGGGAGCTGAGCCGGAAGGCAAAGCTCTCGATTTTCCAAAACAGGATTCCTTCCTGTTCCTAATGGAAGGTGTCCAATCCTATGGTGGTGACAGTGCTCAGCTAGCAGGATAGCAGAGAGGACAGGCTTTATGTTGTGGAAGTAAGTAACTAAGCGGTGAGTTAACTGGTTGCATGTTGAAACATGACGTACTGTCGGCAATACAAGCTGGTGTTGTTCTCATAGAGGCAGCTGTGCTCAGGTCGCTGTCAGATCGTTTGCAGCCAAAAAGATGCAAAACGAGGATAATGTGGAGTACATCTTTTCTGGCACTCGGCGCTCTAACATGCGTGACATAATGGTCACCCCCATAATTTACTACATAAACCCGCATGTCACAGTGACAGCAGCAAGGTACAACTTAAGACTGATATGAACAGTGTGAGTTAATTGACTCACTGGTAAGAGCAGCGATAAAGTCAACACAGTAACTACTGAGGCCTCTGCAACCTCAACTGTAATGCACTTTACACTACACACTGTACACACACACACACACACACACACACACACACACACACACACACACACACACACACACACACACACACACACACACACACACAGACAGACAGACAGACACACACACAAGTTGTCTGTTGGTGCAGTGCTGCAGGCATCCAAACCACAACAAAACAACAAAATATGAGAAAAATCGCACGTCAGGTCCAGGCTTGACTTTTAGGTTTCAGTAAACTTTACAGCTCTGTTTTGAAGAAAACAGCCATAAACTTAAATCTATCATCCAATGTATATTTAAAATATAAAGGATAGAGCCCATACCTGTGCTATAATTTATTCCAAAAAATGGGTAATTTGTTTTCATTTTGTCACATCAATAATTTGTTAATAGCATGTGCCACAAGTGGGTGGATTTCTTAACTCAAATAAAATCTCCTCATTTGGAGTTAGATGAGGGACTGAAGCCACTGATGTGTGTGATCTGCCTCTCCAGCTTATAGTCACACTCATGGTTATGTGTTAAAATGGGGGCGCAAACTTGCATATTAGTATTAATAATATGTCATTCATAATACAACAGCAGAAATAAATGTAATTCAAAACCTTTCTGTATTTCTACACCACCTAACCTCTTGGATTAAGTCAAGAAACAGCTACCTGCAGTGAGTTTACCCTCATCTACATCTAAAGTAGTAAAATTAACAGGACTAATGCAAGCTACGTTACACTTAAAAGAGTCGACTCTTTGGTTTCGGCGCAGTTCTTCCACGTCCCACCATGGTGTAAAGAGTCTTTTTCAGTACTCAGCATGATGACATGAGGCATGTAACATTTAACATGTTAGGATTACATCAGACAGACTTCTGAATCACTGCCCACATTTCCACTCCTTTCAGTCACTCAAACTACACCCGTTGACGGCTGCTTCCCCTGATGGGAGAAAATGCCTTTGAAGGCAGAAAAATGGTGACCAAAAAGTTGCCGTAAAAATGGTAACGAGCGTCCCCATACATGCAGAAATAATTCTTAGCTTGGTATAATTCCTAGATCAGACATGTCAAATGTCCGGTAAATCGCACTCCCACCGCTCACACTACAAATCCCACAATGCACTGCAACAGCCGCCACACAGGTCAAGATACAAGATACTGTCATTGGTCAACTCAAACTGGTTTGGGCCCTACAAAAGCGTCAATTTTGATGATGAAGTCTAACAAAATGGGAATTTGCTCTGATTATGAGACTACAGTTAGCATGGCTTCTTGGTTTCATTATTGTATAGGTCAAGTGAAAATTTTGACCTGATGCTAGCAAAAGATGACACGTCAGGGGTCACTTAAGCCATTAGGATTCATCCTCTGGGAACCATGAATTTACCAAACTCAGCAAATATAATCAAGATATTTCACTTTAAATCAAACAAGAAATCGACAGACAATACGCTTGGCTAAAAGTACTTAGAGTTTATGAACTTGAATTTAGCTTTGGTAGTTTGTTAAACTGTGATGTTATGACAGATGCCTCAGAGCAGCAACATCCTCAGCTTCAGAATGACTGGAATGGCGTCATTTTGAAAAATGCAACTGGAGCTCCTGCCACTCGTCCACAACCAGTCAGAGCAGAGAGCAACCCATCATCCGAGCTGTTCCCTGTGAATGCAGGGTCAGCTCCGAGTTCATCGGTTCAGTTACGTCCTGTTCACGTTCCACCCTGCCGCCTCCAGATCGACGGATAGTGAAAGGAAAACTGTCACCACATGCCGACGAGACTGGTTTGCAGGTGTAGTAATGGACTGAGGCTGCAGGGCCTTCAATAGTCCTCAGCTGACCTTTCACAATGTGTCAATATGTCTGTCAACAAATTCACTTCTTTGCTTTCTGTCTCTACAATGAGGAATTCAGGGTCAGGAGAAGGACAAGTGTCTTAACTGTTTTCATATGAATCAAAGTATTGGACCAAAAGTTTCAGATTTTGGAGCATATTTTCTCTTTATAGGACTTACAAAGAATTATTTAATTACACTGACAGGATGATATCATCTTGTCAGTTACAACAAATTGCTCCACTTTCCGTCAGAACTTAAGTTAATAGTTTTGGTGACAGGAGATGCACCGCGTCCTGCACATCGTATTCTCATTCCCGTGACAATTCATGTGGAAACTCTCATAAGACAGAGTGATAAACATCAAAGCGACGCAAACCTGAATTCCTTCAAACAAAAGCATATCGTGATGGTCATAGTGTGTGAGCTTAGTCTCAAAATTCTGCTTAGATGTTCCATAAACTAAGATAAAAATGCAACGATAAAAGACAGACAAGGAGATGCAACTGACTAATTCAACAAACACATTTTAAATACACATTGTGTCCCCATACCTAACGCCAAAAGCAAATACAGCAATCAACCAACAATCAATGCCGTGAAAGAATTTTCTCTGAACCACTCCCGCCGTCCCTTAAGGCCGTGAAGTAATCACCCCCATTGGGGTTATTGGGTAGCTTTGATTTACAGTGTTTGGCCCCATCTCACTTAATGCCTGGCTCGGGTTGACTGATAAGGATCATACAGGCAGCAGCAGGCTGAAGTGTTCTTGTTCTCCCAACATGAAGAGGAAGCTCTCTGATGAGACAGAGCCGCCATCCATTCAATGAAAAAGTTGAATTTTGCCATTGTTGTAGCCTTCGGACTTTCAAGATGATTCAACCTCTGCACAGACTGCGGTTTGATTTCAAACTAAAAGAAAACACAGATAGATTTCCTCCCATTATATTTTATCTTTAGTCTTTTGACAAAACTGTTTGTCATTTGATTTTTATTACTTTTAGTCACACAACATCTTTGTTGTGTGCAGTTACCATGATTACAGATGTTGTCCTCAAACCTCTCTCCACTGTTTATAATGTTACAGTGTTGGATGCTCATATTACCAAAGTTTCAAATAATGATGTGCACATATGTACGAGTTATCCCCATGAGCAAAAAGTTCAGATTCAGACTGTTCTGAATGGAATGTTTCCATTTTGTTTTTCTACTTTATGTTTTTTAATTGGTCATCTGCCCACAAAGCACAGGGGCTCACTGAGTATACTGATGGACATATACATACATTTAACTACTTTAACTGTTAATCACTAACTGCTAACAAACTGGGAACTCAGGGTGCTGACTGTCCAAAGCTTCTGTAAGAGATGTCAACCAACACTCTTGGTGCTGTGAGCTACCAGTCCAGGCAGAGTCAGTAACGGCTACAGTTACATTACATTTACATAAAGCTTGAATTCCATTAGCAAACTCTGTAAACAATGAAGTTTGAAGCCATCAAATTAGAAAACCAGAATTAGATCCATCAAAGTCAATCAAATCCCAGAAACACTCGGGTCTGTTTTTCTAACTGAGATCTTATCTCATTCATCGTCTGATAAACAGTAAATTATCAGATTTAGTGCCTCAAATCACTTTTTTCCAAGCTAAGCTATGGTAGCTTAGTCGTATGCCATTGAGTATAATGGCTGAGGGGCTGCATGAAGGGCCAGTGTGAGATAAATAAGGATGTTTTTGAACTGTGAATCAAGAAAAGCCTCTCTGGTGGAGTCCCAGAATAAAAACATTAGAGCTGGAGATGAGAATAATAGGTCCCCTTTAATCCTGACAGCAACATAAAAGATGCCAAAGAACCGACTGAAAGCAACGTTAATATCACATCCACAGCATTTGATGTTAGCTTACCTTTTTATGAAGTGAAAGGTAAAAAGGAAACGTGGATTGTCGATGAATTTAGTTCATAGATCTGACAGAACGTTACTCAATGTTAGATGCTTCAAAGTACAGCAGCTGAATAACATCTGAACAAGATTTTCTTTTTGGCTGTGGAGCGTCGCTGCTAGCATCGCCAATTAACTATGACCACTACGCCCACCATAACACCCCCACCCCCCAGACTGGGACCAGCCAGGATCTTTTCCATTGTTTGAGAGAGTCAGACAGCTTTTGTCCCCAAACCCACAGTGTCACAGACTACTTGTGACACGACCTTCACAACAACCATCTCCATCACCACAGGGGGGCTCAGAGCCTGGCAGCGCATCAGCCAACACCTCGGGTCAGTCTCAAACACGTCAATAAGTCTACACAGTTTTTATTTAGCCTGCTATGATGCATGTTTGTGCAGGTATGCAGGGTGTACCTGAGGCTGGGGTGCAGTTATTAGATAATAGCCTTATTAAAACAAAAGAAGTGAAGAAACATTTTTCCTGTATTGACTTCTGTGATGTCTCCATACTCTTGTTCATTCTTGGCTCGGTTCCTAACTCAACAACAACAGGCTGAATATCTGTGTGAACGGCCTCACAGCAGATCACCTGTCCTTCCTTCAAACCAATCTTTCATTCATATTTTCATCTGAAACTTAAAATACTGATGAGTCAGGAGAAAAAGAAAAAGGGGGAGATGAGACCGAAGAGCAGTCAGAGGCATGCTGGGACAGATCGTGAGCCGGTTTCCTCCAAACAGAAACACAGTCACTGTTGTGGCTACAGTAGGGGAAAGGTTACACAGAAGAACTCATTCATTCACCTGTGCAAACACATTCGTATAAAGCATGTACAGCATGTGCAGCCACATAAGATTCATAGTCATCTCAAAGAAACACTGATTTTCTCAGTTGTAATATTTGCATAGATATTGTTTCCATGTTTCTTTTATCAAGTGTTTATTTATTTTGTATTTGTATGCGCCGTCTCTCTGCACGCGTGCATTTAACCCTCCGTTGTATTATGCAGGAAAGCGGTGTTTAATGTCTCCGAGGCTGTTAAACATGTCGCCGTGGCAGCTGTAATCATCTGCAAACTGGATGGATGTTGTCTGATGACAACAACAACACAGTCAACCAGATCCACGATCATAAATATTTACTTCGTCATCTGTGGGATTTTGCACTGACGGGGAAATTGTTTTTCATGGCTATTTAGTGAAAGAAAAAAAAAAAAAATCAGTGAGCATCGCACTTAACATTCATACACACCCAGAGGGGAAAACATGTATCAGTCAGTCAGTCAGCGCCTGCACTGCTTAAAACAGAATCAACTTTGTCACACAGTGCTTAAGTGAAACTGTCACACTGTTTATTATTGTTATGCTTACATTTTGATTACTGGCAATTCAGCAATATTTAAAGGTGAAGAAGGTGCGAGCCTTCATCAGTGTCACACTTTTCCTATATAGTACGTATAGAGTATGTATCAGTGCAGACCCGCTACGGATTCAATTCCCGAAGTTACATGCTCTTCCAAAAATGTTCTTTGGTTCCAACATCATGTTACCTCCACCTTTGTTCCTGACACCACTGATACCACTTAGAGCTGACACCTTCTGATTGATTGATACACTCTTGACTGACTGTAACTGGTGTTACTTTTCTAAAGACATCTTAATCTTATATTTTCGGAGACGGGAGGTACATTTGCAGACCTGACGCATTTTTGAGTAACAGAATTTATCTTAGAAATAACATATTTGAACATTATTTTTATTTATAATCATTTTATTCAACCAATGTGTTTTTGTTTTAATAATTGTATGGGTTTAAAGGTGAAGTTGCAGATTGTAATGCCCGATAAAACGTGAAAGGCCTCGTCTAGAAGCTATGGAGGAGAACCCGCAGTGTCTGCAGAGTACCAGGTAGAGTGCACTCAAATGACCAATTGACTGGTGGAAGAGTTCGAGTTTTTCTTTGACTACAGCTCTACTCGCTCTAGAAGTCCTCGTCAAAATGTAAACGGAGGTCGTATTAAGTCGTATGAAAAACAGACATATGTATGTAGGGAGAACTGGTCGGGGCCTGTAAGCATATGGATGTGTTGGATTGTCCAAGTTACTTGATTGAAATGTTTTTTGGCACCAACCTGAAGTTACCTTCACCTTGGGCTGACACTTTTTGGTTAGACAATAAGCTCTTGTGTGACCGAACTCTCACTGGAAAAGCTTTTTAATCCATTATTTGCAGGGGAAGAAGAGACATATGCAGACCTGATGTATTTCAAAAAGGTTATTCGATTTGTAGACCTTACAGTTTAGAAAGTATGAGCCTATTACTATAATATAAAGTACACAGTTGTGTGTGTCATACCATCAAGGCCATCGAGGCCTTCAGCAGACAGAAGTCTTGTGTCTCTGCAGGTTCATCATTTTTACTCCCTGCCGTCTGTCCCACTTTCAGACAAAGACGCTCTTTCAGTTGTTATCTTGTCCTCGCTGCAGCCTTGTGTTCCTCCACAAGACAAGAAATACTGTTATGTTTTATTTAAACTTATCAACAACCCACACTGCAGCCACGTAGATATATACGCTGTTAAAGTGTCAGAAATTCCACAGAGAAGATTCAAAATGTTCTTCGGTTAATACATCGGTATGCAAAGTCTGATAAACACCAGCATGTAACGCTTAAGCGCTAAACTTTGAAGGCTGATAGTCAGTTTACAATGATCGGTGTTGTTAAGATTATTATCAAATCCCACAATGTGGCACCAAATGCATCATCAAAGTTTCATCAAAAGCAGCAGTGCATGAATATATAATGAAGCTTAAATGAGTTTATTTAACAAAAGGCTGGCTCCCTGCAGGAGGCAGAGCCTTAATGTCGGGCGTCACGCAGCTTTTATAGTAAATAAACAGAGTTTAATCTTGCAGGTTAGACATCCTCAGCGTGCGCTTTGAGAGCGCCGTCTACATTCAGGATGTCGACGGTGAGGATCGAGTCTGCTCGAGGAAAACTCTGCACAAGTGCTTCAAAGCTTCGAGGCCAAACTCTGACTATCTGCGATATGAACAAAAGCATTGTTGCTCCAGAACAACACATCCACTGTGGCATGAGATAGCGGAGCTCTACCGCGTTTCCCCTCGTGATAAGAACTCAGCGGAGCAAAATAAAACAAAGCACATGTTTTTTTGATCTTCTCCTCTCTGGATTGTGACAGCAAAGCAAAAAAAAGCAGACTCTGTCCTGATAAAATTAACTGCACTCGCAGTTTAAACAGTTCAAACACAACAAACACCAGTATTATTTTAGTAAAGCTGCTTATTCCCCTTTGTATGTGACAGAAACTCGACACGTTCTGCTGCTGGATGTGTACGCTCAAATATGTTTGTTTCAGATTCTTTTAGCAGTTATATCTGAGCTTAAAAACCCAAACAGAGTTCTGGCTGGAGTCAAGCTTTGAATTAGTTTAAGCGACATGGCCCGAGGCTGTAAAGAATTCCAGCACAACACCTCAGGACTAAACAGAGTTCAAAGTGCACTAAACCCAACACTAAACCACAGTCACCTCGCATTTTCTGTTTCTCTCACATCACACACACCTGTAGAGCTTTAAGCAATCACCATAAAATAAATCTCCACTTGGTTTGGTTGGAATCTGTCTTACATTTTCATGCAGAGAACAAACGACTCGTTTTGCATTCTCCATTTATTCTTAAGTTAAAGTACCACAAGTGTCCAGTGAAGTTGACTTCAGTTGAAATTGAAATTTTTAGGATTAGGCTCCAGATTTTTAATCTAGACTAAATAAAGACATAAACTGGATTGATTCCGTGGCCTAATAACTACCCACAACCAGCACAATTACCATTCATTTAGAGCTGTGTTTCTGTCCATCTGAACAATGTAAGGCCGAATTAACAACAAATCAGGCATTCCTGATATCAGTGTATCAGGATTGTGTGGTGGTGTGGGTGTGTAACCACTGTAAAACAATCAGAAAATAATGTTTTAATTCTCCAATTCACCTTCTTTTTAGGCTCCATCTCCTGCTTCACTCTCTAGCTCACTTAACCATCTCTGTTCTGTCTCTCAGCCACTGCTACGTCACTACAACTGCGCTGTGGCCAAAGTTCAGATCTACTCTTCTTTTAGAATCTTACTAAAAAGACTATCTGGCTCTTCAGCAGTTAAATGTTCCTCTTTCTAGTCATTAGAGGGCCATTTCTGTGTTTTCTAACATGGACCTCATGTTTTTGTGTCAAAGTGACTAATGGGGACATTATAGGAACAATTTGTCAAATTTAGTCCAGTGTTAAGTGAAAGTGCTGCAGCTGCAAAACAAGCTGCAGCATAATCCTGTGGGGCAATTGTGCACCGCCAATGTACGTCCACTCCAAGTGCTTGTTTTTGCCACTACAGAGAAATGAAATGATTTTTGTACCTTTCACTTGATCCAGTCTGAAATCTCCTCCATGGTCAGAGGACCCACGGGAACGCCACCAGTCTCCAGAGCATCAGGCCCTTCTGTATGTTGCCCCCAAGGAGCCCTTCATCCATATACTCCGGCTGAAATAAATACAGAGGCCATCGAACTCAAAGTCTTCATCCACATTGTTGTAAATATTTAAGCCATGCCATGTTCACGTTTTGACTTCCTGCAGCAACCTCACCTCACATCTTGAAATTTCTTTGAGACTTCTTCTTGAGCGAGACTCGGTTAGATACACAGCAGATCGAGTGAAAGCCACAGAAAACAATTACTTCCTCTATAGCACATGTTGTTAGGCACTTATAATAACTATCTAACAAACATGCATTTGGTGCTGGGTATGTAGCGTGCAGTAGGGTTACCAAAATTAGTTCTTAATGATCAAATAAGACGTGTGAATCCTTGTTGTTGCACCACATACTACAAAAATAGCAACACTGTCATATTCTAAGGTTTAACGAGGTTTCTGGGTTTGTGGGTGTTGTTTCAGGCCTGTAGTCTTGTTTACATTCAAACCACATGTAAGGACACATTGGTTATGATTTTTATGATACTCTGTCTTTCTGTGTTTAGTACACTTTATTTTACGCGCATCAGCTGCAACAGCTGCAGCGAGTTACAAAAATATTCAAAATAAAGACGAATGGGAACTTATAAAAGCAGCAGAAAGAGAGACGATGAGACTTCATGTGAGATGACAGGCAGAATCAGAGACATACAGGAGAGAGAGAGAGAGACAGATGGACGGGTGGACGGTGAGACAGTGTGTTGTGTATATTAATGGAGCATAGCTGTGTCTGAACCAGCAGATCTGCTGGGAATTTGCTCCTGTTTCCTGGGACATGCTGGGTACACACACACACACACACAGGGTACAAACATAAAGCAAACACGTGCACATGCACATACATCCAGGACTTTTGGGCGGTCTTGTACCTCCTGCTTCAGCACCATCTGCCTCCTTGATATATGAGCATACCAACACCCCTTCTATCACACACACACACGCTTATGTTCTTGTGTGGACCTTCATTAACCACGTTAATCCCCTCATTCTTCACTTAAAGGGGACCCGATTTCAGTTTTTAAACCATAGATGCACATTAACGCTGTTTAACAGGTCTTAGTGATGATTCTGGTTCTGGTAGTTTGGTGTATTGTCGTTCCTCCAACTGACTGAAAATTGGAAACGTGCTGCCACATCCAGATTTTTCCATCAGTTCAACAACAGAACGTGCTTCAGCAATATAAAAATATACCTTTATTGTACTGTAGACTTTTACAGAGGAACCTCTATTCTCTTTTGTGCTCTGTGACAATATTGTTAGCCTATTTAGTCACAGTAAGGCTGCTGCATTGTGCGGTCACTGGGCACTGGCAGCTATTGTTTTAAAGCGGCAAAGAAGAATTGATTTCTGTTAGTGTAAGGTTCTTTGTTTCTCTTTAGTTCACTGCAGGTGAATGTCTATTATTTCCTCAGTGACTCATGTTTTCTTATCTTGAAAACACAACGAGGATCTGTCAATTAAATGATTTGATGAAAAATCCTTCACCAAAGATTATTTTGTTTTTTTTTTACTGACATATCTCGACAACTATTTGATGTATTGCTGTGAAATCCAGTCCAGACAATCAAGAGGATGCATCACAAAAACTGACCTTTTATCTAGCGCCACCATCAGGTCAAAATATGTGCTTATTATTACAATAGTAGGATGACATTCCCATCAGCCTCAGCTGTGTTTTCTGCATATTTGCAATAAAGTTGTTCCGATACCAGGATCGGAAATCCGATACAGCCCAAACTGCTCCATCATTTATCGATGAGTACGGAAGGAAGCCTTTGCACTGATCTGATATCAGCTCATTTATTATTCCCGCAACAAGACCCTGCTTCTTCCCAGCAGTGTCCCGTTCGCCCTTTTCTTTCTTCCGGGATGGCGAAGTCATGACCTGCCCTACTCTGATTCTGATTGGCTCGTACTCATCATGTGCATCACCGTGCTGTCACCGGGCATTGGCAACTACTGTTTTACAGCTGTGAAGACTGTTAGTGTAACGTTAGCCAGAGTTAGCTACATGTCATTCAAAGTGGTGAAGTCACGGATTGCAATCAGCTGAATACCCTCACCTCACTGTCCCCGTGTCTAAGAGAAAATATGGTGGCCATGAAACTTGCAAAAAAACATGAAAAACCTTATCTATTTTTTTTGTCCATTGTGGGCTACTGTAGAAACATGGCAGTTCAACATGGCGAACTCTACACCTATATATGAACCTATGGTGGACATAAAAGGATCTTTCCGAAGAAAAAGAGAACATGTCTGAAAATATTATATTACATTTTTGCAGTATAGAAAACCCTAAAATTAAAAATAAAAACACCTTACACACTGGACCTTTAACTTACAAACTAGACAATAAAAGAGCTCATGTATATATTTGTTCATTTCAGCCAGGTCATACAACAATGTCAGCACTGACACTCTCACTTTCCATGAGAGTGTTAGGCTTGGGAATTTTGGGAATATAAAAAAGTAAGTAGAACTTTATCAAGTTTGAATTATTTTATTGAACAATATTATGTAGTCCACGAGCTTAAATGTGTGTCTTCAATAGTCTCTGTGTGCTCTGGACTCTAAAGTGTGGTCCAGGTACAGAAATCACCTGTGCAGGTAGGGGGCGTGGCCTCAATAGCCCTGCAGTAAGCAGTGTGCTATGTGCATGTGAATGAGGATTAGCAGATATTCAAATGTACCTGCATGAAATCTGGTTGTTTTAGTCAAGATTATGCTAAAATATATGTTCCCCGTATATATTAAAGTCCCCTGTTAAAGGGCCAACCTTCAATTTTGTAAATTCACAGTTTATTCCCATTTATTCCCATAAATTCCCGTTAATTCCCATAAATTCCCATGGAAAGTTTCCAACTTTGAAAATTCCTGGAATTTTGCAACCCTAAATTCAACACATTTGTACTCTATCAGCTGATACAGAAGGTTCAGGCAGCACTATCAGGGAGGAGAAAAATGGTGAACATATCTGCTAAAAAACATGTTAGCATTATCATTGTGAGCATGTTAGCATGCTGATGTAAGCTCTGTGCACAAATTATTTAAAGTAGGAAAAGTAAAAAAAACCCTGACACCAGTGGATTCCACTCTGACGCCGCTTATCTGATGGAAACAATACCTGGAGAAATGATGCGTCTCTGTACTATTAGCTGAAGAGCTGCCCGCAGCGTTTATGGACGAGAGTGTGTTTGGTTTTTGGCAGCACTTCAAATATTTGCTTCAGATTTATTTTACAGTCCAGTGGGAAATCACTTTCTCTGCGTAATCTCTCTATCATTATTATATCATGTTACAACCATGTTGCTTTCCTTCACACACACACACACACACACACACACACACACACACAGCATGCCACTGCGTGCTGACCAGGCGTCAGCTGGCCGGAGGATGATCAGGGGATTTAACGTTGACGTAATGTTGGTGAAGCGTGACCGTCCCTCCTGACCACACATGTACATACCACACACACACACACACACACACACACACACACACACACACACACACACGCTTGCACTGGAGGCACCCAAATGTCTTTTGACAGTTTTATTGGGAGCTCAGTCTTTTCAATGAGGATGTTGGCTCATATTTTTAATTCCGCTGTGCATCGAAGCTTAAATACCTGTCAGGGTGTCAGAGAGCAGAAAACAGGTTCCTCCATGCAAATGAGCCTTTTATGAGACACCTGAACTCTCTGCTCTCTGCAAACTTGGCAATTATTTTCCTCAATTAGTCTCTTTTTTGTCTTGTAAAAACAACAGAGAGTTTAAATTATCAGACGACTGACAGAAAGTGAATCATCAGCAGGTTATTTTCTGGATTGTGAGGCTGCTTTTCTCTGTTTAATATCATCATACACTGAAAAACAAGCAATTTGAAGACATTAGCTCAAGTTCTTCATTCAGTGTCTTAAAAATAAAGACTCAATGTACCATTTGCTGTTCTTTACAATTTCTTGCACACTCTTTGTCTCATCTACGGTTTATATAAATGCTGGAGGCCACAAACACAATGTAACCTGAACAGGTTTTTTTTTTCTCTTTTGGAGATGTGAGCACCGCTCGCATTGGATTTTTGGAGACAGACGTCTGTATAAACAAGAGGATATCCTGGATCACCACATTAAAGTGTGGCTATTATAACCTGCTTTCTCTGTTTTTTTGTGTTTCTGAGAAGAGCTCTCAGTTTCCCCACAGGGATGACTTATCCTTCATCTAAATTACTGCCAATCTACAGTATGAATGGCTATTATTTTTCTTAACAAAGGAGCTACAGTTAGGCTTTAAAAACACCTTTTTCTTTTATTCTTCTATGTATTTGACAGTATCAGTCATTTGTTATAAGGGTGTCACTTTTTTGGCATGTGTCATTTATTATCTCACTTTGGAACGTAGCTTAATTTTTGACATGTCACTCCTGTGACGTGCATCTGTTCACATGGAGTGGCAGCTAAATTGGGTGTCGCACTTGCCGTGCGATTTATTTACACCATTGCATTCATCAATTAATTGCATTCATTTAAAAAGATCCTTCTATAATAATAAGATTAAAACTAAACAGTGACGTTGACATGTATCTCAATTTAACAGCACCTAATTTAGACTTCATGTTACACAATTTGGTGGATGAGATGCGGCAACGCTACACTCACTCACCCATGACCTTGAGGCTGTAGGGTAGTCCTGATGGGTGCTTGGCCAGTCCGGGATCTCCACAGGCTGTATGTCCATTTCTTGACATTGTCTAGCCAGGAATTAGCCGGTCTCATCGTCGTTTGCCTTCTACTGGCCCCTGTAAGATGTTGGATGACAGGGAGAGGTGTTGTATCTTCAGATTATTTTGTCAGTCTATAGCAGAACCGTGCATGTCCACCTGTGGGAAATCGTGAACGACTTCACAACCTGAAATCATACTGACTATTTTTTCCATCAAGAAAAAGCTGTGGTGCCGTTCCACTGGTCCCCAGGCATTGTCATCAGCAGAGGTAACCTGCCACCCTGGTCCTAAAATGCCTCCCCAACATCAACTTTAGTCGAGCACTTTAAATATTGGCACTTTTTAAGCTAATTTTTCTATTGCTGTTGTTTTGTTCTTGTTGAAATGACCTGTGTGTAGGTAACAACAAGGTAATGCATAAAATGTATTATTTGATGCATCTAAATCAAAAAGTTGCGGACACCGGTGCCACCAATGTAAAAAGTTAGCCTGAAGCCCAGAGGGAGTTATTTTTTAATGAAATATTGAAGTTAAATGTAAGATTCTGTTTAGTCTTCATTAAAAAAACAATGAAATTTGTGTCGTGTCCGTAACTACAACAGGACGGCCCGAAGGTTTCAATTTTCAGAAATTCTTTCACTCCCAAATCAAAAGCTGTCCTCCTATTTTTCTTGTTCTAATGAGCTCCTGTAGTAAAGTTATATATATAAAAAAAGATCTTCTGTTATGAATAGCGTCTACTCACCCACATGTTCTTTTTACCAGTCAAACACTTCCCCTCTGTTATATCCTTGCATGGGTCTTTCATTCATCCATGAGTCATGCGGTGGCTTGCCGTGTATAATGGTATTATCATTTTTCTCTTAGGGGGTCAGACGTCACAGCATCTTAATGACAAAGAAATCATGATTAGAAGAACATGAAATGCAAACATAATCAACAGGTCTGCTACATCAGGTTTTTGGCATAACCGAAGAGATCAACTATAGATAATTGTAGCTTCTAACCTAAAAGGCCTAAATGCATTTATCCACCATAAAAAACAAACGTTCATTGTAGAAACAGAAAGTGTTGGCATAATACTACAGTGTTATATAATATAATATAATAAAGCAGCTGGCTGGACTTAATGAGTAGTTAGCCGTTTGGCTGGCAGCCAGTACTCGTGGAAAGCTCTGTAACAGGTTGGCTGATGGATGTTGATGGGATGAAACAGTTAGAAACATTAAGAGAAAATGTGAAATATATGCATAATCACAAAAATAATTTAGCAGTATCATTTGAACGTCCAATACGGAGACATTTAATCCAAAATAGGACTATAAAGGAAGGAAGAATTGCTCCAAGCCAAAAGGTAACGCCAGCTGAGCTCTATGGGCCAATATGTGTCGGCCAACATCGAAATATCTCAACAAATGTAGCCTTAATATGAATTCTAATGACTTTAGTGATTGGTTAAATTGATTTTCACCGGGCACGGATGCAATGCGTTACGTGTGCGCCACGGCCACCGGAGCTAATCGCCAATAGTCGGTGTTTCAAACCCCACCGGAAACACAGTGGTCCTTCAGGTGCGTGCCGGAAGCAGCCCAGAGAATGTGCGGCATAAATAATCCAGTTGATTTTCAGAATAAAATGCCCTGTGCAAATTTCGGACATAACTATGTAGCATATTTACATATTTAGAAGCAATAAACCAGGAAAAATGACCAAATTTTGAGCAAGTTAACAAAATCTGATGGGCTTCCATAAACGCTCCTGGTGGGGTTTGAAGTTGCGTGGACGCAACAGACCAAAACAGCGTTGCGGCCACGATAAGACAGAAAAGATAATAATAGATAAAGATAAATTAGTCCACTTCTTGTCAGTTATTCTGGATCATAACTGCCATAATACAATACAGTCCTAATTGCCTGGGTTGCTTTTGATCATATCTGTTGTCTGGTTATGTTTCTGGCACACCAAGTATACAATGACTCAACTTTGGTCCCACCGCACGCCATGTCCATGTCAGGAAAGCCTTAATACTTCAATTTAATTAAAAACCTTGAATGCTGTCCCTGCATGCAGTCGACTCTTCATCTTCTTCAAGTACAAATAGGCTTCTATGTCTTTATCCTGTCCATTTTAATTTTCAATAGCCATTATCCCTGTATTTACTTAAGGTTAGCAAATACTTGCGAGGCAACCAAAAGTGCATACGTGAGTGCTGCATTGTTTCTAATACCAGTGATTCTGATGTAACATGTTGCAGACTGTAATTTTCCAGCTCCATTTGCGTTATTAAGTCATCCAATTGCATTACATTGAAGGAGAACATAAATAGGCAATGGCAGCTAAAAGTTTAGAGAGCAACTGGAATGTTGGCAGGTTGAACTTGTTACCCAACCTTTGACACTAAAATGACGAGCTTCAACCTTGACATTACCATCGGAAGGATTTTACATTTTCATTTTAGGGTGGAATTTCAAATTAGAGAGCTGTACTTCTGGATTGTAACAACCGATCCCTAATTACAGCCTTTCCCAAAGAGGAATAATCAGCCTTTTCGCATTGAAATGAGTCTCATTGTTCTTTGTTTATGCTCTGTGGAGTAAAAGCTTAGATGTCGACAAGTTGGTTCTGATCCCCAGAGCTCAGAGACAATATCGACAGTAAGTATTTTGGCAACGCAGCTTTTGCAGGCGTGACGGGTTTGTTCAAACCTGTTAATATGGGAGCTGCCTGTATGACAGGATGAAAGAAAGTGATTTAGCACGTTCCCTCGGATCTTCTCACAGTCTACTTCCTCGTGTTTCTGTCTGTCCATATCCATACAAATCTCATTCTCCTGTTTTCTTTGGCTAGCGCTTCATATTTGATCTTTCTCCCTCTCTCGGTATTCAATCTTCATCAACACATTTCCTGGGACAGTATCCTTGTTACTCTCGGATAATCCACAACAAAACTGTCAGCAGTTTTTATTAGAACTTTGTCCTACCAAGACGTGGTGCAGGTATCTGGAAAGTCCCTCTTAATATAACTGTGGATGGCATTGTCCTTAATGCCTTAAATTACATTGTAGAACTTATGCTCAATGTACATCCTGTATTAAATATGCTAGGCGAGAACAAACTTGCTCAGTTTCATTGCTAGTGATGCCCAGAGGACACATGATAGGCTGTCGGAGACAGAAGAGAAGTTTATGAGTGTGAAAGTTGTTTTGGTTTGTACAGGACCAGAACATTGACGAGTACGATCCAACATAATGTTGATAGATGTAGGAATACATAAATTCTTGAGACAATGTAGCACCAAGGGAAAGGGCTGCCTGACAGCGAGGTAACGTGGTGAAAATATGCTCACTATGGCGTACACTTAAACGAATATTGATTGGACTTTTTTATGTGGCTAATATACTTTTTTTTTTTTTGCTGACCCCGGTCCACAGCAGAGCTTTGCAGAATTTGCTTCTCCGAACAGAAAGCATGTTGACGGCTGTCTATTATAAGTAACCCTGACTATGCATAAGCAGGTCATACACCTCGACTTTAAAAACACCCAAACTACCCCTTTAACCTTGTTACACAAAACCATGTGGGAAGTCTTCGTTGGAACCTGTTTAGAAAAGGGAATATGTGATTGGATAGCCGTCTATCACAGGCAAACTTCAACCAATCAAATCAATGAATTATATAACACAGTTAAACTCTTACCTTATCACGCTGCAGCCACCAATCAGGTGATCAGATCAAACTGTTCAGTCAAGAGACAGAGACAGTGAATGAGAGAGCGAGCACCAGCATCGATAAAGCCGCTTAATCAGCAAAATAAAAAGCTATTTCGTGATTGTTTTCACCCCTGTGACCCCACACAGTGCTGCACAACCCTGAGGCAATACGCCACAGCGCCGGATCCTGTCTGAATGCAACCTCAAGCTTATATTGGCAGCGATACAACCTCCCCTCTGCAGCAACATGGTTAATATACAAATGGCCTGCGGTGGAAATACGGCTGGCAACCCATGTTGAAGCTGACATACACTCCGTATGTTTGTGACACTTCAAAAAGTTCATTATTTATGACACCTCGTCACAGAACAGCAGTGTACAAAGCGTGCACAGTCTCTTGCAGGTCAAGTTTTTAGCAGCGTCAGTCAGCTCTTCAATGTGCTCCCAAAACACGTGGTCCCCACTCTGTACTCTGAAAATGAAAAAAATAAACATTTTCCTCACAGAAAAAACAATTTTAGCCCTCCCCTTTTGTTTTCAGTGTACTTTTTGTTTGGTGAAAATGGGAACAACAATCATGTTTCATCCTTTGGAGGAGCGCTTTACAGATATGACTTTTTTTTTTGAGCTTTCAAAGAAGACAGACTGCAGAAATGTCTCAGGTAAGCAGTCCTTTCAGACTTCAGCCTGCAAACGAGGACGGAGAGAAAATCTGCATTATTTTCACAAGATAAACATGCACATTTTCATGCTTTCTCCTCACAGCAGCACTATTGTTAAGTCTCAAAAAGTCTTACTCGTACAAAATGATGATTTTTTGCAATTACAACAAGACTGTACAAGCCTCAACTTTTTAATTACTTTATGTTCAAAACATCCACACACTTCATCCGTCTTTCACCCCTCTGCTTTTTGCCCTCTTTTTCCACGTCTCTGAAGGCGCTCACACACCTCACTTTGGGGTATAGTTAGAGGATTACATTCAAACTCAATCATTTAGCAGTCCCCCCCACATACTGTCACTTCCCCTGCATCAAAGCTTCTTGTCTCCTACATGTTGAAATCAGACAAATCCAGCTGGGATGATGCATCCTCTCAACATGTTCCTGGGCTTCAAAAGTTACACTGATTGGCCCAAATCAGCAAGCTCATAATTTTAAAAAGAGGATGCATCTAAATTTGTTTCACTTGTTAAAATATGTTGGACTTCTCGTCACCAGTGAAGACGTGTTTTCAGTGCAGTTTGTCAGCAGGATTGCGGAGTAACTACTGGCCTGATTTTCATTAAACTTTGTGGACAGGTGCAGCATGGGCCAAGGAAGAACCCATTAAAATTTGGAGTGGATCTGAATCCAAAAAACATTCATAATTATTCTCTTTCGTTAACATCGTGAGATTTACATATCATAGAAGACTGAACTGTTGACCTTAGTGGAAGTCTGCGCTGTCCTTCTGGTTGGTTGTGTTTGTACCGGTCTCTTCTCTGCATGTTTTTTTTACATAAGTTACCCAGTTAACTTTTTTTTTTTTTTAAATCATGCCGGGGTTGGTTTCTCAGTGAGACATCCTTTAGGGCCAATCAGACAAGATCCGACGCTGTTTTTTTTCCATTTTCATTTGAGTCTGGGTGGCGCATTTTGGCTGTGGTGGTGCGGGCTGCAGGGGTGTCCGCCAAAAAGAAATCCAGCAACCTGCGGTGGGAAAATTGAGCCAGATCCAACTTTTGGAAAGACGCAGCCGGACATCACGCTCAGATCGGACAAACCTCCACAGTCAGCCTGAAATGTCTGATACCTGTTGTGTTCTATCTTTGGTTATTTCATGTACCCAGCTTCTAAATCTGTGTTTGGCTCCCAATTTACGCTGCGAAGTTTAATTTGGTTTGTGTCCAGTGGTTTGAGAAAGAGAGCATGAGCAGTAGTCGAGGGACATAGACAGTGAGTGACGGCATCGAGAAAGCCGGTTTATCAGTCCCACACACTGCCACACAACCCCAATCTTGTCTGAATGTCTCAAAGAATCTGTTTCCTGCCAGAAATGAACGGCCCAATCACATTTTCCAGTATAAGTGGCTGACATGGAGCGTCATTTTACCAACAGATGGTAGCGGTGCTATGCAGTCATCCAATACCTCAGGGACAGACCTTAATACAGGAGAACAGAAGCATTTTCAATAACCAGGATTTGAAGCCCAGAAAACCAGAGTAATCATATAAGACAGTTGGGTTAGATGGTCTCTGAAGTACGTGACATTCAAGATAAAGCCAAATTTCTTAACATCTCTGTGCAATACCACCATGTCTCTAGTTTCCAACAATGAATTTTAGCTTTTATTTCATACTACAACTGTGACGCACATGCTTCATGAATCATCTTCAAGTGAAGTTAAATCGCTGCAAACTCTTTTTGTGCCAATTTGTTTGTTTGTTTGATCTAACAGTACACTTTAATGAAATATCACTCATGAGTCTGTTGATCATTCATTTGTTTTGGATTGCAGTTCCTCCTCTACTGTACTGATGTAGTGACTGAGGTGTTAAATGATCGTGCAAACATCCACCCTGTTGATATTTCTTTGTCGGTTCTACAACAACCTGCCTTTGCACCAGCGCCTGTTGTCAGCATCAACACATCTAGTGACATATCAGTGTTATATATCGGGTATCTGTCCCGATAGTTAATATTTTTTAAATTTTGCCTAAAATTTATCAAATGTGAGATGAATTTTATTCCCCTATTGCCAAAGCCATGTGAAGTCAAACTGTATTTGAAATGGGTTTGAGCATTATGTGTGTGCCGTATTTGATGTAACTTAATTTTTGCATCTGTGTGTTTATTGTTAAAATGATACTTCGGGTTTGTAACTTAAATTTAGTTT